>CM017478.2:11572699-12263192 GCA_007827005.2 Populus simonii | reverse complement strand
AAGATACTTCGCTTACCCAATTATGGGTCAAACCAAAACCAGGAAACTTTTGCTTACCTGATGAAGGCCAAACACAATGTCACCGTACTCTGAGACAACATCATGCAATTCTTCACCAAAAGATGCGGGGATGCAACATCTTTTTCAACTCTGCCAACAAAGAAATCTTTTCTTTTCTTTCTGTACCTGTGATGAAGTGGCAAGAAGCGACGGTGACAGTCAAAAAAGAAGCTTTACCTCCATTTGCTAGCGTGAATGCCTTGTTTTTTCCATGCAGTATGGACATGCGAGTTTCCCATGCGTACTCCAACCAGAAAGTATTCCATAAGCTGGAAAATCATTGATAGTCCACATGAAGCCGCCCTCATAAGGAAATTTGTTTCTTCGATATATCATAAGTCAGAGCTTCGGAGGACCATAACTGCGCCAACTCATCAATCAACGGTCGAAGACAAACTCTATATTCCGCCCCGGGCTTCTTGGACCGGGTATGACAGTAGATAAAAAATATGAACTCCGGCCTCATACACATTCCTGGTGGCAAGTTTAAACTGTGAGTATGACCGGCCACAAGAATAAGGAGCAGCAAATGACCCAAATGGGTTGAATCCGTCATGTACACAACCCAAGACGCACATTCCTTGATTCAGCTGAAAAAGAGATGAACACTGTTAAAGCGTTTCCAGACTTCGCCGTCAGAAGGATGAACCATCACTCCATCAACTGCATGGTGTGCTGGTGCCATGTCATGTGCTCAGCAGTCCTTGGTGACATGAATAACCTCTGCAGTCTAGGTGTGATCGGGAAGTATCTAAGTTTTTTATATGCCCACTGAGTCTTTCCCCTGCCAGTTCTAGGTTTGTAACGGGAATGCCCGCATGTCATGCACTCGGTCATCTCAGCATTTTCAAGGTAGTATAACATGCAGAAGTTAGGGCACATGTCAATTTTTTGGTATCCTAAACCGAGGGGTTTCATCATGGACTTCGCATCATAGAAGTTCTCTTTCAAGCCTGTTCCCTTCAGGTAAAAATGCTTCTTGCCCATTCAATAATCTTGTCATACCCGGCCTCACTCAACCCGTGATCTGACTTGATGGTGAACACCTTGCTACGGCCGATAATTTACTGTGGTTCGTGCAGCCATCCCATAAATGGTTCGTCAGAATCTTTCAACAAATCAAAAAATCTAGCTGCATCTGCATTAGGTTCTTCTTCTACGATTGGACATTGACTGCCATTACCATTACCTTAATGTCATTCTCATTGAATCCATAACCATATTTCTGTAAGGATTAGTGTTGTCATTTGCCGCTTCATGCACGTTGCTAGCACTAGAAGTAGACCCAACCACCGTTTCTTCCATTCTCCTCTCACTCTCGCTAACAAATACTTCTCCATGTGCATACCAACACTGGTAATTCTCCATAAACCCTTTGTGTAGAAGATGCATCATTACAACATCTTGATGCAGATACTTTTTATTTTCACACTTCCTGCTGGACACCGAATACCGCCTCCAGTAAAATTTCTGGGAATAGAGTTGCGAAATTAATAAACCCTGACCCCGTTACAATAATCCATCCTCCGCAATCCTTGGGGTGAATCTCGATACATCCATGAACGATCATTCATGACTTATATCAAACCTCTATAAAATATGATGACCATGTATTAATTAACTAAGTTAGGTAAATAACTGCAAAATATTACTTTACCTCGGGATTATCCAACAAACCAATCACAACTTCTCATAAATATTAAATATTCATTATCATTTATCAACATCCATATGAATTAAAATATATAAATTTACAGAAATTACCACTCCGCAATACCATTGATAAAACTTTAAACGGGCCTATTAAGCAAGTTACTAATTATTTCAAAATAGCACATGTAATTCGGTAGTTCCATAAAGTTTTAACAATTTACAAACAAATACAATCTTACAAAATCTAAAACAAACCATAACAGGTATAAAATTATACATTCATATACTACAAGTTTGTTTGAGAAATAACAATAAACATGTACATCTACTAACAAAATACATATACTAAAAAAACAATAAAATTGACATTTAATAATTAAATGTTAAAATTTAAAAAGATAGAAATTACTTACAAAAATTGATAAATCTGTCGGTAAATCAGAACACGGATGCTTGTGACCACAAAACTTCAAGAAATAACTTGTTGTGCTGATATGAGGAAGATTTTTTTTTAGGGAGGAGGGGGGGGTGGTTGTTTGCAGATGGGGAGAGTTGGGATGAGGAAGAAGAAGGAGAAATAGGGGAGGAGAGGGTCGGTAGAGCTAACATATATTAACTTTTTTCCGACGGTTTCACCACCGGAGTTTCCATCGGTGACACCGTCGGTGATTCTGACGGAAACATAGACAAGTCACCGTACGGATCTGCCATTTCAAATCCCTCGGTGAGTCCGTCGGCAATTTAAACGGCGAACCGGTCACGTCACTGTACGGGCACTGTACGGGCTATCATTTTGAATCCGTCGGCAAAAAATAACCCGCCAAAACCTCCACGTCAGCGACCCGCCTTTTTTTTTAATTCGTAAATTTTTCCGTCCGTAATTCGGTCGGTAACTACCGACAGAAATTTTTTACCGACAGAAATTTTCCCGACGGAAAATTTCTGTCGGTAGTTACCGACCGAATTACGGACGGAAAATAGTCCGTCGGTAGTTACCGACTGAATTACGGATGGAAAAGTGTCCGTCGGTAATGTCGAGCTTAAATTACCGACAGAAATATTCCGTCGGTAAATCCGTTGGTATTTAGCGAATTTCTGGTAGTGCACAAAATTTTGAGGTGGACTCTCCCACTTGGAACTGTTTCTGTCCTGATAAAATTCATGACAAAAGCTATTCTTGCAGGCCTTTAAGTTTCCAATGCCTGTTATGGTTAGTTGGCATTCTTGTTTGCTACCATGCTTTTTTCTATTCTGTTCTTTTGTTGGCTATTGAAAACCGTGGTCTTCCTTTTACAGATTAAGCCTCCTAAAGTTCTATGCGATAAAAGAAAAGCTTGGAACAGCAATTGCCAGGACTCTTCTAAAATTTTTTTAAATTTTTTCTTACTTTATATAAAAATAATAAAAATAATGATGGAAAAAATGAAAATAGAATAAATTGAAATTTGAGTTAACACGATATAAATTGAAAGTTTAAAAATTTAATTAAATTTTAAATTAGTTTAATTAGTCAAATTAAGAGTTTAATTGAATAATTAATAAGTATTGGGATTTATTTGAACTTAGAATTATCAAAAAGTTAATTGAAGAAATATCAAAGTTTAATTTTGATTGTAGTTAAATTTTGATATAGCAGTGGAAGGATCGTCAGTATCGTTTCAAAGAGCTTGCACATCGGGGCTATTTAGCCTCCAATTTTTTCTCTAGCTTCTTTTTATTAAAATTCGGTTATTACCAAAAAAAGAGAAGAAGAAAAAGAAGTAAACTATAGTACTGTTCACCCCCTCTTAGGACGCAATTGAATATTCAATCTTCTTACTTGTACCTGTCCAAAAGGAACTTACCACTCGGTACAAAACTTTTATGCAAGAGTAACACTCATACCCCAAGTCTACACCTCTCGAAACGAAATTAAATTTTCTGCCTTTTTATAAATGTTTATTTTGAAATAGCACAGTTAGTAAAAATAATTAGTAAGAAAATAATATAAAAATGCATTGAAGAATGATCACCCAATGCAGAGTCTCACATTTTTTTTAATCATGGAATATAATAATTTTTTTGAAGCACATAATGGTGCAAAATAATATCTCTGTATTTCATAAAAAAAAAAGAAGTTATCAGAATGGGTCCATACCTGAAACCCTAACACAAGTATTCTAATAATCGTGACAAATACTTCATTTCCCTTCTAGAATGGCAATTTAAATTAGTCCACAAGTACTCATCCTAAGATGCAATTGAATATTCCATCTTGATTTATAACAACCTGATTTCTAGATCTATGATTTGTGGATCTATGATCAGTACATAGACAAGATCTTTTTTCCAAATATTCTAATAATCATGACAAATACTTCATTTCCCTTCTAGAATGGCAATTTAAATTAGTCTACACGTACTCATCCTAAGATGCAATTGAATATTCCATCTTGATTTATAACGACCTAATTTCTGGATCTATGATCGGCACATAGACAAGATCTTTTTTCCAAATATTCTAATAATCATGACAAATACTTCATTTCCCTTCTAGAGTAGCAATTTAAATTAGTCCACACGTACCCATCCTAAGATGCAATTGAATATTCCATCTTGATTTATAACGACCTGATTTCTGGATCTATGATCGGCACATAGACAAGATCTTTTTCCAAATATTCTAATAATCGTGACAAATACTTCATTTCCCTTCTAGAGTGGCAATTCAAATTAGTCCACATGTACTCATCCTAAGATGCAATTGAATCTTGATTTATAACGACCTGATTTCTAGATCTATGATCAGCACATAGACAAGATCTTTTTTCCAAATATTATAATAATCATGACAAATACTTCATTTCCCTTCTAGAGTGGTAATTTAAATTAGTCCACACGTACTCATCCTAAGATGTAATTGAATATTCCATCTTGATTTATAACGACCTGATTTCTGGATCTATGATCGGCACACAAACAAGATCTTTTTTCCAAATATTCTAATAATCATGACAAATGCTTCATTTCCCTTCTAGAGTGGCAATTTAAATTAGTCCACACGTACTCATCCTAAGATGCAATTGAATCTTGATTTATAACGACCTGATTTCTGGATCTATGATCAGCACATAGACAAGATTTTTTTCCAAATATTCTAATAATCGTGACAAATACTTCATTTCCCTTCTAGAGTGGCAATTTAAATTAGTCCACACGTACTCATCCTAAGATGCAATTGAATATTCCATCTTGATTTATAACGACCTGATTTTTGGATCTATGATCGGCACATAGACAAGATCTTTTTTCTAAATATTCTAACAATTGTGACAAATACTTCATTTCCCTTCTAGAGTGGCAATTTAAATTAGTCCACACGTACTCATCCTAAGATGCAATTGAATATTCCATCTTGATTTATAACGACCTGATTTTAATTCTGGATCTATAATCGGCACATAGACAAGATCTTTTTTCCAAATATTCTAATAATCATGACAAATACTTCATTTCCCTTCTAGAGTGGCAATTTAAATTAGTCCACACGTACTCATCTTAAGATGCAATTGAATCTTGATTTATAATGACTTGATTTTTGGATCTATGATCGGCACAAAGACAAGATCTTTTTTCCAAATATTCTAATAATCATGACAAATACTTCATTTCCCTTCTAGAGTGGCAATTTAAATTAGTCCACACGTACTCATCCTAAAATGCAATTGAATATTCCATCTTGATTTATAACGACCTGATTTGATCTATGATCGGCACATAGACAAGATCTTTTTTTCAAATATTCTAATAATCATGACAAATACTTCATTTCCCTTCTAGAGTGGCAATTTAAATTAGTCCACACATACTCATCCTAAGATATAATTGAATATTCCATCTTGATTTA
This sequence comes from Populus simonii, assembly GCA_007827005.2. Lineage (NCBI taxonomy): Eukaryota > Viridiplantae > Streptophyta > Magnoliopsida > Malpighiales > Salicaceae > Populus > Populus simonii. The sequence continues at coordinate 12,257,593 of CM017478.2, read as the reverse complement.
TAATGACCTGATTTCTGGATCTATGATCGGCACATAGACAAGATCTTTTTTCCAAATATTCTAATAATCATGACAAATACTTCATTTCCCATCTAGAGTGGCAATTTAAATTAGTCCACATGTACTCATCGTAAGATGCAATTGAATCTATACGAATCAAAACTTATATACGGTCTTATCCTTTAAATAACTCAATTAGACTTATTCGTAATATTAATAACAAAATTAACTTCATAATATTATTTGATTGTCTCAATACAAGAGTTAAATACAAGCTCCTATAATTTTAGAGCACTAACTAGATATAAAAGAAAAGTATTAATTACAACAGAAGCAGGTTCTGAGAGTCCAACAAAAATTATCTGCTAACAAACTATAAGCCTAAAAAATATAAATAATGAGAGGGTGAGTTCGACAACTTCATAAGTAAATAACATTCAATATACAATATGAGATAATACAACAATGAAGAATATATATATACACACACTCTAAGTTCTTATAAAAAAAGTTTTTAAATAGGCCATAACAGAATAGGTGACCCATACCCCAACGTATGTATTCTAATAATAGTGAAAAATACTGCATTTCCCTTCTAGAATGGCAATTTAAATTAGTCTACATGTACACCTATTGCTTGGATGGAATCGAAGTTCAAGTTGTTTGGATGCATATACATATTCTTTTCCACATGGTACCATTTTCTTTATTCCAATAACTTATAGCGTCCAAAATGAATTATTTCTTTGCCATTCTTTTTTTTTTTAATGAAAAAAAAAAGATTCTGTCTCGGGCACCGAAACCTGCATTTAGCAAAGATCCGGCTGCTGAGATTTTTTTACTTTGTTCCCTTTACCTGAATGTTTACAGAATTTATCTTTACCTGGACGGCAAATAATATGTCCTCGCGAAGACGGCATCCTGACTCGGTTGCATTGCATGTTAAGAGATCGTTTGATTACTTCTCTATATTACCGCCAAATTGATATTGCATTTTCTATGAGATATTTGCTTGTTTTACAAAAATATTTGTGTTTTTAGGTACTAGCAAGCTATATAATCCAAAATTACTATTCGTTGCCTTGCACTAGGGGTTTGAAATTGCATCCCAAACGGCATTTCTAATTAATTTGAAAAAAATTGTTTTAATTTTTTTTAATTTTTTTAATTTTTTTTAATTGTTTAAAAGTGCTGATATCAAAAATAATTTTTAAAAATTAAAAATATATATTTTTAATGCATTTCAAGTGAAAACACTTTATAAACAATCGTTACGACACTTTTAAACACCTCCTAATAGTCAAGAAAAGAAATATAATAAGATTTGTACAAGAATAATTAGAAGATATAAAAAATAATGTTTTTATTTATACATAATAAAAACTTATTACAACCCTTTATATAGAAAAAATTAAAAAAAAAAGCTATTATTACTAAAAAGGAAAAAAAAACTATTTTCTTTAAATAGAAAAAATATAAGAGCCTAATAATATTGAATAAAAAACTAAAAAAAATTCTAAATTAGAAAATAAGAAAAAAAAAAGTTATTTGATGTCAACTAGTGCATTAAGAAAAAATTTTAAATGAATCCTAAGATTTAAACTCAAAGGATAAAAAAGAAAAGGGAATAAACATCATTAATCACCAGATCTTCCACCGTGATTCAGGGATTAAAGGATGTCCTTGTTTGCGTGGACAAACCACAAATTATTCCCATCAATTTTTTTAGTTGAATTGATTTGATTGATCGAAATGAACCGACAAAAAGTGAAAAGGATTTAGCAATTGGTTCCGAGCTAAACTACTATTCAATCTTCTTTCTTTGACCTGTCCAAAAGAAACTTACCACTCGATGCAAACTTCCCATAGTCTACAAACCTCTCAAGACGCAATTAAGTTTTGAAAATATTTTAAAACCTAGCAAATGACGAGCCCTATATTAAAAACTTTTTATTAGGATAAACAAAGCTAGATAATAACAACACATAGTATCAGTGGCTCGAGTCTTTGAAAGAATGGTTTATATTGAAGAATAAAACTTGTGGAAATAAAACAAACTGATCGGCCACTGTTATCTAATCTTCCCATTATCAGCTAGCTCAGTTGATTTGGTTGATCGAAATGAACCGACAAGAGAAGTGAAAAGGAATTACAATAGTCCAAATTATGTGCCAAACTATAGTACTGCGACGCTATTGGATATTCAAACTATAGTCTACACCTCTCAAGACGCTATTAAGTTTTCTGCGTTTTGTTTTGGTTTTTATTTTGAAAGAGCTCACTTAGTGAAATAAGGAGCGCATGGAGAGAAGAATGGGCAAACTAGCATGCTTTGGAGAGTAATGCTATTCTCGTTACCATAATCTATTCAATTTTAAGATGCTGTGCTTTTGATATTTAAAAGGTGTTTGAAGTTTGGTAGTGGTTTATTTTCAAAGTATTTTTTATTTGAAAATATATAAAATAAAAATTTTTATTTTTAAAAAATTATTTTTGATATTAGTATTTATATCAAAAATAATATAAAAATATAAAAAAATAATTTTAAAAAAAAAAACAATAATTTTAAGATGTTGTGATATTTAATGAGTTGCGTTGTTATAATTGACGTAACCTCGTCATCTTGTAGTCAGGGCCACTTTTATGACATGGACAGAGGAAGTCTGCACAAAACGGGTAATTTTAGGCCACCTTGACCTGTTACATCTACATCTCATTTTTAAATTGAATTTTAAAATAATAATATATAATAATAATAATAATTTCTATATATTACTTGGATCTGCGTTGATTCTCCTTATATATGATTTGGAACTTGTTACAGTAAATTCTTGAATTAGATTTTAAAATTATAACAATAATTATTTTTATTTATATATTGATTCGGGTCATCTTGTGTTAACCCTTCCGATCAGTGACATGAGTCGTGCCCCGATCAACTCTTAAATCGGGTTTTAAAATTATAATATAACAACTTTTATCATATGATTATACGAGTGAATATATATTTATCATGCAAAATCATGTAAAAAAATGATAAAATAGGACTGAAATCATGTAAAATCAATAACATAAAAAAAGTTATGATTTTACGATCTTACAATAATTCTAAATTCTTATCTTTTTTATTGTATTCTCTTGTGTTTACTTGTTAATTTGTTAATGCATGAGCCTCACAAGCATTTGTATCAATGAATTCTTTATTTAATTAATAGTGCAAGGATGAAGGAATTATGGTCTTGCTTAAACCCTTCTTAAAAAATAAAATATTGTCTATTAAGAGACAGGATTTTGAATATTTTTATTCTATATGGATATGTTTACAGATAAGAGTGACATACCATATTCTAAAGTCTGATCTACCATATACTTATGCCGAAATACCATAGTTTTTTCAACAAGTTTACACCATTATGATTTCTCTATAAAAAATCTCATAACTTGTCTCATATATAATCTAAAAAAGCAACCAAACTTCAAGATTTTAAAAATGAAATATCTAACTTTGAATGGTTTGATTTATGGTGTGTAATAAAAAATATATAAAACTTATTAAAATTTAACAATATCTAAAAGAAAGCATAACACGTTTTTGTCTTTTTTGTTTTTATTTTTTTTGCCATATAACAGTAACCAAACATTAACTTTTTATTGTTAATAAGGTTTTATTAGGATAAGAAAATCTATGTTTATTATTTAACATGTATATTTATATTTGTTATTTGATAAGTGTACTTATGTTTCTTAATTTAAACTATTATGTATAAGTATGACATTAAAATTTAATATTTATGTATAACTATGTTTAATGTAAAGTATTTATATTTAATTTCTAATACTTAAACGATATAAAAAGATAATTGCCTAAACCCCATTGTAAAAATTCCTCATACAAAAAAAACTCAAATATCTAACTTTTAATGCATTAACTAATTTGTCTTTTTCAACAAATAAAAAAATTATTTCAAGGTTTTAAAAATATTAATAAATTCTACTTAATAATTTTATATCTATAATATTATATTTAAAATATTTATATTATATGTATAGTTACATTTTATAAAACTAATGTTCTATATATATTAATTAAAAATTTTTAAAAAATATTAATATTTCTTTATGATACAGCTAAATACTAGAAAATATTTTTTTAATTTATTTTTTTTAAATTTAGCTTTCAATAAAATCACTTTTAAAACCATGAGGCCTCAATCAATTTTTTTTTATTACGATATAAAAAGCCAAATACCAACACACAATACCAGGGTCTCACATCATATATTTTTAGAATGAGTGGTTTATAGTGAAGAATAAAATTTCACAGGAAATAAAACAAATTATTGATCGGTCTAAAGAAATTTCCTGATTTTTATATTATTAAATTCTCATTAATTTAATAATAAGATTTTTTTTTCTTCATTTTTATTCGGTTGCTTCATTTGAAGTCATGAGTACTCTGATTTTTTAGGATTACTTCTCAATATCTTACTTAACTTACATGCCTACCCAATATGGTCTACGAATTACCTCTGCCTCTAGCCCTCCACCTTTAATTGATCTATCTTCATCGATAGGTGGCATGCGTTTCTCCACAAGATGAACTGAAATTTTTGTAACATATAAAAATGATGTTAAAACACTGTTAATATATTTTTAATAAAGAAAATTCTTGACTTCAAGATTTCTGGACAAATTGCAGCAGCTTGTTGAGACTCAGACTTGAAAGAAACCAACTTAGTGGAAACATATCTGAAGCTTTTGGAACACATCCTCATGTTTGGATATTGGTATGCAAACCCGATAAGATAAAAGGTAAAGGATAAGATAAAATGAGAAATTAGACACACAAGAATTTACATGGTTCACCTAATTTGGCTACGTTCACGGGCACATATAGAAGGATTTTACTAAGTAATGTGGAAATTACAACTTCTCTCTATTAATAGGAGAACAACTAAAATCTCTCTATTACTAGGAGAAAACACCTCACTTACTATCTCACTAATACCTCACAATTTTGTGGGATTACGTTCCCCTTCACTCTCTCTTCTTGCTCTCTTGTTTCTCTCTTGTGGTGTGCATCTAATGCTTGGATGCATTGCCTATTTATAGGCAAGCATCCATGCAAAAGATAAGAGGCACCAATTGGTGCTGCAAGTGGCACCGAATTGGTGCCTACAATGTTGACTAAGGTGTAAAGCATGGCTTCACCTTCTCCCACCATTGTTGAATTAGGTGGTTGGCTTCACATTCTCCCACTTGAAGACTTTGATGATTTAATCAAGTCTTCACACATGATTATCTGTGACACTTCTATCCTTATACTTGCTATTTTATGCTGCTTATGTTTCTGCTAGGCCATAAGAGGATCTGCACCATATGTACTTGTCAGTGTTGACTGGTTTGGTTAAAGCATCTGCTGGGTTTTCCTTTGTGTGAACCTTCTGAAAATCCACACTTCCATCTTCCACCACTTCGCGAACAAAGTGATACTGAACATCTATGTGTTTTGTTCTTGAATGAAACGCTGGATTCCTTGCAATATGTAAGGCACTCTGACTATCACAATACAATAGAATATTCTCTTGTTTGTGCCCAAGCTCTTCCATAAGTTTCTTCATCCATATTGCTTCTTTACAAGCTTGTGTAGATGCCATGTACTCAGCTTCTGTTGTGGATAAAGCTACAATAGTCTAAAGTTTAGAGACTCAGCTCACAGCTCCTCCTACAATTATGAACACATAGCCTGTAGTGGATTTTCTTTTCTCAAAGTCGCCAGCAAAATCTGAATCAACATAACCTCTGATAGTATATTCTGATCCTCCATAACATAATGCGGCATCTGATGTACCCTTGATGTATCTCAAGATCCTCTTAATAGTATTCCAATGCTCTCTGCCAGGATTTGTCATGTATCGACTAACTGCTCTCACTGCTTGTGCAATGTCTGGTCTTGTATATATAATGGCAAACATTAAACTTCCCACTGCTGATGCATACGGTACTCGAGACATCTCTATCCTCTCTGCTTCATTGCTAGGAGACATATTGAGGATAATTGAAGTTAATAGGAAGTGGGGTGGAAATTGGCTTACAATCTTGCATGTTGAAGCGTCGCAACATTTTCTTCAAATAATTCTTCTGAGAAAGCCAAATATTCCTCTAACTTCTATCTCGGTGAATTTGCATCCCTAGAATCTTGTTTGTTGGTCCCAAGTCCTTCATATCAAACTCCCTAGCCAACTGTGCCTTTAATTCTTGGACTCGATCTTTGTTGGGGCCTATTACCAACATGTCATCCACGTACAACAACAAAATGATGAAATCTTCTTCAAACCTCTTGTAATACGTACAATGATCTGACCTGAATCTGTTGTACCCAAGGCTAATTATGAAGGAATCAAATCTTTTGTACCAACACCTCGGCGGCTATTTAAGACCGTATAGAGATTTGTTCAACCTACAAACCAAGTTCTCCTTGCCTGTTTCAGCAAAACCCTCTGGTTGGAGCATATAAATTTCTTCTTCAAGTTCTCCAAGAAGAAATGCAATTTTCACATCTAACTGCTCTAAGTGAAGATGAAATATAGTACACATTGCCAAGACTACTCTGATTGTAGTAAGTCGTACCACCGGAGAAAATACTCATTGAAGTCTATTTCTTCTTTCTGAGCATATCCTTTCACCACCAATCTTGCACGATACCGCTCCACTTGATCATTGCCATCACGTTTTATCTTGTAAACCCATTTATTACCAATGGCCTTTCTTCCTTGTGGTAGTGGAACAAGATCCCAAGTGTTATTCTTGTGTAGAGCTTCAATCTCCTCTTGCATTGTTGTCATCCACATAGATACATCTGTGCTTTTGATAGCCTCATAGAAAGTTGGTGGCTCTCCATCCTCTGTTAGAAGACAGTATGCAATGTTGCTCTCGGTAACATATTCTGAGTGCCAAACCGGTGGTCTTCTTTCATGAGTCGACCATCGAACTTCAGGAGTTTTAGACTCTATTTGTTCTTGCTCTTCATGCTCTGGTGCAGCTTCAGAAGAAGTATGATTCTAAGTATTTTCCATCTGAACTGCTGTAGTCTTCTTAAGAATGCTATTATGTTCTTCCATTTGCATTTTACCTTCTGCAAATATGACATTTCTGTTGATGACTACCTTATGGGAAGTGGGATCCCACAAGCGATACCCTTTCACTCCATCAACATATCCCAAAAATACACATTTTCTGGATTTTGAATCCAACTTGCTAACTTCTTGTGTATTGTACATCACGTACACAGGACTTCCAAATATATGCAATTGAGAATAATCAGTTGGTTTTCCAGTCCACATCTTCATCGGTGTCTTCAGCTCAATTGCAGTTTATGGAGATCGATTTATCACATAACAGGCGGTATTGACTGCTTCTGCCCAGAATGACTTTCATAGACCTGCAGCCTTCAACATTGCTCTTATTCTTTCTAATAGAGTTTTGTTCATCCGCTCTGCCACTCCATTTTGTTGTGGAGTGTATGCCGTTGTGAACTGCCTTTTGATACCTTCATGTTGATAGAAGTTATCAAATTCATCACTGGTATATTCTCCTCCATTGTCAGTCCTCAAACACTTGATCTTCTTTTCAGATTCAAGTTCTACCCGCGCTTTGAAGATTTTAAAGAATGCGAGCACATCTGTCTTCCTTGTAATTGGATACACCCAACATCTCCTGGAGATGTCATCTATAAATGATACAAAGTATCTTGCTCCTCCCAAGGATACAACCGGTGCTTGTCAAACATCAGAGTGAATCAGGTCTAAGATGCATTTGCTCTTAGTTGTTGATGTGTCAAACTTCAACCTGTGCTGTTTACTTGTAACACAATGCTCACAAAAGGTAAAGTAAACTTTGTAAGCCCAGGGAGTAACTTTTGATCAGAGAGAACCTTTAAACCTTTCTCTGACATGTGGCCTAGTTTTTGATGCCACATCATCGTCTTCTCTTCTGCAGGACTGCCTGATGCAATTAACGCTTCTGCCCCATGATGTGTTTCTCCCATTAATACAAACATGTTTGCAACTGTCTTTCTTGCCTTTAAAACCACCAGCGCTCCTTTGATAATTTTCATTATTCCATTGTCTGTTCGGATCTTACAGCCAAGACTATCAAATTGTTCTATGGACAAAAGATTCTTCTTTAAGTCTTTCACATGTCGCACTCCTGAAATAGTATGAATTAAGCCATCATACATCTTTAATTTGATGGTGCCAATGCCAGCAATCTCTAAAGCATGATTATCACCCATGAACACTTTGCCTCTAGAGATGGGTTCTTATGTATGGAACCAATCTCGATTAGAAGTCATATGCCATGTTGCTCCTGAATCCATTAGTCAGACCCTAGTGAACTCTTCTCTTTCTGTAGAGATTGTCGCTGCTTCACTATATAAAACCTATCCATCTTCTGAGGTGCTTGCAACATATCCTTGAGGTTTTTATGACTCTGCAGTATTCTCTATACCCTTTTTAAACCAACAATCCCTTTTGAAGTGCCCTTTTCTGCCACAGTTGTAGCATTTCACAATTTTTTTACTTCTTGATTTGGACCTTCCCTGCCTTTGACTCCCACTAGAGCCACGCTCCATTGATCTTCCTCTTGACACCAAATGCCTCTGCTTGGTTTGAATTGTTTCTGTCTCCTTTGTTTTTGCGCTTATTTTCTTCTTCCAAGATAGCGGCTGTAACATCATCGAAGACTAAATAGTCTGATAGGATATTATTGGTCAAGTTGATAATGAGCTGATCATACGAATCAGGAAGACTTTGAAGTAGAAGCTCTACACGTTCATTTTCCTCTATTTGCTGACCCAACGTAGTGAGTTGTGAAAATAGAGTTCTTATTGTGTTGATGTGGTCAGTCACCGACGTGGTTTCTGCCATTCGAAGGGTATAAAGTCTCCGCTTTAAGAAAATCTTATTGTGTAAGGACTTGGACTCGTATAGCTTTGTTAGAGTCTCCTATATCTCCTTAAATGTTTTCTTCTCTGCCACACTTGATAATACTTCATCGGCTAATGCTAAATGTATGTTAGCAATAGCATTGCCATCCATCTCATTCCATTTTGCATTATCAGTGATCTCCGCGAGCCAATCCCCAATTGCTGCCAAGCAATTGTCTTTTCTTATGATTGCCTTGATTCTTATTTTTCATAGTGAGAAATTGCTCCCATTAAACCTCTTTGTTGCCATTGTATTCATCAAGATCTATTCAGCTATCACCATTTCACAAATTTGTAACGTATACAGAAATAGTATCATGTGAATAATACTTTACTAAGTAAGTTCCCAGAAAAGATTGGAGGGTCACAAACGGTCCCACTTAAAACCCAATCTTCTTAGACAGAACTTCCTAGACTGTATTTAATCACTGCACTGACTGACTTTCTATATACACCAATAATAACATATGTGAACAGTACCATATGGATGAATAGTGTCATATAGGTGAATAGTGTCGTATAGGTGAATAGTACCGTATAGGTGAATAGTAACCGTATACACGAATAACTTTTGTGTATTAGCAACACCAACCAGGAAAGCTCTGATACCACTATTAGGATACTGGCATGCAAACCCGACAAGATAAAAGGCAAAGGATAGGATAAAATGAGAAATTAGACACACAAGAATTTACGTGGTTCCCCAATTTGGCTACATCCACGGGCAAGTATAGAAGGATTTTACTAAGTAATGTGAGAATTACAACCTCTCTCTACTAATAGGAGAACAACTAAAATCTCTCTATTACTAGGAGAAAACACTTCACTTACTATCTCACTAATACCTCACAATTTTATGGGATTACTTTCCCTCTTCACTCTCTCTTCTTGCTCTCTTGTTTCTCTCTTGTGGTGTGCATCTAATGCTTGGATGCATTGCCTATTTATAAGCAAGCATCCATCCAAAAGACAAGAGGCACCAATTGGTGCTGCAAGTGGCACCGAATTGGTGCATACAATGTTGACTAAGGTGTAAAGCATGGCTTCACCTTCTCCTACCATTGTTGACTTAGGTGGCTGGCTTCACACCTCATTTGAACTTAAATTTGCCAGATGAAATATTTCACATATTTAATGAGTTGTGTTGAAATTTTTAAAAAATTATTTTTAACATTAGTAATATATCAAAACGATATGAAAATATCAAAACAATAATTTAAAGAAAAAAAACAATAATTTAAGATGTTGTGCTTTTGATATTTAATGAGTTGTATTGTTCTAATCGACATAACCTTGTCATCTTGTAGTCAGGGCCACTTTTATGACATGGACAGAGGAAGCCCGCACAACACGAATAATTTTAGGCCACCTTAACATGTTACATCAACCTTGTCTTGAATTGATTTTAAAATTAGACTTTAAAACCATAATAATTATTATTTTTATATAAAATTAACTTAAATCAACTCGTGTTGACTATCCTGGCATATGATTTAGGCCTTGCTCCATTCGATTTTCTAGTCGGGTTTTAAAACTATGATAATAACTATTTTTATTTATATGTTGACTTGGATAACCCCGTGTTGACCCTCCCAATCAGTGACTTGAGTCATGCTTTGGTCAACCTCTAAGTCGGATTTTAAATTATAATAACAACTTTTATGATATGATTTTACAAGTCAATACATATTTATCATGCAAAATCAAATAAAAATTTTTAAAAATGATAAAAGAAAGGACTAAAATCATGTAAAATCAATAAAATAAGAAGAAGAAAAAACATGATTTTATGATCTTATAGTAATTCCAAATTCTCATCTTTCTCATTGCATACCTTTATGTTTACTCATTAATACATAAACCCCACAAGCACTTGTATCAATGGATTGTTTCTTTAATTAATAATGCAAAGATGAAGGAAACATGGTCTTGCTTAAACCGCTCATCCTAATTGTAAAACCTCCGGGCGAAAAATCATAAATTGACTAGTTTTATGTAAAACAAAAAAATTCATAACTCTTGATTGGGTTATTTAATTAATATTAGAATAATATAGTGAGTAAGTTACTTAATATTGTTATTGTTGAAACAGGTACACCGCGAGGTGATGCAGATCGTTAGATGTAGGAATACTTCTATTTATGAATTATTATTTTGGAATGTAATATTCATGTCTTTACTTTAAATGTAAATCCTTTTGTGTTGTAAAAATTAAGTAGAAGGTGTAATATATAGTGGATATATATATATATATATATATATATATATAGTTGTTAGTATGACCAAATCATTTTCAAAATGATAAGATAAGATTTATTATAAATATAATATGACTCTTAATCTTAATGTTGTATTTATGTAGTTTAAAGGCTTCTATGTTGTTAGTTAGCATTTATTACGTTTAATGATGAATTTGTTTATCTTTTGAGTTGTTTTGGTAGTACATTTATATTATGAGACTTGCATATATTGATAAGTATAAATATTGAGTTATTGTTTGATGAATGGAATGTGATCCAGGATGATTGGATCAAAATGGAAGTCGTAATGACATATAATAGAAGTGTTGTCGATAACTTGGTACCAACAAAAATAGAGGAAACTCTGCCGAAATTTTCAAAAAAAAAACTCATAATTTTAGACATATTACCCAATACTTGACATTGGTAAAGAAATGTTGGGAGATTTCATGATATTATAATTTGAGGGTGTTACACTAATAAATAAAAAAATATCTATTATGAGACAAGATTGACTAGTTTTATGTAAAACAAAAAAATTTGTAACTCTTGATCAGGTTATCATAAAATTCTGAAACTTTGCGTGGAACCTTCTAATCTGATGCCTTAGCTTGGGTTAAAATTTCATATTTTTTGGAGAAATTCAAAAATTTGACAAAAAATCATAATTTGACCAGTTTTACGTTATTGAACGTAATTTTCAATCCAACCATCAAATTAAGCTGAAATTTTACGAGGGACCTTAAAATATATTGAAGTAAAGAAATGTTTTAGATTTCATAACATTGTAATTTGAGGATGTTACAAGACTTTGAAAATTTTTATTTTATAGGGATATCTTTACGGATAAGAGTGACAGACCATACTCCAAAGTCTAATCTACCACATACTTATGCTTAAATACCATAGTTTTTTCAACTAGTTTACATCATTATGACTTCTCTATAAAAAATCTCATAACTTGACTAATATATGATCTAACAAGCAACCATACTTCAAGATTTAAAAAAGAAATATCTAACTTTGAATTGTTTTAATTCTTTAGTTTTAGTTCAAGATTTATGATGTGTAATAAATAATATGTAAAACTTATGAAAATTTAATAATATCTAAAAAACATATACCACGTTTTTATCTTTATTGTCTTTATATTTTTTGTCACATAATAATTACCAAACACTACCTTTTTACAATTAAAGAAAGTATTATTAGGATAAGAAAATCTATGTTGGTTATTTAATAGTTATATTTATGTTTTTTATTTGGTAAATATATTTATGTTTTTAATTTAAACTAATATCATTAAAATTTAATATTTATGCATGACAATGTTTAATGTAAAGTATTTATATTTATTTTTAAAGGATATAAAAGGATAATTGCCTAAAGCCCCATTGTAGAAAAAACGTCATATAAAAAATCCCAAATAATATCTAACTCTTAATCCATTAACTAATTTGTCTTTTTTTTTAAGGTTTTAAAAATATTAATAAATTTACTTAATAAGTTTATATGTCTGTAATATTATATTTAAAATTTATATTATATGTATAGTTACATTTGATAAAACTAATGTTCTGTATATATTAGATAAACTTAAAAAAAAAAAAATTATTAATATTTTTTATGATATAAAAATAATAAAAAGTGTTTTTTAATTTATTTTTCTAAAATATAGCTTTCAATAAAATCACTTTTAAAACCAGCTTATGAGGCCTAAATCAATTTTTTTTATTAGGATATACAAACTCAAATACCAACACACAACACCAGGGTCTCACATCATTTATTTTAGAATGAGCGGTTTATACTGATCGGTCGGTCTAAAGAAATACTCTGATTTTTCAGAATGAGTGGTTTATACAGATACTCTAATCTACTAACAGAAGGGTACTTCATTTTTAACGAAGATGCTGACTGGCTGGGTGGCTTCCTCTGCCTCCAGCCCCCCACCTTTAATTGATCTATCTCTCGATAGGTGGCACGCGTTTCTCCACAAGGTGAACTGAATTTTTTGTAACAGAAAATAGTGATGTTCAAGCATTCTCAGTATATTTTTAAAAAAGAAAATTCATGATTTAACATTATGAAAAAAAATTAAAAAAAAAATAACAATTACCCCTAAAATCTAAACATAAAAGGATGAAATTGAAAAAAAAACTAACAAATCCAAGTGAGATCTAGTTGACTTAGGTTAACTCAGGCTAACCCACCTAACTCGTAGCTTTATACTTATTCCGGATCGACTCTCAAGTTAGATCTAAAAACTTTGGGAAGCACCAGCAAGACCAGCTTTTAATATGTGAAATGTTGAATGGTAAAATAAATAAAAATCAATTTATAAAAGTATAAAAAAATAGCAATTAAGAAAATAAAAACTTAATTTAAAAAAAAAGATGGAAATCTAAAATTAATTTTTAATTAAAGGAAAAAATTAATAAAAATCAAAATTAATAAAAAATTAAAAATAAAAAATATCAAGAGATTGAGCATCAAATTTAAAAAACAATTAGATCTAAGAATAAAATTAAAAACAAATTAAGATTTAATAAATTAATAAATTAAAATTAAAAATCAAAACAGTAAATATATGCTAAACGTTAAATATCATCATTATTGAAATCTACCATACACCAAATCTTACTCATGAATTTACAATCAAACCAAATCTATCGTTTCTTTCCCATATATATATACGTATGCAGGGCAAATCATTTTATACATCCTTTTTAAGAAATTAAACCACCAAGGCCATGGCTTCCCACATCTTTCTCTTCTCCACACCTTTTTGGTTTTTCCTTACTTGCTTATGCTTCCTTCTTTGCTTCTTTTGCTTACTCGGCTAGTACTGGAGCTGCTGAAGTAGCAAATGGAAGGAAGGAAGCGGAAGCTCTTCTGGAATGGAAAGTCAGTCTTGACAACCAAAGCCAGTCTCTCCTGTCTTCTTGGGCTGGAGACAGCCCTTGCAACTGGTTCGGAATCAGTTGCGACCAGTCTGGTAGTGTCAGCAACATAAGTCTGTCCAATTCTAGTTTGAGAGGTACGCTTAATAGTCTCCGATTCTCTTCCTTTCCTAACTTGATTGAGCTTACCCTTTACAACAACCTTTATGGTTATGTTCCTTCACGTATAGGTAACCTTTCTAACCTCTCCATCCTTGACTTGTCTTTCAATAGCATTTCTGGCAACATTTCACCGGAAATTGGAAATTTAGTATCTCTCACTATTTTAAATTTATCCTTTAATAAACTAACTGGTACAGTACCTATATTTTTAGAAAATTTAAAAAGTTTATCTGAACTTTATCTTAATCATAATAATTTTTTTGGTTCCATTACTTTTATTGGAAACCTTACGAGATCTCTCACTCTTTTAGCTTTGTCATCTAATAAACTAACCGGTACAATACCAACATCTTTAGTAAATTTAAGAAGCTTATCTGATCTTTCCCTTTCGAATAACAGTTTTTCTGGTCCCATTACTTTTATTAGAAACTTAACGAGATCTCTCACCTTTTTAGATCTATCATCTAATAAACTAACCGGTACAATACCAGCATCTTTAGGAAATTTAAGAGGCTTATCTGATCTTTCCCTTTCGGATAATAGTTTTTCTGGTCCCATTACTTTTATTAGAAACCTAACAAGATCTCTCACCTTTTTAGATCTATCATATAATAAACTAACCGGTACAATACCAGCATCTTTAGGAAATTTAAGAAGCTTATCTGTTCTTTCCCTTTCAAATAACAATCTTTCTGGTCCCATTACTTTTATTAGAAACTTGACTAGATCTCTCACCTTTTTAGATTTATCATCTAATAAACTAATCAGTACAATACCAGCATTTTTAGAAAATTTAAGAAGCTTATCTGAACTTTACCTGACAGACAATAATCTTTTTGGTTCCATTACTTTTATCGAAAACATGACGAGATCTCTCATAATTTTAGATTTGTCATTTAATAATCTAATGGGTACAATACCGGCATCTTTAGGAAATTTAAAAAACTTATATCGGCTTCATCTTGCGTATAACAATCTTTTTGGTCCGATCCCTCCAGAAATGAACAACCTTACACATTTGTATGCCTTAAATATATTTTATAATAGATTGTCTGGTAATCTACCACGAGATGTGTGCCTTGGTGGATTACTTTCATATTTTTCTGCGTATGAAAATATTTTCACGGGACCTATCCCAAAAAGCTTGAGAAATTGCAGCAGCTTGTTGAGACTCAGACTTGAGAGAAACCAACTTGGTGGAAACATATCTGAAGCTTTTGGCACACATCCTCATTTGAACTACATGGATTTGAGTGATAATGAATTTCATGGTGAACTTTCATTGAATTGGGAGCAGTTTAACAATCTGACAGCCTTCAGAATTTCGGGAAACAAGATTTCTGGAGAAATACCAGCAGCTCTTGGAAAGGCAACTCATCTACAAGCTCTTGACCTGTCAAATCAACTAGTTGGGAGAATTCCCGAAGAATTGGGAAATTTGAAGTTGATTGAACTTGAACTCAACGATAACAAACTTTCAGGTGATATTCCTTTCGATGTCGCATCGCTATCTGATCTCCAAAGGCTTGGCCTGGCCGCGAACAATTTTAGTGCAACAATTCTTAAACAGCTTGGCAAGTGCTCAAAACTGATATTCTTGAATATGAGCAAGAATAGATTCGCAGGGAGTATTCCTGCTGAGATGGGGTCTTTACAGTCTCTTCAAAGTCTTGATCTCAGTTGGAATTCTCTCATGGGAGGTATAGCACCGGAGCTTGGACAGATGCAGCAGCTAGAGGTATTAAACCTCTCCCACAATATGCTGTCTGGTCTAATTCCAACCAGTTTTAGTCGACTGCAAGGCCTCACTAAAGTGGATGTATCCTATAACAAGCTAGAGGGCCCCATTCCTGACATCAAAGCCTTTCGCGAGGCACCATTCGAAGCAATTCGCAACAACACCAACCTGTGTGGCAATGCAACTGGTTTGGAGGCTTGTTCTGCTCTCATGAAAAAAAAACTGTGCACAAGAAGGGCCCCAAAGTTGTCTTTTTGACAGTATTTTCTCTGCTGGGTAGTTTGTTGGGCCTGATTGTAGGTTTTCTTATCTTTTTCCAAAGCAGAAGAAAGAAAAGGTTAGTGGAAACACCACAAAGAGATGTTACCGCGAGATGGTGCCCTGGTGGGGATCTGCGCTACGAGGACATCATTGAGGCTACTGAGGAATTCGACTCCAAATATTGCATTGGTACTGGAGGGTATGGAGTTGTATACAAAGCTGTACTTCCATCAGAACAAGTCCTTGCCGTGAAGAAATTCCACCAAACACCAGAAGTTGAGATGAGCAGCTTGAAAGCTTTTACAAGCGAGATTGATGTCTTAATGGGCATACGGCATCGAAATATTGTGAAGCTGTATGGTTTCTGCTCGCATGCCAAACACTCATTTTTGGTATATGAATTTGTGGAAAGGGGAAGTTTAAGAAAGGTACTGAACGACGAGGAACAAGCAGGAAAGATGGATTGGGATAAAAGGATGAATCTTATCAAAGGCGTAGCCAATGCTTTATCCTACATGCACCATGACTGCTCCCCTCCGATTATTCATAGAGACATTTCCAGCAACAATGTTCTTTTGGATTCAGAATATGAGGCTCATGTCTCTGACTTCGGCACAGCCAGGCTCTTAATGCCTGACTCGTCCAATTGGACATCATTTGCTGGCACCTTTGGGTACACAGCTCCAGGTATGTAGTTACGTTTCAATATCACCTTCTACAGTAGGTTAGTTTACAAAATCACTTGAAAACAAAATAGGTGCAGTAAATTATTTTGGCAAAATATAGCATGACCAACCGCTTTTGCAGAGATGGCATACACAATGAAAGTGGATGAAAAATGTGATGTGTATAGCTTTGGAGTATTAACATTGGAAGTAATGATGGGAAAGCATCCTGGCGATTTCATCTCATCTCTGATGTTATCTGCCTCCACCTCCTCATCATCACCAATTGGTCACAATACAGTCTTGAAGGATGTCTTAGACCAGCGCCTCCCACCTCCTGAAAACAAGCTTGCGGACGGTGTGGCACGTGTTGCAAAACTGGCGTTTGCTTGCTTGCAGACCGATCCTCACTATCGGCCAACAATGCGACAGGTTTCTACAGAGCTTACAACTCGATGGCCTCCATTGCCAAAGCTATTCTCCACGATGGAATTGGAAGATATAATGGTTCACAGAAATGTTATTGGCTGAATTTTTACAGTATACTTGGGCGTTGGTGAAAAGCAACTTGTTTGGCAAAATGTAAATATTCAATAATCAAGTCTATGTTAGATATTCCGTCCAAAGCATCATTTTAGATGAACTTTGTGAATGTCATGAATCTTGTAATGTATTGCCTTCATTTGTATCAATTGCCTTCCTACTACATTTTTTTTTTTTTTTGGAGAGTAATAAACAATCCAAATCCAACACAAAGACCGTACAATAATGATGAACAAAATTTCCACAATCAAACCAAACTCGTCCTGAAAGATCAAATTGTCACGACCCGAATCCCGGATCCATGACCGGCACATAGGCAAGGTTCCCCTCCAAGGTTCCATGCCTATGCGAACCCAAACTTACATACAAACTTATCCTTCAAAATTCAATCAGAGTTCAACGCAGCATTAACAACAAAACTAACTTTATAACATAATTCGATTGTCTTAATACAAGAGTTCATAAAAATTCATAGTTTTGGAGCACTAACTTGACATAAAAGGAAGGTACAAATTACAACCAAAAAGCAAGTTCATAAGATTCAACAAAAGTAACATGCTATCAAGCTATAAGCCTGAAAAGAATAATAATGAGAGGGTGAGTTCAACAACTCAGTGAGTAGATAATATTCAATATACACACATGAGGTAATATAACAATAAGAATTATATACAATTATGGCTCTAGGTTCTTATATGAAGGTTTCTCAAATAGGCCATAACAAGAAGATCAAATGGTAAAGTTCGTCAGAAAATCAAAATGCAATGAGCATGAGGCTCCCGTACTGTGGGATGATCAGTCCACACAAGTTGGTGACTCCCCCCGACCAACTAGGGTTCAGATACGATGTGCACAAAGACTAACACTACCCTGTTAGCATGGGTATTCTGACTGACATACCATAGGTTCATAATCATAATCTAACAAACATATTCATATCTCAAAGCTCAACTCATGACATCAATCAAATGAGGAGTTATCAATTCAGAAGTCAATTCAAAATATATGTTGGTTCATATCAAGAATTCAGATTCAATAATTGATCATGATTTATCATAACAAGGATAATAATCAACATATATATTGTCAAGAAGCATGATTCAATTCATATTAACAAATCAAATATTTATACTATTTCTCATGCATATGGAAAATTATCCACTCACCTGACTCAAAAGCAAACAGAAGCCAAAAGCAGACACCAAAGAAAATCCTACTGACGTCCTGTCGATAGAATATCAGGATTATCTGAATACAAAGGAGACATATTCAAGAACAACTCAAAAGAACATTTAACCTATTTAATAAACTTAACTAATGGTGTATTCCGTAACCCTATATGTTTTTGAACTAACTAGTCAATTTTCTCAAAAACCCAAAATTTAACGGTTTTCCCGAAATCTAATCCATAATAAAACAACTAATAAAATTGGCAATAATTCACTAAATAACCCTTAATTATTCATCAAAATAATCTGAAAAAGCTAATATTACAGCTATGGACTAATCTGGGATTTATCATATTTTTAGGGCCAAATTGTAACTTTTGTCTAATTGGAGGACCAAACTGAAATTTATCATAAATCCATGAATATACTGAAATTCTGACCATAATTAATCCTCAATTCTGTCCAGGATATATCATTATGCTCCAGGGACCATTATGGAATTTTACCAAATTTTTAGGGTCAAATTGTAATTTTTGTCAAATTGGAGGACCAAATTGAAAGTGTTTAATTCTCTTATCTATACAGTAATTCTGTCCATAATTCATATGTTATTCTGTTCAGAATCTCGGAATATGCTCCAGGGACCAATTTGTAATTTTCCAAAGTTCGGGGACTAAACTGTAATTTTCGCAAATTAAGGGACCAAAGGAATGGGCATCAGGCAACCGCCAACCCAGAAAACAGAAACCTACTGCGCGCCAAAGGCAACAATTCAGCAGGCAAACAAAAGCAAACTCAAAAGCATTATCTTTCAATGCAATCGTCAAAATCAACCAAAATAAGCAAATACCCACAACAATCAACCCTATAACATTCAAATTAATTCATCAATCAAACCCAAAACACAAATTTTCAAAACCCTAACATTCATCAAAACCTAAATTAAAGTTCAATTAACATACATTTATACATTTAACAACCTAAATCTTACCTTTAAACTTATTTCTTCAATTCCTTTCTATTTCCCTTCTAATTTCCCTCTTTTCTCTTCTTCTTCTTCTTTCTCCCTTTCTCTCCTGCCGGTTCTCTCTCAAAATTTCAGATCCCTCTTTCCTTCTATTTTTTTTTACTTCTTATTTATATTTATCATCTCTTTATTTAATTACTACTATACCCCTCATTTAATTTATTCCTATATCTAAGCATTCAAGGGCTTTCTAGCCTTTTTCTATGTCTTTATATTCAAAACATTACACAAATAACGTCATTTGTCACGTTGAAATTCCATATTTATTCCTCCGGGTCTAAAGAGGGCTTCCCTCTTAGAAAGAAACAAGTAAGTAATTCCTTGTCTCCCCACACATTTGCCAAATCGATAAAAGATAATAGATTTTTAGGGGGATGTTTTCACCGTAACGCCACACACGTGCGATAATATATAATTATCAAATATTTATTACTAATTTATCTTTTTACTTTAAAAAAATCTGACTCTATCGCTGGAGGCGGCTTGGGTGTTTATTAAGAACGTGAGAATATATATAATATTTGACCTGAATTTTTCAACACCTTCTATTTTAACTACTTTAAAACAAGGTTGCTGATGGTGTATGGAAAGCTAAAGGAAGTTACCATGTTAGCTAAAGTGACCGTAAGGGGACCGCCAGGCACTTCCAACTTACAAGTCTCAGGTTGGCTAGAATTATCAACAACGAATACCTCTTCATCTGCCCTACGTATACCTCCACAGACAAAACTTTCTCACTCGGAAACAATGGCTTCTAAAACGTTCTCTTCACCAACCCAAGATATAATCCATCCATCACCAATTTCCACACCAAAGACTGGTCCATTGCTTTCCTTTACAAGACTCTTATCATCACACGATAATTAATCTATTTCTTGACGGGTCCCATATACCAAGCTGGGTCCATTACTTCCGCTTCCCCTCTTGCACTTCTCTCCGCCGTCTCTTTCTAAGACAGAAAAACCACCTTGACAACTTCAAGGCTTCAAGTCACAGTACTTCTTGGATTGCCAAACATCTTTCACTACTAAATTCCCTTCCTTGCCGAAATTAATATACGTCCGAGTAATATTATATATTAATGGATATGAATTGACATGAATTTTGATTAATTAATAAGTATTTTGCTATGAATTTTATATGAAAAATGATGGTGATGAATTTATTAGTGATTAAAAGTGAAGTACAGGACTGCTAAAAAAATTAAAGACATAATAGATAAATTAAAAAGAAAACATTTAATATTTGTATTTAATCCACTTGTACAAAACAACAAGTAAGCAAGAACAACATCAATTTTTGGCAATCCCTTTAAGCTATGATTTTAGATGTTATGTATCATATGTCAGCATAGAATTATTACCAAGAACTTTTGCAATCCTTTGAAGATTTAGAAATAGATGAATAAAAGTTTGTTGTATATATTGAAAAAGATATCTTTAATGAGATTAAAAATAAAATCATTATGAAGCAGTTTTAAAATATAAAATCTCGAAGAGAACAATTATAATGTAATTTTTTTATTTTAAAAATTCTTAAATTAATTTTGCTTGACTTGAGTTGGTACATTTCTTTATATAACACATATTTGTATAATATATGTTGTTACCTATTTTTGGGTTTCTAAAAAAATATTAGAAAATACAAAAAAAAGATATATATATATATATATATATATATATATATCACAAAAAAAAATTCGGAAGAAATCCAAAAATAATAGGAGCGAGAAAAAGGATGTTGGAATGCTAAAAAAAGATCAAAATTGGTTAAGGAGGTTCAAAAATGTTATTATTCTACTTGTCGCATGTCAGAAAATCCGCGCGGCATCGGCTGGCGATTTTATCGTTGTTCGTTTGCTTGATTTTGTTGGGAGTCGTCACCTAGTATTTAATCGAGGGCTACTAGGAAACCGGATGTACTGGTCTTGTCAGAGATTCGCGGGTAAAGAACTGGTTGTGGTTAGGGAAGGTATTAGCACCCCTAACGCACCCTATCTGAGGTAAGCTGCTTCGTGGCTTTGATGTGTTAAAGAAGTTTTAAAAATTTTGTCTTTTCATCGGATATATGAAATACAACTTACATATAAGTTAATAATTCTAGACCATGAGCAAATCAAAATATTAAATTCTTCTTTAATCTTTGCAATTTTATCATAAATAAAAAAAAAATAACATCCAAAAAAAAAACTTACAACACACACATACACACTCTTTTCTTTTCTTTTCTTTTCTTCTTTTGTTTTTTTCTTTCATCTACACTTCAAATTATAAAAATTCAACAACTAAACAAAATTGCATTAAACAATCTAAAATTTACAATGTAACCCCAAAACAATCTGGAATTACAAGGAAGGACTTCTAAGCCATGGAACAGTACTGCAAAGCCTCAGGAACAGTGGCGGCGCGTCTGCCCCACACGCCACGGCCACTGGCGGCTCTTGGGTTCACGCGCCGCCGCAAGCAGTGCCTGGAAATGGACGGATCTGGTCGGCTATCTTCTTCTCTTCCCTTCCCTGCCGGCTGTGAGGAACACCACTACCTGCAATAACAGAAAACGCACAACACAGTCGATTTTAGTTTTTTGGTTTTCTTCTGTTTTGCAGATCTGCTTCTCTCTTAGCAAGCTCAGTTTCTTTTTGTTTCCCCTTTGTTCTCTGTTTCAAATGGTCGGCAGTGTGACCATAGGGCTGCTGGCCTTTGGGTTTTGTCCGGTCTGCAGCTGTCGGTGGCCGGTGAATCTGTGTGTCACGTTGAAACACAAATCTTTAAATCACACGTTGCAAAAACCTCGTATTAAAAATAGGAGATAGCCATCCTCTAATCTCAAATCTCTACCCCCTCGAACTTTTCCAGGATTTGAATCTAAAAAATCTCGTATTAAAAATTCAAAACTGCAAGGTCTTAACTCTTGAATGGATCGTCCCCCTATTCTTCCCAGCCCTGTGATAAGGAATGCTGCTTCTGTTCAAAAACTCTGTTGTAGAATTGTAGGCATAATTTTCTCTCAAGGTTCAGGTTAATTTTGTACCTGGAAGGCCAACGGGCCTTGGCATCAAAACATTTTGTAATTTTCAATAGTTTTCAAGGGTTTACACGATTATGCTGAATTATAAGTGGGATTTCCTGAATTGAGACAAGACCAAACCTACAGCCAGAAAAAGTCTTTATTTACCAAACAAAAAACAGAGCGTCTCTGTATCTTTCCTCTGGGCTTCAAAAAATCTAATAGATCTTGTCTTATGGTAGGCTGCTTCAGTTCCCTTACGAAACTTTTATTATTGGGCTAGCCATGCACTTTATATATTTCTAGCAATTCACATGACATCATCAAATGATACAAGTCTTGGATAAGAATCTACAACAACACTAGAACATCCTCGTTGACGATCCGTGCTTCTCTGCAAAAATCCATTAGTATCTTTCCAAGATCATGAAACTCCAAAACAAAGAACATCCAAAACCCTTTGCAAACTCCAACAGAACCCTAATTGAATATAACAGCTGAAAACATCCCAGTGAAGTGCTTGCGATTCAAAAAATGAAGTCTAATAATGGACTACTTGAAGCAAAGCAGAAGTTATGAGACACTTATGATGCGTCTGTTGTGGATAAAAAGGCTGTTTCCGTAGAAAGCATTTTTCAAGACGAATAGGAACGTTGTGGCAGTTGATTTGAAACATAGGAATTGGAAGGATCAAAATTCAGAATGTCTGAAAAGCAATGATACTTGATATGAATCCAGGAGGTGTGGTTAAGGTCGGGGTGATTTGGATGGCGAGAGGGGAGATATTGGAGAATGTGATGGGAGCACTAAATGCGTTGCTGATTTTTCAAGGTTGCAGCCTCTAATTTCCACTTAAAGTTAGTGGATTCAATGCGTTGCTGATTTTTCAAGCAGACTGATTGGGAGGGGAACTTTGAAATAGTTAAACGGAATGAGGAAAAGGAGGCAGAGGAAGAGGAAGATGAGAAAAGAAATGAAAGTAAGAAAGATGGGAAGTGTGTCAAAAGGAAGAGCGTTCATGAGTACTAGTAATATACATGAGCTTATATTAGAAGGTGCATTGGGTAAGACTGAGGAGAAAGGGGGATGGTAATGACATGGATGTCGAGAAAGGAGAAAAAGTAAGCAAGAAGAAGAAAATGATTTTCATATTTAGAGTAGGGATTGAGAAGGGAAATATGTTCTCTATACTCTTGACATCATTTATAATAATCTACATGAGATTTTCTCCTGCACTTCAACGCAGCCACATAAGGACATGCCCAAACTGAAATATTTCATTTAGTTTTCGAGCACCGGGGCTAAGTCCATTTCCATGAAAATGATAGAGGATGTACGTGTGCGCTTCTAAATCAAAACAAAAGGAAAATATGTTGAAAAATCAAACATTTGAAAACTCACAAAAGATGGAGCAGGCTGCTTCTCAAACAGCAGAACATGTTTTATAACACTACAAGGCAATCATCCAATAGCAAACAAAAATCAATAAATTTGATGGCAATAGACCAAAACCTCGTTCAAATAAAATTGACAGATGAATCATATAGCAGTCAAGGGAAAATATAATTGATAAAATAAAGGTGATTTTCTGCTTGAATTGTGTCAGTGACTAACTTCAGTTGAAGATTTTAAAGAGGGCATCTGGATATGGGGATTACTCTTCCTATATGGCTACTTGCTGAGTTACTGGAATAGTAGTGAGTTTCTTGACAGGAAACCAGCCAGAAAATCAAATATAACAGAGACCAAACACAAAATTTAGGGGAGTAGTCGTCGATGTATCAGCAGGGAGAACCAAGCATTTCCAGACAAATGCAAAGTCTTTCATTATGGCATTTGATGCTTTTGTGGTCTCAAGCATGATCCACCTGGTGATCCCAGAAGTTGTAAAGGCTTGTTGAAGAGACTTGCTTCACCTTCAAGTTTCATTCTGACCAGCCAACTCAAAACTGTTGATGAGAGCCATCAGACCAATAAAATTTCTTCAGCTTCTTTCTACAATTTTAACAGCTCTTTTCCATTTTTCTCAAGGTGTAATTCCAGGAACATAAGGGACAGCGGGCTTGGGCTTCTTTATTTTTTCAACCAGCACAGCTTGAGTTGTTAGAACTATCCCAGCAATTGAGACAGCACTTTGAAGTGCACACCTAGAAACTCTACAAGGATCTACCACCCCTGCATTGAGAAGATCTTCATATCTACCAGTCATTGCATTGTAACCAGTTCTCCAGTCACAAGATCGAATATTCACCACCACAACTGCTCCATCAACCCCTGCATTAGTTGCAATTGTTTTTGCAGGTGCAAGAAGTGCCTGTAATGCATCATTGGTATGTGTTACTACGTGGGAGAAGAAATTTCCCTTTATAGTCATTTAGAAACCACTACTTGTAGGGTTTCTCCATGCTACGCCCTGCATTTATAACCATTTCATAAGGATGTCCAACTTTATCACTAACTATGAAAGGAACCTTGGTCCGTTTTACAAGTCTAGTGAAATAATCTGCTTTAGCACAAACGCTGCATGGTAACTCATTCACAAACGCTGCTTATTTCTATTTGAGACGCAACATTCACCAATCCAAATAAAGAAATGAGCATAAAAGGCACATCTCACAAAAGAAAAGAAAATCACCTTAGATCAAATCCTAGTGAGGCGAAAGTGTGAAGAAAATAACTTTTGAAAAAAGAAACGAACCGAGAACAGACCTTTGCAACAATATCAGCACCAATCTTCTCATTTTCATCTTTCATGGAATTTTTTATTGAGGAGATCTGCTCCGAGAGATGTACATATGTTGCACCACCACCAGGTACTATCCCTTCATCCATGGCAGCAAATGTAGCATTCTTTGCATCTTCAATTCTGAGTTTCCTATCTTCAAGTTCTGTCTCCGTGTGTGCTCCTACCTAAATTTGCATGCTAAACAAGTTAAATCTAAAGATAACTTTAAACTAAAACACCACCAAACAAAATATTAGAGTCCTGTCGTTTGTCTTAGTATTTCTTAAGGAAAACAGGGCAGAAAATTCATCCCTGCTACTGAGCTAACGCCACTCAAGGAGCCCATGTCCTTAGCAGTAATTCTTCACACTTATAGCCAGATTTGTCAAGATGCCCATCTATTTTTCTGAAATATATTGTATACAAGTTTAGCAATTCTTTCTGAGAGCTTGATCACAAACCTTGATTACAGCCACACCACCAGATAATTTAGCAATTCTCTCTGAGAGCTTTCTTGAAAGAGCAGCATTATCTGTTTCAGCGAGGTCCTTTTTTATCTGAAGAATTCTTGCCTGAATTTCAGCTTTCGTAGCTGAGTCAGCAACTATGGTTGTTGAATTACTTGTTATGGTAACTTTTCGTGCAATGCCAAGTTGATCCAGGGTTACACTTCCGAGTGTCAGCCCAAAATCACCAGAGAGAAAATCAGCACCTGGTGGTTTTGGTATGGCATGAATTACACAGCATATCAGATGCAATGACCTTCCTATGATAGTGCATAAAAAGTATTTATAATTTTTTTAATTAAGGCCTCGGTAATCATCAAAGGATTTTACAATCTTAACAAAGCATCCAAGTAAAACATTTATTGTTTCTAGTGCATGAAAAAGAGTAATAGTTCTCATAATTGAGGAGAGTAACGATTCTTATATTTGAGACCTGGGTAATTATCAAAGGATATCTTAATTAACATGATATACTCAAAAGTTTATGCACCTGCAAGGGTCATACACAAACATATAAGAACATCCAGTGCACACATAGGAAGGCTCGCATATGTAACACGAACCCAACTCATGAGGAAGATAAATAATTCATTAACTGATATGTCAATATATTTCAATATAGCACAACTTAGAATAACCAATTTAAGTTGGAAAGAAAGATGCAAGTTCACCTGTCATAAGAGCAATGTCTTGCAACAATGCTTTCTTTCGATCTCCAAATCCAGGGCATTTGACAACAGCAACATTGAGCAAACCTTTCATTTTGTTCAACACTAGTGTTTCCAAAACTGGCTTTGAGATATCCTCAGCAATGATTAACAATGGGACACTGAGTTGGGTAGTCTTCTCCAACACAGGAACTATTTCTTGGACATTTGCAATCTTCTGATCCGTTACAAGGACTTTGGCCTTGTCAAACTCCACCAAAGATTTTTCCTGGTTTGTGATGAATTGGGGTGACATATAACCCTTGTCAAACTGCAGAGAAAGAACACCAAACTTAACTGGAAATGAAAACATACATTCTTCATAAACAGAGAAAAAGTTGAAAAATTTATCCACTCATAGGAGGCAGAGTGTTTACACAAGTATTGCTACCCTGTTACTGAAAAAACAAAATAGTTCACCTGGAAAGTACAAAGAGCAGAAGCTCAACCAACCTAAATATTTACAGATAATGAATGGTTTAACCATTCAGACTATGACTAATGATATAACATAAAATCATAAACTTCTAACATAAACTTTGATGTAATGCCAATTTTCCAGTGATTTATCTCACAGGATTTTTCAAACCATATTGAGAACTAGCAGCTTAATCACCTTCATTCCTTCTTCTATTATCACAAATGTATCAGAGGTTGAAGAAAAAAATCCATACAAAACATGGAAAAGAAGCAGAACTCAGTTTACCTTGAGGCCCTAAAGTGAGAGAAACAGCATCAGCAAGCTTATCAATTCCTGCCTGCAAGGCTTCTCTACTCTCATTTACCAAAAGATATCTTCTTTGGACCTGCTCTTACCACTAATTTATTCACTACTTGATGGTTTCTCCATATCCCACTTGCCCTTTTGTTCCCACCAAGACTCTGCAACAATATTCCATGTTTACGGATCAAAATCAAGACACTCAGACACCCACATGTCCACGAACACAGACACAAATACAGACATAGAGATAGATGGTGAGAGCGAGATACTTACAGAGAATAGGGGTTGTTGAGGGAAGGCAAGAGGTTCGGAGATAGAGAAGGAGAAGGACATTTTTCTGCTCGTTTGTTGATTGGGCACGGTGTTGGCTTTGAGAATTTAGAGGGGCTTTAGAGCGCATCGGGCCGACCGGCTCTGTTCGGACATGTGGATTTAGGAGACATGTCACGGTGACCCTTCAGACTACTAGTCGTTTATATATATCTAACGTTTTTTCTTTCGTGTTATTAAATTTTCTAACAAATTTTAAAAGCCAATATAAAATGCTTTCTGAAATTAATGTTAAGAAAGCTGTCAATATTCAAATAGATGTATTCATGCATGTGGAAGTTAATACTACAGCAATATAAAAAACACATAAATTTTAATGAATATAAAGGATAGTACATGTGAATTCAAATTTGTAATTTTATTTTTTAAAATTTAAGTAGTAGTTGTGTTCTCAAGAGATTAATAATATTTTTAGAAAATAATATTATAGAGAAAATAATCTATAGTACAAAACATTAAGGAAATTAATACAAAATTAAAAACAAAAATAATAAATTCAAAGAAATAATAGGAAAATAACAAAATTGACTCGAAAAGTAACTTTAAACCTAATTTTAAAAGATATAATAATCGATGAGCGATAGAATAACATTCTTTATAAAAACTTCTTATAAAATCATCTGAGAAAATTTGAATTTGATTCAACAGTTAAATTTTTTGTTATTTCAATTTTAAAATACTAATTTAGTTTGACATGATCAGACCTGCTCTTGAATCTGAACATGTTTTATCATAAAAGCATATATTAGATTATTCATATAATATATCCAGTAGTATTACATCCTCATCCAAATACTCAAACTTTTAGTTTTTAGAAGCTTGGGCATTCAAATAAAAACTCTATTTTAAATTAAATTTAAAATAAATTAGGATTTTAAATAAAATTACTATATAGCCCACTAACAAATATAACTTTAGAACTCACCACAAAAACTTTTTTTATTTTAATTACATTAGACTTGGAGTGGCATGAAATTTTACTATCCATGGCACTCACAATTCTTATAGTGAGTGATTTTTTGGGATTTTATTCGAGAGGAAGTTTTAGAATTTTTAAGTTAAAGCTTGCTCTTACACAAGAAAAAGTACAACCTATTTATTTTTGTATTTCAAAAATATTTTTAAAATTACATCTATATCCTTTTAAAAAAATAAGTTAACTTCTTTGAATGAAATTTAATAAGTTCAAGCTCTTAAATGTTTACATAAATATTATATTTATTCCAAATTAGTTTTTCAAATAATAATATATCCAAAAAAAACTTGAGCTCGAGTTTCTTATTTTTAGCTGAATTTAATGTTATATATAATCAATTTTTTTAGTTGAATTGATTTTTTTTATTCTTTTCTGTTATAATATTTTCCAACTAGTTTTGAAATCCAAGATAAACTACTCTCTGGATTTAATTTTAAGAAATCCATCCATTAGAATTTAGATCTATTCATAAAAAAAATCTATTTTAGATTTAATTTAAAACAATCGATGCAATTAAAAGCTATTTACATTAAATTTAGAATTTCATGAATTTTTAGTATTCCTATAAGGCACTCACAAATCTGATGGTGAGTGCCATAACTTAGGCCCACTTGGAATTTCACAAAGGTAAAGCCAAGACAGGGAAGGCCCACTTGGAAAAAAAGGAAATCTTAGGCCGAGGAGCTTAACCATTTTCAAAACTAGGCCTCCAAAACGGAACCCTTTGCTTCTCTCAGACTTTGCAATAGCATGTTCTTCAGCCCATAACCTAGCAAGTCTAGATTTTATAAGAAAATAAAAAACAAATTAACATAATCCGTCAAAAACCTCTTAACTTTTTTTTTAAAAAAAAATAATTTTTGAAGCCAAATCAAGTTAATATACTAACTTGCTCTCGATTGATTTTTGAATTTAATAAATATGTGTTTATTTGGAATTAGTTTATCGATTAATAATATATTAAGAAATGAGGTTCATTCTATTAATAATTAAATCTAAAAAACGGATGATATTTTATATATATAAAAAAATAGCGTTATTAACTATGTTTATTTGGTACTCAAACGTTAGTGGCTCATGTGTTCCTGTTCACCAGCATGTACAGAATGTGTTCAAACCCAGCAAATATAATTACATAAGCTATAGATTAATGCAAGAATGTACAAATTCCATGCACCAAACGGAAGAATCAGACGGCAAATACAATCATCACAGATCATCTTGTAGCACGGTCGGCTATAAGCCTCATACCATACATACTAGTATATTACACCGTGTTCGGGTGTTGGTCCTCCACGGTTGGCCTCTCAGTTGACCTTGTCTAAAGCACCATTCTTGTCTTTGTAGTATTGTTCTGATTTCCTGTCCATTTCCCACACGTGTTGCCCTCTTTTTATACATTAACAAAACAATTTCTATTTGTTAGCCCTAAACCACCATACATACAATGTGGACATGCTCCAATCTTTTTCTTAAAAGAATTATAGTGGTTGGAGAAAAGGCACATCGTGTAGATCAACACAAATAAATACTGATTCAGATGAAATTATTTTGTTTAATTACTTGTTGAGTTTTATTAAATAATTTGGATTCAAACTTGAGAAAATATCGTGTGAAAACATTTCAATCAATCAATCAAGCATGATTGATAACCCAATTGAATTTGGACAGTTTAGATGCAAGCAAGCTTAGTTTTGTGTCGTAATCATTTCGAATCAAAAAAAATAGATGGAGTGTTAGAGGGTATGATAATCTTTATTTTTTAGTGTATTTTAAAAATATGTTTCATTTGAAAAATATTAAATTTATTTTTTTAGTATATTTTGATAATTTTAATATGCTGTGTATATATAAAATAAAAAAAACAAAAAAAACATTATTATAATGTTTTTTAAGTGAAATATTTTTAAAAAAAACACATTATATACCACAATATCAAATACATTCAGAGATAATTAGTCTTAAACTTGATAATCTAATTTAAATCCTATAAGAAAAAAAGAAGGAAATTTCTCTTAAATGCATTAAATTAGATATAATTAATTCAATTAAAACCTGATTAGAAAGAAATTTAATTCTAAAGAACAAGATTTTTTACCCAATATCTTATTTGAGACATCAGTCTTGTGATTACGTATTCTAAAGGAGAGGGAAGAAATTGTAGTAATTATGTTGGTGGGACACATTCCAAATTAATTAACAAATAGAAACTTAGCTTTGAGATTATTCTCCTTTATCCGAAAGTGACACATCTACCAAACCAATTAATTTAATTTCAACTATTAAAATCATACCATGCCCCGTTTAAAAACACAACACACAAACCGTATTAATTTAACTAACTTAATGATTAAAGCCCTAAACACATAATTATAAAACCATTCTGTTGTCGGATGGTGACAAAACACCAAGAGAATGTCAAACCGTAAATCACGATTAATAAATAATCAAACACGTCATTAACATTAATCATCATAAACTATGAGATTGTTGTTTTATTGATCCCCACAGCACTATCAATGTCTCTCTAATTCCAAGTTTCTTTGTACTTTTTTTAATAATAACCATTAAACATGGTCCGAAAATTACAAGATATTAACCTAGCTAGTATAAGGCCCAAGTTTAATCCTACTTAATTTTATTGTTAAGAAAATTAAAAAAAAAATATTATTATTTTAAAAAATAAAAAATATATATTTTTTAATGAATCTTAAGTTGATGTTGATTGATGTGCATTTTAGAGGGAAAAATAAAAGTTACACCGGATTCTTCAAAGTCGACCTGCTGAGCAAGAGGAGTTTAATAACAATGATTCTAATATGTTCCTGTTAATCTTCCTTTCTTCACCTGCCACTTAATTTGGCGGTGTCCCTACTTGGCCCAACACTCTCTGGCGACAAATATCAGCCGATGATTCGTCTGAGCAATATTTTTTTGGGGGCTGTTAAATCTTGGAACATGAACATTGGCGTCGGTGATCTACGAGGAAATGGCAAGGAAAGTGAGAGTTTTGTTTTGCTACTAAAATCGGCGACTTGCTATAATATTGTTGACAAGAGAATATATAATTTTGGGACCCAAAAGGAGAGAAGCTCGTGCGGGAGGAGATAGAATTGAAAATGTAAATAAACAAGGGATGATTTGATCGCCATGGGAGGACCAGCTAGCTAGCCATGAATTGTGGGCTTCAATTATAAAGTAAGGATTTGACACTATTTCACATCACTGGAGAATGAGAGTGCAACCACTGCATCATTTTAGATTACAGGAGGTTGAGAGGGTTGAATGTTTATTTTAAGTTTGACTTGCTTCCATTATCTCTTAGCTTATGATCAATAATATTGTTTTTGTAGTGTTTGTTAGCATGAGGGCTTTAGTGATTTCTAACATCATCGTATGACAAAGTAGTGATACAAAGAAACAAATTTTGTTGCAATCACTCAATATGTTCCTTCGGGCTTTCAGCAGGGTTTTTTCCTTATTAATTTTGATTTGAAAAAAATATAATAAATTGAAAAGGCTGGTTATCCGGATATGATTTCTTTCAAAGGAGTGATATTGATACAATATAATTTCGAGATAAAATATATCATATTTATCAACCTCGGTCGTCTAATTCAAAAACTTGATCATGACTCTATATCTAACTCAATTCTAAATTATTTTTGAACTACATTGAAAATCATATTAGTTAAATTTAAATAATTTGATAAGTCACCGGCTCTAATTTGGTTGGCTTGACTAAACTTAGATACATAAAAGTTATTTTATACCACGTACCATATTTTTCACATATCAAAACTTATTTTATATTAAATCATGCAATAAACTTACGTTTAATCTAACATATCTTAAAATCATGAAAAAATCAGTCTCAAATCTTGTAAGCACATTAAATATATATTTTTTCAGAGCTCCTCCATCCCATGAAATTTAGTAGTACCTAGAACTTCTATAGCAAGAGGACATTTGAAAACAAGAAAACATCTTTATCCTTGATGTTGAATACCAATAAAGATGATAAAATCTCCCCATGAATAATTAGTGAACAGTCAGTCTCGCATTTAAGATTTTTTTTTTTTCCACAGCTCCTCAATCTCATCATCAAGACAGAACCCTATAAAACATCTATACTCAAAAGGAAATCAACAACATTTTCTATAAAGATACATAATTAATCTCTTTAACTTCTTGTTCAATCCCAACAAAGATGATAGGATCATCTCCTCATGGTCAACTAATCTACACTTAAATAGAACCTCTTCTATCTAAAATTAATGATTAGTGATTGCTAATCATGCACGAGAGTGGTGGAAGTTTGAGTGAAGGTAAAAGTATTCCCTCAATCATGTTAAGTGAAGAAAAAAACAGCCAATTTGCTTTAGGAAAACAGATAGAAAATTTTAAGAAAAGGCATTCAACATTCTAAGTTAGTTGATAGCTACATTCACATTTTAACAAGTAACTTTACGTCTTCTCTACTCAATTACTACTGGATTATACAAAAGTGACCTGCATTGTTCTAACATAAATTTTGGACGACGACAAAATGTCATGCATGCTTCTCAGGGCCGGCCGGGGACCTCAAAAAACTCATGCTTCTAAAGGGATATGGAAAAGTTTCAGTCACACTTTCATTCTTTTACTTGCAAAGTTGTTATCAGCTTCTGATGAACAAATTAAAGAGGAAAACAAAGAATTGAATTCAAATTCAAAATCAAATGGACTCACTGACTGCCTTCTTTAGCCTCATCATCACGTGTGCTTGAACTTTCCTCGGTGAATCATCTTTTAGGCTATGTCTGTGTAGTGTCTGAAGGTGCAGTAGTTTTTGTATTTTGATGCATTTTAAAAATATATTTCATTTGAAAAATATTAAATTAATATTTTTTAGTCCTTGTCTAAATGTTAAAAAATAAAAAAATATTAAGTTTATAATTTTTCTTAAATTTATTTTTTCAAATTCTAACAGCAAAAGCTAATTTATAATCCATCAACGTTAAAAATATTTAGGAGTGTGGTGGTGGTTACTTTTCAAAGTGTTTTTTTTTTAGAAATATATCAAAATAATATTTTTTTATTAAAATTATTTCTGATATAAATACATCAAAACTATAAAAAAAATAAAAAAATTATTAAAAAAAACAGGTTAAAAAAAAGTTTTACAATGAGATTGATATCCAAAGTCTGCTTCTGCCACACGAGAACAAGTTGGCACGTGTCTATTCGGTACGGAGCCTCGGACAACTGTATTTGATAACATCGAAACTTTGGCTACATTAAATATGTGATGTCTATATGTGCAAAAATCTGAAAAAAAAGGATAGCAACATATATGGCACTCGCTGTGACTAATGGCATGATATCAGTTCTTTTATTTTTTAATGATATTGTATGTTATTTTTAGAATAATTAAAACGTTTAGAATTTATCAAATCAAAGTTTTTTTCACCCATTAATTATAATTTTGGAGTTTATAAAACTTTCATTTGTAATTTAGCTCCATTTCTAATCAAACTTTTATATGAAAGAAAATTTTGATATTTAAAAAAGATTGCACAATCAACTTTGATTACACGATTAACTTGTGATTTTCAAAACAAGAAATTAAAAAACAAACTTACAAAATCATAGAAGTACAAGAATAATTAAAATATAATGTACTCAAACATAAATAGATTAATTATAACTTATGAATGAGTTTACTCTTCTCTCGTTACTACTTTAAATTTGTTTTCTAAAAGAGATTACAAGCAATAATTTTCGCTGACATAAAATCCGAGCATGTATGTAACTTATTTATGACTGGATTAAGAAAGAATTAAGCTCGAATTACCAAAACCATTAATTTTGAAAATTCCTTTAACAATCAAAATGAAGTACTAACAGAAGTAGTAGTAAAAAAGAGAGTCATAAATAAGAAGATATTTGGCAACAATTGTCGGTTGTAATGTTGTCCCTCTCAAGAAATATTTTTTTGAGATGTGAAGATCAAAAGGGTTTTAAGTCCTTGGTACAAACAACCACCACATCTTCTGAGGCCCTACTCGGATTTTCTCGCTTACTATCACAGGTACACAACTTTTATGTTGGTATCAAGTCAATCAAGAGAAAGATTTTTTTATTTTTTATAGTTTAATATGAATGTTCGGATAAGTTTGTATATATCTCGATTAATTTTATGGGTTC
The DNA here is from genome assembly GCA_007827005.2 of Populus simonii. Taxonomy (NCBI): domain Eukaryota; kingdom Viridiplantae; phylum Streptophyta; class Magnoliopsida; order Malpighiales; family Salicaceae; genus Populus; species Populus simonii. Next base: position 12,222,736 of record CM017478.2, on the reverse strand, counting down.
TGAAGTTTCTTCAGTAGCTCTAAGGTTTGTGAGACTCAAACTAGTAACCTCTGAAAAATAAACTCAAGAACTGACTAGTTGAGCTACAACTCTCAAGATTAGAAAGATTTCTTTATTGTTTGTTTGGTATGTTGAATTTGATTTAATTAATTTTGTTTTTATTTTTGGGGGAGGATCGAAATTATTAAGTTATACCAATCTTTCATATATAATAGTTTTATAGAACTTTTTTTTATTAATAATTTGATAGATTTTAGTGAATTTTTATAAATATAATTATTGATGTCTTTTGTTCTGGATAAGGATACTGCTATTTCCACACTCATTTTTGTTAAATGCACTCTCACTTTTTTTTTTAAGTTTCAAGCTTACAATGTTGCAGGCCCCCTTTATATGAAATTTCAACATTATTCTTTGAAAAATAATCCAATATTTGATATCGATTTTGAGACTCTCATCTTAACCTTTAAAAACAATAATATCAAGCATTCCATCACTATAACATAAGCTTTTTGTTGATCTTAATGCCTCATTTATTTATTTAATCCAATATATATCCTTGGAACATTTTACTACGTACAAATTCCTTGGTTTATATTCAACAAAATAAACCCGTTCCAAAAATAATGTGAATTATATTGATTTCCATAATGGGTTGTATGGGAGCATGCTTGCTCATATGCTAATGATTTTCTGTTTTTGCCTTCATTTTTCGGTTTCAGGCTCTGTGAACTGTCATTGCGCATGCCAGGGCTGTTTCGTTTCTGCGATAGCCCTATTTGTGTGGGGCCTTCCATTCGTGAATGATTTTCTCATTAGCTACATGCAAATATCAAATTATACTGATTTATACAAAACAATTTCCATTGTTCTTCTCCTTTGCTTTCAGCATGCAGCAATCCACCACAATGCTCACTCATACCATCTATGCATTTGTTTTTCTGTCATTTGCGCTAATTGTTGCTTCACTTTTGCTTCAAGATAGAATCAGCGTTGCCTTCTCGGCTGCCTGCGCTTTTGTCCTTCATGTTTATCTTTGCTCCTATTGTTCTTTATTCATGTCATCTTTATCCTCCATACTTCACTGCTCGCAAGTGTTTCTTTCTTTTTTTATTTTCTGGCCACTGCATATTCTATTCTTCTTTGTGGTTGGATTTGTTGTTCCAAGTTGGCCATGCATGACGTTCCTTGCTTTTTCTTCCTTCAATATCACTCTCTTTCAATTATCATCAGAGCTCAGTTTTGCACTTGGATGCAGGAACAATGAGCGTTAGGCAAAGTCTCTACAGTCTCAAATACCTTCACAAACGGCTGTGGATGCTTTTTTGCAGTCCTTTGAGACGTTGAAACTTAAAAATAGCAAATTAATCATAAGGGGTAACAACAAATATATTTTGAGTTATTCCAATATCTAGGGATTGGAGGAGTTCCACTTTGAATTAAACCAATATATTTTGGATTGATACAAGTAAATTTAGACACAGTTATGGGGGGGGGAAATCAAGTATCATACCGAGTGATAAAATAAAAATAAATAATTGAATATTTTAATAATTGTATTTTCATATCTTTTTGAAAGATATATTTTTTTATTAAAACAAATCAAATATCTTAGATGAAATTGAGACAATACATAAACTTTAAGAAGGCAAATTAATTGAAAAGTTACCCTATTTTACTAACCTAAGTTTCATCAAGTGTTCTAAATGCTAATTAAAATTAAAGTAGCCTTGTTTAGTTGTCCTTAATTACAATTATAATATGAAGACCATCTTTTATCAAGTCTTTTGTGACATTCCTTTTATTTATGAAATATTAACTTCATGTTATTTTTTTTGGAGTTATAAATTTAAATAAAGTTTGACATAGATTTTTTTATGAATTACAAAGAGTTAAACATTGTACTTAAGATCCCTTTTCTTTTTTGGAATTTAAATTTAAATAAAAATTGATTGATTTTACTTCAATATACATCCTTTAGCCAATCAATCTTTTTAGCCATCGAATTCTCATACCATACTGAATTTAATTTTACTGTGTGGAATTAATCCAAAAATACTTTTAACAAAAAAAAATCTAGAATTTAAGAGTTAAAGTATCCCATTTCTAATAATACAAATTGCTTTTATCTTCATAATAGGTCACAAATAGGATAGATTATCTTTCAAAATAACTAGGATAAAAATTAAGTTTCACATCCTTAAAGAATTAGGAGAAATATCTTATTAAATTGTTCATTGAGAAAATTCAACCATCACTATCAAGTGATAAAATTGACCAACTCCTAAGTTCTAACAAAATTTCATTAAATTAATTAGCATCCTCCTTTAGTCTTACTATTATTTATGCACACAAAAAGAATGCACAATACCTTTTCTTCTACCTTAAATGATGAAAAGGAATCTACATTCACTACTCCAATTTAAAAATAAATAAATACAACTTTTTCTCTCTTTTTTTTTAATCACTCCACTCCAAAAACCATCTACCCCATTCAAAATCAAAATAAATAAACAAAAGGAAAGGACAAAATTAAGATCAAGAATCTAAAAAAAAATACAAAATAAATAAATAAATAAATATACAAAACTCAAGGTACTCGACGTGCCGATTAATCGCCTAGACATGATGGTTCCTCGATGGCTACATCAGAAGTTCAAGTCCTCACTATATAAACACTCCTTATGATCCTCTTCACCTCCATCACCACTTTCACTTCTTTTCTCTTCCAAAAAGCTTATCAGTCAAAGCTCAACATCACCAAAACCAACAAAAAGACCATCAAGAAGTTCAATCCAATGGCAGAAGTACACACATCTACCATGCTCGATGACTCTTCTTTTGATGTAGACAAACTCACTTATGAAATCTTTTCCATCCTCGAAAACAAGTTTCTTTTTGGTGGATATGATGATCCTAAGCTCTCCAAAGACACTCACCAGGTTTCAATTCAAGAACAACTTAAGCCCGCCAAACAGTTTAATGGTGGTAAGGTCAGGATCCTCTCCATTGATGGAGGAGGTGCCACTGATGGCATTCTTGCTACTAAGTCTTTGACACATCTTGAGTCCTGCCTTCGTCGAAAATCAGGAAATCCTGATGCCTCTATTTCTGATTACTTCGATGTCGTTGCTGGCTCTGGTTCTGGAGGTATTTTAGCTGCCTTGCTTTTTACTCGTGGCAAAAATGGTCGTCCTATGTTTACAGCTGAAGAAGCTCTGAATTTTCTTGTAAGAATCAATAAAAAGATGAACAGAGCACAAGGTTTTTTTGGCAAAATATTGGGTTCTGCAAAAGCCGAGAAAGTTTTCGCAAAAACTTTCGGAGAACTAACTTTGAAAGATACCATCAAATCTGCTCTGATAACTTGTTACGATCTTTCAACACATGCCCCATTCTTATTTTCTCGTGCTGATGCATTGGAAATGGATGGCTATGATTTTAAAATGAGCGATGTCTGCCTCGCAACCTCGGCTGATCCAACAATGGTTGGGGCCGTGGACATGCGATCGGTCGACAAGAGGACTAAAATTGTGGCTATTGATGGTGGGATCGCAATGAATAATCCAACAGCTGCAGCAATCACTCATGTGCTGAACAATAAGCAAGAGTTTCCACTCTGTAATGGGGTGGAGAATCTTTTGGTGGTGTCACTTGGAAATGGAGAGTCAGATTTCGGTGTTCAGAATCAGAGTTCTACACCGGCAAGATTTGTCAGGATTGCCGGAGAAGGAGCATCTGATACGGTACTAAATTATTTTTTACTTTTTATTTATTTCTTGAGACTTTTTTTTTTGAGGGGGTAGGTAAGCTAATTGATTTTGTCTCTTTTAATTAGGTTGATCAAGCTGTTTCCATGGCGTTTGGTCCCTGTCGGGCCAGCAATTATGTTCGTATTCAGGTACTAAATTCAACCAATTTATTAAAAGTAAAACAACACCAAACCTCTAAAATTAAAAATGAAATTTAATTTTACTTGCATTTTTTATCTAATAAATTTAATTAACTTAGTAAAACTCGGTCAAGATATCAACATCAACGATAAAATAGTTAAACATAGCATTGTAGTAAAATTATTAAATATTGTTTTTTTTTCTCCAGGCAAATGGAATTATAGCCAAAAGGCATGGAATTGTGGAAAAATCAAAGAAATCCAACAAGAAGGCAGATTTATTGGCTATGACAGCAGAGATGTTGGCACAGAAAAATGTGGAGTCTGTGTTATTTGAAGGGAAGAAGATAGTCGAGAGCACAAACTACGACAAATTGGAGACATTTTCTGGAGAGTTAATAAAGGAGCAAGAGAGGAGAAAAACAAGCATTTTACCACCTGTGGTGTTGAAGCAAAATTCACCCTCGCCAAGAACATCATCAGCCACATCTCTTTCAACATCATCTTCGTATTAATTAGTTGGCCAATTAAATTAGATTTTAGCTCGAGAAAAAAAAATTAAATGTTTTCTCTGCTCCTCGTGATGATTGAAGACATCCGAGACTGAGCTTAGCTGAGTTGCTGAGTGCAATTGCAAATTTTTTTGTTTAGCAAGTATAGATTTTATACTATAATTTAGAGGGTTTTGTGTATATTATGGAATTGTGAGATTCTTTGCTGCGAAATCACAAGGATGGATGCGATTAGAGTTGTTAGCTTGCCAATTTTATGTACCTTTTGATGGATTTAAATCACTTTTTGGATTTAATTGTTATATGATCTTGTAAGTCCTAGTGTCATTTCATTTTTTAGTATATTGAGATTTTGCTAATTAGCAAATTATGACTGCTTTCTTTGTTGAGGCCCACATTTGTTCTTCTTCTATGGTGATTTTTTCACCTTTCTATCACATTTTCAATGTAATAAGAACAACAATGATTAAAAAAAAAAGATATGCATGCAAAAAAAGAATAAAATTTAATTTTTTTTTTATAAAAAAATAAATGGTACATATAGATTATAGAGTAAGTTTTATTTTATATGGTAATATTTTTAAATGTCAGATTTAAATCATTGATAGCATGTTTGGAATCCTTGGAATTTAATTCAATCAAGAGATTTTAATAAAATTTTAGGTTTGAAAACCTTTTGAGTGTCAGTAATTGAATTTAACGAGTTCAATCTCTAAAAATTATACAAATATAAATCAAAGATCAACTTTTATGATTTACTACACTAAAAAGAATAAATTAATGTTAAAACTAATTTCCTCAAAATAGTTATTTATCATTTTTTTTAGAGATCTTTGAAAGAATGAAATAAAAGTGATGAAGGTAATATATAAAAAAATTGAATTATATATTTTTCAAACAAGTGAATTCAACTTATTTATTAATTAAATTTAATTACAGTATTGATTCCAAATGCTTTTTGAATGATTCTTAACAAGTGTTCTACACATTCTTAAGATAATGGAATATGAGGAGCTTTATGGTTAAATAAAAAAACTGGTTGTGCTTTGAGAGACTGAAAAGCAAAAATAGCTCAAATTAAAGTGTGAAATGGCTTTGTTTGATTTACCTGCCTCCAGCAAGCTTCCGGTGTGGTCCATAAGATCGGTAGCTTCTATCAATGAAGGAACCCACCATACCAACCTGCTTTGGGACCATAGACAGGATATTTCTATCAGACATCATTTCCTATGCTGTTCTCAGATCCCATGGCCACCCTCAGATCTTCGTAACCATCTATATTTTCTTTCGTTTTCCAGCTGTTTTGATTTGTCCACTTTTTAGTTTAGTAAAATTCTCATGAATTCCTCGTCTTAATGTAGATAGCCCTGTCTACCTTTGATCTTTGATTGGATCATACTGCTCGGACATGAAACAAAAACATAAATCATGGGGGAAAATCCATAATGTTAAATCCAACTTGGAAAAATCCTTTGATCTTTGAGTGGATCATACTACTGGATCATACCACGAATTTTCCAAGAAAATACAAAATAGTCCTCGTCATGTGGATCAAAGCCTAACCAGTCTCTCAAATAAAAAATTAATGAAAATAAGATAAAATAAATTGCAGGATCAAATGCCTAACGTGCAGATAACAAAGTGATCGAGTTCGTGAACTTTAAAGAATAAGAAATGAGCACCCCCATTGTCCAGTCCAAAAGCTCTATAAACCTCCAAAGCAAACAGAATATTTTGAACAAGGATTGATGAATGTTCTTAAAACTCTTGGCACAAAGAATCTTGTGAGATAACCCACCACCTCTTGGGAAAACAGGATGTAAAAGGAAACCGCGATTCTGACTGAGACAACCTACCATCTGCTGGTTTCAGCAGTGAGCAGATCCATTACAGAACATGCAGCAACGTTTATCAACAGCACGAGGGAAATCTTACAGGATACATAAATTTTTCCTTAATGATTCAAAAAACATGCACTTCCTCATTTCCTTTTTCCCTCCATGCAATAATCAGTATGGAATACTTAAATTTGATCCACAAAAATAATTGCGAAAATTTTAACTGCGGAACTTTTAAGCAAGCAGGATTTATCAAATAATTCAAAACTTAATCAGAAAAGTTTTCAACTACCGAACAGGCCACATCATGGACGAAAACCTGGAGTGATTATTTGTGCTATTGAGGGATAGTTTCTACCAATTTTGTCACTCACGAGAAAAGAAAAATCAGAAAACACATTGTTGGAAAAAGAATTTCTCAAGATAGAAAGGTGCAACTTTTAGCTCCTTCATGAGGCATCATCCGGTTAAGCAATAAGAGGAAATATTCATTGTAAGAGGTGCCTCCAGTTCTACTTTGCCAACAGTCGACTCAATGCTTTGCATCTTCTTCTTCACAGAACTTAGCATAGTCATCTGAGTTCTTCAAGGTCTCTAGTTCACTGGCATCTTTAATTTCAACCTTCATAATCCATCCCCTTTCATAGGGGCTTGAATTGACCTGCAAAATGGTAGAAGAAAATGCAGAAAGAGAAAATCAAAGCACTTCCTTAAGCTTGGTTCCAGCTTTTGAACAGTTCTATTTAATTACACATTGTTCTGAGGTTTTGTATTTAAAGGACATGTTTATCAACGATTATCTGACTAATTCTGGTTACCAATAAATAAATACAGCAGCAATATTGCATCGTGTTTCAGGGAAGAGTAAAGGAATAAAAATGAAATTCACTGGTTAAGGAAGATGCGGTGCTTAACATTCAGTTTTAAGGAGATTTTAGAAAACTAAATAAATGGCTTGAGAGAGCTGTTTTATTTAGCAAGTCCATTTCCATTAATAAATTAAGAAACCTGATCCTATGCAATCCAAGATATGTAATCGGTTGAAAAGAATTACAAAGATATGAAGTTTCAGTTATCTAGAGGAACAAACTACCAATGAAAAACATCCGACCATAAATTTTGATTCATAAAGAAATCTCAAGAAAAAGACTATGACACCATGTAAGCAGACTAACCAAACCAGGAGAGCTGCTCAGTTCTTCATTAACTTCAACCACATTTCCCGAAACAGGAGAATAAACATCACTGGTAGCCTTGACACTTTCAACTGCACCAAATCCAGAACCCTGATTTACAGCAGCACCCACTTCTGGTAATTCAACATACACTACATCACCTAAATGATCCTGAGCATGATCCGTTATACCAACAGTAGCAGTATTACCATCAACCTTCACCCATTCATGACTTTCAGCATACTTCAAGTCCTTTATAACTGCAGGTGAATTTTGAGAAAATGAATATGTCAGGAAGCTTAAGGTGTAGGAGATCCAACAATGAACCTCCAAAACCCTACAAAGTGAGAAACAGTTCAAAGCAGCATTGTCTCTAGAAAAACAAGTCTAAATGGAAACTGAATGCTAGATCAATTTAGAACATTTTGTGGTGCAGTTATGAAAGTTCTAGGATCATATGATTTTACAATAGACATATGACATGAGAGAAACCAAATATAGTCAGCAGAAAATCACAGGTCCTATGAGTTCCGACACAAATCTTGAAATGAATGGTTCCAGAATAGAGGCATCGCCTAATTCAGGGAATCTCGGTAAACAATTTGGATAATAATTTCCAAAAATCCCTGTCTTCCCTTATCCATGTCGTAAATGATGTCAATTATTGATGTCCATATATAATCAGGAAGCTCTAACTCAAGGAGATGGATCATATAAGATCAACTGGATGGAATTGCCGTTCCAGTTATTTTGGATTTTATTGTAACAAAATTTAAAATTGGTAGAATTACTAAATCCTATTTCCTCAATATTTGATCTTGATTGTGTGCAAGAGATCCTAAGTTAAGTTTGCAAAACACTGCCTTTTCAGCATCCATAAATCCCAATCAAAATAGAAAATAAATATTTGTCTCAGAAATAGAATGAAAGTAAAGAGTGCTGCCACTAACGAAGAGTCAAAGACAAGAATTGCCATCACAGCTGCATTAGAAAACCACAACCAAACTGTGTAACAATTTTACTTCACAAACCTCCATGTCATTTTCCATCCTCACCGTCACCATCATACTTACAAGCTTTAAAAAGAAAACAGATTTTCAGTTTTCAAAATTCCGAAAACAGAAAAACAAAAAAGCCCTGTTTTTTCCATTTTTTACTACATAGATAACTGTCATTATTATCAGACAACAGCTTTGATTTCATGTCTCTTTAACACAAGAAACTAAATCAATGAACAAAAATAGTATCCATGCTTTTGCAACACTGTCATCAATCTAACTCAATGGTAAGCATAATACAAAAAGAAAGATCAGAATCAATGTCTCAATCCCTTCCTTGACGAGTCCATCTAATCTCTTCACTCGAGAAAAAATCCAACCTTTAATAATATATTCAGACCAACAACAAATCCAAGCACACCCCAGATGCCAAAATCAATTCTTTAGCCAAAAAACAATCGAAGATCAAGCATTCCAGCAAAGCGCATACATAAGATCCATATCTACATCAGCAATCATTACTCTCTCATGATCAAATACATCATCAAAAAAAATTAAAGAACAGATCAAGAAATCATGAAACCAATATGGTAGTAGTATCATTTACCAGAAGCAAACCCTCTATGAGAAACAGAGATCCTGAGGTAAGAAGCAGCCCTTGAAGCCCATAACAATCTTGAAGCCATAATAATAATAGAAAAGGTGATGAATCTAAGACAAACTCTGCTTCTCTTTCAAAACACACCACTCTCTCTAGTTTCCCTTTTCTCGTACTAAAGCCATGTGAGTTTTTATGTACTGGGGGCTGGTGAGGGTTTTTTATTTTTATATTAATTGTTGGTAAAAAAAACAGTGGGACAAAATAGCAACGATCCAAAAATGTTTCACCCAAGAAAGAAAGAGGGAATACATAAAAGTGCAAAGAACATGTCTATCCTCAAACTCTGACCCAGTTTTCAATTAGGTACCCGTTGATAAGAAATTTAGTTAGATATCCCATCTATTAGATATTACCCAATTAATCCTCTAGTTAAGATCTTGCTTTTAGATCGTGAAAAAAAGGGTCTATTTTTATTTGAAAATTCCATTTTAAAAAAAAACAATTAAGGTAAATTGGGTAATGTTTGATAGAATATGGATCTGATTGGAAATATTTTTTTTGTTTGTGACCGAGTTAGGGATTTTATAATGGTTGGAGGACCAATATGCTATTTTCCCTACATAAAAATAAAAGAGAGGATATGGTGGTGGGTCAATGTGTCACCAGCCCGTTTCAGAAAGTTGGTGAGTGCCGACTATCCTTGTTGTTGCCACTTGCGAGTGACTGGCAGCCCTCACATGAGGGCAGTTTGTGATGTTCTCTTTTGAGGGTAAATTTTTTTTTTTTTTTTGGTTGTAGGGTTTTGGATGATTATTTTTATTTATTTTTGGGATGTTTTGATAAAAAAAAAATTCATAGTTTAGATAAATTTTTTTCATTATTTCTAACTACAGAAGAATAATTTTAGAGTATCTCTAAATAATTTTATAATTGAGTTTATTATAAATTAAAATCTTTAAAGATTAGAAATACTATGAAAGAAATATTTAAAAATATTTAATTTTTATTCATTTTAAAAACACTACTAAATAAGAAAAATAAACTAGGAAAAATTGTTCTTTTCAAACAAACAAAAAAAATTAAAAACACATAATAATACATAATTAAAAAAATAATTAAAAGAAATCTATTTTTCAAAAACAAAATTACTAAATAACTTTAAAGTGTAAACTTCTTCATTTTCATTTAACTTTCCTATGGTTCATGGTTATGAGTATTCTAGAGCTATTTTATGTATAAATTAAGATTTATTTAAAAAAATAAATACACTTAGCACCTAATATAAAAAGCAAATGTTGTTAGGTGAAATATTAAGATATAATTTATATTATTTTCTAACCTATCATTTAAATGAAAGCTTTTTAAGTTTGAAATTTATAAGATCCATATTAATTTATATTTAATTTTTTTAAATTTATAACTATTTGGTTAGTAAGGTTTCAATATTATATTAAAAACCAACTCAATCTAATAATTTAAATTATTAAATAAAATTTAAAATATAATTTATATTGTTTTCATGGCTTAAGATAAAAAGGGGGAAAAAGCCGGACCATAAATTCATGTTTTGAATTATACCATATCTTCTTTTTGCAATTCTACCCGGTCGATCGAGCAAGTCCTGACTTAAAGGCAAATGCGAAATTGTTCATCATTGTCCTTGTCAATCATGTCTCCATTCCGGCCATCGTCGAGTGATATTGAAGATCTATTGCATCCAACCTTGAGCTGTGCATGTCAGAACAGTTTTATAAAAAATGGCAGAGCAATCCACTTCAAACTCGATCCAGTTTCCAGCGAGATGTTATTTTGTTGCCAACAACGTCGGTTAAAAATCGAGCTTGGACAAGATAGCTTTGTCGGCATTTGTAGAGCCTTTCCGAACTGCCATGCCTAAGATTCTTGTCATGCAAGAGATTTTCAATGCACCTCTAAAATTGCAAGAACGGAGTTGTTGCTTTTTCCGCACCTACGATTCGACCTTTTGTTGTGTTGGTCGTAACAGGTAAATTGCGAGCTGTAGCTTATCAATCGAGCCCTCAGTCAAGGGCGCTTGAAAAATCGTCTCCCATTGTGTTGGAGATCCTTGCGAATCATGTCTCTGTTTTTTAGCATTCGTTGTTCCATTGAGTTTTGTTGAGGTTATGGTGAATGTGGCTCTGATCTTGGGCAGTCTTGAAAAGGTTGACAAAGCAAATCCACTTCAAACTCTATCAAGCTTCCGGCAGACAGATTTTATTTCGCTGCCAACAACGTCGATTAAAAATCCAGCTTGGGCAGGATTGCTTTGTCGGCATTAGTAGAATCGTTCTGGAGTAGTGTTGAACACAACTTCAAAGCAAAAATTGCTTTGAGTAGTGTTGAACACAGCTTACAAGCAGATTTAGACCGAACAGAGAGTGGTTTTGGAATCGTTTTCTTATATACTAGCAAATGAGTCCAAATCGAATTGCAGTCTTGGAATGTGCCGGGAAAAGAAAAGAAAGAACAACCACAACTGAAGTTAAAATATACAGAAATTAGCAAGGCAACATGAGCAGTATGAGCAATGGCATTGCATAAGAATTAAGAGAGGAAGGATTAGACTTCCATGAACGCATAAAAGGAATATTCAGAGTTGAGTATCCTTGAGCATCCAGCATGCAAAGGAAAGCGAGAGGATATGGAAGATTGTGTTTCTGGGATAATGGACTACATGAGTGAAGAATAGCAGCACCAAGCAAAAATAGCTTCTGTTCCTTTTCTGTTTACAATAAAAGGATAAATGACCCGAGGGGTATAATTTAATTGGTAATAAATTAATTAGTTAGATTTTACGCTTGCTTTCTAGATTATTGGTTTGAGTCTCATAAACTTCAGGGTCACTGAAAACTTACATAATTATTAACTTCAGGGTCCGTAAAATTAATCAAAGTACATGCAAGCTGACCCAAACATCCATGATAATAATAGGAAAAAAAAAAAAAAAAAAAAGAGACAAGTGAAGCTCAAAATACCCCAGCTAGTAAAATAACAGGATTCGGTCACTTCGTGGTGCCCCTTGACTGTGTTAGGTAGAGAAGGATACTCAAGTTTAAATAACACTGGGATAATTGTCTAAACACAGTATGCTAGTTATTAGTGTTAATATTAATATAATTTACCGAAAATTCCAGTACAGATTTTGTTTGAAAGCTGGCTGGTGTTAAAAATTATATAAAAAAATTAATATATTTTTAATTAAAAAACATCTTGCATTGCATCATTAAACATATAGAGTGTAAACTGAAAAATTGATGCAAGCTGAAAAACTGATGCAAGCGGAAAAAGGGCCACCGAATTTTATTTTATTTTTTTTAAGTAGCTCTTAGCATTTTCATCGATTGATCCATGGCTGCCACCGCTCTTTCCCTCTACAGGGTTCTCAGTTGGAATTAAATAACAAGAACGGTCATATAGTCAGCCAAGCATTGGAGTGAGATGAGTAATCATTGAAAAGACCAATTTCCAGCCTTCGGTCAAACGTATCATAAAGGAAATCACATAGTTGCGCGACTTTAGAAGCATCTAAGATTGGAGAGAAGTCTCATAACATTTCCAAATCACAGTTCTACAAATTTGGAATTAATAGAAACTTAAGCTAAAAGCAACTGAGTCAAGCAGATTCCAAAAGAAAGTGACATGAGTATCTCGATTGGTGTCATACAGGAAAGAACTCCACTTCAGCCAAATAATACGATGTCTCTATTCCACTTCAGCCAGATAATCATCAATTTCAGCTGGAGTTAGTACCCTGCAGTAAAGAAAGCACAAGAGATAAGAACGCCATGGTTCTATCACATATAACTTTTTTCTAAAAGGAAGACAGAAACTAGAGAATGCGTGCGTGAAAATCAAAACTAAACTTCAAAACTGAAACGAGAAGTGGAAGGCCCTATATGACATGTTGGTGTAGATCCAAAAAGTTATAGATATCAGTTTTTAACTAGTAATGAACAGTGTTAAACTGCAATTTACTTGTGGAAATCATCTTTGAGCAATTTACTTAGGGAACTCATCCTAAAGTCAAAATTACATGACACCATCACCAAGCTTAAAAAGGAAATGGGTTATGAAAGAGCATGCCTGAATTGCTTGTCAGCACCAATTATCCCAATTTCAATATTTTTCCCAGAGATCTGTCCTTCAAATCTGCAAACACCAAAATAAACTTGTAAGGGTACAAGGTAAGCACTCACAGCACTTTTATGAAACGTTAGAATGCTCATTTATATAAACTCTCTGTGACCCCTTTGCAAATAGTAATATTATGCTGACTAATCCACCATCACTCTGATTATAGATGCAAGACTCAACAAATTAACAACTTGTTAAAATCAACCTAGAAGAAAGAAAGTGTTGAGAGCCAATTTAAGTTCTCAGGGCTGAAGGCCCCAGCTAGAACAGTGTTACCCAGAATTCATTTTACCTACAACACATTAAGCATGTGTGGCAGAAAATAGCAATACCTAAACGGCTAAATTTATATATATATCACTCAATCATGTAATCAACTAGGTGAAAATGATGACATGCATGTCGCGGGTATGTTAAACCCACTGAAAAATCTTCTTCTCCTTTTTATATATCAAACTTCGTACATCCCTCAACACCACCACATAAATTCAAAAATAAAAAAGGTGGAGGAAATTTATAGTATACCCCTCTTTCAGTGTCAAGATAGCAGTGTGTACAGCATCATCAAGCTCCATATCATCAGTGTATCTACAAAGCACATTTTAAGTTAGGGCAAATGAAATTGTTCAAATCAAATGAAGACATGCAGACGTTAAACCACAATATTACCAAGCACGTGTCCAATGGAACAAAAGCAAGAAGACAGATGTATTAGCAAAATTGTCATTTCAATCTTCTTCATCTTTTTTTTCTCTTTTTTTTTTTTGTTTCCAAAATAAAATCCAATTCTTCTTGGATGAGAAAGATGAAGCACAATAAATAAGATGAAAGAAACAGGGGAGGAGGACAAAGAAAACTGGCAGTTGAAAATTGAAGTAGCTAAAACTTTGAATGAAGCATATGCTTGGCAGTTGTTAGGGGTGGAGGTGGAAATGCATTTGTTGTAGCTAGGAAAACCCGTGAAGATGCTTGGAAGTATTTGCAGAATTGAAGCCATTTGTGCCACCAAAAACAAATAAATACCTCTTCTCAAGAAACGTTTTTGCATTTGAAACATTTTTTCCCATTGCTGAGGCTTTCCAGGAGAAGTAGGAACCTGAGGGATCAACCTAGCCAAACAAATACAAAATATCACATCTTCAGAATAATTATGATTTGAGTGCTAGAGTAACATAAAATTAACTTGTATATCCTGAGGTGAACATATGTTCAGAAAGGCAACACAAGCGAGTAATAATGCATCCAAATCTCAACCAAGAAAAACAAGGAGTTAAAAAGTTATCAACCACACTGGCCATAACAATTTTCATATCTGCTAACCAGCTGATGAGAAAAGCATCCAAGTAACTTTTCAAGGAACACACTATGAAAAAATACTATTTTACAAGCTACAGATTTTCCTCATAAACATGGCTATTTGCCTGGAAGAAGTGGTTTTACAAGCAAATCAAAAGAACCATGCAATGCAGAAGGGTGCATAATAGTTGCAGAGGCATACAACTTTTTGAATACTGGGCTACCATGAAATCTGCAGCGGATAATCCAGTATAAACAAAAAATAGTCAACGACTTCCAACAATATTACAAGGAAGCACATATACCTGGTACAGCTGTGGACCTTTGTCATCAAAACCAGCTACTAGCAAAGATACTCCAAAAGGCCTTACACCTCTGCGAGGAAAAACAAAGGGATAGTGGTTTCAAACTTCAAGAAACAGGGTGAAGAGTTGATATGCTGATGCGGGAACATAGGATGAGAGTTGTTGGGTTATTAAAATAAGGGCTAAGGTTTTGAAATTTGGAAATTGAAATTCAGATCTAAATTACATAAGAAATCAACTAAAACCACTGAAACATTTCAATTGTATAAAAGATGCCAGTACCCAGATTGAGTAAACTCTTGCATGACAGCGGCAGTTTCCCTCACGAGCTGTGTGACAGGAATTGGTTCCTACAATCAGAACAATTCACAAGTTACAAACTTCATGATTAACAAGAACAGATGACAAGAATTACATATAAAAGAGTAATCTGATACTTAACCCTGGATTTGATAAATTAATTCAGCTGGGCTTGGGGTTAAAATCGCATTACAGGGAAATAAGACAACTAATTAAGTCCTCTGATTTAGACAACCCCAATAACTTCTTTCTAGATAAATTCTCTTGACCTTATTGTCAAGCATTTGACGAATTATTTATGTATGTTTAAAGGCAACAAAAGGATGCAGATATACCATTCATAATAAGATAAGCCATGGAAATTTGGCCACGCTATCAGTAACATTAAAACAAAATTGAAGAACAAACATGAAGTAAAACAATGAAGAAAATCTTGAAGAACAGTACCTTGTACAATCTATGATATTGTTCTGCCTGCTTCCTACTTTTCCGAACTAAAACTCGAAAGTCAGGACCCATTCCACTACAACAAAATACAGGTGATTCAGAGACTGTAAAGACAAAAATACAACAAAGCAACCCCTTTGACATAGGCTAATAAGTTGCACGAGTTAGAAAGAAGTGACTCATTGAGCAACCAAATAGCCAAGATGTCTAATCTACAAATCCAAGAGCAAAGGCATGCTATATTTTTCTTTTCCTAAAGAACTACAATATGCCCAACTATTTTTTTCCTGTTGAAACAGCTATTGGTGGGTATGTGAGCTACATGTCAAAGCCAAGTCCATAACCATACCAATAAAGAACATTGAACTACAAGGAGTTCTACTGAAGTTCAGTTAATGAGTAGGCATGCTTCTATCTCAATCTATCACTCTGGGTCAAATTTCATACTGATCACAGCGCTAAAACAACAGCAGAAAAAAAAATGAACCTTCCTAGTTACCAACAAGCAGGCAGAAACAAACCTGTAGACAACTCCAATATTAGGTGTCAGATTCTGTATTTTCTGAACCTGAAATAACAAACAATTGAATACCATCAATAACCAACTCAAGTTATGAACCATCTTACCGATTAGAATAGTAGACCAATCAGGTGGCTCCAAAATCAAACCATCTACACCACAATCAATTAATTGCGAAACAGCATGATTTAAAACAGCCAAGGTCACCTTTCCATATGATGCGGAATTAAAGAGGATTCAAATCTACACACTCCAGAATCCGAAGTCTCAATCTTTAACTAGTAGAACAAGGGATTACAGATGATTCAAATCTACACACTCCAGCATCCAAAGTCTCAATCTTTGAGTCGTTAAGTAGTAGACCAGGACCACATTGTCAAGAACTCATGTTTCTTTTTACCAAAAAATCATCAAAAAATTACAAATTTACACCCAATTTTAACAAATTGCAACCAACCCATGTCAATAAACTTATATTACTACTACAAGTCAAATTATATACCCATTTACTACCAGACCAACGCCTAATTGGCAAGAACTAAACTTATGTTACTACTTGTTACTCTTCCTAAACCATCATCAGCCACTTCAAATAAAATGCCACATACCCAAGTCTCTAAATTTATGTTACAGCTAAAAGATCAAACTGCAAACCCGGAAATTTCATATAGAAAACACAATTAAAAAGGAAAAAAAAATAAAGGTTTTAACTAAAGAATATAATAGAGATAAAAAAAAAATCATAATTAATTTACTTACAGATGATTCATCGACTAAAATAGAAGGCAATTTCTTCTCAGTTGCAATAACAACACCATTTGCAGCTACAACACAAAAAAAAAAAAAAACCCATCAACAACATCGTATCTAAGAACCCAATAACAACATAGTATCTTCGAAACCAACAAGAAAAGGAAAAAAAAATGAATTGCAACAACCTTTGATTCCGAGAGAAGTTTGGCCTGATCCAACGGCAGTCAATGCGTGCTCGATCTGTACTAGCTTTCCTGTAGGACTGAAAGTAGTGAGAGAAAAGGAGTACTGGCTATCACCCATGGTTGATTGATTGAATAAATATACTAAAACGCAGAGAGGAAAAACTGGGAATGCGAGTGTGCTTGTGCCAGAGAGATTTGCTTGGGGTTTTATTTTGCTTTTCTTGGCGGAGAAGAAGGTTTTTTTTTCTCTACCTGGGCTTTTCTCTGACTTCTTTTATCGGACCAGGGCTTATGAACTGGTGTGAGCATGGGCCTGTTTATATTGGGCTTTGAATTAATTAGAACCTGTTAGGGGATTAGGTAATTCTAGTGCAAGTTTAACAAAGATTTTGCTCTTAATACCTAGAAATATAAGATTTCATCGATTTCAACGATGATGTATTTTTTATATATAAAAAAGTGACTTTAATCTATAATTCTAGGAGATTTTGTTGAATTCGAATTTTTTTATTATAAAAATCCTAACATTAATCCATAATTATTGAAGAATTAGTCGAAGTTGAAGTTTTTATAAAATCATGATGTTAATCCTTTTTTTACTTTTTTGATAATAGTCAAGGAATTTTATTAAAGAAAATGTTAGTTCCATAAAAGAAAAGGCAAACTAGTACGTCGAAATTGGAGCCAATTATAGAAGATTTTGTCTAAATTGAATTTGGAAACGATTGTTGGACCCGTATAGATGGCAAAACGTCAACTTTGGACATTCTTTCACGAAACTGGATTTTGGTTCTCGGTTTTTCTTCCCTTTCTCACTCGTTCTTCTCTTTTTATCCTGGGTTTTTTTACTGGAATGAAGGGGTGGTTGCCATGGATTTTTCTGGTATGGAAAGTGGTTGTTTGGATGGTATTTTAATGGCTGAGATTGGTCTGGTTTGGAGGGTGAAAAATGAAGGAGTGAGGCGCTGCAGTGGATGGTGATTTGGGGCTGTTTCGGGGCAGCTTTGGGGCTGTTTTGTGATGGTTTGTGTGGCTGTTGCAAGGTTTTGTTAGGGAGAGCTGAGCAGTTGGAAAAACAATGAGAGGTATGGAGCTATTTTTGGGTTGAATGAAGGGCTGCTACTGCTAAGTGGAGAGGCAGCAAGATGGTGGTGGAAAGGAAGGAAGCATGGCTGATTTGGAGACAGAGGAACACCGAAGTTGGTGGTGGAGAATTTGTGGTATTTTTTGGGCCTGTGGTCGTGGGTTTTGGAAGAGATAAAGAAGACAGTTTTTTGTTTTTTATTTTATTTTATTTTGGTAATGTTTAAAATTGCACATTAAAATTATTGCACATGTATGGTATCGTAGTAAACATTCTCCCTGACCAGGATCCTTGTGGTGATAGGTGGAATGGACAAGAAATTCTTATTATTTATCAGTAAAGAAAGGATGGAGTCGACGCTTAATATTATGATCATTAAGAATTCTAACTAGTTTAAGAATATGAATAAGATGGTTGGTCATGTATAGAGAGGACATAATATCCTTAATACATCTTACTTAAAATAAGTTGCATTGTTTATTTGTCTGATACAAACTAAAATACTGTTGTATTTTCTAACCATTAGTGCCTAGCCATTCTAGAGTCACATCATAAAAATAAAAGAAATTGTTTTAATATTGGAAATACATCTTACATATAAGTTTATAATCTCATATATTAAAAGAAACAAAATAATTTTTTGGTGTTTTTGAAATGTATGCTTTAATAAATTAATTATTAAATCCAAAAATGTATGAAAAGATATCAACAAAACTATTTTTCTTAAATTTTGGTATTTAAAGATACTAAATCAAGCCATTTAATTTTTTATTATTTATGCAAATATAAATTTTTATTTTATTTTTGAGGCTTGTCCATGATAAAATAAAACAAAACAAATTGATAATTCTTGTCTTAACAACTCAATCATATATATATATATATATATATATATATATATATATATATATATATATATAACAATTAGACTATCTCAAAACCATACTCTCAATTAATATTTTGTTCCAAAAACTAACAATTTATCAAAAAAAGGTTTGGGGGTTAGGAATCAACCAAGGTAATCCTGGCAATTCGTGAAACCGTGTGGCACTGTCGCTCTGGCATGTGGAATCATATGTTGTAGCTGTTAGAGGAGGAGCACTTGGTGGATCTAAAACTCCTCTACCTCCTTTTCAATTCCTCATTGACGGTGCAATAAACAGACACTTGTAGAGGGAGCTCTACTCCATTAAAGTTTCAATCTTCTTCCTGTTTTTTAGTCCAGATCTATTTTTTCCTTCTACTTATGTGTATTGTTGCGATTGCTTCTTGGGAAAAATCTTATCAATTCTAAAACTAATCTATTCCCTCATTGATTCCCCACTTGCAAAGCAGAAAATGAATGATTTTAGAGAGAGTTTTTCTCCATTGAAGTTTAAGTCTTCTTCTTGTTTTTTAATCTACATGTCTTTTCCTTCGACTTCTATGTATTATTGTGGCTGTTTCTAGAGAAAAAATATATCAGGTCTCAAACTAATATGTTCCCTCTTCGATTCCACATTTAAAAATCAGAATATGGATATCAGTAGAGGGAACTCTGCTCTATTAAAGTTTTAGTTTTTATTTTATTTTTTAATCCAGGTCTATCCTTTTCTTCTATTGCAATGTATTTTTGCAACTGCTTCTAGGAAAAAATCCTATCAAGTTTGAAATTAATATGTTCCCTCTTCAATTTGCCGCTTACAGAGCTGAAAACGAATGCTTGTAGAGGGAGCAGATGAAGTTTCAAGTTTGAAAGATCTTGTCACTGTCCAACTTCGATAGCTATTACTGACTTGAATGATGGTTGTTGTTGGCTGGATTTATCCTAACAAGGGCTATAGTTTTGGCTTTTGGTGCAATATAGCTAGGGTTTTAGCATAGAGTAAATTAGAAGTGAAAAGTACATGGGGTGTGAAGTTTGTCTTGTTTAATAGAGAGACAGGAAAGAATAAAAGGTATGAAAGTGCCACTTGGGCATTTTTTTTTTCTTTTATTTAGTGGGAAGAAGACAATAAATAATGAAATTATAGTCTCTTTCAATTTGATCCATGTACCTTTGAAACTTTGCAAATGAACCTTAATCAACTCTAATCTTTTGGGTTCCTTGCAACTCCACTTTTAGCCTTCTTCAATTGAATCCTTAAATTTTAATGTTTTTACAAAGTGATTCTTGGTTTCAAATCTCTGCAATGTGGTCCTCAATTGAACGTCATACTTCAAGCTTCTTTCAATTAAACCCCTGATTGCACCAATTTAGCATTTTAAAGTTTCAATTGTGTCTTTAATCTTCCAAAAAAAATTTGAATTGATCCAAATTATGCCTCCAAACTTGATTTTTTTCAATTAAGTCCTTAATTGAATCCACAAAACTCATTTAAAGTTTAATTACATCCTTAAACTTAATTAATTCTTTTAATTTTTGCTCGATTGACTTTCAAACTTTATTTTTGTTTCCATTAAGTCTTTAAATAAGTTAATTAAACTTGTTTGAAGTTTAATTGAGTCCTTAAACTTAATTAATTCTTTCAATTTCGGTCATGTTTGGATATCAATCTCAATTTTCTTTCTTTATTCATTTTATCTTGTTGAAATCTCTCAATCAAGCTATTCTTCTAGTGTTTTGGTTTTTTGTAGCTCGAAAGTTTATTTCTTCGTGTCCCGAAAATATTTTTGGATTTTGAATTTTATTTTTTCTGGATTTTTGAATTAAAAAAATATGTAAATAATTTTTAGAGATCCAAAATTGGATTATGACATAATAATATTTTTATTTTTTGAAATTTATTTTTGATATTAATAAGTTAAAATAATTTAAAAATAAAAAATTAATTTAAAATAAAAAAAATTAATTTTTTTAAAAAATATAACTAAACCGCAGGAACAAACACAGTTTTTTTTTTTTGGGCGATAAAAAATGTGGAGGGTATTTTTTTTCAATTTTCTTATTTCCTTGCCTGCAACCTCTGCCAATGTAATCTTAACCAAATCAATATCGTTTTAAAATAATCTTAAAATAATATCGTTTTAAAATAACTTTGATTTGAATATCGAGTCCCCAACCAAACGAGAGAAAATCACGCGCCGAAAAGGCAAGTAGACAAATCGCACATTAAATCCACACGTTCCATATTGAAAAACCGCCACCTTCCTTCATACAAAAACGAGAGGAGAGGCGGTGGTTACCTCTTAAAGCAGATTACTACTCCTCCTTCAATCTCTCTCTGTGATTGATAGTCTCGCTGACTGACAGGATCCTCAACCTTCCCCAAACCAAACCAAACCAAACGGCCTTCCCTATCCTCTCTGCAACTCCTTTTGGTATAATAATTATTTTTCTTCTCTTTCTCTCTCTCGTGCTTTTTGATAACGATTACGCCAATCCATTTAGAATTTAGAATTTTTTTTTTCGTTTTCGTTTTTGAAGCCAAAAACTTAACAAAGTAACGAAAAATCCTTTTCGTCAGGTTTTCTCGATTTTTTCTCTCTCTCATTATAATATCATCGATTGTAGTTTTTATTTATTATTTATTTTTATTTTTTTATGTTAACTAATTTGCTGCTTTTTTAAGTTTTTTTAATTAATTTTTAAAGAATGTAGTAGCTTTCTTTCTCTGATGTTTGGCTAGCGGCGCAGGTCTTAATTTTCTGATTTGATACTCGATTGTTATGCTTGTTATCTGTCGTTTGGTGTTTTTGTTACTGTTTGGTGGTTTCTATTATTTCTTTTAATTACATTGAAAGTAACTCTATTTTCATTATGAATGAAAGGGAATTTAAGCTTGTTTTGGCGTTAATTTTCTTGTCAATGCTGTGCTTGTAATTTGCTGAAATTCTTGTACATTTATCAAGGGATAACGTAAGGCATTAAGATTTTTCTCTCTCTTTTGTGTGCTTATAATTTGCTGTAGTTCTTGTGCATTTATCAAGGGACAAAACATCATTCTTGCTGATATATTTGAGTTGCTTGTTATGTATGTTTCCAATGTTGCGCGTGCAGAACTTTTCATTCATTTTTTTTCTGTCTATCTCAGTTTCTCTGGGTGCTGTCTCCTTGTTCTCGTTACTTTTAACTGGTATAGTTGGAGCTCTATCCTTATTCATACGAGGATACTAACTCTTTTGAAATAGCAGAAATTTGTTTTTCCACTTCCATTGCTGCTCTTTGTGCCTCCTGATGTAGTATCTATATTGTGGTATTATCGCTGAATTGACAGATAACATCAAGGGCTCCAATGGAGTTTTATGAGCCTAATAGTGTTCCTGGAAAATTTCCCGAGTTTGGTGCAATCTTTATGTCAAACAGGGCTACAAGGAAAGAATGTTTTAGAAGGAAATTATTAGGCCTTCCGTCAGGACAGGCTGACTTTGTGAAACAGGTTAAAGCTGGAATGGTTTTGTTTCTGTTTGAATTTGAGAGGAGAGAACTTCATGGTGTATTTCAAGCTTGCTCTGATGGCGCAATGAACATTGTACCCCACGCTTACAGTTCATCTGGAAAACAATTCCCTGCGCAGGTATTATGCCTCTTTATTGCTCATTCTATTTGTCTTTTTGTTGGAGGAAAAAATGTATATTATGATTTTTTATATTGATGTGTTGTTCCTAGGTAAAATTCATCCAAATGTGGCAGTGTGAACCACTCTCTGAAAATGAATTTCGTGATGCAATCAGAGAAAATTATTTTTCACCATACAAGTTCAACTTCGGGTTGTCTGAAAGACAGGTCTTTCTTCGCTAACGATGTCTAATCTGAACAGATTGAAAATTTCTAATTGGTGTTTTAACTAATGACTGTTCTTCACAAATTGTGCAGGTTCAAAATCTTCTTTTATCGTTCAGTAAACGAAAGATAAAAGATAGGACACTTGAGAGGCAATTTACCCGAAGCAAGGTTGTAAGATCAGTTGGGTGCTCTGCAAAAGAAGCTAGAACTGCCACTGATGATGGCAGCTTCGTAATGATTGATAGCAAGAAAGATGAGCGAGATGCAGATGCTCCTTTTGGCTCTACCATCTCCACTGAGTACTTTGGGGACTCTATCAGCAAGCACAGAAGAGAGTATGATAGGTACACAAGTCCTCCTTTCAGAAATGAACATAAAACTAACAGAGCGCTTATCTCAAAGGAGCAGTTTGTGGCCTCTTTGAGTGAAGTTGGAGGCTTGGCTGGGGATGCCCGGGTTTTGACAAGCAATATGGTAGGGAATGACCATGATGTGGATAATGAGTCTAGGACGGATGTTTTAACTAATCATCGTGGGCATTCTTTTCCTACAAGCATAAGAAGTTCCGATTATGTCAACTTTGCGACAAGTTATGGGCTAGGACAGGAACTGATGGAGGACAATGGTTTTCAGCAGCCCTCAACTGAGCATACCGGTATGTTTCAGTCTAATCCAGGCTTGGCTGAGGATGCCCGGGCTGTGACAAGCAGTATGTTAGGGAATGAGTCTAGGACGGATGCTTTAACTAATCATCATGGGCATTCTTTTCGTACAAGCAGAAGAAGTTCCGATTATGTCAACTTTGCGATAAGTTATGGGCTAGGACAGGAGATGATGGAGGACAATGGTTTTCAGCAACCCTCAACTGAGCATACTGGTATGTTTCAGTCTAATCCACCTCAATGTTTTAGCAAGACCATCGCAGAAGAAAATTTGGTGGAGCTGCAAAACTCTCAATATTATAGACGGCCCATCTTGGAAGCAATTAAGGATCAATTTCGACAATCTCCTACAGCACGTCACTTGATGGAGCCACATAATTCTGAGCTTTCTTTTTCAGCATTGGATGTTGATAGATTGCCTAGGTCAAATGCTTTATATTCAACATCTTATGGAGATGGAGTTGGTGCATGCAATATTCCTTATGACCCAGATGTCCCCAGGCTTGGCAATAGGTGCTCGTCATCCTGTGGCCTTTCTAATTCAGTACCTGAATTCCCAGCATCTCACAGCAGTGTCTTTCCTTCATTTGATCAATCATTTCCTCCCCATGTGGAGCCTGAAGGTACAAGCAGTCGCCTAAACATCAATGCCTCTTTGTCCGACTACATTCCGTTGTCCAATGCCAACCAACTTGAGCACCTGAACAGGTCTGGCATGCTTTTCCCAGGTGTTGATTATCCTGGTCATGTGGCTAGTAACTGTTCTATGAATGAAAATCCTGGGCACAATAGGAGCCCATCATCATTTGAGCTCTGTAATTCAGTTCCTCAATGCCCCCCTAACAACATCTTCCCTTCATTTGTAAATGAATCATTTCCATCATATATAGAGCCTAAAAGTACAAGCAAATGCCAAAACCTTAATTCTTTGTTATCCAGTGACAGTCCATTTTCATATCCTGGCCATCATGACCATGCAAACAGAACCAGCATGCTTTTCCCTGGTGCTGCTTATCCTGAAAATGTGCAAAGAAACTCCTCTGGGATTGAAAGGACAAGGGAGGACACTTCCTCTTGTTCCTGTAGCCTTAACAGGTCTTCCTCCTTTGTGTCTGATGTTAGGTATCCTGTCTCTTCACAAGAGGAATGTGATCATCAAATGTCACAGCATGAAAACAATGAAGCATTTGCTGCTTGTGTTCCTAGATTGAAACGCCATGAAAATGGTTCGATAAATCTAGATACACATGAAAACTCTCAGAGAATATACTCTGATCATCGGGAGAGAAAAAGTGTCTTTTCCCGCTTAGCTTTGCCTTCAGAAGTATGCAAACAAGATGAACATGATATTGATTCATCAATTGATGAAGTCATGACCATATTGCACCAGAGTCACGACCAATGGGTGAAGGAAAAAAAAATTAAGCAGCAGGTGAAAAGGCATGATGAGGTTACAAATCTCAAGAATAAGAAACAGATGACCGTGAATTCCCAGTTATTAACAGATCACTTGCCAAAGGTCTCAAAGGAGATTATCATGGATGATATTTCAGCCGGCAAGGGGGATGGTCTCCAAATGCCTGAAGTGATACCTTTTGTAGATTTCCAGCGTCGTAGAAAAGTGCAGAAGATTGAAAGCGATGCCATTACTGGGAGTACAGAAAACACTGGCTTATCAGGTCAGCAGCATAAAAGAAGAAAGTTGATCAGGCCAAAATTCAGTGGTAATGGATCATCTGGCAATGTTATTGTCGGAAGTCAGGATATTGCAAGTAGGATGACTCAAAATGTTAAGTTACCAGATATGACATTTCATGTTGGCCTTGAAGACAAGAATATAGGTTTTCAAGGCCGTTCAGATCGTGAAGGAAACGAGAAGGCGGCAAATTGTGTGGTGACCCCCAGCAATGCTAATGGAGACAGCAAAGAAGCATTACAGCATGTTGGTCTGGTTTCTGGTGAATACAAGAGTAATACAGAAAATAGCTTGACTTTGATGAATTCTGAGATTGATGGGATTGTCAAGTTTGGACTTGATCATGATGGAGGTAATGGAAATTTATCTGATAATGATAAAGCTGAGAATAGATCTTGTCACGATGGAGGTAATGAAAAGTTACCAAAAAATGCTGAAGTTGAGAATAGATCTTGCCCAACAACTGGTGAGAGGGCCATAGATATTACGGTGAGCAGCGGAATGGATTATAACTGTGGATCGGAAAAGGCATTCAAAGAAGGTGGAAATGTTGAAGAAAGTAAACAGAAGCTATTTTTGCAATCTGTTGGGGAACAGTGCAAAGCATCTATTGAAACTGTCAGTTGCTCCAATATGAAAGAGTCTCCAGAATTATGCGAAGAATATGACAAACATGGAGAGGTGATAGCAGCAGCCGCAGGCAAAGACTGTATAGTGGTTGTTGAGCGAGAAGATAGTGGAGATGGAAATCGTGAAAGTCTCAGCCATTAACCTTGGGGCAATTACAGATCTCAAGCAAGAAGAGCTTAAAATTGCCTTAAGTGCCTTTTGTTTTTGGTTAATGAGGTGAAGCTAACGACAAGAACATCCAATGCAGTGAACCATCTTAAATGCATGACGAGGGTTTAGTCTCCATTACGTGCTGTGAGTAAAATTTCCTGAAATCAGAAGGCAGTAATACCAAGCAAGACTTCGTATAACCATATATTCTGGCATGGTGCTTTTGACCAACATTTTGCTTGCCTTCGCGTTTGCTTTCCAGGCTGAATTGGATCGGTTTCCCAAATGAATATCACCATCTTTTGTTTTGAACTTGTTTAGGTGGATAGAACTTGTTCTTGAATTCAGCTTTTAGCTCTCTTTTGGTCGAACGAATTTGTTTCTTGAATATCATTTTGAGCTGTTGTCAATTAAATGGAATGTGGCCTTTGCCTTTACCTTTGCCTTTGCCTTTGTTACAATAGGTTTATGATCTCGGCAGTTTATTGATATTTTGCTATATTTGTTTTTCATTTGATTTGCAGGGAATGTTTAGAATGAACTAGGCATGACCTCTTGTTACGCGGCGACTCTGTTTTTTTTTTTTTTTTTTTTCAAATAATGTTTATCAAGTGCATTTTAAAGAAATAAGAAAAATCAATAATTTGAATTATAATACCTATTGAGTTTAATAAGTTAATTTTTTTTATAATATAATAAGTTGATTTTATTTTAATTAGATGATAAAAAATAAATAACAATAATAAATACATAAATTTTTTTTAGAAAAAGAACATGATATCTTAAAAAAATCTATAGAAGTATAAAATTGGATATAAAAAAAAAAGAATAACTCGATAAGTAGTGCGATGGACTTGTATTGTAACTTAGGTAATAAGAGATGAGTCAACCTAAATTAATCTGTAAAATCTATGATTTACGCCATGAGATTGAGACAACCCAATTGATTTTTTTTGAAGAAAATCACAAAGTTAGTTTTTCTTAAAAAATAATAATAATATTAACTCGCGTTAACTTTTCAAACTTGTGATTCACGTTATTAAGCTAGAAGTATCATACATGGAAAAATGATGAAGCATAATCCCTAACAAATTAAATGCTGAAAAAAATATAACTATACAAGATGATCTAAAAAAATAATAATTAAAAGAATGAGGGTGAAAATCAAAATAAAAAATAAATTAGAAGGCAACTATAATTTTTAGATTATAGGGTTAAATTGAAAAAGAAAAATAACTCCAACAAAAAAAAATTAAAAGAATATGAATCAAATTTTTTAAAAATAACACATCATAAACTTGGATTGAAGGGTAAGATTGAAAATCAATAATTTTTTTATAAAAGGTCTAGGAAAAAAATAGAAATCAAAAGAATAAGAACCAAATTGAATATATATATATATATATATATATATATATATATATATATATATATATAACAAATTGAAATTTAAGAACTAAATTGAAAAACAATAAAACATTTACAAAAATATCAAGGAAAAAAATAAAAAATTAAAAGTAAAAGGATCAAAGTAAAAACATAAACAACTAAGAAGACCAATTTCAAGGAGGAGAGAGAGAAAAAAAAAAGCTTGCCAACAAAAAATAACCCAACCATATCCTACACCATAAATTTTACCATGAGGAATATAATGCGGCAGCATATCCAACAACGCGGCAAAAGAACAAAAGAACAAGTTTAACCACCAAGAGATATCGCATACACCTTGGTACATACAATGCACAATCCATCTACTTTTAAAAATTTAATATTATTGAATATTGGTTAAAAAATCATAATGCCCTTTAACAAAACAATAACTAACAAAAAAATCAACTTGAAAAGACAAAAATAACCCTTGATCAAATTTATTTTTTTTACTTTAAAAGCATTTAAGTAATTTAACTATACATTCAAAAATAAAAAACCGAAACTGCCACTAAGAACCCAACATGGTTTTTTTTTTTTTCTTCTCTAATGATATTTTAGTATTTGTGTTGTTCATAGAAAACTAAAAAGACCTATTACTCCCATCATGCTGGCCAAGAGGCAAAATTATTTTTACTATTATATTCATTATAAAGTAAAATGAGTCTAATACCAGTAAGAACACTACTTTGCACCCTTTTCTCTTTTAATTTCTTTTTTTTTTATATTATTTGATCCATGCTTGATGTATTTACTTTTGCCTCAATGTACCCACAATGAAAGCTGTCCTTATTTTGAGACGCTTAAAAATAGAAAAAACTTTACTTATGAAAGTCCAAATGGCTTAAATCACTGCATAAAATGGACTTTACCTTTGTAACAAGAGAAATTGCAAATTCCTTCCGCCCTTGAGATGAAGGACACATGCATTTTACGTCCTAGGGATCTAGGACTCTCTAATTAAGGATGCCCGTAAAATGGGCATGATAGTAATTATCTGTAAATTCGCGATCTCTTTAAATAATATCAAGAGAACACCATCACTTAAGTAAGAAGTTTATCAGGAAGGAAAAATAATCAAGAAATTCAAAAGAGAAAAAAATAAGAAAAACAACAACTTTCCTTTGCTAGTCATCCTAATTTGTGTAGTAATTATACCTGATGATAAGGGTTAAGCAAGTTAATTTAGTTAAATTAGGTCAATTAAATTAATATTATTTTTATTTTAAAAAATTAAAATAATATTATTTTAATTTTTTTAAAAATATCAACTCGATTTTTATTTGTTTCAATTGAGTTCACTATGAGTTCAATATTTTTTACACTTGGACTTGTCTAAGAAGTGGGTCAGACAATGCATAGGTTAATCCATATAGTTAGACGGGGGTTTAATAATTATGCTAATTTAAAATGTCTAAATGAGAAAATACTTTATTACTATAATAATTCTGTCAAATTTTTGTGAGAAAGAAAATTCAAAATCTCACCTAAATTTATAAATTTATGTATAAATGCGTTACAAGTTGGATAAAAAAAATTATCTAAATCGTAAAAAAACTATTTAATATTTTTATTAAATTTAATTAAATAGATCAATCTTGAAGTCTTTTGATTAGACTCCTTATCTGAGTTTAAAATTAAATTATTTTAAGAGTTGCTTTAACATGATCTAGTCAACTTGACCGGTTTAAAGATATTTCGGATGATCGAAAAAAAAATCTGAAGATAAAATTGAGAAAAAATAATGAGATTGACATAAAAAAATTTTTGATCAAATTTATTGCATAACCCACATTTAAATTAAATCGTATGGGTGTTGCCCTGACAGAATTCAATTGATTTGGATGATTTAAAAGTAACTTGATCGATTAGTAAAAAAACATTGAGAATAAAATAAAAAAAATAAAATTGATAAAAAAAATTCTCTCGACTCGCCTATGTGCTCAACTCTGATTTTAAATTAAATTATATAGAGTTACTTTAATGTGACCCGATTAACTTAACTTATTCAAAGACAATACAAATCACTATTAAAAAAGTTTGAGGATAAAAAAAAATCAAATTGAAATAAAAAAGAAAAGAAATAAGGGATTAAATTAGAAAAAAAAGGTGAATATTAATTTTTTTTAAGATGCCTAGGGTAATGTTTTTTTTTTCATCATATATATGATCATAAAAAAATAGTCTATACTCTTTATATTATCATTCAATCTAATACTCGGAAAAAAAAGAAAAAACTTAGTCTCAATTGCGATTAAATAAACTTATGGCCCATGGCCCATGGACCATGGCCCATTATAAGTTAGTAAAAGCACTTCACTGTCTAATACTTTTCATTTTTTTAACCGTTACTCGGCCCATGAGCCTATTATCCCCGCCCTCCACTTCCCCTCCTTCCCCATCTACATCAACCTCCTCCCTCCTCTAACCTCCGTCACCTTTCAACGGCATCAGCCCAAAAATGCTCCGCAACCGCCGCCGTCCCCGTTACAGTCCGCAAATATGCGCTGTTATCGCCGCTCTCCTCCTCCTCTTCTCAGTCTCTCTCCTCTACACTCGCCTCTCTTCCTCTCCCCAACAGAACACAGTTCCTTCCTCATTCAAGACCCAAGCTGACGAATTCTCAATAGCAATTGACAAGATCGATGAAAAAGACACCATTAAAGAAGAAGAAGGATATCACCAGAACGACAGCAATGAAGACCAAAACGACACCGAAGAAGAAGACACGAAAAGGCCCACGATTTCATCTTCTGGGTATTACATGGATCATGTAACCGGTTCAATTAGAAGGTATTTGAATAAGAAATCGATAGAAGATTATGATTTTTCTGATTATAATTCCAATGGTTTTAGTCTAGGATTGAATGTAGAGGATTATAAAAGTAAGACCGCTTTTGGCAGTGATGATATAGTTGTCGATGAGGAAATTAAGAGGAAATTGAGTGAAGTTAAGAGTATTGAAGATGCATTGCTGTTGAAAATAGGTAAAAAGGTGTCACCTTTAAGAGAAGGCTGGGGTGATTGGTTTGATAAAAAGAGTGATTTCTTGAGAAGGGATAAAATGTTTAAGTCGAATTTGGAAGTTTTGAATCCGTTGACTAATCCTTTGTTGCAAGACCCTGATGGGGTTGGTGTTACTGGGTTAACTAGGGGTGATAAGGTTATGCAGAAGATGATTTTGAGTGAGTTTAAGAGGAACCCTTTTGGTGGGAAGAGGAGTTTGAGTGGTTTGGAGATGATCCACAATGCGGAAGTTGGAGGGAAGAGAGGTGAGGTTAAGAGAGTATTGAATGAGGATAATGGAAAAGTTTTGAAGGATGGTGATGGTAATATTGGTAAGGATGTGAGTTTTAAAGGAAATGGGATTGTATTGCATGAGGATCATGAAAGAAATTTGATGAAAGATAAGAAATTGAGTGATGGGTTAAATGGGGATGATGGGAGAAATTTGATGAAAGGTAAGAGCTTGAGTGATGTATCGAACGTGGAGGGAGTTAAAGATTATCAGGGAGATAAGAATTTGAGTGCAAATGAAAATGTAGTGGATAAGAGTAGTGGTGTTGGTGGTGAAACAAGGCAGATGATTGGAATGAAGACTAAGAGGTCCAAGGATCAGCAGAGGAAGCCTGAGGAGTCGAGTCATATACTTGCGGATGGGAAAAGATGGGGTTACTTTCCTGGTTTGCATCCTCATTTGTCATTTTCAGATTTCATGGCTTCATTTTTTAGGAATGGAAAGTGTGGTATGAGGGTATTCATGGTGTGGAATTCGCCACCATGGATGCACAGTGTTAGACACCAAAGGGGACTTGAGAGTCTGCTCTCCCACCATAGAGATGCATGCGTTGTCATTTTCTCTGAGACAATTGATCTGGATTTTTTCAAGGACAGCTTTGTGAAAGATGGGTAAGCTCTTAATTAGGCCTTGTTGAATTCAGTCATTGATTTGTAATCTAATCAATGCAACTATTTTCTATATAGTTACAAGGTTGCTGTTGCCATGCCAAATCTCGACGAATTGCTGAAGGATACAGCCACCCATATTTTCACTTCAGTTTGGTTTCAGTGGCGAAAGACAAAGTTTTATCCAACTCATTATAGTGAACTGGTCCGCCTTGCTGCTCTCTACAAGTAAGCTCGCTTCTAGAAAAATACCTTGGAATGATGCAACAGCTTGCTGGTTCCTGTGTGAATCTCATTCAGGACACTACTTTGAGACGTTGAAAATAAGTAGCTTATGTCTTCAAGTGCTAAATCTCAAAATGTTGTAATTTTGATGCTGGCTCTTGACCTGGAAACCACGTATTAGTTAATATCCTTAGTTAATATCCTCTGCACTCGAGTTGAGAAGTATTTTTATTTTATATTCTAGATGACGGTTCTACAATGTAATGTAGTAATCACACCATTTCTTACTGTTATTATGTATAGAATCAACTTTTTTGTGATGTATTTTTGTTGGGTTGTGCAGATATGGTGGTATCTATCTTGATTCTGATGTCATAGTTTTGAATTCATTGTCTTCACTTAATAATACTGTTGGCCTGGAGAATCCACGAGCTGGAAGTTCTTTGAATGGGGCTGTGATGGCATTTAGAAAGCACAGGTACTAGTGGCTCTTGTGTTTTACTGGCAGAAATCATATCTATTGTTGAAATTTTTTCAGGTTAGGTTTGGACTTAAAAATTTATTTGGATTTAATCCATTAAATTCATGGGTATTATCTTTTATAGATGAATGGTTTAGCTTCCAAGTTCTCTCTTCCTCCCTCTCTCATTTATCTCTCTAAATCCCTCCTTTTCCCATGTCATTTAACTGCTGAGTTTTTTTGTCTGTTATCTGCTTCCCTTTCCCATGAATTGCTAAACTCATTCTTCAT
Organism: Populus simonii; assembly: GCA_007827005.2. Lineage (NCBI taxonomy): Eukaryota > Viridiplantae > Streptophyta > Magnoliopsida > Malpighiales > Salicaceae > Populus > Populus simonii. Next base: position 12,190,522 of record CM017478.2, on the reverse strand, counting down.
ATGCTAATCAGGATTTTTTAATATATTTGAGCAAATTGAGTGCAAATTTGTCCTCTTCTCAGTATTCTTTCTGCAATGCTGGCTTTCCTAGTTTTTCCAATCCCCCCCCCCCCCCCCCCCCCCCCCAACACCCCCAAAAAAATCCTCTTACTATAAGAATGTGTCATTATCAGTTTGCTATGATTTTTCTATTTGCTTTCTACAATGGGTTCATTAACATTTCCAACTGTTAGCATGTCTTAGTTATAGTTTCATTAACCATAACAAAGTAGCAATGCAGCAGCGTTGATTTTATTTTTGTTCTCTTTTCTTTATATCATTTACCTCCCTTCTGGAACTGATTTACTTCTCTTCATGCAGTCCATTTATAACCAAGTGTTTGAATGAGTTCTATATGACGTATGATGATAACCGTTTAAGATGGAATGGAGCTGATCTTTTGACTAGAGTTGCAAGAAATTTTTTGAGTAAGGAGAATAAGTCCATTGATCAAAAGGAGTTGAAAGTGCAACCCTCATACATTTTCTTCCCCATTAGTTCACAGAATATTACAAGGTATTCTCCAAATTTTGAGTTCATTTCTTTACATGCTTACTCGTTTTTTAGCATTCAGATAAGCTTTTTTTTTGGCAATCACACGTGCACTAGTAAGCTGCTCAAAATGTTGCTTTTTATGAGTTCATTGGAATGCATTGCGGAAAACATAGGGTTCTGGTTCCAACTCCCTTTGCCCCACAACTTCGTGTATACATATTGGAAAACTAAAAGAAAAACTTAAAAGTGACTCTTGAAGTTGAATCTGCAAAATGTAATGACTGTAAAGTTCAGAAACCTATGTTGCAGGTCTGTGAGCTGACTTGCTGTTACATTTAAATTAAAACACCTTGTCCCATCTTATGTGATCGATCATTCCCCATGTTCTGCTTTGTATTTTGCTTTAAACAAAGTTGAGTTGTAATAATGGTACACCCCTCCCCCAAAAAAGGAAGGGAAAGATCAAAACCAAAGGGTTTCTTGCTGTTTAACTTCAAATGTTTCTCTCCAACCACTGGCGACTATGTGTTCTCGCCAAGATAAATTGAGGCTTCAAGTAGAACAAATTTGTCCAGCCAGATTATGATAAAAAAAACTTGGTGTGTTTCAGCCTTGTCTTTGAGACAACTTAAACGAAGGTTTTTGGTTTGGAATTCGGGTGGATAAGGATAAGTTTGTGTTTGGGGTTTGAAAAATTGGTGCTGAAATTCTTGTCTTATATTGCAGAAAATATTTCGGCTGAAAATTTAAGATAATTCCTAGTGAATACATCCTCCCAAAATGTACTCTGTCTGCTGGATTCTCAATGTTCATTTTACAGTTTGACGAGAGAAGTTTTTCTTCACCTGCACTGCTTTTTTTTTCTCTCTCTCTTTTTTTTGGCAAATGCAATTTGCATATACCCTTTATTTGTCTGGTTTATGATGGCTTTATATAGACGTGATATCTTATATTTTAGCCTTTTAAGAGCCAAAATCTTCAACAGATCTGTCGCATAAAAAAATTCTTTACCGCATTTGTGCCTTAATTAATTCTAAATGCAAACAGCTACTTCACCACACCGGCAAATGAGAATGAAAAAGCTCACCAAGATGCTCTCTTTGAAAAGATTCTCAGTGAGTCATTGACATTTCATTTTTGGAATAGCTTGACATCTAGTCTCACTCCAGAGCCAGGAAGTCTCGTCTCTCGGCTTATTGATCACTCCTGTATCCGTTGCTTTGACGTATTGTGAATTGTACATGTCAATTTTCCCCAAACTTTGTTGATTAGGATGAACTACAAAAGCATTTTGATTTATCATAGCATATCAAATTGTTGTCACCGCTGAGAAAGATATCCAGCATTTAGCCATCATAGAGATTTGAGGTTCAAGAAATGATCCTATTCATGTTAGCAGTATAGACACAGTTTTGTAAATGATAGTTTGAAGTATGTCATTGAAATTCATTTTTTATCTTCTGTATTATTTACACAATTTGTCACAATTTTTCTGTCATAATAAAACTACTAGTTAGCTTGCTTCTTGATATTGCTCGCTCTGTGTTGGATCCAGGCTACATATACTATTATATCATCAAATTGTTTTGTTGCCAGTGGTGACCTAATTGAGATGATGAACATTTTGGTAGCACCTTCCATAGATTTAGTTAGTGGATAGCTTCTACTAGATTTTGTTGTTGATTGGTGAGCAGATTGAATCCATGATTTGAGCCCTTTATTACACTGAAAATCAACCAGGGATCACTCGATCTTGTAGGAAGACAATTACAAATGAGTGGAGAAGGCATTACAATTACAGACTTGTTTGAGAGGCAGATTGACCTTTTGATCATTAGATGATGCCTTTAAACGAGGTCAACATTCTAAAGGCAAAAAGAAAAAAAAACGTGTTATGCCTCATTTAAACTTTAGGTTTTCCAAACAATGCCTTAAAAAGTTAAAATAGTGATATGTTTCGTAGCTATGCATCCAACAAGCGAAGTATCATGTCTCTGATAAGCGGATATCTATCATCAAAGCAGGCATACGTTGCCTGCTTGCTCGTCAGATTCCCGTGCATGCTCTGCACTCAAAGCCTTATCCTGCCTTTCCAGATGTCAAAAGCAAGGGGAAGAGCTGGAAATTATTGGAAATCATGGACATTTAGCACACTTCTAATCAATGGCATTGGGCCCAAAGCATCTCCTTTTCACAGGGTTCCATACCCATTGCAGCAGGAACCTCCTCCCTTTCACTCCGTTCACATTGTACCCATCTCCCCAAGAATCTTTATTCACTTTCCCCACAAAACCTCCACCCCCACCAGTCCCATACACGCCCAGGCATAAATCTGCTATCTCGGTTGGCGAGGTAGGGTCATCTCCTGCATACCATGCATTGATAAATGGATTACTTGACACTTCTGCTAACTCATGAGCAAGCACACTGATCATTCCGTCTACACCAGGATCTCCGTTTGGGGCTCTCATTATGTTGTTGCCTCCGTTAGTGCTTGGCGGTGGCTTCCCTGAATACTTAGGCCATGCAAATGGATAAGCACACATACCAGGACATTGAGTTCCGCTATAACCAACCCAGGCATAAGGCACAGTGACACCAACTATGTTCGGAAATGTGAAGTAGTGAAAACCACAAACTGCTCTACAGAAATCTTGAACTTGAACATCACCAGAAGTCAGCACTAAGTAGAGACCATTGTGAGGATTGAGAGGTAAAGCTCTTGGATGGGCAGTGACTGCAGATTTGATGATGGATTGCATCGCCAAACGACTTAGATAACGACCATGAGAGTATCTATAGTCATAGAACTCCCCTGACAGGACAATGTTTCCAGTGACATTCGATCCTGTTTGGTCTGTATAAAGACGGACTGTCCTCCACCAATCAGAAACAGAAGGGTAAGGAGATGAATAAGAGAGGGAATAGATGAAATCTCTAATAGTAGCTTGGTGGTTTCGGTTCCATCGACCATACCAGATAATGTACAAGTTGACAGGTCCAGCCAGAACAGGCCCCATGTGGTACTGAAGGTCTACTAAATCAGAGGAGCCCTCATAGTTCTTGGCTTGGTTGAATAGGTTGTCTTGGCTCCATGAAGAGGCCAAAGAAGACGAACAAAACAGAGAAAGCAAGAGAACATGCCATTGCCAAAGCTTCTTATGCATTCTGTTCTTTGAAAAAAGAAAAAAGAAAAAAGAAGCTCTCTAGTCTCTAGTTTTGTGGGTTTTGACAGTTGAAGAAAGTTCTTATATAAAAGATCAGAAGGTCTATTGAGGGGGAGGAAGAGAGGTAGGTGACTTGGTGAGATTCTTCATTTCTTATTATTTCCTTGTGGTGGACAGTGGCTTGCATGTTTACATAATTCCCCGTCACCATTTGTCTACTTTTTGATGATGACTAACTACATTTCTCCTTTTGTTTCTTTCCCTTTATTCCTTTGCTATAATAGATAAAAGTGTTAGGTTAACAAACTTTATAATGTATTTTGTTCCTTCCCCAAGGAAGCAATGGCAGAGAATCATTTCTTAATTGCCATAGCATAGTTATCACTTAGAGTTCAATCTACTTTCTAGTTCTTTTCCATCTTTCTCTTTCTGACTGCCACCCCTCCCCAGTTCAAACCCTTAGATTGATCCCATGAAATATTGTTTTATTTCCTTGCGATTAAAGGAACTATTATTTTTATATCTTTTTAGAAGAATAATTCTACTATCAAGAACATGAATGATGAGGTTGCTGCCGTTATTGGCTCCATAATTCCTGATAATTGAGCTTTAGAGGTCTAATTCCTGATAATTGAGTTAGAATACATTTGGATAAAAAAAAAAACTCCACAAATCTACTAAATTTGGCATCAATTGGGTTGTGATCCCAAGTATTGACTTGGATTGTAGCATAAGGGCAGTAAAATAAAGAAATGATAATAAAGTGTGAAAGTAAATGATGGTTGTTCCCTGCAGTAAAAGCAAGCATGTGATGCCTTTTCATCATTTTTCTCCCTTTTGGATTACAATTCTTCTCTTGCAAGATCTTTGACTATCTATGTTAATTCATGCACAAAAGATTCATCAGAAACATAATTACATAAGCATATTGTTGTATAAAATTTCCTTGGAAGATAGGTCAAGTAGCAACGTGTGGAAGAAGAGAGAATATGTGACTTGCAATAATGGTAAGTAAACAGGCAAGCCCTCGTCTAGACAACCCGTTAACAAAGGAACAGATATCTTGAGCTTGTCTTTGCTCGTTTGGCATCGCTTTTTAAATGGGTTGGATAAATTTTTTTATTTATTTATTTTAAAGTAAATTTTTTTATTTTTAAATTATTTTAATTTGGTGATATTAAAAATAATTTTTAAATAAAAAATATTATTTTGATGTATTTTTAATAAAAAACACCTTAAAAAACAACCGTTACAACACTTCTAAATACCCTCTTTATCCATCCGGCTTTGTTTGGATGGCAAGTACTGAGCTGGGTAGGCAGTCATCAATCAAGATTAAAAAACGTTTCTAGTTAATGCATCAATCTTATATACCAAATGAATAATTTGATTAAGAATTGAACAAGTAGAGGCTTCGTTCTTGGAATGCCAAGCTTATTAAAAAAAAATGGTGTAAGTTAAAAAGAAGAAGAAGAGGGGAATGCAACAATTAATCGTAGTGGTTGGCTCTGATATAAAAAAGTTTCGTGTAATCATGGGAAGGTGGAAGGTGCATGTGATGGTTGAAGCATTTTCAACCTTTTGCCCTTAATGGCAGGAGCAGATTGATTCCTTAATAAATTTCTTACCTCACCAAATCGTTGTCCTCCGGGTCATCTCCTTGGAATGAGTTTTTCTAGTTATAAAACTCCATTCAAGAATTAAACACATAGATTATAAACTGAGTGGGATGATTTATAGGTTAGCTAGTCGTTTCAAGTCATGATTTTTTTTTTCTAAAAAAATAAAATCATTTTAATAAATGAAAAAAACTGGTTTGCAATAAAATCCAATTAAGACGAGTTCTAAATCGAGTTTTATAATTATGATAGTTTTCAGAGGCAATCATGATCGAATTTTACTTCTTCGTTGAAATGGCCTACTTTTTCATGGAAAGATATTTGGGTTTTAATGATCACCAAGAAATCAGGCGTCTATTTTGCTGATTGATTGTTTCAACTGCAATAGTTATGGCAAAGTGCTTTTCTTACAGTGGATTTGATCACACTACCAAAAGTCAATTTGTACACATTTCACTTCAGTCCTTAGATTTATTAGTATATCCATCTTGTAATTTAAGAAAAAAAGTTATAGTACACGAGGAGTAATTAATAAGATTTTATTAATTACTTTTTAGAGTTCAATTTAAAAAGAAAATCGACACAAGGAGAAGTAAAAAATCCTAAGTAATAAAAAATCACAGTAGAGCCTCACCTTCCATATAATTAATCCGGTCGCATAAAAAAATTCTGAATTTATAATTTAATACATTCTTCTACCTCAAAGTTTAAATTTAAAAAAATAAAATAAAGAACAGAACATCTTTAATCACCAAACCAACCTAGAGAATTTTCACCTTTTTCTTTTATAAAAAATGGGGAGAGGAAGAGATTAATTTTGATAAATAAAAAATTCAAATAAAGAGTATAATTATAATTTTTTTAAAATGTAGGAGTCGCACTTTATCTTTTAGAAAATTACAGAATCTAAACTACGAAATCCTCCATTTCAGGATCCTTTCTCTATCAATCCACCATTTCGGTTTCGTTTGGATAGTCTATGTGCATGGAGAGTGGATCCAAGGTCAGTCGTGTGTGTATCATTTGGAAGCTTGGATGCCCTTGGAGAAGAGCAAATGGCATAACTGGCCGGCGGTCGTAGAGGAAGCAACAATTACTTCCTATGGGTTGTAAGAGAATTAGAAGAGGCCAAGCTTCCAAAAGACTTTGTAAGGGAGACATCAGAGAAGGATCTAGTCATTAAATGCTGTCCTCAACTACATGTTTCTGGAGCACAAATCTATTGGGTGCTTCTTTACTCGTTGTAGATGGAATTCAACACTTCAGTCATTGAGAGATATTATTCAAAAACCCTTTAATTAATCGATACAATCAATAAAGTTTAAACACTTACACAGTGCACATAGTTAATCCTTTATCAAAATTAATAAACACACTAAGTACTATATTTTCATCATTAACGACCAAACTGATATGAAGAGTCGATACAATTACCGGGTGGATCAGATAATTTTATTGGATTGGCTGTATCATCATCTTTTGGCATATGATGTGGAGTTAAAAAAGGCTTAGGAGGCATTTGTAGGGATTCAACATCTGATTCAAGCATCTTCACAACATTATGCATCGACGGACGATCATTCGGTCTCAATTGTATGCACCATAATGCCACTATAATCATCTTCTTTGTTGTTTCTTTTCCCTGCTCCGTGGCATGATCTCCTAGTTCAACATCCTTTCCTTCACTAACTTGGTCATAAATCCAGGAAGGGAAGTAAATTTGACTTGAATGATCTGCCGATGCATTCAAGTTCTTCCTTCTTCCAATCATTTCCATTAATAGCATCCCAAAACTATAGACATCAGATTTGTGAGAGACGCCTCCAATATTTTTGTAAAACAATTCAGGAGCCATATATCCTATCGTTCCTCTAGCCGCAGTAAGGGGCACAATACTATTATCTGTCGGGTATAATTTTGCTAGTCCAAAATCTGAAAGTTTTGGAATGAATTTTTCATCAAGAAGAATATTGTGAGGCTTGATATCAAAATGCAAAATTTGCATATCACAACCTTGATGTAGATATTCAATTCCACGAGCCACCCCAAGAGAAATCTCGTACATTTTCTCATTGCTCAGTGAGATGCTACCTTGTCGAGAAACAATGTACTTATCAAGAGACCCATTAGGCATGAACTCGTATATAAGAGCACGCTTCGAACCCTCGACAGTGAAGCCTATGAGTCGCACGACATTGACATGGTAAATTCTTCCAATGGTGGCAACTTCGTTGATAAAATCTTGTCCATTGGATTTTGACTTGCTCAAAATTTTTACCGCCGCAAAACCACCACTACGAAGCTTTCCCTTGTACACTAAGCCAAAACCTCCTTCACCCAACTTATCTTTAAAACCATTGGTTATCTTTTTAATATCCGAGTAAGAGTATCTTACTGGCATAAGATCATTATCATGACTTTGCAAGAACTTTTCAATGTTGTTATACATGGATAAATGTCTTCTTCGCCATTTATAAACCAGCAAGATTATAAAACATGGAAGCCCGCACAAAAATAACAGTATATGATATGTCACTGCATAAACACATTACAAGAACAATCAATGATGTAAACAAACAAATTTTTTTGTTATTATATAGATTTCCACTTTTTTTTTTATCTGAATAGAAATGTGACTTTCATTATGTTATAGAGTCCTTTCCAATTTAACAGTGTATCCATGAAAGCATATTTTTCTCAAACAAACAAATTCTTATCATAAAAAAAAACTTTTGGATTTCATTTATTTTAGGGTGTGTATATGTGTGTGAGCATGCACATAATTTGGCCATGTTTTTCTTTAAATTTTTTATTTTATCCATTAGCGTTTATACTTTTTTTCGTCAGTAAAAGTCCTTAATATGAATATTTTAACTTCTAAATTTGTGTAACTGCATTCTATTTCTTTAATTTTAAAAACTGACTCCCTCAAAGCTCTAATAAATACTTTCTGAAAAAAGCTCTAATAAATACCTTTTGAAGATGCAAACATAATAGTATTTATGCAGTTCTATGATACAAACAATAAAGGGAATAATATAAAATTTTAAAATTCTCGAGCTATTTTATTTTTGATTTGAAAGAATTATTTTCAACAACTAAACTGATGGGAATAAGCAAAAGCTAATTCTAAGGTGAATTAACTATAATAAGCGAAGTATATCGAAACTTGGAGATAATTTCTAGCACTTAATTTTCTCTCTTTTTTATTACTTGGCCATGAATAGTGCTTGTCTTAAGGTGAATTTGTTGTGCGTCTGATATACATACATTTATGTGTATCACAGTTAGTCCAAATAAGCGAAGTAAAATACTTACCAATGGGGGCAAGTAGCGCAGTGAGGCCAGCTATGACATATGCTAATCGAGTTGAAGAGATGGTCACATTAATATAGCCTGCCAAATAAAAACAAGAGGACAACCGGAAAAAAAAAAAAGAAACAACACAAAATATTAATTATATAATAGTAATGTTAAGGATAGTTAGACAACTGCGTTAGACACACTGCCCAACTCAATAAGCTCTTATGTTGCAATAGATGGTAAAAAAAAGAGATATCAATTGCAATAGATGGTAAACCATTCTCCCAATACAAATTGCAATTCATTTGCCTCTCAAATATTATTGGTAAAAAAAAGGATAACACATTAATTAAGATCTTATGTTGAATACATGCAACTATATAATTTTACCATAAAAAATAATTTAACAATCTATTGAAATAGAAAAATTATTAATAAATAGCTGTTAAGTTTCATATGCAAGCTAAAGATCTATATATCCCAAAGTAATTAATCCACACGTCTAATCTAATATGCACCTTGTTTGGAGAGAGAAAAATTCTTACCAAGGAATTCTACTTCTATAAAATATCCCACATAACCTGAAAAAAAAAAAAACAATTGTTAAAGAGACTAGGAGTGTGTTTTAGAAACATGAAACTATTTTTCTTTTTCATTTTTAGTTTTTCTTTTCTTTTCCAATTTTATTTTCTAATAAAAAAATTCTAAAATATGTTGTTCATTTGCTAAAAACAAATATGTATTTTTTAATATTTCACTTTGTTAAAAAAATCATTTGTAAAAAGCCGTATCTTGAACTCAAAAAAGTTTTTATATTAGTCTTACAATAAAAAATAAGTTCGCTACACTAATTAAATATATATGAAAATGAAAAAAAAATAGTTTTAATATTTCACTTTGTTATAAAATCTTGTATATAAAAGAAAAAAACTGTATTGTTTGTCTTTTTTTATTTGAAAAACAATGGAAAACCTTGTAAATAAAAACTATAGATAACCTCTAAAATCTGTTTTTCAAACTCAGTACAAATTTTAAAACCTGGTTTATGGTTTTTTTAACTTCAATTTTCCAGAAAATTAAAGTATCCACTTCATACTTAGCTTACTGTATCTTACATACAGTTTCTTAGGATCCTAACTAGCCTAGAAGTTAGAGAGTTCACATAATATTCTTGGAAAGCAAAGCCTCAAAGATCTATTTATCTCTAATATTCCACAAACTTTGATGTTTTACATCCCTTTTAGTTTCATTTTCACAATCTACAGAAATAGAAAAGTTATTAATAAATACTTGTTAAGTTTAATATGCAAGCTAATGATCTATATATCCCAAAGTCTAATCTAATATGCACCTTGTTAATTTGGAGAGAGAAAAATTCTTACCAAGGTAAGTGAGCATACAACCTGCCAGAAAATCTGCAATATACATATATAAACAATTGTTAAAGAGACCAGGAGTGTGTTTAATTAGAAACAGAACATTATTTTTCTTTTTCATTAATTTTTAGTTTTTCTTTTCTTTTCCAGTTTTCTTTTTTAATAAAAAATTAAAGAATATTATCATGTGTTAAAAACAAAGGTGTACTTTTTCACCAAAAAATAAGAAATACATCAATATTATAACTATTTTTCTAAAAAAAAAAATTAAAAACTAGAATTTATAATCATCATCTTAATATTTTGTATTTGTGATAATATAATTATAAAATATTAATTTTATTTGACTCAAATTAAAAATTATCGTTAAAACGTTGTGCCAAGGTAATTGGTATGTAAAAGAGAAGGAGAGTCTTAAGTGATATTTAGCATGTAAAATTTAAATTACTATACAGAGAAATAGTCTCAAAAGATTTTTTTGTTAAGTTAGCATAATTAATTAAAAATATTGCCAGAGTAGCACAATTAAAATAAATTAATTTTTAAAAAGATACAATTTTTATAACTTATTATTATTTAAAATAACGATATTTTTTAAAAAGATATTAAATGAAAAGAAATGAGAAGAGATGAAGAGAAAAAAATCCTGAGAAGGCATAAAAAATATGACATCAACAGTACCATAAAATTGTTTTTAATAAGTTAAATTTAAAAACACCAAAAAAAAAACTCACCAAAAATAACCCATGTGAGTAATAGCTAGAAAGGCACAAAATTATTACATTAAAACTACAACGACGTACGGGAGTAATTTGTAACCTCTCTGTAATAATTAAAACAATAATATTTGCTTTTTAATTTCACCAAATGTCTATATCTATATTTAAAAGACATAAGAGAGAGAGGTTTTAAGAAAAAAATAAAATCATCAAAACGTTATCTGGAAAAAGAAAATGCCTATGAAAACTCTGTTTTAAATTTTTGGAGCAGAGAAAGCATACTGTTTGTTACCTTTGGAGCTAGTTAAATAGAATATCAATAAACATATATTGGATAATATATGTTAATTTTCCATTTAAAGAATAACAGCAATGTGAAGGAGCTTCTTACCTATAGTTGCACGTTCAATGGTAAAGTCGTCTGTTTATTAAGAAGAAAAAAAGTCAAATTAAAATAGTTGATTTAAATCTTCTTAAGAGATTAATTAGCATGCAGACAGGCAGAATTTTAAACCCTTAACACATAAACGGAAACCAAGCAATATTGGAGCATTATTAATTTTTATTTCTCTATCATCACAATAGAAATCATTAATATTGACTTGTAGAAGATTTCTTGCAAGTTTTTATCAATATAAAATAAAGCAAATACAGTATCGATAATCACAATACAGTACTTGAGGTAAGCAGAGAGAGAGAGAGAGAGAAAATACGTACCGTAATAATCTCTACAATAGGACCTGGTGGATTCATCAAGGTTAATGCAGCGGTTCTCTTTGGCAGAATGACAACAGGCCGAAGCCCATGAAAGCTCGAACCCATGTACCAAAACATCATGGACATCTATATAGGACATATTGGTCTTATTTTCTGGCAGAAGAAATCCAGGCACAATATAAATCAAATTTATACGGCATAGGTCCGGTAAATCTTGCAAGTGCGCATTATTACCAATAATGACATAGGAATGACCTTCCTTGATGCAGCTGGGAGAAGAGATACTGCTAGACGAAGAAGAATTGTATGCAGTACTACTGCCATTTTTGCAAGAAGAAGTATCCAAAATATTATCTGGATGAGGTTTCAGTATTTGATTTTCGCAACATATAAAAGTTAATAATTGAGATCCAAGATCAGGACTTTGATAATAATACGCGAAGGGCGAATTTTGTTTAATAGAATGACGAGGGATGGAAAAGCAATCATCCTTCTGAACACCAGCTTCCACAAGTCGAATTGTGAAGTCACTGTAATTGATTGCCTGAACATAATATTTTACCATGTTCAAGTATAAAGTTGGGCGTACGTTGTTTTCACAAACAAGTTCATAATTTTTGTTGCCGCAGCTTTTGGGATCGGTATTTAATCGAAAAGGGTAGCTAATATTATGGATATTGCCGCAAGAAGAAGGAGCGCAGTAATTGTTGTTCTTTCTAGCACTGCAACCATGGTGGGTGGATAGGATCACTAGCAAAATAAGGGCTGCATACGCACCACCTAAGAGGTGCCTTAATATTCCTCCGAACATTAATTGAGAGAGGAAAAACTTCAGGGAAATAAAATATTGGGTTTGTTAAACTTTGCTGAAAAGGTTTATAGGATATATATACAGACATCGACTACCATCTTGATCAATATGAAAGGAAATCAATGGCCACAAATTAAAGTCTTCGAATTATTGCATGGTCACTGTCCCACGGATAAAGCATTAGGAAATTACATGAAGAGTTCCCACAAAAGAAGCGGAAGACCTCTAATTCATGGCTTCCACTTAGTAAGTCAAGCTCGTCAACGTACATCATGAGCCCATTCTAAATGCGACGCAGACGATCCAAAATAGAGAAGAAAAAAAGGAAAACAAAATGTAAGGAGCCTTCACTTGAAGTTTCCTAGGCAAAACAAAACAATTACAGTAAGGAGAAACGCCCTCGGTCATGATCAACGCTTACAGAAAGCTTACGATCAAATTAAATTCATATGGTCCTTCCTGTCTTCCTGGCACGACGAAGACTCAGAGAAAAAGAAAGGAAAAATATGTGGTACACATTTGGTCATGATCAACGCTAGCAGAAACCTGACGATCAAAACGCACATTATCCTCTCTTTTCTTTTGTCGTACATCAAAATCCACGCGGCATCGGCTTGACAATTTTTGTTATTTGCTCGTTTTGCTTTGATTAGTTTATTGAGAATCATACTAGAAAACCTAGAAATATTGATCTTATTAAAAATTCATGAATAAAAAACTAATTATAATTAAAAAAAATATTAACACCCCTTGCACATCAACATCCCACCTGATATGAAGCATATAAAATGCATGCTTCGTACCTTTTGATATGTTAAAATTTTTAAAAAATTTTCATTCTTTCGTCGATTATTATTAGAAATATAACTTAAATATAAATTTATAATCTCATAAAGAAACAAATCAAAATATTAAATTCTCCTTTATTTTTTACAATTTTATCATAAAAAAAATTCATAAACAAACACAAACATCACATCCCCTTTCACTATACTTTTCTTTTCTTTTTTATTTTACATCCACACTGCAAATTATAAAAATTCAAAACTAAATAAAAATTACATTAAACAATTTAAAATTTACAAAAAAAGCCCCTAAAACTCCAGAAATTGCAGGGAAGGCCGTCTCCTCCACCCGCCACCGAAGCTGCGGCGGGTTGGTGCACGCGCCGCCGCTGACAATGCCCGGAAATGGGCGGATCTGCCCTGCTTTCTTATTCCCTTCTATGCTGGCTGTGAGAACCACCGTTACCTGCAAAAGGGGAAAAAAACACAATGCAAAGCTTCCGATTCTCTCCTTTTTTCAGATCTACTCTCTTCTGTCTTCTCTTTCGGGTTTTCTGTTCTTCCCTTCTTCAGGTGGCAGGTCTGCCGGCTTCTTCTCCCCTTCTTCGGTTGGCAGATCGGGCGGTGCTGCCGTGTCCCAGCTGCAGTAGAATGCTGGCCGGCGAGAGGAGAGTGAGGGGGCGGCGTTGCTGTGATGGGAAGGATACGTCGCTGCTGGACCTGTTTCAGGTGGCTGGTGGATCTGTTTCTTCGGGCGGCGCTGATGTTGAGACACCGCTGGTTTGCCCAAATGGTGGGCTACTGGAGTGAGGGTAGGTCTGGCGAAGGGGCTGCAGCCGAGAGAGGGATGGCGCCGCTGCGGCTGACGGTGAAGACCGGGGGTCTGTGGTGAGCGGCTGAGGAAGAGGAGTGACCGGGAGAGAGGAAAATGGCCGATGGCCAGGGGGGTTCTCTGGCTGAGTCTGTTTGGTGGAGGTGGAAATGGCCGAGAGAGGGATGACGGAGAGTGGCTCTGAAATGGCCGGCCTCAGGGGAGAAAAGCAGAGGAAGAGGAGGACTTTTGTTCTCTGGTTCTCTTTTGGCCAAGGGAAGGGAGTGGTGGCTGGCGGCTTTGGCAAAAGAGGGGGGCTGGCCGTGTTTGGGCTCAGGGAGCCAAGCTCTTGGCTGGCGAGAAGAAGGGAAAATCGTGATGAAGGGGGACGGAGCGGCCAGTTCAGGAGATGGGTGAAGGAGAAGAAACCAACGGGTCCAAGCTGGGGGGTCCGGCGGCTGCTTGGAGAAGAGATAGATTTAGGGTTTCCCTTTTTTTTTTCTTTAACTCTCCAAAACTGCCCCCTTCCCTTTGTGAATTTTTCTCCCCCCGCCATGGTAACTTTTTGACTTATATTTATAGGAGAAATGTTACTTGGTACTCAAAATTGTTCCTCAACTTTATTTTTTTGCAAAATTTTGATTTTTTGTTTTTTTCTTGTATTTTTTTAAAATAAACAATATCAACATCGACTCAATGAAAAAAATTAAAGATTTGAAAACGATGCGTAAAAAGTCAAACACGTTTAAAAGACCTTTAAAAAATTAAAATTTTTTAAAATGATATTGAAAATGCTAAAAACGATGCAAATATATTATAAATATAGTTTTTTAAATTTTTGTTATTTTTTACTATTTTTAAATTTTTCAAAAATTTATTCAAAAAATAATAAAAAATTAAGTAACAACAACTTTAATATTGTCGGGTTGCCGACACAGCAAAAACCCTTACTACAATAAGTATGAAGCCGTGAAAATATTATAAATTTCTTTTAATTTAGTTCTTATTAATTAAATATTAAGTATAACAAATATGCTCAAATACATAGGAGAATCATTGTGGCTATAGACTCACTTCATTATTCACGGTAATAGTGGAGTGATGTCTATAACCTTGGCAAAACAAATTGTTTATCTTTGATTTGATTAAGAGGTATTTTGATATTTTCACATGAGTTATTTATTAATATTAATTTGTGTGAGGGTATTTTTATCTATATAATATTTTATGAACAGTAAAATAACAAAAATACCTCCTAGAGTAAAAAGAAAATCAACTGTTTCATATAGGAGTATTTATATATATTTTTTATATACAGTTGAATTATAAAATGTACACTTGGATCTAAGAAATTTAATGCATTGGGGTCAGGGGCATTAGAGTCCTTTGGTTCCTCTTTTTTGTTAATTATTGGTTTGCATGGGGTAGTGTCATAATTTATCATTTAAATAATATTTTTAATTAGAAAAAATGCATGCGCGAGTGGGAGATGCAGCATCTTTTGGGCGGCACTTGCAGCGTCTCCTGGTGGTCCAAAATAGGATTTCGTTGTATAGTTTGATTCTCTCGTAGTCTCTTCTTCCATTTTAGGTGGCGTGTGTAGTCCAAATATTCCTGGTTTATCGTTGATGATCCTTTTTTTCCCTTCATTCTCTTTTCTACTCCGATAAATACATTATGGTCCTTAGTATTATCGGTATTTCTATTCAAACCTTTTAGTTTTATTTTTATATTTTTTTCATTTTTCCTTTTGTTAAAGTTTTATGAGTTTTTAATTTAACCATTGGTTTCTAATTTGTATATATAATGATTTTTTATTTGGTCCTTCTGCTTTTAATTTGTATTTTTTCCTCTTTGCTTTTTTGACAAAGTTTATATGGCTTTCAATTTTATCCTTTAAATCAAGTTTATGATTTTATTTTTTTCAATGATAATAATAGTGATTTCATTTTGGTCACTCTTCTTTTAATTTTTAATTTTTTCCTTGGTTTTTTTGTCAAAGTTTTTATATTTTTCAATTTTGTTATTCAAATCAAGTTCATAATTTTTATTTTTTCAATGATGATGATGATGACGACAATAATAATAATAATTGTCGCACGTGTGTGGCGTCGCGACGATCGTCAACTCCTTTTGGTTTAAGTATCGGGAATTGGGTTGACAATGAATTCTTGTATTTTTTCAGTGGAAAAGGAAAACGAGAGTTGTCACCTAATATTTTAGTCATTAAGAATCCTAACTGGTTTTAGAGATTGGGTACGGGGACTAGTTGTATAAAAAGAAGGTATTAGCACCCCAAATATGTCATACTTAAGAATTTCTGCTTTGTTTTTTTATTAATGTAAACAAAAAGTTTGTAGAGAAAAATTAGAGAGACAAGAAGATTGTTTTCTAAATTGATTTCTATTAATACCAAACTGATGTTTATATTAAAAAAATAACATTATTTTATACCAATATATCTGTAGAGTTTAAAAACATCTCTCTTCAGACCAATATATCTATAGAATTCAAAAGACAACTATTCATTTAAATTAATTGAACAACTTGGAATTGAACAACTTGGCAAGAGGTGTCATGCACAATTAATTAATTTCAAAATTTAATTAATTTAATTATTTATCTTTTATATATATATATATATATATATATATATATATATATATATCATCGGATTGTTGCATGATCACTGTCCCTCTGATAAGCATTCGGAAATTACGTGAAGACTTCCCACAAGAGAAGTGGAAGGCCTCTTTATGGCCTCCACTTGCATCATAAGCCCATTCTGAATGCGAAGCAGACGAGCCGAAACAGTGAGAAAAAAAAGTGGAAGGGGTCTTCACTTGAAGTTTCCAAGGCAATAGAAAAGAATTACAGTAAATAAGATAAACACTTTGTTTATTTTTGTATTTTAAAAAAAAATTTAAAAAAATTTAATTTTTTTTATTTTTTATTTCAAATTAATATTTTTTTGGTATATTTAGATCATTTTAATGCATTGATATCAAAAATTATTTTTAAAAAATAAAAAAATATATTATTTTAATACATTTCCGAGTGAAAAATTATTTTAAAAAATAACCACAACAATATTCTTAAACACGAAAATATAAGGAATAAAATGTTATACACATTCGGTTCGGTCATGATCGTCGCTCACATAAAGCTGATGATAAAAAGGTACATAGTACTAAAAAATAATATTACTTTAATATTTTTAAAATAAAAAATAATTTAAAAAATAAATTGTTACAACACTCTTAAAAATTTATATAAAAATCTATATAGTTAAATTTGTGGTTAAGCATTACTGCTGAGCAACTATATTATTACCCTTATACTATTATTGCTGAAAAGTTCTTGAAAACAAAAATGATAACATTTAAAAATCTTAAACTATAGTGGCATAAGTGAAAGTGTGAAAACATTACGAATTAGAGATAATATTGAGTTTATATATATATATAAAAGCAGAAGTCTTTTCAATTTTAATATGTATAACTTGTAAGATAATATGTTTGACATTGATCAATAATTTTTTTATATATAGATTTAAGAGTATTTTTATTCAATCAAATATTTTTACATAAAATTTGTGTTCTTACATAATTAAATTTTTATTTAAAAATATATTAAAATAATATTTTTTTATTTTTTTAAATTTATTTTTAGTATTGAGACATTAAAAATAATAAAAAGAACACAAAACAAATTAATTCAAAACAAATTTTTTTAAAAAAATTCTTAGAAAAGCACGGCGGTGTAAATATGCACACCCTTTGACTAGATTTCTTCAATCTAATCTACTTAAATCACTAATTCATTTTTGTGTTTTTTAAAACAATTTAGGGTTTTTTTGAGTTCATAAACTTGTTCATTGTGATCTTCTAAAATTAAAAAAAAAAACCCTAAAATTTTGAATTTTGGACCAAACAAATCACACTCCTTATGAATTGCCAAATCTAGACAATTTTTTAAAAGTGTTTATTAAGCTTTTTTTTACGTAAAAAAAATGATCTAACCCACTCCTCACAGAAAAATTTATCAGCAACAATCTTGGCTGCAAATTTAAAGAAACTTCATCTCGTCTGTTGCCCTCTACATTACCATGTTTGAAACAGGAGCATCTGGAGCTTACAAATGATTGTGGAGGGTTGATAGCCTGTCCAATATCCATACCAATGATCTGATAAACCGGATTATGACAACATCAGCACGCATTGGTCTTGGATTATTAGATAATCAGCCTATAAACAGCCATGTAATGAATATCCAACCATAGTAATAAATATTATCAGACAACAAGCATACATCAGTAATGTCCAAACCAACAACAGATCCAAACAAATTTACAGAACTTGAATTCAAAAGTTTGTGAATCCAACTGACAAACGAAGATAGAAACCAAATCATCTCGATTATGAGAGAACCACCTCAGGGCCAATGATCAAGTATCTACCAATACCGCAAGGCTGTCAAGTAAACAAGAAAGAAAAATCAGAAACGGGTCATAAGCGAAAGCCAAGGCAGGAACGTGCTTACTAAAAGAATCAGAAATTTTATTAAGTGAAAGCAGCATCTTTTGCTCAGAGTTTTTCTCTATGAAAACAAAATATAGTTAAATACCTGATGATGATCTTTGACACTTAAGGAGTGTGAGGGGTAGGAGAACTTTCCTGTTGCTCTGTATCATCGGCAGAACCTAAGAGTTCCGTGGTGGTCTCTTACTACGCTGGTAATTAATTTCGATTTCTGAGATGTGAGAAATCTTGTGCCAGTCTTCACCCTTCTCCTCCTCGTAACGTTCTGAAAGAAGGGGGCATTCATTCATCCTCAATTCCACTAGTGGTGCTGTAAGAACATAGTCTGGCAGTGCTTTCAACTTGGGACAGCCCTTGACTTCTAATTCTCGAAGTTGTGGCATTATTGCTGTCCTTGTATCTTTTTCTCCCAAGCTCATTCCAATTCCGTCCCACCCTTCCAACTCTTCCATTTTCCAGATACAGAGTTCTTTCAGCTTCGGGAAAGCAGAAACCGGCGCCATTTCTCCGTTTTCTCCTTTCTTTGATATACCTTCACTGCCATTGTTAACAAGTCCTAATCCTAAAAATCCGACATCCAACTTTCTTGTTTTCACACCTATTTTTAGTTTCTCAAGGTAAGGTAATCTTCCGAAAGGAGGCAGAACGAAGCTTCCACAGTGAGAGATATCAAGCCCCCTTAATTTGGTTAACGACATGATCCAGTTCGGTAACAAGGTCCCTCTGAATTCAGATATGCATAAAACTTGCAAGTTTGATGGTGGTTGCAAAGCTTCAATTAAAGCATTCTTGTAAACTGGCAGCTCTGTTTCATCTCCATTGAACAGCAGATATAAACCAATCAGGTACTTCTTCTTCTTGATTTCGGCTTTCACGGCTTCGTTCACATCTCTGACATTTAGCAGTTTCTCTATCCAAAGAGTCCCTCGAAGGTGACTTAAGTTTCCCAATTCACCAAGATTAGCTGCACCACTTTGACCCCCACCTCCACTAACAATGAAATTTGTTAATGTTCGAAGAGAAGTTAATTCCTCTATTCCTCTCGGCAGGAAGGCTACACCTGAACCGAATATCTCCAAATGCCTCAATCTGATGAGCTTTCTCATCTTTTGAGGTAATTTCTTGACAGAAACACACCAAGTAAGATCTAAGGACTGCAAATTATACAAATCACATATTGTTTCAGGCAGTTCCTTTAACCACTTACAGTAAGAGAAATCGAGGTACCTCAGATGCAACAATTTCCCCACGTCACTCGGAATTTCTTCAATCTGAGATACACTCAAATCAAATAACCTCAAATACGTCAAGTTGCGGAGCAATTCAAGCAGTGGTTTGCTGATAGCGTTATCGTTAAAAAGACCTGATCAGGAGGCTGCGGAGTTTTTTTGCGTTGTAGATGGACTGAGGGAATCGTGCCCAATTGGAAACTGTCATAATTGCATGACGAGCTCTTTCATAGAAAGACTCAGTTTTCTGTCTCTTCAGAACATCAGTTTCCACAGTGAAGCATTCATCCTTCATCAAAAACTGGGCGAAATCATGCACTATGTCATGCATCTTGAACTTTATAGAGTCCTCGTCCGTTTCTTGAAAATCCTGGAAGAAAGCACGCGTAGCTAAGATTTCGAAGTAGCCCTTACCAACCAGCTCCATTTCTTTACTCGGTGATGCCTTGAGGTAACCTTGTGCCATCCACATTTTAATTAATTTCCTTCTCTCCATCACATGATCCTTAGGAAACATGGCACAGTATGTGAAACAGCTTCTTATGGCAACAGGTAAATCATAATTGTTGGGGAATCCGACACCCCATGCGCGGACCGGTGGTGTACTGATATTTGCTCATATGGAGGGGAAGCACACTGACACAATATTTTACGTGGTTCGGCAAAACCGCCTACATCCACGGGAGAGAGTCCATATTATTTAGAGATAGAGAAAGGATACAATAAATACATGGAGGAGGATCACTCAACTCACAGCTCACACACCCTGCTGCATATGGCAGCAGGGCTGCTGCCCATGGCAGCAGCTTCTCTTTCTCTTCTTCTCTTCACGTTCTCACACACTCTCACTTCTCTCTCATTTGCTCTCCACAAGACATGCCTCTTTATAGGCATTTCTTAGCACCCTTCTCCAGCACATGAAGGGGACAATGGTCCTGAAATCATGCCACTAATTGTGGCATGAATGAAGCTTCCACTAAGTATTCCACTAAGCATAGTGGTGGGTGGGGCATTTGCCACAATAATGGCAATTTCCTAACAATCACCCCCTTTGCCATTTATGTTGGCAATTGTCCTTTTGCTTCTTCAGCACAAGCTTGCATTTTGCAGCTCTTCCAAGCTTCCATTCTGAGAGCGTCTTCAACACAACATTCCCCTTCGAGCGTATCAACCATGCTCGGTCCGGAATGATTTTTCAAGCCTTACACCAAGGCTTACAACACCCCCTCAAACGAATATTCCCAAGTGCGACAGTCATTATCTGAGTATCTCAATATGATCACAAGCTCACCACTCTTCCAAGAATCTACTCATCCAGGAGTTGCGCCTGCCCTCTGTTCCACCCTAGGAACCACGCCTTACTTCTCCGTGAGTCTCTCGCTCTTAGTCGTAAGAGTCCAGGTAGCTCTTCACCTTTAACCATGGGGGCAGCCCATAAAGGTTGATCCATATCTATTTTCATACTCTGAGTATTACAATGCCATTACCGAGCTCACCACCTTGACAAGAGTCAACTCGTTCTCGGAACCTGCGCATGCCCTTCTGCTTCTTCATAGCAGCCGCGTTTTAATGCTCCACAAGTCACACACTTATTGTCCAAGGCAAATGTCTTCTAGCTCATTGATCTTTAGCATGGGGGCAATATCCATGAAAGTCAATCTTGCATTTGTCTCCATACTCATCATAGCCACTTCATTGGCTATCCATACACCTGTCCACTTATATCTAGCCATCACAGCGGCTTTGGGGTTGTTCTGAATTGGGCTCATATCGTGGCCCACACACCTCCTTAGATGTCTCCGCTCGTCGTCATGCGGCGGTCTGAAATGGGGCTCCTTTCGCGGCCCTCACACCTTCTCTAAGGCGTCTTCGCCCGTTGTCATGGGGCGGTCTGATCTTGGGCTCATATCAAGGCCCTCACACCTTCTCTAAGGTGTCTTCGCCCGTTGTCATGGGGCGGTCGCATCCTCCTTTAACTGAGATGCTTCAAAGTGGCTCCAAAAATTCTCTACCACCATGTGCACTATGGGAGAGATAACTGCCACTACTTATATAGAAAGAAAGTTGTGGTATACTCCTCGCAATCCTCCACCTCGATTTCTATGTTTGGAGCTTCTGTGCTTTTCTGCTTGACAGCTCCACTTACACCAACTCTCTTTGGTGTCTTCGCCTTTCATCATAGGCCGTCGCCTTTTATCACAGGCGTTTGCACCCCCTCAATTAGGTGCCTCTGCAACAGCTCTCTTTCCATCCTTGCATGCATTGGAAAGGTCTTCGCCTGTTGTCTTCATCAAGAGCATAAGAGACTTCTTGTTGTACAAACTTTAACAGTCTCTGCTCTGAGCTTCATCTGGGAACTCTTCTTCTCCTTGCACCTGTTGTCTCATTACAATACCTCATTGGATCCTACGGGTACTCCTGCACAATCTCCATGTGCCCTTGTGCAATTTCTGTTCTCCAGATTTCTCCCTATTCCTTGCTTATGTTTGACAGCAGCTCATCCTGTCACAACACATGTCCAAGTCAAAATAGGGTGCCAATCTTTATCCCTTGCTGTATTTCTCTTCCATTATCAGGGTCTTCATGAATTCTCCCATCGAGAAATCACAGTCACCGAATCTAACTTCTTTGGAGAAATCACCACTCCGTTAGATCCTTGAACATACGGAACCCAACTGTTCCCTTGTGCCGTCGTCTTGCTAGTCTTCAACCGTTTCATTACAAACTGCTATATATACGAAAATAGTACCGTATGGATAATCCTTTCACTTAGCAAGTTCCCAGGAAAGATTGGAGGGGTCACACTGGTCCTGCTTAAAACCCAATCTCCTAGACAGAACTTCTTAGGCCATATCTATCCATCGTACTGTCTTTCCGTATATACAACCATTTGCTAGCTTTGTTGCGGCTTTCCTTTACAAGTGATCTGGAATATACTGGTTTAATACATCAGTTCTCAATATCTGGCGAGACTACCAGTGCTTAGATTCGTCAAGATTGGTCTTCATCAATTTCCACTCTTCACCTCAAATTATCCACATGATCGGGTGTCCAGAGTGTCCCAATTTTGCCTTCCCTCAAGGCAGTTAAATTTCTCATTTAATAGTTCAGCACATGAAATTGGGTAAACATGTGCTCCTCCTTCTTCTTCATCTCCATCGACCTCCATCAAGACCTTCAGATGCCTCCTGATCGGGCAATCTCTTTTGTTAATTCACCACCGCCATTTTTGGTCTCAAATCTCAACGATCGGACCATACCATTGCATCCGGAATGATCAAATTAGCTGGAAACAAGTATGAAATCGTCCAAATCGCATTTCAGACTGCTACGATTTGATCAAAACAATTCTGGCCTGATGAACAGCCCAGATTCAATCTCAGATCCGGTTGCACGTAGACTCTGCTGCACAGAATCTTCTCCCTCAGCTCGCGGCTCGGCTCGGCTCCATACAGCTCGGCTCAACTCGGCTCAGCGTTCTCGGCTCGCGTCTGATGACGTGGCAGGTGGGTCCCACTGTGCTGATGTGTCTGCTGACTGGACGCTGACATGGCATGCTGACTGTGTATACTGGCGTCATGATTACGTCATGATGACGTCATCCTTATCCGGGTCTGGCACGTGGGTCGGGTCGTCTGGTATTCGGGTCGGGTCAGCCCATCCGGGCGAAGAAGACGCGTGTGACGCGTGGCACGCGTGTGACGCGTGGCGCGCGTCTGTGCGCGTGGGCAGTCTCCTCACCGGCGCATGACGGTGCGTGAGGACGATTCCGACGTCCGATTTCGACCCGGTTTTCAACAGTGGCTTCGTCTCTTCCTCCTCTACACAGTGGTATGGTCAAAACACAATTTTGACAACTTTCATTTTTGAGCAAAAACAAACACCCTTTTAAACCATGTGCTCTGATACCAATTGTTGGGGAATCCGACACCCCATGCGCGGACCGGTGGTGTACTGATATTTGCTCATATGGAGGGGAAGCACACTGACACAATATTTTACGTGGTTCGGCAAAACCGCCTACATCCACGGGAGAGAGTCCATATTATTTAGAGATAGAGAAAGGATACAATAAATACATGGAGGAGGATCACTCAACTCACAGCTCACACACCCTGCTGCATATGGCAGCAGGGCTGCTGCCCATGGCAGCAGCTTCTCTTTCTCTTCTTCTCTTCACGTTCTCACACACTCTCACTTCTCTCTCATTTGCTCTCCACAAGACATGCCTCTTTATAGGCATTTCTTAGCACCCTTCTCCAGCACATGAAGGGGACAATGGTCCTGAAATCATGCCACTAATTGTGGCATGAATGAAGCTTCCACTAAGTATTCCACTAAGCATAGTGGTGGGTGGGGCATTTGCCACAATAATGGCAATTTCCTAACAATAATAACTCAGAAGCAAAGGGGGAAATATGCCCTTTTCAACCTCCTCTATTTCCCATAGTTCATTAGATAAAATATTGTCCCAGTCTTCTGTAGTTGTTTTAGATTGCATGAGACCTCCTAGTGTCTTCGCAGCAAGAGGCAAACCTTTACACCTATAGACAATTTGCCTGCCAATCTCAGTGAACATTTCACACGCATCCTGGCTTCTCCCATAGAACGCTACCTGACTGAATACCGACCAGCACTCCTCGTCCGTCAACTTCCCAAGGAGCAAAGAATAATCAGATTCCATCATCTTTGCTACTGTATCCTTACGAGTAGTCACTAAGATTCGACTTCCCGGGGCTCCACACTTGAGAGATTCTTTCAGTGGCTCCCATTTTCTAGGATTATCTTCCCACACATCACCAAGTACAAGAAGGAACTTCTTTCCCTCGATAGATTCAGAAATTCTTTTACAAAGTGGTTCCAGCTCTACTAAATTTGGAGCTGCCCCGCTAAGATCTTCAATTATGGCCTTCGCAACCGTGTTCTCATCAAAAGGATGTGAGACACACACCCATATTCTCTTCTCAAAATAAGTCTTAATCTCATCAGCATTGTAGGCTAGTTGGGCAAGAGTTGTTTTCCCTAACCCTCCCATCCCCACAATGGAGATGACTTGAACTTTCCTTCCTTCTTGACTGCTGTCGCACAACAACTTGCTGATCACATTTTTCTTGTCATCTTCTCGTTCGTGCACCCTAGATACATCGACAAAGGAAGTAGTTTGCCGGTCGGGTTCTTTTTCGATGGCCTTGTGCAATTCAAAACCAAACACAGCTTTCCGTTTGGCTATATCTTCCAGTTTTTGACCAACTTCTATAATCTTATGGGCGATATCATGACGTCGAGCCACCCGACGGAAACTAAAGCAGTAGGAGCGCAGGAAGGAAGACACCACCGATTTTGGAGCTAAAGCATTTTCTGCTTCCTCCATTTCCCATTTCAGAACTGCAGTACTCCACTCATCCAACACATCATCCATATCATAAGACACATCTTTGAGGTTGTTCAGCCAATGTTTTACAGCAGCATCCTTCAGCTGTTTTCTCTCTGCATCTTCAAGGACATCACGGATAGCTTGGAAATTGTTTTTGAGATGTTCAATTTCTTTCTCCACGCCTACAACAAGTTTCACTTCATGTTCTACCTGCAATGTAATTTTTCATCAGAACAAATTCAAAATCATACAATTCTTCAATTATTACTTCTGATTTTTTATTTTTCTTCTTATATCATCATATATATATCATGTCAAGAATTTTTCTTGCTTTTGAGCAGACAGCTTTAGCCCATAGAAACAACAAGAGGTATATATTTACATAACAAATAATTTTTTTGGTAAATCTCAACAGTTAGTCCCCAAATTAGAACTCAAATCTCAATTGAGTTCCTGGAAAATTCTTTTATCTCAATCGGATCCCCAAGATTTCAAAAATAAACAATTGAGTTTTTCGTCTCAACTCTTCAAAATTCTTTTATCTCAATTTTTTGAATTAGCATTTGGAGAGATAAGAAGGTTTAAACACACATATAGGGATAGGGCAAGAATTCATTGTTCAAAATACAAATAAAAAGGATATTTTTAGTTTGACAATTTTATAACATAATAGTGTGTATTTTAATGGCTCTGATCCTTTCTGTATGTATTGTTTTTTAGATTAGCCTAAACCTTTATATATTCTTTAATTGTTAATTATATGTTTAATTACAATTTGTCCCTTCGAAGCTTGTTAATTTTGCAATCAATCACATAGAATTTACTTTTTGTCAATTATCTACTTGAAAATTCAAAATTGCTTTCAATGGGAGGAATATAATGGAAATCAGTGAAAAAGAGCTCCCTTTTCACATTACTTACATTAATTTTAAAATCATCAAACACCACTGATGGAAAATTTACGTATAAACTTTTTTAAAAATAAATTACAATAATCTCAGATTATGCATGCATGTGTAACATGGTTCGATGGAAGGGAAGGGAAGATTGAAATAATTTATATGGAAATAGGTTGAAAATAATTAACGAGATTATAAAGAAAAATAAGCAAAGATTTCTATATAATACAAGAACTTATTTTATCCTAACATTTGGTTATTATCTTGGAAAAAAAAAACTTTCAAAAATGATAAAAATTTATTTCAAAATTATCCACTAAAAAGATTTATTTTATATTTTTTTCATTGTTGATTCAACTAAATATATTTTTATCTCTTCTATATTTTACTATACATGCAAAGCACACAACTCTCATAATCTTGATCATTTTTCTTATCTTGCTTAAAAACGAAACGCAGATAAAATTAGTAAAAATAAATTATTTGCGAATTGCTGAAATATAATTAAGAATCTTAGACAAAAGATAACACGCATAGTTCTGAAAACAATAGTTCTTGAATAGAAAAGCTTTGGCATGCATGAAAGCATAACTAAACGTTTTAGTACCTGAAGACGAGCGGTTGTTATTATCTGCTCCAAGATTGTGGATACAAGTGCATCAGCCATTGTTGATTTCAATATTTGATCGGAGGAAGGAAGGACGGAGAGATCAAAGACGGGTGTTAATATTGATCGATAGAATTGATGAGAAGCTGAACAAATTAGGGTTGTTTGCCTTTCACAGAACGTCGGGTTTGAGCCTTTTGAGGAGACTTCAATGCTTCTGTAAAAAGCATAGTATTGATGCTTAATTGGAACAGCAAGGTAAAAAAAACACGCAAAGCTTATATATATATTTCTTATTTTCTTAACGATGTTTTTATTTATAGACATATTTATATGAATATTTATAAACTTAAAAAAATATAAAAAATATAAATTTAAATGAACTTGACAATGATAAATAAATATAATATGAAAGGAATATAGAATAGCATCTAGAAATATACAATATATATAATTTTATAACAGTAAATCATTATTACTTGAGAAATTAATGTAAAGGGGTAAGTACTTGAGCTTAAGAATAAGAAAGGTATAGTTTTGCTCATTAATTAGAAAGGAGCCTTCACTTGAAGTTTCCGAAGCAAAACAAAACAATTACAGTAAGGAGAAACGCACTCGGTCATGAATTGTTCAACGCTTACAGAAAGCTTACGATCAAATTAAATTCATATGGTCCTTCCTGTCTTCCTGACACGACGAAGACTCAGAGAAAAAGTATGGTTTAATATGTGGTACACATTTGGTCATGATCAACGCTAACAGAAACCTGACGATCAAAACGCACATTTTCCTCTCTTTTCTTTTCTTTGTTGCCGACACAACGAAGAGTCGAAGACCCTTGCTATATTAAGTATGAAGCCGTGAAAATATTACCTTTTCACATTTATTATCACCGTAAATTATATTGAAACATGAATGAGGCAATTCAAACAATTAGAGGGCAATCGAAGGAACTTGCAAGATTTAGGGACTGTTTAAATAATTTAACCTCAACGCCAATTTTATGAACCACTTCTCTAACTTCTCTTCAGATATTCACAAACACACGCGCTTGACATTAAACCTTTGATGTTGTCTTTTTTCACTCTCAAATCTCATGGACTCAAAGCCAAACCCTCACTCAATCCTGTATCTTACACACCTCTCAAAATACTATGTTACTATCACAACACTACTGATAATAACCTCAATGACGACAACATCAACAATGGGTGTAACACCCCAATTTCACCACCACCACAAAAACAACATTTGCAGCAGCAGTCTCTTGTTAGATCAATTTGTTCACTTGTATGTGAATCTTACTCCCAACAAACCCCACCTGTGAGACTGTTGCAATCTCCAAGTCTCAATCTTTCTGTAAATCCTGATTCATTAACCCATGAACAGGCTATTACTGTTGTTGCTTCACTGGCAAGTGAGGCAGGGTCCATGGTGGCATTGAGTTTTTTCAATTGGGCAATTGGGTTTCCTAAATTTAGGTACTTTATGAGGTTTTATATTGTTTGTGCAACTTCGTTGATTGGTAATGAGAATTTTGAGAGAGCCCATGAAGTTATGGATTGTATGGTGAGGGTTTTTGCTGAGATTGGGAGGTTTAAGGAGGCTGTTAATATGGTTATTGAAATGGAAAATCATGGGTTGGTTCTGACTGTTAGGACTTTGAATTGTGTTACTGGTGTTGCTGGTGAAATGGGGTTGGTTGATTATGCTGAGAATGTGTTTGATGAAATGCGTGTGAGAGGGGTTTGTCCTGATTCTGTAAGTTACAAGTTGATGGCTATTGCTTATTGTAGGATGGGGAGGATTTCTGACACGGATAGGTGGTTAAAAGATATGGTCCGTAGAGGTTTTGTTGTTGATAATGCGACTTGTACTTTGATGATTAGCACGTTTTGTGAGAAGGGTTTTGCGAGTAGAGCGTTTTGGTATTTTGATAAGTGGGTGGAATTGGGTTTAAAACCAAATTTGATAAATTTTACATCGTTGATTAATGGGTTGTGCAAGAGGGGTAGCATTAAGCAAGCGTTTGAGATGTTGGAGGAAATGGTTAAGAAAGGTTGGAAACCGAATGCATATACGCACACGGCCTTGATTGATGGGTTGTGTAAGAAGGGGTGGACTGAAAAGGCATTTAGGTTGTTCCTTAAGCTTGTTAGGAGTGATGATTACAAACCAAATGTGCATACATACACTTCCATGATTCATGGGTATTGTAAGGAAGATAAGTTGAATCGAGCAGAGATGTTGTTAAGCAGAATGAAAGAACAAGGATTGGTTCCTAACACAAAAACATACACTTGTCTCATTGATGGGCACAGTAAAGCAGGGAATTTTGAAAAGGCATATGAGTTGATGGATTCAATGGGTAAAGAAGGTTTCAGTGCCAATATTTTCACATATAATGCGTTTATAGATAGCCTCTGTAAAAAGGGAAGGTTTCTAGAGGCTTGTAAACTACTTAAGAAGGGATTTGGACTTGGATTACAAGCTGATACTGTAACATATACAATCCTCATATCTGAGCTCTGCAGGCGAGCTGATACTAGGCAGGCCCTTGTATTTTTCAGTAAGATGTTTAAAGCTGGAGTACAACCTGATATGCATACATATAACACACTGATTGCTGCCTTCTCAAGACAAAGAAGAATGGAAGAAAGTGAGAAACTTTTTGCAGAAGCTGCTGGTCTTGGCTTGGTTCCAACCAAGGAAACATACACATCCATGATATGTGGATACTGTCGTGATAGAAATGTTAGTTTGGCTCTAAAGTTTTTCAATAGGATGAGTGACCATGGCTGCACACCTGATAGTCTTACATATGGGGCTCTGATAAGTGGTCTTTGCAAAGAATCCAAGTTGGATGAGGCATGCCAGTTATATGAAGCTATGGTTGACAAGGGGCTGTCCCCATGTGAAGTTACTAGGCTAACACTAGCATATGAGTATTGCAAACAAGATGATTCTGCTACTGCCATGGTTATATTGGAGAGGCTAGACAAAAAACTCTGGATTCGTACAGTTAACACATTGATCAGGAAGCTTTGTAGTGAGAGAAAAGTAGGCATGGCTGTATTGTTCTTTCATAAATTATTGGACAAGGACCAGAATGTGGATCGTGTCACTTTGACTGCATTTACTACTGCATGCTACGAGAGCAACAAGTATGCTCTTGTTTCTGACTTGTCTGAGAGGATCTCCAAAGGAATTGGTTAGCAGTCCAGTTTAATAAAAGCAAGTGAGTTGCTTTAACATACCTGCTTGGCGAGTTGCTTGGTGATTTTAAGGAGATTAATTTTCCTTACCAGTGGCATAGTTTTGATTTGGTATTGTCACTAGACATTTCAAAGCTTGAAGACTGCCATCTCACAACTCAAAATAAGGAATAAACAGCAAAGAGTGCATACATTAAGCAATTCAACTGAGTTGGCCGAGTTATTGACTGAATGTGGATTTTGCTTTCAAGTTTGTGAATCACCTCCCTACTTAGGAATCACTGTTCATTTTCTATGCAAGGCAAGATTGAGAGTTCTGTGAAGCGGAGTTGGAAGGTTGGAGTAGATGCTAGATGTTACTCATGATTTTTCCCATCTTTAAATACTGATCACCAATATATCGGGCTTGATGCTGATGGAGGTGGAACTGAAACGCATTGAGCCACTTGAGATGGTTATGATGATTAAGCAATTCCAGATACGACCAATTTTCTGCTGTCCTAAGTTATTATATATTCTTTCATATACTTTCTTCCTTTTCAGAGAAGATTGGGGAACAAGATGCACCTGATTTCGATTGACCCAGTGGCTGCAATCACCATCTTTACATAGAGTTGAGATTTTTTACTTGTTAAAGATGGCAAACTATAATTAGAATGATGCTAATTGTTTCTTTCTTTTCATAGTAATAAATTTCGAAGTCTTTACATCTCTAATTAAGCATGACTTGAATATCCGTCATAGTTTTCTTTTGTGTACCCGGTAAATGATATTTCTGAAATTTTTGAACTTGTAATGTGATGTAGGCCTGGGGCTGGGATACCTGTGTTTGGACTGGTTTCCCTTGTTAAGAAATAGCAACCAAGATGGTTAAAGATATCGAACAAAATCCAATTGAGATTTATTCTCTTGCTTTTTTCAGCAAAGCAGTATATATGCTGCTTGCTGGAGGTGTAATCCGTTGCCATCGCGGATATCGTGCTGGACCTCTGTTGTGAGCTTGAACCAGAAGATCTCTGACAGCGTAATGCATGAATGATTCATTTTACCCTTGATTTTGTTCAGCTATAAGCACAATCTC
This sequence comes from Populus simonii, assembly GCA_007827005.2. Taxonomy (NCBI): domain Eukaryota; kingdom Viridiplantae; phylum Streptophyta; class Magnoliopsida; order Malpighiales; family Salicaceae; genus Populus; species Populus simonii. The sequence continues at coordinate 12,159,734 of CM017478.2, read as the reverse complement.
GTCATTTGGATTTAACAATCCAAATGAAGCTGAAGACGCATTGCTGAAAGCAAATCAAGATGAAATTCTAAATTGAGCTTCACACAAGTTACGCCACTGTACATTACAAGCTCTGTAGGCACACTTATGATGACTAGGGAACATTTTTTGGTTGCAAGGCGGAGGCTCGATTCCTAAACCTTGGTTAGGGAGGATGTGAATGCTACAGCTAGGGAACTTTACCAATTTGCCAACTCCAACAGCCCTCAATTTAGTACTTGCAACTAGAGAGGCCCATCTAAAGCCTAACCCTTGGTAGTAGGAAAAAACAAAAAAATCTAAAGTCAAATGTTCATGCATACCCTTATGAAGCACAGACGGCATGACGCTGCCTGATGATTATAGTGAACAGACACAATTGATTTGCACATCTAGTACATTGTATGAACACGTCATCTAACTTGATTCAATAAAATTTTTAAATCAGTTCAAATTTGATTAGATAAATTTAGTTTTTTTTTTTAAAAAAAAAACATATTATTTTATATTGAGCTCAAGAGACAATATTATGAGTTGATCTAATAACTCATAAGACAAGTCTCTTAACAGACCTAGCGACAGAACAGACAGAAGACTTTAAATCAGTTTAAAACACAAGCAAAATGGAAAGAACAAACCAATGATTTGTGTGTTCACCAAACCCCACTTATTAGCACTTGGACCAAACAAGAACAACATCTCCTTTATCCTCCCACAATTCTCTTTGAAGGTAAATTTCATTACTTTTCTATTGAATTCATTCTTGATCGTCTTCATAAAACCACGATCAAACTCAAAATCTTAGGTTACATGTGATTGATGATTCATATTTTGATCATAAATACCAATAGTTTCTGTGAATTGTTTATAGTGCAATCTTCAAATGGCTCGATCTGCAATTGATGAGACTTCAGATACTGGTGCATTTAAGAGAACTGCTTCAACATTTCGTAACTTCATTTCAAAAGAACCAAATTCACAATTCCCACCAGAATCTGGAAGGTATCATCTTTATGTGTCCTATGCTTGTCCTTGGGCTTCTAGGTGTCTTGCATACTTGAAGATTAAAGGACTTGAAAAGGCCATAGCTTTCACGGTAAATTTCAAGGGATTCTTGTGAAGATTCTAGTCTTTTGATGTCTATTAATATTTTGCTATAACATGTAAAGATCCAATCTTTTAATGACCAAAGTAATGTTTTATTATTGGATTTGGTTCAGTCTGTGAAACCCATATGGGAAAGAACAAAAGAGAGTGATGAGCATATGGGGTGGGTGTTTCCTGCATCAGAGACTGAGGAAGTAGGTGCTGAGCCTGATCCTTTGAATGGGGCAAGAAGTATAAGAGAACTTTATGAGCTTGCAAGTACAAACTATGCCGGAAAGTATACAGTTCCTGTATGTTTTGTTACATAAATTGTGTTTTTTGGTTTTTAATCTATGCTTTGCGTCGGTATCTTGAATTGAATGATGGATTTTGGTTTATGATAGGTGTTGTGGGATAAGAAGCTCAAGACAATCGTTAATAATGAGAGTTCAGAAATTATTCGTATGTTTAATACTGAATTCAATGATATAGCTGAAAATGCAGCTTTGGATTTGTATCCATCTCACCTGCAAGCACAAATTGATGAAACCAATGAATGGGTTTATGATGGGATAAATAATGGTGTTTATAAATGTGGGTTTGCAAGGAAGCAAGGGCCTTATGAGGAGGTGATCATTTCTCTTGCTGTCTAATTTGTGTTTAACTGATTCCAGCTTTGTGTTTATAATCTCAATATGTCATTTGAAATCTTCTGTGTTTCTCTTTTGCAGGCTGCAATCCACTTATATGAAGCCTTAGATAAATGTGAGGAGATGCTTGGTAGGCAAAGATACATCTGTGGGAACACACTTTCTGAAGCAGATATAAAGTTGTTTGTCACCCTTATAAGATTTGATGAGGTAATAGATTTTCCCATAAAAAGAAAGTTCAATGTATGTTGATATGATTGTTATCCTTTGCCCTCATCTTCTCAGCAGCCAAAAATGGCTTTTAGTAAAATATTAAAAAAAAAAAACTCTCTGATTAGCCTTCTAGAGATTCCTAAGAGAATTGTGTTTTACACTAAAGTGGAACTGAACCGTTTAGCGTTTCGAGATACAGTTTTATAGAGATTGCTTATAAAAAGTTGCATTATCACCTGTAAGCATGATGTAAACATCATATCCTTTTCATAATTTTTCAATTTCTTTCATACATTGCCTTTTCCAAGTTATGGAGGACAAAAGATTGGGGCATATGGAATAGATGGTTTTCTCCTGTTTTAGGTTTCCTTATTTGTCTGCCTTTTGAATGTCCAGAAAAAGCTTATGAAAGGTAGAACAGTAATGTTTACCCTTCTGTCCTAAAGATCATGAAACCTATAGGCAACCTTTTTAAAGTTTCTCTAATAGAAGTTCCAGCAACTTCTCCCATTTGGAAATGCAATTAGAACAGTAATGTTTGTCATCCCATGGCATGTATGGGACATGAGCAAAGAGAGTGAAAAGAATACTGACATTGAAATGAGAATCACTGGTAGCATTTCATTATTTCACAAAAATCATGCCCTTTTTTTGAAGCATAACAGGGAGCTTGGGTTAGTATGGTCAAGTTAAATCCTTTTCAGGGTGTTACAAAATTCGCTCCCGCTTTACATTTTTTGAATGAAATTCTTCCATCTAGCAAAAGTATTTGATGGTCTTTTTATTGCAGGTTTATGCAGTTCACTTCAAATGCAACAAAAAGCTGCTCCGAGATTACCCGAATATGTTCAACTACACCAAAGACATCTTCCAAATTCCTGGCATGAGTAGCACTGTTAACATGCAGCATATTAAGCGGCATTATTATGGAAGTCATCCCACGGTCAATCCCTTTGGAATCATTCCTCTCGGTCCTGACATTGACTATTCTTCACCACACGACAGGAACAGGTTTTCTTCATAGATGCTTTATATCTGCGGATTGTAAACGAACCACAGTTCTGCATAACTGAGGGCATGTATACGCTTGAATAAGTCGTTTAAGAGTGATTTTTATGTCACCCTGTTCTCTTTTTCTTACTTTCAGAATGATGTGTGTAATATAAGTTGTTGAAAGTGCGATTTCAACTAATCAACTTTCAGAATAAGAAAGCAACTGTTTTTTTCTTCTCATACTTTGTAGGATAACAGTAAAGTGTCGGTCTTTGTGCTACAAAGTTCATGGTGCATTGCTTATCATTTATAATTACTCGATGTGCTTCGGCCCCTTCCCCCTCTTCTTTTTTTTTTTTAATTATTTTTCGTACATATGGAGGCAAGAAACACCTCAGACCATCACTGTTGGTGACAACAAAACAGTATTATGCAGGTTTTCCTGTAGAACTTCACCATTCTGGAGCTGCAAAATCAATGTCTTACGGCCTTAAAACAACAGAAGCACTCAGATATGTGGCAGCCAGATTGCAAGTAAAATTATTTTGTGGAGTTTGTCCAATTGTGATCATACACACTGATATGCATAACTGAATCCAACCCTAAAATCTTCATGAACTTGAAAATATTTCTCTTAAAATTCTGTAGACATTTCCAAATACGCCATTACAACAACAACCAAGCTCAATCTCAACCTCGCTGGAGTCGGCTATATGTATCAGCATAGCCTTTTGCGTCATTCTGCACGATCATACATCAAACAACCATTACAACATGTTAATAATAAGCGTATAAGCAACACAAGAAGAGACAACTTTGAATTGAACCCAAAAGATTAAAAAAAAAATGTTTTGCTTCAACATTATTGTTATTGCTATTCTTGTTGATCATTATACATAAAATATATCATTCTTGTTGATGTGAAGAGAGACAGACAGAAAGTGCAAGCTGGGCTTCTTGGCATTGAGACCGTTTAAGTTTGGTCCCACCACTTGAACACAAACTACGAACAGCCTCTGACTCATCAGGACATACCACCGCTACCATGCACTCTGCTAAGGCCCTGTTCAGGTGCCGACACGCCGTTTCCCGCCCAGTTCCCGCCGGGACACGGCGGTGGCAATCATAAAGCGCCTTGTGTAGCCTCTCGCACTCCATCTGTCGTGCCATCTTGAAAGAGATCCTCGGATTTGTTGAATTCTTGTATTGGTTTGGTGGGTGTTTTATTTGAAAGGTTTTAAACCCGACCCGGTTTGATGTTTGGGTGTTCTGAATCCACATGGGCTATGGAAAATGTGACCCAAAACCAAATAATGGGTTTAGATTTGTAATTTGAGCTTGACCCGGTTTACTCATGGGTTCGTAGTTTTCTTTAACCTAGAATGACCCAATTTATATACACCTATACAGCTAGCTATATGTGTTTATATAAGAAGGCAAATACTTCAAATTTATCAGCAAACTATAAAAAATAATTTTCAATATTATTTGAGGTGGTAAGCAGGTTTGCTTCTCGTGCCAATTTTTTGTGTTGGAAATTAAGAGAAGACAACGATAAAAAAAAAAAAGTTTTGTTGAATACGCTAATATATATATATATATATATATATAATTTGAAATTAATCAATTCATTATGAGGTATAGATTGAATCGGTTGATTCAAGTTAATTAAAATAATGTGTTTTTGATATTGTAATACAAGGTGTTTTTTAAAAATATTGTTCGTTTAAAAATACATTAAAATAATTTTTTTATATTAACACATTAAAATAATAAAAAAAACACAGAAAAAAACATTAATTTAATTCATTTTCAAGTAAAATATATTTTTTAAAAAATATCCAAAAACATAAACTACCACGCTTCTAAACTCTCATAATCACCTTGGAAAAAATTATACCAAATTTTGAAAAAAATAATAATTTTGTTGTGTAAAATGAAAAGGAGATCAATTTGATAACAAATCGGGCAATAAAAAATGCAAGTGGATCAATGGGATGTGTAAGGCAGGGGCTACCTGTACATCACCATGAATAAGTGGGTCCAATCCTTGGTAGATTTATGTACAGCAAATTTGAGCTATGGCCCATTTTCTTAATGCCCCTTTTACTCTTTTCATAATTTTAGTCCAAGTTTTGTTCTCTATTAGCAAATGCCATTTCAACACATTTCTCTCTTTCATCCATCCTAATAGTTGATAGCATTGAAAGGAGGACCATCGTAAGTGGATCAATGGGATGCCATTTCATCCCTTGTCGACTTTCATTATTTGTTTTCTGATACATTTATGGATTGGTGCAAATGGGATAGCAAGAATGAGCAATCATTTTAGCATTTACTTGTGTTTATTTTACCCCCTTCTATTTTAGCATTGATGGTGAATTAAAAAATAACTTAAATGTCTAGGTTTCTACTCATGATTTGAAACTTATTTTGTAAGTAATTGAGAAGGATAAACAACATACACAATAGACAAGTCAATTTTTTTTTATTATTAGTATGAGTATTCATGCTAGTTTGCATGTACCTCAACTAATCCCACGGGTCCTAAAATTAATGATCATGTAAGTCTCCGGTGGGCCTGAGGTTTGTGAGACTCGAACCGGTAACCTTTATTCATGATATAAAACTTATTTTGTAGGTAATTGAGAAGGACAAAACAATATATACAATAAACAAGTCAAATCTTTTATTTTATTTTATTAATGTAAGTGTCCGGACCAGCTTGTGTGCACCTCGACTAATTCCACGGGCTTTGAAGTTAACGACCATGTAAACCTCCAGTGACCCTGAGGTTTGTGAGACTCGAACTAATAACCTTCAGGAAAAAACTTCAAGCCTGGTTAATTGAGCTGCATCTCTCAAGATTACAAGTCAAATCTTCTTGGGCCGCGTTAAACAATTATTTTTCAACATCCAAACTTATTAACCCATTATGTAAGGTCCATGAATTTTTAAAAAGCTTAAAACATCATCGTACTTTCAATTAGATATTTTATTTACCATGTGTAGTTATATTGGTATTAGAATTGTTACATAAATAATTATTGACAATGTTTCATAACTTTCATCCAATCAAATAGAAAAACATCCCATAAACAAAAAGCACAAAACATTTACTAATAAACTAAAATAACCAAGGTAAATAAGAAAGCAATAACAAGAAGAGAACATCACTTTACCATACCCAGCACCCTGTAGATAGGTGAGAATTGAATTATTTGGGTGAAGAATGTGCTCCTTTTGGGGAGCAAATATGGATGGGCCCTAATTTCCCCCACCAAGCTTAAAATATCAAAATGGGATCCAAAGAAAAATTTTCTCCTCCATTAAAATCCTCGCCTGCGCTTCATTTTCCACCGAGAAATGTGATCACTCAAATCACCACCTCCATAAATGATATGTAGCCAAAAGATAAAGGAAAAAGAGAAAGAAAGGATAAAGACATCAAAAAGGATGAAAGCAAATAAAAAGTGTTTGTAAGAAAATGGAAAAAATCCATTAATTATTAAACTGGTTATTTGTTATTACATTAATACAAAATCAATAGTAGCTGATACTATAGATATTTGTCTGGCTTCTCTCTCTCCAAATATTTTACTACCTAGTTCTCTCTGTCTGCCTAGAAAATATTGAATCTTTTTTTAATTTACTATAGCTGACTCCTCTTTTTCTCTCTTCCTTCACATCAATAGTCGCATAAAGTTTTGAATTTTTTTTTTTAACTATGCAGAGCAGCAATCACAAATGAAAATGATTGTGTACTAGGGCATGGACAGCTTCAAGGGGCTATTTTTGGAGTCCCCCATCACAGCTCCACCTGTTTTGCTTGGTGAGTGTTGCTTAAAAATCTTGTTTTTAATTGTCTATCCTATCTGGGTTTTGCTTAATCCTTTTGTTTTGGCCTTAATTTAAATGTGGGGGCTGCTTGTTTTATCAATCTGGAGTTTTTGCTATCTGGGTTTGTTCAATTTCAGCTCATAAAAGAAGCTCCTTGGGATATTTTTGCTTAGTTTTTCAGAAAGTTATGTCTTTATGAAGTATGTGCTCAATGTTTCAAATAATCATGTCAGTTTTTGCCTTCATGGATTGGATATGTCTAACTTCTTTGTATTGGTTTCTCAAAGACTTGCGTTGACTTGCTGTTTTATATCTCTATTTGCAGACTTCTGGGTGATACTGTTTGTCCTTGATTGCCTTCTGTTTTATTAAGGTTTTCTGCATGGAAAACGATAACATTACTCCACTACCTATGTGTACATTTGTTATGTTAAGTTTCTATTCCTGTGTTCTTCTTTCATTTCTCCTGATATCCTTTGAATAATTTGTTTCCTCTTTGAGCTTTTATCAGGATAGAGATGATTATTATTATTATTATTATTATTATTATTATTATTATTATTATTGTTTTGGTGGCCTGTTCTGTATTCCATAGGCTCCCTAGTCTATAAGTTAAACATCTATTTATTCTAGTGCTTATAGCTTCACATTAAGTGGCAGAATGCTTGTGTCATATGTTTTGGTCCTTGTTTTCTGCAACATCCACGATTTCCTATTTAGAGACATTCACTACAGGTGTTTTTGCAAGTTTATAAATCTGGATTAGCTATAGTCTGGTTAATTGTTATTTCCTTTATCTATATATTTTTTTCTGAAATATTGTTTTGAAGTGTTCCATGTTATTGTATAGTGGGATTGTTCTTTAGTTTCATTAATTATTCTTACCCTTCAAGCACCGTGGTTTTTCCTGCAATCATCCCTTAGCTAAGTTTGAGAATTAAAGCTGTTTAATTTGTTCTTAAGATTATACAGTCAATATGTTTTCATGTAGGAGAGCTGACTGATGGACAGGAACAGATTAGGTTTAAGGATTCATCACTCTGGATCATCACAATCAGAGGAATCTGCTTTAGATCTGGAAAGAAACTACTGCAGTCATCCTAATTTGCTGTGGTCAAGTCCGTCGCCACTTCAACCTCTCGCTTCAGGTGGGCAGCACTCTGAGAGTAATGCTGCCTACTTCTCCTGGCCCACATTGAGTCGACTAAATGATGCAGCAGAAGTCAGAGCAAACTATTTTGGAAACCTCCAGAAGGGAGTGCTCCCTGAAACTCTTGGGAGGTTGCCATCAGGTCAGCGAGCTACCACCTTGCTTGAGCTGATGACCATTAGGGCATTTCATAGCAAAATATTGCGGCGGTTTAGTCTTGGCACAGCAATTGGGTTTAGAATCCGGAGGGGTGATTTGACTGATATTCCTGCAATTCTTGTTTTTGTTGCCCGTAAAGTTCACAGGCAATGGCTCAGCCATGTCCAGTGCCTACCTGCAGCCCTTGAGGTATGGAAATTGGTGCTTCCAGCTTTACTGTGGCCTCTATTTTTCTTCTAAAGACACTTGGTTTGTTTTATTTTATATGACTTTTGACTGACTTCATTGTTTGCTTGGGAAGCTAAGCTGCCTTTTCATTGTATGGGTCAGGGACCAGGAGGTGTATGGTGTGATGTGGATGTCGTAGAATTCTCATATTATGGTGTTCCTGCAGCAACTCCAAAGGAACAGTTGTATACTGAGCTGGTAGATGGCTTGAGAGGAAGTGACCCGTGCATTGGGTCCGGATCTCAGGTATGGGCACTTTAGTGATGATCTGATTCTTGTGCTGATTAAATTGTAGGAATGGAACTCATTAATGATAAAGTAGCACTATTTGTTGGGTACTTGATAAGCTTTTTATTTGCTATATAGACAGTTTCGTAGTTCTTCTGGTTGATTGAAAGATGTGATAATTGAACAGGTACATTAAATGGCTGAATTAATTTTCCTGTTCTTGAGTTGGATATGTGCAAGTCTTTATGCTAGGAGCCTAGGTCAAGTCTATTATATTTTCCCATTCTAGAATGGTTTTTGCATTTTCTTTCGTACCAATAGAGAGTTTTAAAATCTGGTGAGAGTTGTTAGAAAATCTCTATCAGAACTTTGTGTGCAAATGAAGGTGTTATTGATATCATTTGGAATTACAGTTGGGTCTGTTTTGCTATTACTTTAGCAGTATTTATAATTTTTTTAAGGGAATGGCTTTGGTCATTCTTTTGTTTGCTGTCCTAATAAATGTCCTGCATCTTATTTTGCTTAGGCGATGTATACTGTGTATGCACTTGAAAACTTGTTTCTGTTCATTTTGTGGAATTTACAAAATTGCTTTACATCTTTAGGTTGCTAATCAAGAGACCTACGGAACCCTGGGTGCGATTGTGAAAAGCCGAACAGGTAACCGCCAGGTTGGTTTCCTCACAAATCGGCATGTTGCAGTTGATTTGGACTACCCAAACCAGAAGATGTTTCATCCTTTGCCACCAAGCCTCGGACCTGGGGTGTATTTGGGTGCTGTGGAGAGAGCAACCTCATTTATCACTGATGAGCTTTGGTATGGCATATTTGCTGGAACAAACCCAGGTAATGTAGTTTTGCATTAAAATTTGTACAGCACTGCATATTTTGGTTTACCTCAAGTTTTTGTAGTTTGTGTTCTTCCTCTTAATAGACTATATTTAATGTCCTACTTGTCATGCTAAGGGATGGGTTATGCTGCTGAGTTTCTATGACTACGTTCAACTAGGGAAATAGTTTGACAGATTAATCAACAGTTTTTTACTTTGAGGACATTTATGTTTGTTGGCTGGAAAGATCCAATTTAGGAGGGTATCGCCTCTTTTGGTTATTTGTGGATTTCACCGGGGGATATTTTCATTCTACATATGGAACTTGCCATGACACAGATTTAACTAATTAAGCGTTGGACATTGTTGCATCCTCAAGCTCCCTAATGTCCCCTTTTCAATCAAACAAGTGTCTGCAAATAATTGTAGTTCCTGCTGGCTGCAGGCGTTACAATCAGTAAGCTGAGGTGATTCAGCTCAAAGCCTAACTAACTTGGGTGTCTATCTAGAGCAATGGTCCACACATATCTTTAAAAGGTAGCTTAAACTGAAATTTGTCCAGATTTCACATGCCAAGTAAATTGATGGATACAAGATATTAGCAGATCAGTATAATGGGAATTTTGAACCTGACTCACATGATTCAAAGTAGATAGCATTTTATTAATCTTGAAAGGATCTAGCATTCTGCAAGGCAGACCAGACTGGGTTTGTTAATACTATTGTTGCATTAGTACATGATAAAAATCTTGAAATTTTTGAATTAGTTATAAGTGGGCTGATCTTCAATGAGGATGCTTCTCTGAGTTTGTAAAATGAGGAGGCAGGGAGGAATTATTTATGGCTTGGATAAAAGTTGTTTAGATGAAATCTATTGGTGTCTGAAAATTATTTCTCATGTCCAAGGCTAAGATACTCCTAAGTGAATGTTAGAGAGAGAGGGAGTGAGGGAGGGAGGGAACTTCAAAATGATCCTTGTTCATCCAGGCAATTGAGTTAGGTATTTGTCTTCACAGACTACGCTTGTTGCAGATTTTGGAATATAGGGTTTGTGTATTGTTTCCTAACAGTTAGATTTATCTATCTTATATAGGGATGGTGCTGCAGTACGATTGCATATGAAATCATAATTGTGCTAATTGTTTTTTCTTCGTTTGCTGACCTCAACACTTACACATTACGATCCCTTGCAGAAACATTTGTCAGAGCAGATGGGGCCTTCATTCCTTTTGCAGAAGATTTTAACATGAACAATGTAAATATAACTGTCAAAGGTGTTGGTGAGGTTGGTGATGTCCATGTTATAGATTTGCAAGCTCCAATTAATAGTCTCATTGGAAGGCAAGTGGTCAAAGTTGGAAGGAGTTCTGGCTTGACTACTGGGACCATAATGGCCTACGCACTAGAGTACAATGATGAGAAAGGGATTTGTTTCTTTACTGATTTTCTCGTTGTCGGTGAGAACCAACAGACATTTGATCTTGAAGGTGACAGTGGAAGCTTGATTCTCTTAACGGGCCGGGATTGTGAGAAGCCACGGCCAGTTGGGATCATTTGGGGTGGGACGGCTAATCGTGGTAGGTTGAAACTTAAAGTTGGCCAACCCCCAGAAAATTGGACCAGTGGAGTTGATCTTGGTCGCCTTCTTGACCTCCTTGAACTTGATATCATCACAACCAATGAGGGGCTTCAAGGTTTGTACTTCTGAACTAATCACCCATCCTTTTCTCATTCCACATTATTGCACTTATCCTTCAGAATTCATTTGTATTTGTCTCCTTGCATATGGAGGGCATATTGCCAAAATCAAGGATATGGTAACAAATGATACGCATGCTTTGTATTGGATGTGAACTTTTGGCTGTGTTTTGATCAACTATTCCTGATTTATTTTAACAAAAAACAAGATGACTGAAAAAGAATAGAGAATGTGACTTTGGAGTTTGCTTTCCAAATTGCATAAACTACATTGGTATCAATCAGTGTTCATTTTACTGATGAAACTATTTTACTTGTGAATTATCATTATTACTTTTTGGAAAGTGAAATCCACTTTCAAATAAAATTTAATGCTATTGCTTTCTGAATAACGTTTCTGAATTCCAATAGCAATGATATCAAGTTTCCAACATGTGTTTCTTGAAGAGGTGATGCCAGCCTATGTAAGTTCATTAGCAATGATCTTTGACCGTTACATTTTGCACATATACAAATATGCAAGAGCTGAGAAGGCAAAATTTCTCTACAAGGACAAAATATTCACCTTTTATTGCTCTCAGACAAAATTGAACCTGCCTGAACTTTTCTTTTTTCTTTTTGTTTTCATTGCTTTTGATAGAAGATAAAGTTGACACTGTAATAGTTTGATGCAAAACGAAGGCCTAGTGTGTGAATCTATGGGAAAATGTAAAGAGAGAGTTAACAAAAAAATAAAAATTAATCGTCCTGACATTAGACCTTACTCTTCAGTGAAAATTGTGTGCATGTTATCCCAACTTGTGATACTTTCTGACCTGTTCAGTTATTGATATAGCTGCAATTCAAGATCAAAGAAATGCGTTGGCACAAGGAATAGATTCTACTGTTGGAGAGTCATCTCCTCTAGACCGAGTGCCATCGAAAGAAAAAATTGAAGAAAACTTTGAGCCTCTAAATTTAAACATTCAGCAAGTGACAGGTGAAGGTGAGTCCCAGCAAGGACAGACCCCACTTTTCATTGGCCCTGAATTTCATATAGAAGATGCGGTAGAAGCTTCTCCAAATGTGGAACATCAATTCATCCCAAGTTTCTCGGGGAGATCTCCAATGCATGATAACACACCCCAGGAAAACCCAGAATTGAAAAATCTCTCAGCATTAAGAAGCGACTCTGATGAGATGTGTTTTTCATTGCATTTAGGTGAGCCTGAACCAAAGAGAAGAAAGCAGTCAGATTAACCTTTTAGCATTGAGGAATCGAAATGAAGGTTCAATGCTGCTTGGAAAAACTCTTGAAAAATGGAGTTGCAAGATTGTTTACACATTCTTCCCCAGCTGCTTGGCCTTCAAATTCTGAATTGTAAGTATCCTGAAATGTTAAATTGCAAAGAGAAATTAAGGTTCATACCTCAACTAGGTAAATTATGATTCTTTTTTTCCATGTTCTGGTTAAGGTTACAGCTTTAGGTTATGTGAGTCATACATTATCCAGTAGAAAAATGGTTAGGGAGGTCCTTCATTAAATATGTCTTCAATTGTATTTACCTATGTCAAAATTGTTGTACCATAAACACTCCTAAAATGGGGGCATGAACAGTTAGTTAAACATAAAATGTCATTTTGACAAACCATGTCAGTTCTATCCTTTGCCCCGGAGGAGTTCTCCTTCGGATAAAACTTGTTGAAGCTTGTTGGAGTAAATAATGAATCATTTTAGTCTGCCTTTGACAAAGCACATTGTTCAGATGTTTTTGCACTGTGTTTAGCTGTTCAGTCATTTTATTACATATTGTATTGGTATATATTGATCAAGATCTATTTATTTGTGTGATCATTTTGGGAAGGGGATTTACGTTGAACTTCTTTGATGAATTTGATATTGGTTTCCTTTCTTTTCAATTAACATTGCCTTTGGTTATTCTGTTGAGGTACTGAGGACATCAGAGTTAAATTCCCGTGTCTGGATCTTGATAGCCAGATGATGTCTATAATGATTTTCGAGGAACTTCAACTGTACCTAATTTAAGACTGAGAATGGTGGTGTCAAGACAAATTAGGAGCATGTTTGGTGTTATTATAATAATTGTTTTTTACTTGAAAATGAATCGAAATAATATTGTTTTAAAAAATTTATTTTTGACATCAACATTAAGAAAAAAATAATTTAAAACTAAGAAAATTTTTTTAAATTTTAAATTTTTTCAAAAACATTTTTCAAACTGAAAAATCATCAAGTGAGCTCTAGAAAATGTTGGTAAAACACAGAAATGTACCAGCCTTTCATTTTTGTCCCATAGCTCTTCCATCTCAAGCTCGCCACATACCATTCTTATTTCCATTATTACTGGGGCATAAAATTTACCAGCTCTGCACCACAATCTGTGTTTTCTTTTCTATTGCTAATAGTAACATAAAATGGAAGATAAGACAATACAAAAGAGTTCCTGACCTTATTATCACTCTACTGCTCCTGGTGTATGCATATTCTTTCACCTGTTTTGTGGGATTCACGGATCATAACTGGATTGACATGATAATGTGAGAGAGCAACAGGGAAGGTTGAAGAACTCGAGGATATTCTTGTCCAAGGGCAACATTAAGCAGGCCCACTATTCCAACTTTTACCACTTTTTTGGAAGTTTGCTGGAATGAAAGAGATGGTGGTTTCATCTAGTTCAGAAGCATTTGGCAGCTTCTTGTAGATCCATTATTGGTAACAATCAATTACATTATCTTCTTACCACAGGTGTCAATCCAGTGTTAATTTTGCACTAGAAAGGCTGAGGAATTGATTACATCATGTTTTATTTTAGTAGTTGGTGCTCATTTGGCTTCCTTGAAAGGGAATATCAGATGACCCCATGAGTAAGTACTTTGCAATTTGCTTTTGAATGTGGATGTGCAAATTCAATCATAACTAGTAGCATTACATGGCCATTCTTTACCATTTTCCAATCTCCCATGATTGCTTGGTGGAGATGCCAAGACTGTTTTCTCTTTGTGCTGATGGTATATCAGTAGTATATGCACGCAAAAACTAACCCACAGGAATTATACAAGTGGTTTGAGACTCAGCTATTAAACACGAGCCTCTTCGTCAAAAATCAATGGAGTTCTAATTTTTTCTTTCACATTTCTTTTGATTTCGATCAACCGAGTTAAAATTCAACTCGAAACCCTCCTCATATTAGGTCTTGAGTTACGAGTTTTCCCAGTTTAACATACCTGTAACAGCTATGATTTACAATAAAGTTATCATAATGATGGAAAGACATAAAAAGAAAATAGTACGCATAAGTTGTTGGTCCATAAAGTATCCAAATTTATTAGCTCCATGATTGATTAGTTGTGTAGGCTTTTCAGGGAACAATCTTCTACTAACCCCGTCTTGTTTCAAATGCCGTGTTGCTTTTAAGTCTATAATGGCCACTCATTTGAGGCAGGCAAATGGATATTGCCTTGGTCACTTGGCAATTAACAAGTCCTTAAAATGTTAACTCAAGCAATCTTCAGTCATAAGTAATAATGAATTTGATGAGTCGAACCGATTAAAGAAACACGAACTCACTAGCTACTTGCTCATTTTACCTTTAAGCCAAATGATTATGTCCACATTTGTCTGCAATAATTATGCTGTGTTTATTGCTTGGTGGGATAGGCTGATGGATAATGAATGAATTACTCTGCACACGACCCTGTTAATGCCTTCTTTAGGCGTCATCATCCACCTTTTTGAAGGTCGGTTAATGCCCAACTCGAATAAATCTATTAAGAGATTATTTTTTGTTTTTTTACTTTAGGTTAATTTTTGTTTGATGTTTTTAGATTATTTTAATGTATTAATATTAAAAATATATTTTAAAAAAAATTATTTTAATAAATTTTTAAATAAAAAATACTTTAAAAAACAAAATCCTACTAACCTCTCCTGTATGTCTTACTTACCTTTTATGATATCTTTAATATCATAAAAAGATTATGAAATTTATTTTTCATTTAAGTATAAATAACTTAATTAAGATTTAATCGAATTAATTATTACGGTATATGAAAAACCGATCTAAGAAAATGTTAGAAGCTAAGCGCTCCCACCTAGAGAAGAAAAAAAAAGTATTGAGAAAACATCATAAAAATAGATTATATATGGTTTTTTTTTTTATGTTTTAAAAGTATTTTTAATAGTTTTAATTTATTTTAATAAGTTGATATTAAAATTAATTTTTAAAAATAAAAAAATATTATTCTAATATATTTTTAAATAAAAAATAATTTTAAAAACAATCATTAATCCACTCTCAGAGCCTCAACTGCTGTATATGGTACGTAGTTGTTGAAGGTACTTTTAGAATTGATAATGGCATCAAAGTATATGATGAAGAAGAAGAAGAAGATGATAGGCTGCCAGTAAGGGCAAAACCTATCATACCTCTACTCCAATGATCATCATCACAGAGAAAAAGATGTGTTTGTTATATAAGCATATTTACATTAATAGCTTAGGAGCTGGTAGACACTTGTCTAGACCATGCCGTCTAATTAAAAACTACTTTAGTTTGCTATTTATGCTTTGTTTGGTTCTGGGTTTTTACTAAGTAATCATTGCTTTTTATTAATATTTGGTAAAGAAACCTTCTTCTTTTTTTTTTTTTTGCAAGATTTTTCCGAAACATGTAACTTTATGTTTACGGATATAAGTTTTTATCTAATTATTATCGACTTATAATTTTTTTAAAATTCTAGAAATTCTATCTTCTTTTATATATAGATTCAAATCTTCATAGCCATTTGAGAAGATCAAGGCTTCTGAAGTTATTTTTTGAGATTTGTCATGTTTTTTTAATTAATTTATAATTTTTTCCTATTTAATTTATACTTTATTTTTATTTTTATTTAGAACATTTTTATAGCACATAAATGGCTTTAAAAACGAGAAAATGGATTTTTGATATTGATATTATTAAAAGAAAATTATTTAGTAATGAAATTGTAAATTAAGGATTTTGTGTCATCCATTTTATCAAAAAAAATAAAAATAAATTAATTCTTATTTCTCAAGAATTCAAATCCTAAAGGGATAAGAAATTGAACCTGATGGTAATCAACAGGTAGTCAATTAGACAATATTGATCATCTTTCATCAGGAAAAAAGAAGAAGAGTAAATGTAGTTAATGACTAGTACATAACTCGAAGGTAATATAATCCTAGTGTGAAAGCCTGATGGTTGTTTCTATGGAAAAAAAAGTTACCATGCCTCATAAATATTGGAAATATTCAGGGACAAGAATTCTCATATCTTCCATACAGATTTCATCATTTGTAGTTGTCACACATGTGTCACCCACATGCTAAAAGGGCACAGCGGCAATGGAATTTGGAGTTTGCAGCAGCAGGATTTCTTTGTCTGAAATCTGGTGCTTAGTTATTTCTTCTAGTGGCAGATTCTATAATAGCAGATCTGTTTTTTTGTGCAGAAACACTGGTGCCTTTTTGGCCTTTTAGCAGATTTTTAGCAGGACCTTCTTTTTGCAGATGCCGAGCTCTAAGGGATCTTAAAGAACAAAGCTATAAGCTCTTTTCTTCTTTCGTGCTTTAGTGGGAGACTTCAATGATTTGCAGCCTTAAATATTTGTGGTAAGGATTCCTGCTTCCCCTCTATTTGCATGCCTTGTAATGATGGTGGATTTTTATTTTTTACTGTTAATTGTACTTAACAGTAGTGAATGCTTAACTGAGATGATTAGGATCATCATTGTCATCACCATGATTATCTTCATAATTAGCACAAAAACTCACCTTAAAAAGCCTTACCAAGTGTGTGTGTGTGTGTGTGTGGATCCACATTTATATCTTGTTCAGAGGGGAAGGACTCCTGTTCATGTCTTGCCCTTGCTAATTAAAGGGGATTCATTTAAGAAAAGAAAAAAATTGAAGAGGTGTAATTTGTAAGGAATTTTCAAATAATTAAAGAACTTACTGTATAATTGTGATGGTTTAACCAATATTTAAGCTTCAATTATTGGTGTTTAGTGGCCTGCAAGACCTCATCAAAACATACAAGGTATGCCCTCACTTTCATACACAACACTAATCTAATTATTATCTCCTGTTTCTCCATATATGAGCTATATTAGCTTGTGGACCTTCATCTCACAAGATAGACTACTGTTCTTTCTCTGCAATGTCGAAACCTAATCAATTCCCAGTTTTAGCTAACAGCATCAGCCAATTAAAAGACCAAAAGCATATTAATCATCAACCACCATGTTTATAGCATGACAGATACTGGAAGCTTGAAATTGAAAACCACGATTTTAAGTCCATTTTTTTAGTACACAAGCTTGCTTCACATCTTTCAAGATCGTCCCATTTAATAATGAATAAAGCTTTCCTGTCACCATCGATGTTTTCTAGTAATTTGAACTCTCAAATCAATACAATATGCCTCTCAAAATAAATAGGTAATTAATACATAAAAATATGCAATTCATCACAGAGGGTATCTAGATTGAAAAGGTCTAAATGTAACACAAAATCATCATAAAATTAAAAATGATGAACTTACCTGCTGTTCCATATAGATCTTCAAGTCACCTCTGGCATTCTAGCTATAACACTAATCTAAGCTCCAAAAGACGAGCAATGAGCTTCACAGATCAATCAAATTGTATAGTGACTCATAATTAGTTTTTGAAATCAAGTGACTTTCCTACTAGCAGGCATGCAGCTCTAGAGATGAAAACAAAAGTGGCTCCCAATGTAATTAATTTCTTGTGCTGCTGTCAAAAGTACTATATTTATTGATGGGATTTCAAGATAAAAATAAAAGATAAAGGCTAATGAAAAATATATGTACACAAACAAATCCTCCAAAAGATGGTAGCTGAAATTCCTTCACTTTTTATTGGGGAAAAACAAGCCAGTATCTGCCCTTTCATATTAAAACTGATATATCCCTAACTACAGTGTATGATTAAAGCAAGAACTCGAGAAATAAAGAAAAGAACAGCATGTTCGCAACTGTTTTTATTCTTAAGTACACTTGAAAGCAAGCTCTACCACAAACTATAATCTCATTGTCATTGAAATATCACTGATATCCCATTGTTTTTCTGGTAGAAACATAATAGACCAAGAAATTAAAGAATATATATCTACACTTGGAACTAGAATATTTAGCATTCAAGGACAGAAATTAGCTGTCTATAAGGTGCTAAAACAGTGAATCCGATCTTCAGATGCCATAGTCATGATAAAAATGAGAAAAAAGAACTGAAGGAAATAAAATGGCAACAATCTAATCCATGTTATCACCAAATCACATCAATCGAAGTTGGTTTTTCATGGAAAAATCCAACCAACACTACTAAATATTCCCTTTTCGACAAATTAATTGAACACCACCACTGCTTAATTTGGTAAATCCAATCTTTTAAATTAGTACATGAAGAATAAAGCCAAGAAATTACAACTGGAAGCATCTTTTGCAGGTATGAAGAGACTAAAAGCAAGTGGTCTCCCTGTCTTGACCACAACTTGAAGGGAAAAAGTCACACACTTGTCCATGATCACCAAAACTTGATATCAGTGATTAACTAACTTTTCATACAGCTGATATCAAAACATTACAATCCAATTTTACATAATTAAGATATGCCCTATGAGGCCTATATTCCTATCCCTTATATTCTTTAATTAACACCTACTAATAAAATTCAAGCGCTCTTTTTGTTGGTGCAATATTCATGATACAACTTATCCGTATCTTGGCCTGGAATTAGATATGTAGAGTTGGATATAAAAAACGTATTTCTCCATTTTATTTTGTTAGGTTACAAAATTAATTTTTACCGAAAATTCCTGTTATTTGAAGCAATAAATCTAAGCTTTTGTCCCCGTAAGACTACAAGATGTGTGCATGGCAATTAATGAGCTATACAATATCATGCCAATGAGCCTTGTTTTGGATTGAATCTTTTTGGAAACTCTTGAGATACAGAATATTGAAGAATAAAAGGGAAAAACAACAATCTCACAGAAACTTCTGATGTTATGCTTGAATGTCTGATAAAGAGATTGAATCAGCAAAATGCTTATGAAGCATAAGTAGTCTATAAAAATGCCCCAACTGCCACCTTATGTCGAAGTGCTGTTGGAGTACTAATTAATACTATGTGAGGAAACTCACTGCAATTTATAATCTGGGAAACCACAGAATGCTAATTATCCAACAGATGAATGTAACATCCTGTGGAGGTTTGTCAATGTCTGTTCAGAATTGTGGGTCACCAACACCAAGCTGGACCCCTAACCGTGTGCAATTAAGGATGAAACCAAATTTGTACCACCTTTTGTCTCCTATTCAGTTTCACTCCCAAAATCAGTACAAAATTGTAAGGGTTAGGTGAGGCCAAAATTAATATAGTGAGAGACATGATGAAAAGATTGCAGAAACCAACAAGTATATATGCAATTATGAGAGCATTGGATTTACCACCATATACACAATATAAAAAATACATTAATATATACATTTTCTAATAGCTTGCCTTTCTTGTGTTTTGTGAATTTAATTTACATATTGATTCATGATACTACCTGCAGCCCACTAGTAAAGACAAACATGGAAGCATCCAGCCATGCAGGCAGGAGAGATATGGATAATATATTGTCTTTCTTGGCATTTTTTAGTTGTTGTAAGAGATATAGCTGGATCTGAGTAGGTTAAAAAATCAACAATACACTGATTGGACAGGCAAATGTGTGAGTGTCTACTTGTGTATGTTTGCATATGCATAATTCTTGTGTTTGCAATAAAGGAAAGTAGAGGTCTTAATTATTGAGATCAAAATCACATCATAATCAACCTGAAATTGCAATTTCAATGGTAACTAATCCAGAGATAAACAATAAAAGAAAGGGAAGGGAAGATGAAGCAAGAACCAAAGAATTGATCACCTGGTATGAAGCACTTGTGACTCTGTGAGAGCAAATTAGACCCCAGAAAAGCATGTTTCAGAATCTCTTCTGCTGTTTGTGAGTGAGTGATTGAAGCTGCAAGATGACCTGATGGAACCATATACTTTTATAGCTCTGAGTTCAAGCTAGTTTCTAATTAGGTTTCTACCCTTTTGCCTGGAAAATACATATACCATTTAGGTACAAGTTTACCTATGCGTCTTCCCTATTAGTGCAATTCCCTTTTCTCGACAATTTTACTGGGAAAAATCACCAGTATATTCTGTTTTCATTGCCAAAAAACTCACTAGCAATTGATCATCATAAGATCAAAAACATGCATCCTAAACTAGTAATACAAACCTAGCTACCACGATTCAGTATATATCTTTGACAACATTAAATTTTTTCTACCTACAAATACTGCTATATGATTAATGTTAATATATATATATATATATAAATGAGAGTAACACGTTCATTACCAGATCATGCTGGCAGCTTCAACCTCTCAAACCAACATATTAGACAAATTGAAGGAAGAACCAAAACGGGGGGAGTGAGGTTTGGCCTTTTTTGGGAAATTTGGAAAACTAAGAGGTCTAATTTAAAGGGAAAGAAGCAGAAACTTAATTTCTCACCTAAAGATTGACAAAGGAGAGCACGAGCTGTGCATGTTTTAGGTAGGGGAATCCTCGTGACTCTCCCTCTCCATTTATATAAATGCACCTCTCTCTTCTTCCCCCACTCTGTTGTACTGTGTCATAGATGGAGTATTTAATGGTGAGTTTTGGCCCTTCCTTACAGCTATTGACACAGACCTCTTGCCTCTCTTTCCTTCTCTCTTCTCACTACACAAGGTTACATGAATGAATATATCAATGAAAAGGGACCACCACTTGGTCCTCCTAACAATCAAAGAAACCTTGCTCTCAACTAAGATTAATTAATTTAATCTCTTACTGTTATATGTCAAAGAAATTGAGTTGTTAAGGTCAAACTAGAAAGTGGTTGAATGAAAAATCAACTGAAAGTAACATGCATGATTAATTATACTTTTAACAAAAAAAAAATATATATTGTTAATAATAATTTCTATGAATATATTGACAGCTAGGTTTGTAAATTAAATAATGAAATATTAGCGGGCATAAATCATTTTACCGTCTCGAGAAGCAAAGTAGGTGAAAAGAAGAAGACTCCTTGAAAAGACAATGAGATCAAAACCTTCAAGGAGTAAGAACATGGTAAATCTATAATCATGAGAAGATGCTAAAAATACTTATTTTTTATTTATTCAAATCTTCTTGGTACAAAGATATTATATATTCAATAGGAAACAAAATAGAAAAAATAGAAAATCAGAAGAAAAAAAAACTATTCATTTAAGTAAAAAAACTAGAAAATACTAATAATACTAAGTAAAAAGATAAAAATAATCAAGGGAAAATATTTTATTTTTCCATAAAGCTTATGCATCAAATGGTGTTTCTAATATAGGAAGATCATGTCCTGATTAAGCATGCAATAGTTTATGTCGGGCAAATGATCGATAGTCTATGTGCACAACCATTTTATGTAAAAATGAATGATTTTAGCAAGAAAAAAGGTTAGAAATCAAATGATGCCCTAGAGACACCAGCCAGTTAGAGTAAGGGCTAGCCTTTTGACCTATTCTAAGGGCAGGTTTTCTAATATAATTAAGAGGGAGTTAAATACATAGCATGTGGATTTGTAAGAATAGGTTAATTGGAAGATGGGAAAGAAAAAGGGCAGTGCACGCTTGATTTGTCATGGATTATGTCTTTTACCCTATGGACTGCATGGCCTGAGTTTTTTATATTTTTATATCTAAAATATTGCTGTGTGTTGCTAGCTAGCTAGAATGCAAATGGCTTGATAAATAATCTTGGCATGATCAGCTAGGGTTTCTTATGTTCACTACTCTCAGCATTAAGCATCCTTAGCGACTAAAAAAAAGGGCAGTTGCCATGTGCTTAGTGAACTCTTTGGACCTACAGCAACACCATTACAATAAATACTGTTTCATTATTTATTTGAAGTGTATGTATTGGCCAGGTTGGTGGAATCAGTTGAGGGCATCCTTTTGTCTTTAGCTTTGGGTGGTTCTTCTGTCTTTGGTTGACAAACAATGACATGTAGACAAGCCCTAATGGAAGGCAAGGACCACACCTTTTTCTTTAATATTTAGATTAAATGGATAGGCCTCACATGGTTTTGCTTTGTGATTTAGCTCAAAGAGTTGAATCTTCATTTGATTAAGGTAGGTGTGGTGGTGGTTTGTGAATAAAGCAATATTTGCGAGATTAGGGTTTTTTTTTTTCTCTCTCACTAATTCATCGGTGTTCTCTTCTTTTCCCTATGTTTTTGGTCCCACTTTTGCTTGGCTATTCGTTTGTTCTTCCTTTGTAGATAGGGTTTGGAGATGCCTTTTGTTTGCCCCATGGTTATCATTTTCTGCCTGTCCGGAGTGGTCTGATGTCCATTATCTCTTAAAGTAGGTTTTGTGATCATAATAATTTGCTCCAAAAAATCTGGTTATGTATTTATTTCAAAGAGATCCATTGAGTAATTTCTCTTCTTTTTGCACCCTCCATTTCTAGTCTCTTCTTATCCTTTGCCTTTATTTTTTGTTTGGGTAAAGCTCAAAGCTCAGTTGTTGGACAAAGACAGCACCATTAAAGCTGAGCTTTTAACCAGAAAGTTGGGACGCAGCTTCACCATTCACTATCCATTTAATCTAAGTAAGGAATTCAAATTATGACTGAGCTCTCCAAATCAAGCTGGCAGCACTTGTATAGGCCAAAACAAATCTATCCCTGTACCCCTTTTTGATTTTTTTTTTCTTCTTTGAATTAGGGTACATGAAATGCTAGTGGAGCATATAGATAAATAAGATCGTTTTTGTCCTGTAATTTGCGGTTCGAAATGTATAATATTTTAAGTTTTAAATAAATGAAAAAAGAAGCAGGTGCCTAGGAAGATTAACTCTAAGAAGTAAAATCCTCCATTGATGTTCTTTTCCTATAATTAATCGAGGTCAAGTAGCTAGCATCACATGGGATCAAGCGAGGTGACAACTTGTACCAACCAGAAGCTTTTTAGCCAGTCTTCCTTTGACCTTTCCACAGTTTTTTTCTTTTTAAATTCCTCCCTATATCTTTACATTTTACTCCTTGGAAAATGGATTTATATATTGATTGTCCTATCTGTCTCATAACATGTGTAATTTGAACTTTAGCTTAACCTTGAGCTAAATACATAGGTCCATTGCTCTCATGGAATCTTTTTCCTTTCCTGTTCTGTAAAGTAAGAACAATTAAAAAGATTGATTGATTAATATGACTTGTTAACTGCTCATGCATTTCTATGACCTAAATCTTGGGAGATAACTTTTTGGTTTCATGGAGCCATATCTAGGGTTTGTGAGGAGCTTCACAAACCCAATGTCACTTGTCCTTCATTAATTGGCATGGGACTGAGAGCAGCGGCTTCTTGAGAGTCCAGAACCAAATCTTTTTTTTTTTTTTTTTCTGATTCTTGTATCGTGCTCAACTCATCAAGAAGTGGAAAACAGTGTATATCTAGTATCAACCTAAAATAGGAAAGTCGAAATTTGTGCTCCATATGTATTAACAATTTTTAGAGAACATTTCCCTAAAGAAAAAAAAAAGTATTTAGAGAATACTTTTATTAAGATTAAATTTATAGAGAAAAAATTAATAGTGGTTAAGGGAAAAAATAAACACATAAATGTAATCATTTTCAGACAATTATATAATGATTAGACAACGTCATTATTAAAAAGCAAAATTAATCAGTAATACCATATTAGAAATTGACTAATTAATCATTTCCCTCCATCCTCCTATCGTAACAAAAAAAAAATCAAACTTAAATCCATTATAATTAAGGGTGTGTTCGTTGTTCGTCTAAAAGTTAGATTATTTTAATGTATTTATATTAAAAATAAATTTTAAAAAATAAAATATTAATAAAAAAAACACTTTGAAATACAATTTCTTCAAACATATACTTAAATGTTATTAATATATCTAACAAGCACACCATCCAAGTCAAAACTCTCGTTTATATATATATATGCATGCTAGGCTAGATAGCTTGTTAGTAAAAAACATTAAGCATTGTAAATTGTGTATATGTATAATAAATACTGTAATTTTTTGTGTGAAATAGTAAATACATATTTGAGATCGACACTGTTCTAAAAAGAAGTATAGACGTGTCTCTTGGAGAGCATGATTAATTAAGTTGGATTTTCTTGTCCAATTAAGCTGCTTGTGGGGGTCCTAGGCAATGTGATTGTGTTTCTATGTTTCCTATGCCGATCATGGTATAATCAAATTAATGTGTAATGATGCTTTCGATAATGACCATGGCAAACATGTTTAGTTCAAATCTACGTATAAGATAATGATTAAGATGCATTAACCATAGTGACAAGTGATACGTGTAAGAATAATAAACTATAGAAAAAAGCAACCTAAATTCTTTTTCTCGTAATTAGGCAGAACCGAAACCAATCCTTAAAAAGATGCTTGACGAAATATGATTTGAATTCCATAGCTAAATAATATATATATGATGTAAAAGTCACCAACAAATGATAGTATTAATATTAATTACGAATATAGAATCACAACTATATATATGGTGGTAGAAATATTATTTATTTATTTTATTTGTAACCCTTCTTCGTTTATTTCATTTTGAGACCGACTGTCATTTCATTGGCTCCCATTTAAAGAAAATGTTTAGTGCCTTACTATTTTTTTCACAGATTAAGGTGTAGTCACCACAAATAATGGACTGAAGATTCTCTTGTGCATGTTAGTGTTCTAGAAGTATCAAAGTCTTGGAGGAGAAGATGTGTCAAGGGTTGACAAGTCAAGGCACATCACTACGAGATTGAATCATAAAAGGAATTATTTGCTTTCTTTCCCAATCGGGTCTCAAATGTTTCGGGCAAAAGTTTGATTTGATAATATGAAAATATATAAATAAATATATCCAGCCCAAAAGAATATTAGTATAAGAAAAAAGGTTAAAGTATAAAGTGTAAGTAAAATCATATTTTTTTAAGGAGGAAATAATTAAAATCTAGTTTTTAAGAGATCGAATTGATGTGATAAATTAAAAAAAAAATTAGGGTTGACCCATAAAAAGAAGCATCCTCTTTTTCTTAGAATATATAATAGAATTAGTATATATTGGTTCAAAAGAGAAGAAAAAAAATCCATTTGGCATCCTATTTTATCCCACAGACCCATATATATATATACCACTTTTGTTAATAGCTATTTATTATGAACAATTAAGAGCAACCGCTTTATAATGAGTGTCGACAATACCAAATGATCTTTTGTAGAGATTGTTAGAGATGGAAATAAGTTATAATTTTGATCTACTTAATTTTTTAGACTCAAGCGAGTTATAAAATATATCAAGTTAGACTAATTTTTTTTTATGAATATTTTAAATAATTATGAGTTGAATTAATATTGCTAATTTTTATAGATTGGGCTTTACTAGAATTAAGATTTGGACTTAATAAATTAACTTAAAACATGTTATAAATTATAAAAAATAATTTAGACTTAATATATCAGTTGAATTAATTGATTAAAATGAAATAATCAATTTAGATGTAACAAATTATGGCTTGTATATGCGGGTTGATTGAATTTTACAAATTCTAACCTATCATGTAACCCATGATATTAATTTTTTAGATTTTTTTATCGGTTATCATTTATAATATTTATATTATTTAACTTTGATATGCTAGATCAAGTTGAATAATACAAATATTATTACTGATATATTGATTATTTTTAACACCCCTAATAATACTCCAAGTTTAAAAGGGACTTTCAAAATCTAACTTCACTCAAATCCAGCTATGAAGTAACCAAGAGGGGAGGGAGTAGTCATGAATCTAAATTCCTAATAATAAAGTAAAAGAAAGAAAGAAAAATCATCTTACGTAACCTAATTGGGAGAACCTTTATATAAAATAGTTTCAATCATATTTTTATCTGGATACAAAATTCAAAGATTAATTAGACGGTAGTAAAATAAAATTAATTAGATGGGAGAGTAAAATATTATTCTAGTTATTATTGATCAACACCATTTGTTTCAATAAATTATGTAAATTCTAATTTTCTATTTAATTTAGTTAGAAATAAAATATTTTTTTTATCAATTTATATATTGTTACTAGTTAAAAGAAAAGAAGGAAAATTAATGTAAAGTTAAAAGAAAATTAATAAACTTAAAGGTATAATCGATCCGGTTTTCCATATTTATATAGAAATACTAAATTTGTTTTATTAAATAAAATAGACTAGGTAATTAATTAGAAATATAAATCACACTAAAGTATTAATTTGATGAATAACAACAACAACATGAAATATCAATTCAACAAAAATCCATATTTTTTTATTTAAAAAAAAACATTAAAATAGTCTTTAAAGATTATTTAAAGAAATAAGATATATAAGTATATAATATTTATGTAAAGAAAACTATCATTATGAAATCATTCACTTGGAGTGTAATTTAATATTATTGTACAAAAATTATTATGTTGCTCTCAAAGTATTATAATTAGGATAAGTAAATCTCAAAGGTAAAAGGAATTTACTATATGAAATATACTGGATCCCTTCATATAATACTATGGACGGACTGTTTATAGTGTTTTTTTTTAAACCCTTTTTCTTTTTAATTTGGCTTTTATTGGACTAAATTATAGGTCAATTTGTTAGGGAATGGTAGGTTTGAAAGATGGGGATCAAAATGAAAAACTTGAAAGGAGTTGATGGGTTTAATAAAGTTTGAGTGAAATATTTATTGTAGTTCCTACACCTTTTAAATTATAAATACTGGGTCTTTTTAGTTTTTAAAATTTAAAGGCAAAATCAATTTTGACTTCAAACTTTATTTTTATTTTTATTTTTTAATTTTTAATTTGATAGATTTGAGAAAAAATCACCAAGATTTGGTGCTAGAGAGAGAAAAGTTTTGTTGGCTCTGATTATGAAAAAGTCAATATTGATGTCAAATTGTTTATTTAATGAGAGGAGTTCACATTATGTATTTTTTTCACCTTAAAATTGCTTAGAAAAAAATATTTTAAACTCGGTATGATTTTTTTATTTTGAGATGGTTTATTAGGATTTTTGAGGTTATAAATGAGTTTATTAAGTTGCTTAGGATATTTTCTAGGTACTTTATATTAAAAATAAATTGAAATTGATTTTTTAAATTGAAATATTTTATGTGTATCTATTTTTATTATTATTTGATTAAATAAAAAATTAATTTTTATAAATAAAATTATTAAATAAAACTGTGTCAAGGGCTTGAGTTAGAGGCTAAATATTTTAGTCTATACTCTCCTTTTAAATTTTTAATTTTAATTTTTATTTATCGTTAATAAATTTATTTTATTTATTAGCACATAGTTCTTTATTTATTTGATTAGATTTTTATACAAGCTTCTTATTTTCACTTGAAATTATTTTATATAAAAAAAATGTAAGAAAAGCATGCATATTCATTTATTTATTTTTAGAAAAAAATCTGATTATCGGCCGCGGGTCAAATAGCCACCTAGTTAATTCTATTTCTAGTTTACCTGACGGTCAAGCCCAATAAAACCATGCTTCGAAAAGATCTGAATATCAAATTGCTAATAAATGGGCTAAAGCTTAAAGTACTGCTGGTGGTTTTCAATTGTGAGAAGCTTGGAAACGGGACAGCCACGACAGCCCAATCTACATAAGCGGGAAAGCACAGTACAGACTAGACTTAAGGGAAGGCGGCCAACACCATAGATAGCCACTGCAAAGAAATCGAGAACCGAGCTCAACGGTCGAGGGTCTAGACCAGAAAGTAGAGCTATTAGTCCATTCGAAAATACTCCTTCAAGGCTCATGCAGTCAAAACATGCTTGGCACATTTCGTTTCTAGCTGGATGATCAGGTGATGCCCTAAACACCTTGTATAGGGCACCTGCCAATGTGTTCATGGTAGGTGCCACTTGCTGCGAACAAAAGCATTAATCATTTGTTAAAATCAGTGTCTTATATTATGTCGACAAGTTCATCAGGATTTTCATCGGCTTGTCTTACCTTACCCAGGGAGTAGAAGGACTGGGGATATTCGCAAAGGAAGATGTATCATTGAGTTGAGGTCGAAGAAGATCACGTAGTAGCACAATGTGTGATAGAGCCACAGTCATTCCTCCCCCAGTTAAATGCATCCCCCATCGGAGAAAGCTGGCATGCTTATGTCTGTCATTGTTTTTATGCTCCCTTTGTCAATTGCAGAAATGAAAGCATCATGCAATTCAGGAGGGTCTGAGATATGTAATTTGCTTGATTTTTCTAATGAATCAGAAATGCGAGAAGCAGATGCTGATTTCAAACATAAGAGATTTTCATTGCTTAGTAATAATTCACATAAAAAATCGTTCGAATAAAATCTTAGTGACCTGGGGAGCTTTGGTATGCTTCAAACAGGGAGCCATTTCACCATTAGAAACGGAATGCATTTTCTGTCCAGGAACATCTAACACGCAGCGAATCTCGGTACTTCATGTCCATGATTTGCTCACGGAAGGTTGCAATTCTCCAGCACCAAGCTGACAAAAGAGGTTGGGATATCAGCCTGCAGAATTAGCAGGGCCAATATGAGAGCTTCTTCCTGCAACATCTGAAAGAAAGTTCTCTAACGGATATGGTAGTTTGGCACTTTTCCCATCTTTAAAGATTGCATATCCAAGCATTCTTTCAGCATCAAAATCACTCACACAATCTGCAATTACACAAACATTACTTTAACATTCACTGTCAAAATTATGAATAGTTTTGACACCAAAACTTTTAGTTGGTTCAACAGATATATTGAGGTTCTGGCTGGTCACCTTCATGGCCTAACCCAATTAATTTCAGGTAACCTACAGGTTGTAGGAGTTCTCCAACAATTCTGCCAAGTCTCTTTCAATTTATTTCAGAAAACCTCCAGGTTGTAAGAGTTCTTCAGGTCTGATTTTCTGAAATTAAATTTTGAGGACAATCCAAAACATTTATTAAATTTCCTTAACTAGATCAGACTAAGAAAAACTTTATCTTGATCAAAGCGTAAAGAAATCCAAGAATATCCTGTCCGAACTAACATATCTATTTACACACACATGCAGTAACCTAACGAGGAAGAAGGCTTTCAAGATCAACAACTATCAAAATAATTTCGGCTATCCTCATATAAATATCTTCAAACCTATAACTTGCCTGTTTCCATCCCTAACCCCATTGATCACTTCCGCATAAGCCTTATCACTTGCTTACCAATGGGATCAATGATTTCACGTACTTTTAATCTTAATCATTTGATTACACCAAGAGCTCATCTTTTCTTAGTTTTTTTCTTCTTTGCTATACTAGAAATTATTATTCAATTCAGAACATGTACCACTCTGATAGAACTGTTTCACGACGGCAGGTCATATTAATAGGGAAAAAAAGAAGAAAAAATCATTGCAGGGATTGAAAACTATCAATTTGTAACTTAATTTAAAATGGGTTTGATCCATAATGAGATATGGATGGAATAGCTCAGAGACGATGGTTTCGGGCACTTGGGCATAATTTTTTTTCTTTACAAGAATCAATCTTTACTAATTTCTATGTTTGGCCAGCCTTGATCTGCTTGTGACTTCACAAATTGAGCCAAGAGCTTAATCTCTTCATCCTGCAACCGTGGTCCAAATGTGCACTGTCCTCTTGGAGTACAACTCTCACCGAATCCCTATTAGCATCGCAACACCTATGATCTCCTTGACCAAAATCAAGAAAAAACAAATAACTATACTTTGATTTCAATGGAAAACTTACAGGCATTCTTCCTTTGCCAAAGTATGTTATGCGATAAATTTCTTCTTCAGTGTCTACTCCATTCCTGCGAGTGCCATCATTCAATTTTTTTCTACTTCTTTAGGGAAAAAAACAAAATTTTCAACTCTAAAAGACAGAAATTTAATGTGCAAACCTAAATTATACAATGGAATTTGACCAGGAGATGGTATTTACGTTTGTATATTAATTTAAGTACCTTTGTAGGTCCTCTGTGAAGAGCGTTGCACCCTGAAATCAATATGAAACTGACAAGAATTAACAAGATATTGGAAAAGGAAAATTGAGAGATGGTGATGGGAATTCAGTGTTTATTTTTGGGTTATAAAATCTTTTTCAAAGTGTTTTTTTCTAAGATTTTTATGTATTTTTAAATGATTTTAATATATTAATATTATTTTAATTAAAAAAACACTCTTAAAATTAACAACATTACAGAGGATAAGCTTCCACCAAAAGACTCACGGGTTGAATTATGTTTCCACCAGCATCATGACAGCCAATGCAAGTGCGGCTAAACAATGAGGCTCCTTTTTGTACATCTAGGGTCTGTCCTTGTGACACTGCACAAACAAAAACATGGCCCAGAAGATTTAAAGCCCTATATTGTAAGAAAATCAAATAGTGTTAGAAAAAGTATCTACAATTTGTTTTTTTAATAAAGTTCGTAGATATTTAAGTTTAATTGCCCATGTCCTGCACTAATTAAAATAAATTTGATTTTTAATAGAGTTTCTTAACGATTTTACACAAGATATGCAATTATAAATATAATTTAATCTCGCATTTCACTGAGCATAATGTCACTTGCAGTGGCAATTACGATGACAGGACTTGAGATACTGTTTATTATAATTATAATACGTACTTAATACTGTATTTTCCTTGAACGCTACTACAATTTTCTAAGGTGAAAAGCAAAGCCTAAAAATCACGATGGCATTATTGTGGCATTATGAATAGAAGCAAGGGCAATTTAATCAATTGAGCATACGAAGGTAGCTAAAACTATAGAAGTAGATAAGAAGAAATCCTTTGTATGGCTGTAAGTTACCTGGGGTGTTGACAATGGGAGATAAGGCTACAAGGGCAGCCATTAAAGGCAGAGCCAAGCTCTTAACGAGCTTCACCTCCTTTTGCTTTAAAACAACTGGGTTTTGGCTTTCTCCTTGCTTTTCGTTTCCCTTCCAACGTGACATTCTCATTCTTAACAGCCCTCAGCAAGCTTGCAAATCGTGAGCAAAAACAAAAGGGAGAGATATAGATAAGTACCTTCATCAAGAGGGAGTTATAAGGTCCATGGCTGCAGCAAGACATCACAGATGGAATCCACATCTTGGGGTTTGGCTATAGATTGGTGGCAAGAGAGCGTAAATGGAGAAGGCGGAGGAGACAGGCGAGGGGGATGGTTGATGAATTATAGGCTACAAAATACATTGTCTCTCAATTTTTTACATTCAGTGTACGGACATTATACATTTATCTTTTAACCGTAGAATAAAATTAGTCTCGGTGAAATGGTGGTGGAGCCTCGACCCCTTAAAAAAAAACAGTTTACAATATGCACCCTATAAAACTAGCAAAATTTAAAATTTCGCTCCCTTAAAAATATTTTCCTAGTTTTGAACCCCTTCTAAAAATAATTCATGGCTTCCCCCTTGTGGATATGGTTGGAATATCGCAATTTTTTAAATTTTTTAGTTTCAAGTAAATATTTTTTTAGTATTTTTAGATTGTGTCTAATGAAAGGATAATAAAAATAAAAAAAAATATTATTTTAATATACTTTCAAGTAAAAACACTTTAAAAAATATCATGTACTCAATTCTAAACACTATCCTAACCAATTCAAAGAACAAATGAAGGAATAAATATGATATTCAGATATTATCTTATAAGCTCAAGCATATAATTAATGGTGGCTAAATCATCAAGATTCGAACTAAATTTAGGATTACAATTAATCAATAGGGACTAAATTGGATAACATCCAATTAGTTGGGGGATTCAATGTGCAAATTATCTGTCCTTTTCTCCAAAAAATCTGGTGTTAGAAGCCGAATATTAAGAGCTAAATTGTCAGGTTCTGAAGAAACTTAATTAGTCAACAAAAGAAAGATGATTAATTACTCAAGAAAACGAGTTGATCATCTAACTCGGACTGATTTCTTTGACAACTTATGTCAAAGACAAAACGAACACCACAAGAAGATGATTGAGAAAAATACGTTGTTCCTACGTTTACGAAACCCGCAGATTCTCTGTACAAGTTTCTAGGAATGCAAGCAATAATTTTCCAAAGGTTGGTGTGCAAGAACAATATCCTCGACCAAGAATATGATGTCACGAGTAATTTCTATTTTATTAAAATAATTTTGTTTTTTTTTAAGTTAACTTAAACATATTTCAACCAATCAAGTCAATTAAATCATTAAAAAATAATTAAATTAATTAGATTTTATTAAACTCATATTTTTTTTAATTGAAATTTTAAATTTTTATCCAGCTCTAAAATACAATTTTAATGTCAACCCACAAAACATAATATATGTGCATAGTAGGGATTTAAAACTACATGCATGATCCGGCAATGTTACAAGAAAATTATACATTAGCTATAAATTAGGGATTTAAAATTAAATAAGACTCAATTTAAACGATGAACAGTCGACATTACCTTGAGAAAGAATAATACTCAATTATCAATATTGCTTCGTCAACCTCATTGCATGTGTATTATACAATAAAATACTTTGTGTTATATAATAAAATCTTGTATTAATTATAATAACTTTATTTCCACGACTTGTTTAACGCACTAGATATAATATTTTATTTAAAATATATATATATTAAATTGTTAGGGACATGAAAAGTAGCAAAATCCATATTATTTGCAGAAAGAAACATTAATTAATTATATTAATAAGTCATTCGTCAATGGTAGTCGCCTTGATAAAATTGCAAAAATATTATAAAATTAGAAAATATTTAGTAGTTCGAGGACTGGCTTGTAATCATAGTTATCCACTTCCGTCTCTTACCGGCTAAAATCTCTCTCGCCTTCAGATCTCCGCTCTAACAAGCCCCAAATCCACAAAATTTCAATTCAAATTCCCAATTATTCTCAACAAGAGCAGAAATTAGGGTGTCTGATCAATCAATCAATCAATCAATCATGGCTATGTTACTAGAAGACATTGTTCGATCGGTGGAATTATGGCTGCGCTTGATAAAGAAACCGCAACCTTACGTTGATCCGAATCTCGACCCGGTCCTTTTAGTCCCGGGTATCGCCGGTTCGATTCTAAAAGCGGTGGATAAGGAGAATGGTGATAAAGAAGAACGGGTTTGGATTCGGATTCTTGCTGCTGATTACACGTGCCGAACTAAGCTCTGGTCTCGGTTTGATCCTCAAACTGGTAAAAAAAAATTAAAAATTTTGATTTTCTAAGGGTTTTTATTTTGGTGATTTTGTGGTTAATCAATTGGGTTTTTTTTTTTTAATTAGCTGTTTTACGGTGGATTTGTTTTTTGTAAAATGGAAGGAAAAGTTGGGATTTTTGAGTGATTTTATGGGATTGTAGTTAAGGATGTGTTTGGTTGCTGAGAAACTGATGGAAAGTTAAGGAATTTAAGCATAAGCTTGGTTGATTAGAATCTGGGAAAACTTTAATTTACGGGAGGAAAAGGAAAAAACGGGGTAAGGTTTGAGGATTTATAGAGGTTTTTAAGTTTATGATCTTTGTGGAAATCATTAAATTAATATATATTTTGTGTTTGCAAAAGACAAATTCTGTTTTATTTGGGGTCAAATGATTTAATGCGCGTTTGGTTTGTCAATATTTCATTCTCATGCTTGGTGCTTAGATTTTGGGCGAAGTTTAGTGTAGTTAGAAAATGGGGGTAAAGTTTGAGAATTTCTAAAATTTGTTAATTTTATGATACTTTTGAGAATCAGGAAGCATTAAAAAAAAATTAAATAGAAATTGTATGATGAGAAATTGTGATGCTGAATAATAGTTTGCCTTTACTTATGCTGTTAAATTAATGTGTTTATGGGAAACAGGAAGGTCTGTGACTTTAGATCCAAAGAGAAATATTGTGGTTCCAGAAGATAGATATGGATTGCATGCTATTGATGTGTTGGATCCTGACATGGTATGTTCTTCATCTTCGTATCTTTTATGCTTATCTTACATGGTATTTAGATTCAAAACCTTGCTATGGAGTAAAATTTTCCACTTTTAACTAGGTGGGTTGCTATGATTCCGTTATATTTGCTTTATAAGAGGAAGTTCTACTTTATTCAATAACAATTGCAACAGAGAAAGTCAGCTCTAATTTGAATAATTGAAACATAAGCTCACAATTAAAGGACTTGTTAATGCTCTTGAGATAGGAGATGTTTTGGAGAACAACTTTACAGAAAGAAGAGTCCATTTTACTGGAAAATTCAAATGCATTATATTGGATGTTTTCTGATTTAATTTGCAAGCTTTGTTCAACTAGAACTTCATTATAGTTTTGTTCATTTTAAACAATTCTTAAGTATATACTACAACCTTCAAGTTACTTGATATCTCAAAATTCACCTTTAATCCAGTTCATCTCTAATGTCTCTCATGTATAAGAAGCTTTTTCTAT
Organism: Populus simonii; assembly: GCA_007827005.2. Lineage (NCBI taxonomy): Eukaryota > Viridiplantae > Streptophyta > Magnoliopsida > Malpighiales > Salicaceae > Populus > Populus simonii. The sequence continues at coordinate 12,125,070 of CM017478.2, read as the reverse complement.
TTTCCATTATATTGTAAAACGTCAAATTCATGGCTGATGCGGGTTGGTATGCAACTTGGTCTCAAATTTCTTCAGATATTAGTTTTATTGTGGAAAAGAGTGATAATCAGATGTTATCAAAATTGAATATATTGCTATAAAGGTTGGCTTTTAGTTCTCAATTAAATTTGCATGGAAGTTTCATACACATTATTTTGTTTCATGCAGATAATAGGACGTGACTGTGTTTATTATTTCCACGATATGATTGTTGAAATGATCAAGTGGGGTTTTCAAGAGGGAAAAACTCTTTTCGGGTTTGGGTATGATTTTCGGCAAAGCAACAGGTATGTATTAAACCAACCAGCTATCTCCAATACTGCTATAATTACCAAGTTCTTAGCCCCAAATCGTTTTTTTTTTTTTTTTTAAATGGAGTTGGCTTTGCAATGTATGGAGCATTTCTTTTCCTTTTACTCTTCATGATTTAGGGCACTCGTGCTTTGCTTAATTTCTAGGTTGCCAGAGACATTAGAGCGCCTTGCTAAAAAGTTAGAGTCAGTGTATCAAGCATCAGGAGGGAAAAAGATAAACATCATAAGTCATTCAATGGGGGGTCTGCTAGTTAAATGCTTCATGTCCCTGCACAGTGATGTAAATTTCCCACATTGTCTCTTGGATCAATGTTCTGTTCTTATTTTCCTTATATTTGGATGATTAAGTTGCTATCTGATGCTTCTTTAGTATTTCTTTGATGAAAAACCTCAAATTTTATACCTATTTTTTGGCAGATATTTGAGAAATATGTGAAGAATTGGATTGCCATTGCTGCCCCATTCCGGGGTAAGTGATTCTATTATATGTGTGTAATTGAAACCAGTTGGCCTTTGTACCTCCCATGGTCTGCATCTTCTAGTGCTATGTAAAAGTCTACACACATAAGAAACTGTATTTAGCTTAGATGCTGATGAATTGTGAGAAGCACGTGACTTTACCTTATTTAGATTTCGTTGTTGTGTATGGACAAAGACAATATTAGAAAAAATGCAGCTTATTTTTTGACAATTTATGATTGCAGTTGAATATGAACCAATTATCAAGTTTTTCAGTGATATAATTACATTTACCAAAATAGAACTTCTAATTTTATTAGCATACTAAAAATTCCATAACTTCCATTAATAATTATTCTTACAATTGGAATAACTGATATACCCTGAAACAGGAGTCATTTCTTTGTTCCATATGAAAAAGGAAAGTATAGAAAATATTTTGGCTTATATCTGGCAGTTTAGGATTGCGTTTATATACAGACCAGTTGCCAAGTGTATATTTACATGTTACAAAGCAGAACTTCTAATTCTGTTAGGGTAATATAACTTTTCCAACTTACACATTTAATCAAACTTTGGAATTCAAATTTTATTATAGTTGTTTGTGCAGTCAGCTTTGTGCTTTTAATTTCTGTTTCTGCTATTTCAGCTATTCCAAGGAAGGTTATCCTGATATGATTTTGGAACAGTGTTCAAATGAAAGCTATATGTGTTATTTGTCCAACAGGTGCACCTGGGTACGTTACATCTACCTTTCTAAATGGAATGTCCTTTGTTGAAGGGTGGGAGCAGAACTTTTTTATATCAAAATGGAGCATGCACCAGCTGGTAGGAGCCCATGTACTTTGGCATTTAATACATATCTATTAGCTTCCCTTTTTTATCGATCCATTTTGTGTTTCTTGAATTATGAGAATTATGAATGGTTTTCAAACTCAATTCTTTTAGAATGGCTTTTCTGAGTATCGTATACTGATTCTATGTGCAACGATTTTTCAGCTTATTGAATGTCCATCAATATATGAATTGATGGCTTGTCCACATTTTCATTGGCAACATCTTCCTGTTTTGGAAATCTGGAGAGAGAAGCAAGATAGCGATGAAAATTCTCAGATAATCCTAGAGTCATATTCCCCTGAAGAGAGCATCCAAATTTTCAAAGATGCTCTTTCAAGTAACACGGTGAGCTTAGAACATGCATTATGTAAATGCAGATTGGTGAAGTTTATCATCTTTTGATTAGAGTGCATTCCAATGTTTTTCATCATGATTAGTTGTTTCATTTCTCTCTCATATATTTTACTTTTCAGATTAAATAATTGATAAGGCTAAATAAATGATGTTGCAAATCTGATTTATCCTCTTCTTTTTTGTAACTTTTCACGCTTTAAATTAAAAAGAAAACGATGTGCATAGTGTTCCCTTTTACTATCATGTTTTGATTATTTTAGTGATCTTTCTCCATGTATCATTTTGTTTGGATGGTGATCTCTGTATTTTCTCATTCCAGGTCATTTATGATGGAGAGGATATTCCATTACCTTTTAACTTAGATATCTTGAAATGGGCTGATGAAACACAGAAGGTTTTGTCTCGTGCTAAAGTTCCTCCTGGAGTTAAATTCTACAATATTTATGGGATCAGTCTGGAAACGCCTCACACTGTTTGGTAATGCTTCTAATGAGGTCTTTAGATAAAGCTTTGCACTTTATAACTGAATGCAAGCTAGTCGCATAAGATTGCAAACAACAAAAGCAAAAACAAAAGTTGAACTAAACATCAAAGGAATATTTATGGTTTCATCTATATGTGGCAGGCTGGCCACTGGCGTCAAGTTCTTTTCTTGTCAATATGAAGTCTTATTTTAAGGTTTCCATATCTTAAAGGTTTTGATATTTTTTTATTACATGTCAAACTCAAGGGATATTTTGAGAAAAGGAATAGTTTTTTTCACAGTGAATGCTGAAGGCTACTGGTTTGATTTGATATGTGATGTTGAAAGTCAGTTTGAATATCCTATAATTGGCACTAGTGCTGAATTGAGTTGACTAACAGCCCATGGGGTCTAGCCTTTGATGTAATTGTCTTTTTTAGTGTTTTAGGTTTTGTAGTCTTAAGTATGAATTTTTTGTTTACTTGGAGTCCAGGTTCTTTTGTTGGAATAGCGAGAGTTTAACAGGAAAGCGTTGTTTTTTTCCCTGCTTTCAGACGTGAATTCTAGTAAAACTCCATGAGATTCAGCCACCATATCATTGTCATAACTAAATCTTTTCGGACTCAATTAATCCCTTAATCTTGGCCAAGGATTAACGAGATCCTTTGTCACACCTGTCCCTCTTGAAAAGGAGCTTTCTTTCACAATGCACCCCAAAACTTTTAAACTGTCAAAAAGCCAAAAAACATGCAAATAAGAAAAACCCTAAACTTCATTCTGCAACCCTAAATTCTAAACCCCCTGTCTCACTGGCATACTCTCTAAACATCTTAGCTCTGCGTTATCTGATGATGTCTTAACATTTCTTGCAATTTTATTTGTGTAAATTGCCTCTTACACAAATTACTGTTCTGCAGCTATGGAAGTGCAGAGGTACCTGTCACTGATCTACCAGAACTGCAATCTTGTGAGGTCATTATCTCATACTCTCTTAATCTGATGATGTCATTTCCCATATGGATAACTTGTGCAGTAGACATGGAATACTTGTGTTTGTCTTCTCTTGTATTTTAATTCTTTTTTATTAAAGAGTTGTGCTACACAATTCTCGTATGCATACTCACATAATGCCCTAAGGTTAGAGAACTGTCTGATCATTGGGACTTTGTGGATCAGCTGATCAGATATTTGTCTGACTTGCTCCTATCTCTGGTTGATATCAGAGCAAACAGATAGTTCTTTTAGTAAATTGTGCATTTGTATGAACACTTTGTTGTGATTGTTGAATTTGTCAGAAAAGCTGATTTTTGTTCATGTGTTTTCAGCCTAAATACATTTGTGTTGACGGTGATGGTACAGTTCCTGCTGAATCAGCCAAGGTTTGTGACTTGCTTTTCACTAACTCTCTGATTTACTAATTCACAAAAGTAACCACGCTAGGAATAAGCTTTTATTCACTGGCGACTGCTTTAGCTCATGTAAGCTATTGAAGGACAAGATGCTTGCATTTTGAAATATGCTTCTTTCTAAACTTCTGTATTTTTCCTCATTTTTACCTTCTTCCAGGCTGATGGTCTCAATGCAGAAGCAAGGGTTGGAGTGCCTGGTGAGCACCGTGGAATTCTCAGCGACCATCATTTATTCAGGATTGTAAAGCATTGGCTGAAGGCAGATTCTGATCCTTTCTACAATCCAATAAATGATTACGTCATTCTACCCACTGCATTCGAAATGGAAAGGCACAAAGAGAGTGGATTACAATTTACTTCACTTAAAGAGGAGTGGGAAATCATTTCAGAAGAACAAGATGACCATGATAATATGGTTAATAGAAAACCTTTCGTGAGTTCAATTTGCATTTCTCAGGCAGGAGATGATCAATCTTCATCCGCAGAGGCTTGTGCTACTGTAACCGTGCATCCTCAGAGTGAGGGGAAGCAGCACGTTGAGCTAAATGCCGTGAGTGTATCCGTCGATGCCTAAAGTTGAATTGATCGAACGCTTTTCAGAAAGAGAAGAGTGCTGCAATATTTAAACCATGTATGTATATTATGCTTCTCCGGATAGTAACCATGGTTGGTCAATGTGAAAACGCATCTGGTTGTACATAAAACCCCCTAATAAAATCAAATTCTTCCTGGGATTTGGCAAAATGCATCTTTGTATGTACTACGTTATTAAGAAGTCTTCAATTTCATTGATGTACCTGTCCGAGTGTGTGTGTGTGTAGTCCAACAGTACCTTGATCAGAACCATAATTTACTGGCGTCTCTGCCTGTCTTACAACCAACGTCATCCATTAATGAATTCTCTATTTTATCTTAAAGGTCAGCGTTGAGATTACCTTATTTTTCCTTGAAGTCACCAGGTAGGTTTTCTACACGTTATAGATCAAATCCTTCCGTAAGTCATTAGGGAGACTATCTACAGACTTCAACATTATAGACTATAACACCACCACAACAACCACCATTTTACTGCAGTCAGCGACACAACCACCATGACCATTTAAACCATCTTTTCCTCTATTACCTAGATCCTAGAACTTTAATCTCTCTTCTTTTTTTTTAAAAAAATATCTTTCAGAACAAATTTAAACAATAAAAATAACTTTTTTTTAATAAAAATGTTTTTCAATAATATTTGTTTTCAAAACAAAAGCACCCCAAGTGATTATATGAAAGGTATATTCATGATAGATTTTTTAAAATTATGGTAAAGCAAAGCCATTTTAATGATCATTTGGCAGAAGTTCAAGGGAAATGATTTAAGATTCCTATCAGCATCATGGACCAACTTAAGTAAAAGATTTACTATTTTGGGTTTTTGGGCAATCGTTGTACACATGACTGCAAGTTTAAGGTCATACAAAACATGTATTAAGACAGAAAATCATTAATTAAAGAAGGTGGTCCTAACCTCTTCTTCTCTTTGTCCATAGTTTAGTCAAACTTGTCAAGTGATTATATACACTGTATAAATTAATAGCATGATGGCCACAAAGTTGGCCATTAAACTGTTTTTATATTTTGCTGAAATTCTTAAACAGCTAATCACCCATTGTTTGGCTCCCATGGTTTTTCTTTTAGGTCAAGCAACACATTTCTTGACCATAGTTATAAAATCTGTATTGCCTGGCGATTGGATCCAAAATCTAAATGGATTTGAGTTTAAAAAAAATATGAAAAGAAATTGACTCGATTAAAAGCTAAGTGAAACTCAGTCTAAAAACTGATTATTTTTTAAGTTAACCTAAGTTAACTTTCTTGACCCGGAATATGTACTTTACCTTAGATCAATTCTATATTAAGTTTAATAACTATGATATTAAAACACTAAAATCGTAGTTCTTACAAGTTTTAGGTCAAGCAAAACATAGACAAAGATACAAAACCTTAGTTTTTAAAAATAAGGCCCCCCAAGAACGCCTGTTCTACCTGTTAACAGTGTAGTCAAAGTTAATGAAGGATTCTATACTTTGTATACATTGCAGGAGAGATTACAGGAGTTGGTCAATAAAATAAATTGTAACAATAATATTGTAACAAGGAAACTGCTAATCACCCCTTGTTTTGGCTCCCATGGTTTTATTTGAATGAAGTCATCTTGAGGTATATTTCAATGTAATTAATATCTAACAATTTTACAGAAAATGCCGAAAAAATTAGCTGTTTCGAAGGCCCTATAAAGGGCACAAGATCAGTCCTCCCATACTCATTGACTAAAAAGGAAAGGCAAAGTCTAGTAAGTAGTAACTGCAGCTTTCAGCCCATGTTTTCTGATCAGTCTCTAGTAATGGAATATCAGTATCTATTGGGAGGAGTCATTGCTTCTGTTTTTGTTTGGGGGTTACTTTTAGCTTTTCATGCAAAAGGAAGGAAAAAGGTTAGAGTTTCAATGGATATTCCAAGGGACAGTACTTTGAAAAGCTCTGAAAATGGAATGAGCTGGGCACGCAATCCTGAAAGCACAGATATAATCATTGTTGGTGCTGGTGTTGCCGGTTCAGCTCTTGCTTACACTCTTGGAAAGGTGACTTTGCATGACACTTGCTTCAGTTGAAATGACTAGAGGAGTGATTTGCAATCTCATTTTATTTTTCTACATATTGTAGGATGGTCGCAGAGTACACGTAATTGAAAGAGACTTGACAGAGCCTGACAGAATTGTTGGAGAACTCCTACAACCTGGAGGTTACCTGAAATTAATTGAATTGGGCCTTGAAGGTGAGCCAGAGCCTCAATACATCCTTAGAACCAGCTAAAATTTTCTATGTCAAAACTATTCATGATTTTAGCGGTAAGTGTTAAGAAAATGTTGTGTACCTGCAGACTGTGTGAGTGACATTGATTCTCAAAGAGTGCTTGGATATGCGATCTTCAAAGATGGGAAAAGTACCAAACTATCATATCCCTTAGAGAACTTTCCTTCAGATGTTGCTGGAAGAAGCTTTCATCATGGCCGTTTTATTCAGAAAATGCGAGAGAAAGCTGCAACTCTTTCCAAGTAATCTTTTCTTCGGAATCATTTTACTTCTATGTTCTATTTCAAAGTAGTATTCCAATCATGATCTTTCTGGGGGTATTTGCACAAACAATAATATTTCCTTAAGCAATTTAAGTTCAATTTTCTTGCAACGTTTTGTCCAGTGTCAAACTGGAACAAGGAACTGTAACATCTCTGCTGAAAGAAAACGGAACTATCAAAGGAGTTCAGTACAAAACCAGGGTAGGTCAAGAGTTGACAGCATATGCTCCATTAACAATAGTCTGCGATGGCTGTTTTTCAAATCTGCGGCAGTCCCTTTGCAATCCCAAGGTGATGATCACTCTTTACCGAATTGCGAAATGAATGACTTTTTGCATTTAAGATGTAACATTTTTCACCGAATAGGTTCTTAGTACTTAAGTTAATTTGGCACTTGGATTCTTTAATCTTCATTGCATGCTAAAATTAAGAGGCCCCTGCTAACTCTGCAGGTTGAAATCCCATCCTGTTTTGTTGGTTTGGTGCTGGAGAACTGCAACCTTCCATATGCAAATCATGGACATGTTGTTCTAGCCGACCCATCTCCAATCTTGTTTTATCCTATTAGTGATACAGAGATTCGCTGTTTGGTAGATGTTCCTGGACAGAAAGTACCTTCTGTTTCTAATGGCGAGATGTCTCACTATCTGAAAAATACAATAGCTCCTCAGGTATACGAATCTTGCTCTAAATAAATAAATTCTCTCTCATTCCAGCGATTTCTTAACAAGACTACGCAACTTGCACATATCAGATTCCTCCTGAGCTGCATGATGCTTTCATTTCTGCAATTGACAAAGGGGGCATGAGAACAATGACAAACAGAAGCATGCCAGCTTCTCCTTACCCTACTCCAGGTGCACTTTTAATGGGAGATGCATTCAACATGAGGCATCCCTTAACTGGAGGAGGAATGACTGTGGCTCTATCAGACATTGTGCTAGTACGTGACCTTCTTCGACCTCTGAACAATCTCAATGATGCGTCTTCCCTTTGCAAATATCTCGAGTCCTTCTACACACTGCGTAAGGTAAGAGAAGCCAAGCAAAATCCTAATAAACCTTGTCAACAGAAAACAAGAGACCGGTTTTAACCAATGATTCGTGGATTTGTTTGCAGCCTGTGGCATCTACCATTAACACATTGGCAGGTGCCCTGTACAAGGTGTTTAGCGCATCACCTGATCCAGCTAGAAACGAAATGCGCCAAGCATGTTTCGAATACTTGAGCCTTGGAGGAGTATTTTCGAAAGGGCCAATAGCTCTACTCTCTGGTCTAGACCCTCGGCCGTTGAGCTTGGTTCTCCATTTCTTTGCAGTGGCTATCTATGGAGTCAGCCGCTTAATGCTTCCCTTACCATCTCCTAAACGGCTGTGGACCAGTGCTAGATTGATTTCGGTAGGTTTCTTGTGATAGGACCTTTCTTTTCTTACAACTTCTTCTAAAAATTTATGTTCGCCAAAATGATTTTCTAACATGGTTAACATCTGCATATCTTCAGGGGGCATCAGGAATCATCTTTCCTATAATAAAGGGGGAAGGGGTTAGACAAATGTTCTTCCCTGTAATGGTACCAGCATACCACAGATCTCCTCCAATGGCTTGACTAATAGGAAGCAGCATTCTTTTTTTTGTTCATCAACAGAAAGGAAACAACATGATTCCATTAAGAACTGAAACTAGCGTCCATTCTTGTAGAAACTATACCACTCTAGTTCTTTGAATTGCTCTCAACTTGGGAACAAGATTTCTTTCATGAATTTGTACACTTGCCTTCATTTATTAAATTTGTTATACCTTTGAAATCTACATTACTATACATTTTGAAAGTTCTCGTGTCTCCTTTATATATGTGCCAGTTCAAGTCGGTTAAATTAGCTATTTGTATTCTCAAAAACCTAGAATATTAAAATAAAAATATAATTTATAGTTATTTTTTAACATATATTTTCAAATAAAAAATCTTTAAATTCAGAATTTATATCAAAGTAATATCATGTATTATTAATTTATTTTAATTAGAAGCAAGTGAAATCCATTTAAACTTGAAGTTCTTACAAGTTTATCATTATCAAGATTTAAATTTTTGACTGGTTTATCATTTAGACTTTGATAAGAAAAAATTATTTTAATTTAAAAGCTTAAATTATGTGATAAAATTTTAAGATATAATTTATATAATTATGTAAATTACTTATTGAGCAGGTTTGTCTTGGGATTAGAATGCACTTGGGAGAAAAGAATTAAAGAGCACGTAACTATTTTTTTATATATAAATATTATTGTGTGGATAAATAATACATATCACATGAAAAAAAAAAAAGAATGATAATTTCCCACAAGAAAACACAAGGGAAATAAATAAAAGCTATCACTCGTAGTCCCTAAAAGCACATGTCCAAGAGGCAGCAGCAACATAAGGCAGCACAACTGTGTAACATAGGAAAATAAATAAATAAATAAGTAAGTAAAAACTGTGAATACTTACTTAGATACAAATTAATTAAGAGAAAGAAAATTAAAATTTTAATTACCATCCGCTGCAAAATCCATCACCCCTGTGCTTAGTTTCTGGAGGAGGAGGTGGCTGTTGTTGGTATTGAGGACCATTTTTCATAGGGTAACCCATCGGAGGTGGCGCAACGTAATGGCCTTGAGGGTACCCTTGGATTGGTGGTGGATAAGATTGTGGCGGAGGAGGATACACCTGGTGGTTTGGTGGATTATATGAACCTGGTGGTGGTGGAGCATACATACCTGAAAAATCATCAATACAGTAACTATAAATTGATCAACTTTCTTGATAAATCACACAATCATAAAGGAAAGGCTAATTTTCAAAGATCTGAACATAAATTGAATCACCTCCAGGAGCTTGATACTGATTGTTGTAGTAACTCATTACTGAGAATCAAAATCTGATTCCCTCTGGAAATACTTATTTGGTATATGAAGATTTATGTCTTCAGGACTTGGCTAGCTAGCTGCTTAAATTTTATAATGTAGACATGAAGCGGGAGGTGTAGGTTAAAACAAGATCATATTTGAAAATATTTTCGTCAATGGCGGCTTCTTACATGCATGGGAAGATTCCAAGACCTATCGTGCTGTGACATTTGGCATTTCTTTGAATAATTTGATCGATTTGTTCAACGAAGCAAAGGCTGTGACGAATTCAAAGTTCGACCCACGATGTCAAAGTATTTGCATTTTCTCCCAGGAATTAAGATCGCGTTAAGGATTTCTCTCTTCTAGAAGCATCAATTTTTTTAAAAAAATATATTAAAATAAATATTTTTTTATTTTTAATATTAACACATCAAAATAATTAAAATATATAAAAAAATTAATTTTAAATAAAAAATAAATAATTTTAATAACACTCCTGTAACGCAGTTCCAAATAGAGCTGGCCAAGCCTATCTCCTGAAGAATGGGATCTCACACGAATTAAAGTTATTGAAATTAATTAAAAATTAATCATTATAATTAAAGCTCTCTCCTCTAACCCATATTTATTAAGCCATTTCATCAAATTAATTAATGTATGGACTCCTATTATATGGATCTCTAGGCCCATGTCCCATGGATTAAATCCTAGTTTGCCGTGTTTATGTGCCAATGCATTTTAAATAGTTTCTATGATATTTTTTTGAGCTTTTACGTAATTATTAAAATAAATTTTTACGAAGGCTAATGTTTTGCAGAAAACTAAAAAAAAAAAAAAAACAGAAATACAAGGCTTGAAAATTTTTTTGGGATGTGTAAGCCAAACTAACGTTTAACAACCCAAGAAATTGCATTTTTTATGACAAATTTATGTGAGACCAAACATAATCTTAAGACTTTTAAAACTTAGCCAGCCACGCGGGCTGGGCTCTCTAGCCGAAACCAAAACCAGCACATGCCTGGTCCGAAAGAAACGAATGGGCGTTAAAAAACAAATAGCCCAGCCTTCCCTAAGCATAACATGTAGCCCACGTTGTTTTTAAAAAAGAAAAGTCTTTGAAAAGCCTGACCCATAAACAAAACTAAATACTCCTTTGTCTTTTTGAAAGATCAAAATGAAGAATCAAAACACTCTGCCTCTATCATACAAACCAGACCTGATATTGCCCAAGGAAACTTCATAGTAGCCAAACAAAGCATGCTCCCTACGTCATCATCTAGACTAGGAAGTAATTATTAGTATTATGAAAGCACAAAACAAAACGCATGCAACTCATGACCATGCCAAGTCTGAGTGTGTGTTTGCTTTGAGGTAAATTTTATGATTGTAATCTGAAAAAAATAAATTTTAAAAAAGTATGATTTTTTGGAGTTAAATATGTATTTGATAAAAATTGTGATTGAAGTTTATGTGTAGTAAAAAATATGTTACTCAAATATTTGTAATGTTATTCAAATATTTGTAGTTGTGTTTGAGAGTGTGGTTGCAATTGCTTTTTAAAGTGCTTTTTACTTGGAAATATATTAAAATAAAATTTTTTATTTTTTAAATTTTTTTTTGATATCAGCGCATCAAAATGATCTGAAATCATCAAAAAATATTAATTTGAAGTAAAAAAAAAAAATTTAAATTTTTTTAAAAACACTTTTGAAACAGAAAAATAAATAGATTTTAAAATTTTTTACAAAACTCTATTAAAAAACATAAAAAAATTCAATTTTTTAATAATCCCCCAACATAAAACATAATTTTATTTGTTACCAAATCCTTTACTTCATTTGTTTCACTTCAACCACAAAAACTAAGCAGAAAACAAAAGCAGCCTAGCAGCTTACTCCTTACCCAGACTAGACCTTCGTTATGATAAAAATATCGTTTGTAGTCTTTCTAGGCAAGAAAAAAAAAGTCCGACCAAAATAAAAGGAGGTGTACGGGTAAATAATTACTGCCCCCACCATCCATTCCATGATTTCATTGTGTTATAACAATCATTAAACATCAAAACGAAAAGCATTTAAAAATACAGAGAAGGAGCAGAATCATACCTGGATGGACTAGACTGTGTTTGTTATTTCCTTGCTGCTACTACATCTTTCTATGGAAAAATGAGCTGTCACTTAAACATGAAGATTATTGATGCTTTCTAGAGTAGATGTTATCAAAAAAATCATCTTAATTTAATAATTTAAATTATTAGTTGAAATTTTAAAATATAATTTATATTATTCTTTAAGACATCTTTTTAAGTGAAAGCTCTTTGAACTTGAAACTTGCATAGGTCCACATTACCTTGTATTTAATTTTTTATCAAATAAATAGGGATGATGAGATTCAAACTCGTGACCGCATAATGAGATTCAAACTCTCGTGACCGCTTGGTCTTCAAGGCTCTGATACCATGTCAAATAACCATCTCAACCCAATAGCTTAAACTATTAAGTAAGGTTCTAAGATATGATTTATATTATTCTCTAACAGACATCAATATCCGGGTATAATATCATTGTTGAGAAATCTTTGATCAATAACAAAGCAAAACTTTGTAACTCTCTGTATTTTGTCACATTTCTTATTGAATGAACTTGTTAGCTATATATAGCCTTACAGTAGTAAATGAAACAAAAGAAATATAACGCGTGCAGTTTCTATTAGCATTACAGTAGTAGCTAACAATCATGGCTTCTCGGGGTCGTAGTTGTAGGTCTTATTAGAGCATATTATTTAGGTTTTTTTATTGCTTTTTTTGCGAAATAATTTTAAAAAATAGGCTGAAACACTCTTGATAATCATTTATATTGTCTTGGAATTAATGTTAACATCTTTATACCATTTTTAATTATACATATTGATTTAACGCAACTGACAAAAACATACAAGTCACAGGTACTAATATAAAGTACAGATTAATTTGAAAGAAAAACACCATTATTGTTGCATATTTAATTGAAATAATTAAAAGTCACATTACATGAAAAAGATAATATATTACATAAATGGATACCAAACAAATTAGGTCAATTTCCCACAAGGATTCCCAGAGATGTGATTTGAGTAATGATGAATCACACTCATCAAAATCAAATACTGGAGAAGCACTCGCAGCAACAACGCACACAACAACGCCAACAGTAGAGGCGCTTGCAGCAACTATACACACAACAACAACGCCAACTGTGTAAAAAAAAAGAACAAAAAAATCAGATACACATAATACATGTATGTATATATATGTATATGTATGTATGCGTGCATGCTCATGTGTGTATGCACAATATTCATTTAGATCCACAATTGGAAGAGTAATTATGAAATGTTGAATTACTACCATTTATGCCTCTTTTTTTCAGCTGCAGGTGGTGCAACGTATGGACCTTGATGATACCCTTGAGGAGGATGCGCCTGCTGGCTCGGTGGTGGATCGGAATATTGTGGTGGTGCCTGCTGGCTCGGTGGTGGATATGCTTCTGAAAGATCATCAGCAACCCATCCTTAATCGATGAACTTGATAAATTAATCATGTAAAAGGCTAGTAACTTAATTATGGAAAAATAACTTTACCTTGGATTGGTAGGTATTGTGGTGGCTCATTATTTGAAATCTAGACCTCACAGTAGGTAACTTATACCTAGCTAGCTAGGAAAATGTATGTTATGGATAGCGTTGAAGATACTCTACATATTTTTGCTCCCTACTCTTCAGTTTATATAGCAGCATCCTTCCCCTCCATGTTCAGCACCTCGGCATCATGTATGTGTGAATGGCCTTCGATCATGACAAGCTGTTCATCCTCCATGTGGGTCACCATATTCCTGGCCAATCAAGCAGGTGATGTTAGTGCGTGTGTGTGTGAAACACTATTAACAATTATTGTACTGAAGATATCTTTATTTCTGTGGTTGTGTTGTGTTTTGTGCATGGAGCCGCTAAAAAAGTTAGAAAAAGTAAGAAAAATCAGTTTTTATGATTGAGTTTTCTATATAATTGAATTGTACCGATCTCAATCTTAACTACAACCATTAAAATAAACACATTTTAAGATTTTTAGATGTTTTACACAAAACCTAAGTCATTAATTATAGTTGGAGATTATTCAATTTTAATGATGTTTTACTGAAAATTTTTGAAAAAGAGCATGAAATCTTTTATTTTTCTGCACAACCTGAAATATATGGCTAGTTCGGAATAATATTATCTTCCAAGAGGGTACTGCAGATCTTGGTTCCTACTTTAGCTTAATCATTCACTGTCTCTTTTACTGGTTGGAGTCTTATAATCACCTGTCCACGTATTTGAGCAAATGACATTAAATTTTGGTGTCTTTGACACTTATAAAAAAATAAAATTAACTAAGCATATACACTTAGTTAATGGTGTCTTGGACAATTAAAAATAAAATAAAATTTAATATTGGTGTCTTGAACAGTTATATAAAAAAATTAACTTTTAGTGTTTTTTTTTTTTCCAGATTCAAACTCAACATGTTAGTATATATGAAGCATATACACTTATCAATTACCACTTAAGCTAATAGTTTTGAAATCCGGCTCGGCCTGACTGGTTGACCCGGGACCCGATCGATCCGAGGCTGGAACCGGACCGGGTTTAAAAAAAAATAGAAAAAAAACCCGGAGTGACCCGGTAAGACTCAGTAAAAAACCCGGTTGCAACCTTTGACTTTATTTTGTTTTTACTAAAACGATGTCGTTTTGATTTAAAAAAAAAATAAACCCAGGCGACCTGGTCAAAACCCGGAACCCGGATCTTGGACCGGACCGGGTTTAAAAACCATGCCTAAGCTAACACCTTTAACAGTACCTCTCTAATCTCCTCTAATTTAATTGCAATAACACCTAGTATATAGCGCAACCCTTGAAAATAAATAAACAAATCTCAAAGAAACTAACCCACTGCTAAGAAATAGCTCAACCTTTAAAATTAAAAATAAAAAAATCCCAAAGATTGCATAGCATCACATTTGAGATTTCCATGCAGGAGGTTTTGATGTATTGATTTTGGACCGCGTGAAAAATTTAAGTGCAATTCAAATTAACACAAAAAATAAAAACATACAAAAAAAAAATTAGAATTCTTATTAATCTATTTATTTTAAGTGCATGCTTTAACTTAAATACAAAAATATTATATATAAGCTAAACTAAAATATTATTTTACTCTTAATAAATAAAACAAGATAAATATATTTCTTAACATCCATAACCTTAAATATTTGTGAAGTGAAGTGTGTTTGAGATTATAGTAAAATTTATATTTTAAAATATTTTTTACTTGAAAATATATTAAAATAATATATATTTTTATTTTTAATATCAATATATCAAAATAATTTAAAAAATAAAAAATAATGTAAAACTAATTTTTTTGAATGAATTTGTTTTTTGTTTAAAATGAATTTTTTTTATATTTTCAGATCGTTTTGATGTGCTAATGTCAAAAATAATTTTTTTAAAATAAAAAAAATATCATTTTGATGTAATTTTAAGCGAAAAATATTTTAAACCACCACCGCTATCACAGTCCCAAACAGGCTCCGACAGTTTGTTGAACATAAGTTCTTTTGCTTTAGAGGCCCTCTGTGTCCCTGTTAATTTAGAGGTGGCAGTGGACAAGTATGTTAGTTTTCCTCTAGTTTCCTAAACATTCTTTTTTATCTATCCAGGTAGTGCTGGATGCTGTTAATAAGCCTCGATCGAAATATCACATATAAAGGACTTAATTACAGACTCGGTGACCGAGTAAGGACTTATCAAAGTTTCCCAACTAATGATGCATGTCTATATTTTTTTTTCCTATTGGTAGTCATATAAGTGCCATGCATGATCTTGAGGGGCAAAGTTTATTGTCAACCTTTAATTAGATGATAGATCAGATGTTAATTTCAAGGTGATCTCTATGGATTAATTGTATTTGTACTTGTTTTTATGAAGTAAATCCATCTACCTCTTTTCTGTAGACTAAAGTTAATTCTTTACACTATTGTTTTTGGTTTGCTTGTTAAAATTAAGATGATTATAAATATATTGGATGTATTGCAATAGCAATTGATTATGGTATCCAATTAAAATATATAATAGAAAAAGAATCTTTGAGCCAGCTTCAGAACTTCCATCAAATGCCCCCTAAAAATGTTTTGATTTTCTTGCCTACTTGTAGTCAAATTGCTTTTTTAATCCAGCTGAGTAGTCAAGTGATCAAGAATCAGAAGGTGGATTTCTCGTGTTTTGGATGCTGTAAATCCTTCAAGTGATCAAGTATCTACTGAGTATTCTCAATATCAAAATATTTAAATCTTATAAAAGTATTTAGTGATTAACAGTCATGTCCTCAAATTAAAAGTGTTTTGGATTTCTCTTGGATCTTATCTTCTGATGCTGTCGCAGTCGTTAAAAGGAGCTGATGACTTGGTCGGTTTCGTGTTGTTATGAACGTACGTAGGAGATAAAGACACGAGTGCTGGTGTTCTTGTGACTTCTCATCTGAGACCAGTATTGTTGCAGCTGCTATGGAAGGAGGAGTTGAAGATGTTGGAACCGGTGCCGGGCTGAGGAGATAAAACTTGTGCTGTGAGTGTCGGTTAAAACCTCTGATATATCTACGCCATGCATGCTCCCATTCTTTTGGTCCGGGCGTGATGGTGGATAAGAGAGTACTTTCATGTCTCTGTGATTTTTTTTCTATCTAATTCTCTTTTACAATCCCTCTTCTCATGAAATTCTCTCCTGAAATCTCTTATTCTCTGTGTGTAACCATTGGTGGAAATTTTCAGGTGTAATTTATATTGTCTTGGAATTAATGTTAACATCTTTATACCATTTTTAATTATACATATATAACGCATTAGACAAAAAAAATAATGACAATAACATAAAATTCACTGCTGGTACTCATATTTAGTACAGATTAATTTGAAAGAAAAACATCATTATTATTGCATATTTAATTGAAATAATTGAAATTCACATTACATGAAAAAGATAATATATTACATAAATGGATACCAAACAAATTAGGTCAATTTTCCACAATGATGACTCACACTCATCAGAATCAAATACCAGTGAGGCACACGCAGCAACAACGCACGCAACAACACAGACAACGACGCCAACTGTATACAAAAAATAAAAAAAATTAGATACATATGGACGTAGATTAAATATAAATATTAAATATTTTTTTAATTTAGTTATTATGTTTCTAATTTTTTATTTCTCATGTATTTTATTTTTAATCACTAATAAATTCATTACCATAATTTTTCATATGAAAATTATAACAAAATACATATCAATTTATCAAAACTCATTTCAATTCATATCCATTAGCATATAATATTACCCATACACATATTAATTTAAAAAACTCATAAATTATTATAAACCTAATATTTTTAATAATTAATTGTAAATAAATAAAATTAAAATTAAATAATGAAACAAATAGAAAAGATGAAGAAAACTTACCTAAAGTATAAAGTCTAAGAGGTTACTTGTTTAATTAATTAATAGTTTAGAGCTTGAAAACAATTTTTGTAAAAAAAAAAGGCATGAACAATAATAATAAAAAAAAGAGTTTTGATCAATTAGTAGGAAAATTAATCCTATAAAGATATTATATTAATATTTTAATATAAAAAAAAAACTTGAAAAAAAAAATTAAAGGGGCAATTGCCTTTTTGCTTCATTGTGGCCCCGCCACTGTATATATATGTATATGTATACGTGTATGTATGGATTCGTGCATGCTGGTTTGCGTGCACAATATTCATTTAGATCCAGAATTAGGAGAGTTATGAAATGTTGAATTACTACCATTTATGCTTCTTTTTTTCAGGAGGTGGTGGCTGTTGAGCACCGTTATTCATAGGGTGACTAGCTGCAGGTGGTGCAACATAAGGACCTTGAGGATACCCTTGAGCTGGTGGTGGATAGGAATATTGTGGTGAAGGAGGAGGAGGATGCGCCTGCTGGCTCGGTGGTGGATATGCTCCTGAAAGATCATTAGCAACCCATCCTTAATCGATGAACTTGATAAATTAATCATGTAAAAGACTAGTCACTTAATTGTGGAAAAATAACTTTACCTTGAGGTTGGTAGGTATTGTGGTGACTCATTATTTGAAATCTAGACCTCACAATAAGTGACTTATTAATTAAGCACCTTAATTATACCTAGCTAGGAAAATGTATGTTATGGAAGATACTCTACACATATTTGTTTCCATAGCTACTCTTCAGTTTATATAGCAGCATTCTTCCCCTCCCATGCTCAGCACCTCGGCGCCATCATGTATGTGTGAATGGCCTTCATGACAAGCTGTTCATCCTCCATGTGCTTCGCCATATTCCTCGCCAATGAAGCTGGTGATGTTAGTGTGTGTGAACACCGACACTATTAACAACTATTGTCAACTTAGGATATGGTTATTTTTGTGGTTGAGGTTGGGTTTTGTGTATAGTGTCACTAAAATAGTTAGAAAAAACAAGAAAAATTAATTTTTATAATTAAGTTTTGTGTATAATTAGGTTCTATTCAATCTCAACCTCAATCACAACCATTAAATCAAATACACCCTAGATGTTTTACACAAAGCCTAAATCATTAATTTTATTTTGTTAATGTTGATGAATCCAAATAATTTTTTTTTTTTTTCATTTTGGCATATGTATAGTTGAAGATTATTCAAATTTAATGATGTCTTACTGAAAATTTTTGAAAAAAAGCATGAAAGCTTTTATCTTTATGCACAACTTGGAATATATGACTAGTTCATAATAATATTATCTTCCAAGAGAGTGCTATAGATCTTGGTTCTTGTTTTAGCTTGATTTTTCACTGTCTCTCTTAGTAGTTAAAGTCTCACCAATTCGTATATTCGAGATTTGATCTTCTAATCAATACACATGACATTAAATTTTAAACAAATTAATATAGAATTTACTGATATTTTGATTTGTTTTGTTTGTTTTTCTTTTTCATATCTCAATATAAGTTTTCTCATTTTCTTTTTATGACTATATATTACCTAAATAACCATGTTTTTATGTTAAAATTGATGATTATAAAAAAAAATATAAAATTTAATGGTGTATTGGACAATTATATATAAAAAATATCTTTTAGTGTTTGTGTATGTGTTTATATATATATATATATATATATATATATATATATATTTCAGATTCAAACTTCAAACTCAACATGTTAATACATATGAAGCATACACACTTATGAATTACCACCTAAGCTAACACCTTAACACCTCAAAGATTCGACCATATGTAGTCTATTTCTTTCTATGCATTTGGTTTTCAGCTTTTACATTTTATGATTTTTATTTTCTTTCCAACTTGACATTACAATTACGAGTTAACGATATCCGGAAAATCCAAGTTATTTAAAAATAAGAAATTAATAAAGTCAATCTTAAGACAGAGTCCAAGAGTGGTTGGATCTATGACGCGTCTAAATCCATGATTTTTTAACAAGAGTTAAAAATGAGCTCGAGCTTTATTAATTTATATTTTATTTTGGAGACCAATAAATCGTGATCCGTCAGGAGTGTACGTAAGCAAGCATGACGCATACACACAGCTTCTGTCAGTTCTCATCTAGCCCGGGATGGGTTTATAAGAAGCATAAAATATAAATTATTTAATGGTTATGAAAAAAACGTGAGGGTTTGCATATATTATTATATTGTTAAGTAATTCTTGTGAAAACATTTTATTTCCTCTCCCTTTTATTTCTTATTGAAACTAGTTGAGGGGTCAACGCGTACACGCTGTTTCAGTTTGATTCCTTTCAATGAGATCGTTTGTTTAACTTTCTAGTCTTCTTCTTCTAGTCTTCTTCTTCTTCTTCATTTTTGTGTTGCCAGGAAACCTCATTTTAGTTGAATAAGCTTCGAGCTCGTACGTAAGAATTCTTGGTAATCTGTAGACTGATGAACTGCGACCTCCTGAAATTCAGCACATGGCTGATGGTTCTAAGCTATATATATATATATATATATATATATATATATATATATATATATATATATATATATATTAACCAAAGTTATTGGGATTTGAACGTCAAACATTGATCTGCTGATCACCAGAAAGAAATGTACCCAAGAGTCTGAAAATCTCTTATAGTATGTGTCAAGATTACTTAAAAAATCGCAATAACATATCAGTATTTCACCTCTCTAATCTGCTCTGATTTAATTGTATTATAGAATGTAATTATATAGGAAATATTGTATATAGAAAATATTATAGATATACTCTTGTGTGGTAACCTCCACCATTACTATTGTATATTGCTCTACATATATATATATAGAAAGGGTTGGCTAACCATTAGGTTAAACCTCCCAATTATTCTCATCTTGGTATCAGAGCTTTCTGCCGTCAGAATTCTTTTCTCCTTTCCTCCCTTTGCAGCCGACCCTCTCTTTACTTTCTCTACATGGATTCTACTGCTGCCGCCAACTTCTCCCTCTCCACAGGTGGTGCAGCACAGCCGGCCAACCACCCCTAAGCTACTGCTGCTGGTGCCTTTTCTTCCCCACAGCAGCCTCCACTTGCAGAGCTTGTCTCTGATTCTTCCTCCCAAGTCCCTACCGTTCCTTTACCTCTCATGGGAACCCACACTACAGCTATTGTTCCTTTAGCAAACATTCACCAAGTTGTTTCGCTAAAACTTACGAACACAAATTATCTCTATTGGAGAATGCAGATGAAGCCATATCTCCTTGGTCAAGGTGTTTTTCACTTTGTTGACGGCTCAGTGCCGTGTCCTCCATCTCACATTTTTGATAGCTCTGTTGGTTCTTCCTCTATCATCAGCAATTGTGTGGGCAATTTTCCTCTTGCTTTGCAGCACATGCTTGTATTTTGCAGCTCTTCTAAGCTTACCATTCTGAGAGCGTCTTCGGCTAAGTTTACAGGTACTTGCCATTCCTTTCAATCACCAGAGTCATCAAAGCACACCCTTGCTCACATCAAATGATCACTTCAATCAGATGGTCAGTCACATCACATCTGAAGAGTGTTAACGCTTGTCTCTGGGAAAACATTCCCCTTTGAGCGTATCAACCATGTTATGTCCGGAATGATTTTTCAAGGTCTCACATCAAGGCTTATAACACTCCCTCAAACAAAAATTTCTATTTCTAAGTGCGAGAATTATTATCTAAGTATCTCAATATGGTCATGAGCTTACCACTCTTCCAAGAGTCTTCTCATCTTGGAGTTGCGTCTTCTCTCTATTCCACCCTAGGAACCACGTCTTATTTCTCCGTGAGTCTCCTGCTCTTAGTCTTAAGAGTCCAGGTAGCTCTCCACCTTTAACCATGGGGGCAACCCATTAAAGGTTGATTCATATTTGTCTTCATACTCTGAATATTACAATGCCATTTCTGAGCTCACCACCTTGACAAGAGTCAACTTGTTCCCAAAACCTGTGCATGCCCACTGCTCATTCTTAGCAGTCGAATCTTAATGCTCCACAAGTCATCCACTTATTGTCCAAGGAAAATATCTTCTAGCTCATTGATCTTTAGCATGGGGGCAATATCCATGAAAGTCAATCATGAATTTGTCTCCATACTCATCATAGCCACTTCATTGGCTATCCATACACTTGTCCACTTATATCTAGCCATCACATTGACTTTGGAGTGTTCTGAACTAGGGCTTCTATCATGGCCATCACACCTTCTTTAAGGTGTCTTCGCTCGTTGTCATGGGGTGGTCTGAACTTGGGCTCATATCGTGGCCCTGACACACCTTCCATCTAAGGTGTCTTCGCCTTTCATAGACGGTCACATCCTCCTTCAATTGAGATGCTTTAAAGTGGGTCTAAAATTCTCTACCGCCATGTGGATTACGGGAGAGATAACTGCTGTTGTTACCTAATTTTTGACCCCACCTTTTTGATAAAGTTTTCAGAAAATCCAAAAATAGTGAAAAACAACGAAAATCCAAAAAATATGTTTTTAATATATTTGCATCGTTTTTATCATTTTCAACGTCGTCTAAAAAAGAATTTAAATTTTCAAAAGTCTTTCGAACGCGTTTGACTTTTCACGCGTTATTTTTAAAATTATTGATTTTTCTTATTGAGTCGACATTGATATTGCTCGTTTAAAAAAATACAAGAAAAAACAAGAAAAATCAAAATTTATATATAAAAAAAGTTGAGGGACCAATTTTAAGACCCATAGGCAATATTTTACCTATAAATATGGGTCCATAACTCACACAAAGGAGGGGGGAGAGGGCAATTTTGAGATAAAAAAAGAAAACCTAAACCTATCTCTTTCACACCAAGCCGCCGGTCCCTAGGATCCAAAAACCTTTTTTCTCCCTTCCCTAAGAGGCTGACTTCCCAGCTACCAAAAAAAACAACGGCCGCCCCTTTCCATCTGCACACAAGCCTCCCTTCTTCCCCTTACAGGAGCTAAACCTTTAGCCCCAACCATACTCCTCCCTCATCTCACCAGGGCTGCTCCTTCATAGCCGGTATTCCTTTAACCACTATGAACGCCACCTCTGGCCACAACCCCTATTTCCACAGATCTTCCCTCAACAATTGTTCCCATCTCCGCCGTAGCTTTAACGGCCACAACCGGTTTTCACCGCCAGCAGCAGCAGCGCCATCCTCGCTAGTGAGCCAGCAGCCTACACACGGCAGCGTCGGGACCACACTCTTCACCTTCTCCTTCCGGCAGCGCCCGCAGACCTAACAACCTCTAGCGGCAGCCCGAACACTACAGCGCCGCCTGCAGACTAGCAACCAGATCCCATGCCTCCTCCTTGCTGACAGTGCCTGAAGCAGAGGAGAAGACAGAAACCGTAGATCCAAAAAAAGAGACCGAAATAGATCTAAAAAGAAAGAAATAAAATCAACTGCCGTTTGTGTGTTTTTCTCCTTTTGCAGGTGATAGGGATTCTCACTGACGGCAGGAAAGTGAAGAGGGGAGGGAGCCGTTCCAGATCGCCCTGTCATGTGGAGTTTCTTGCGGCGGCGCGTGAACCCATGTGCCACCAGTGGCAGTGGCGCGTGAAGGGGACGCGTCGCCACTGTTCCAGCACTGTTCAGGCAATTCCAGAAGTGTTCCTTTGCAATTCCTGGAGTTTTAGGGTCTATTTTGTAAATTTTAAATTGTTAATGTAATTTTGGTTTAGTTGTTTTGAATTTATATTTTGTATTGTGGATGTAAAAAAAAGGGAAAAAAAGAAAAAGAAAAGGAAAGGAAAAAAAGAAAAATACAGTAAAGTGAATGTGTGTTTATATTTGTTTTAGGTATGTTTTGTTTTATAGTTTATTTTTATGATAAAATTGCGAAGAGTAAAGAAGAATTTAATATTTTGATTTGCTCACCGTTAAAGATTATGAACTTACACGTAAGTCGTATTTCTAATAATCGAAAAAGAACAAAATTTTTAAAACTTCTTTAACACATCAAAGTCACGAAGCAGCTTACCTCAAGTAGGGCACGTTAGGGGTGCTAATACCTTCCCTAACCACAATCAGTTCCTTACCCGTGAATCTCTGACAAGACTAGTGCACCTGAGTTTCCTAGTAGCCCTCAATTAAATACTAAGTGGCGACTCCTAACGAATCAAAGCATTAACAAAATTGAAAAAATCACCAGCCGATGCTGCGCGGGTGACATGCGATAGAAGATAATTGCCACTAATTATATAGAAAGAGAAAATTATGGTATACTCCTCGCAATCATCCATCTCGATTTCTATGTTTGGAGTTTCTATGCCGTTCTACTTGATAGCTCCACCCACACCAACTCTCTTTTGGTGTCTACGTCTTTCATAGGCGATCACACCCCTTTAATTAGGTGCCTCTACAACATCTCATCTTTCCATCCTTGCATGTATTGGAAAGGTCCTCGCATGTTGCCTTTATCAAGAGCACAAGAGATTTCCCGTTGTACAACTTTTCATATAGTCTCTACTTTAAGCTTCATCTGGGAACACTTTTTCTCCTTGCACTTATTGTCTTATTACAATACCTCGTTAGATCTTACAAGTACTCCTGCATAATTTACGTGTGCCCTCGTTCAATTTCTATTCTCTAAATTTCTTGCTTATGTTTGACAACAACTCATCATGTCACAACACCTATCCAAGTCAAAATAGGGTGCCAATCTTTACCTCCTTTGTTGTATTTCTCTTCTATTATCAAGGTTTTCATCAATTCTCCCTTCGAGAAATCACAGTCACCGAATCTAACTTCTTTAGAGAAATCACCACTCTATCAGATCCTTGAACCACTCTATCAGATCCTTAAACACACAGAACCCAACTGTTCCCCTTTGCCATTGTCTTGCTACTCTTCAACCGTTTCATTACAAACTGCTATATATACGAAAATAGTACCGTATGGATAATCCTTCCACTAAACAAGTTTCCAAGAAAGATTGGAGGGGTCACACCAGTCCCGTTTAAAACCCAATCTCCTAGCCAGAATTTCTTAAGCCATATCTATCCATCGCACTGTCTTTCTGTATATACAACCATTTGCTAGGTTTGTTGCGGCTTTCCTTTATAAGTGATCTGGAATATCCTGGTTTTATACCTGATTTCTAAATATCTGACGAGACTACCAGTGCTTAGATTCGTCAAGATTGGTCTTTATCATTTTCCACTATATACCTCTAATTGTCAACTTGATCGGGTGTCTAGAGTGTCCTAATTTTGTGCCTTCCTTCAAGGCAATTCAAAACTCCCCACTTAACAGTTCAAGACACATAATTGGGCAAATATGTGTGACTTCTTCTTCTTCATCTCCATCGACCACCATGATCACCTTCAGATGCCTCATGATCGGACAATCTCTCTTTAATAATTCACCACCATCATTTTTGGTCTCAATCTCAATTATCAGACCGTATCATTGCATCCAGAACGATCAAATTAGCTGGAAACAAGTCTGAAATCATCTAAATTACATTTCAGACGACTAAGATTTGATCAAAACAATTCAGGCCTAATGAACGACCCAGATTCAATCTCAGATCTAGTTGCATGTAGGATCGGCTACACTAGTTCCTGTCCATCGGCTCGCGACTCAGTTCCAACTCGCCTCGGCTCAACTCAGCTCGGCTCACGATGGATGACGTGGTAGTTGAGGGTCCCTTGTGCTGACGTGTCAGATGACTGGAAGCTGATATGGCATGCAAACTGTGCATGCTGACGTCACAATTATATCATGTTGACATCATCCTAATATGGGCTAGCCACGTGGGTGAGTCAATTGGTATTCGGGTGGGGCCAGCCCATCCGGGTGAAGAAGACGCGTGGGGCGCGTCTGAGCGCGTGGACAGCCACCTTGTCGATGCGTGGTGGCGAGTACGGGCATGTCAGATATCCCATTTCGATGCCATTTTTACTGTTGGCTTCGTCTCTTCCTCCTCTACACAGTGGTATGGTCAAAACACCATTTTGACAACTTTCATTTTTGAGCAAAAATCAAACACCACTTTAAACCCTGTGCTCTAATACCAATTGTTAGGGATTCCAGCTCCCCTATGCGTGGACCGGTGGTGTTCTGATAGTTGCCCATTGAAGGCTTAACACACTGAGACACAATATTTAACGTGGTTCGACAAATCGCCTATATTCACGGGAGATGATTATATTATTAGAGATAGAGAAATGATACAATATATACAAATACATGGAAGATGATGATCACTTCACTCAAACTCAAATCCCAACTCTCATTGCTACAATTGCAGCTGCTGTCCTTGGCAGCCCCTCTTTCCCCTTTTTCTCTATTTGCTTTGCTCTCACTCTCTCCAAAATTATGCCTTTTTTATAGGCATCAGTGGTAAGCTTCTCCAACACATTTGTCAACATTGATGAGACAAGAAAGCCATAAAACATGATACTAATTATGACACAAAATATATTTCCACTAGGGTGGGGTATTGACATAATGGCAATTTCCTAACAGTATCCAATTAAAATATATAACAGAAAAAGAATCTTTGAGCCAGCTTCAGAACTTCCATCAAATGCCCCCTGAAAATGTTTTGATTTTCTTGCCTACTTGTAGTCAAATTGCTTTTTTAATCCTGCTGAGTATTCAAGTGATCAAGAATCAGAAGGTGGATCTCTCGTGTTTTGGATGCTGTAAATCCTTGAAGTGATCAAGTATCTACTGAGTATTCTCAATATCAAAATATTTGAATCTTATAAAAGTATTTAGTGATTAACAGTAAAGATTGTTGTTGCCTTCTTCCTTTCTCTTGGATCTTATCTTCTGATGCTGTTATGAACGCAGGAGATAAAGACACGAGTGCTGGTGTTTTTGTGACTTCTCATCTGAGACCAGTATTGTTGCAGCTGCTATGGAAGGAGGAGTTGAAGATGTTGGAACCAGTGCCGGACTGAGAAGATAAAACTTGTGCTGTGAGTGTCGGTTAAAATCTCTGATATGTCTAAGCCATGCTCCCATTCTTTAAGCAAGTAATTTCATACGGAAGGAAGAAAACTTGCTGCTACTGGCGGCGGTGAAGTAAGGTGGTTACTCGGTGCTGCTGTGGTTGGCCTGCGCTCTACCACAAGAAAGGACAAGGTGAAGCTGTTGTCTGCTAGACCGAGATGCTGCCAGAGCTGGAACCAGCTGCGCTAGACTGATCACGGTGTTGCACAAGAGAAGATGAAGTGCTGGTGGAGGTCACGATGCATGCTGCTTCCATGGTGGAATGGAGGTTGGGAGAGAAGGGTTAATTATGTTGATTCACTTTTGCTTGTTACGGGTTTTGGTGTATTTTTGGGAGGTTGGAGGAACTTTATTGTGTTCCTTTTCTTTTGGTCCGGGCGTGATGGTGGATAAGAGAGTATTTTCATGTCTCTGTGATTTTTTTTGTATCTAATTCTCTTTTACAATCCCTCTCCTCATGAAATTCTCTCCTGAAATCTCTTATTCTCTGTGTGTAACCATTTATTTATATTGGTGGAAATTTTCAGGTGTAATTTATATTGTCTTGGAATTAATGTTAACATCTTTATACCATTTTTAATTATAACATAAAATTCACAGGTACTAATATAAAGTACAGATTAATTTGAAAGAAAAACACCATTATTGTTGCATATTTAATTGAAATAATTAAAATTCACATTACATGAAAAATATAATATATTACATAAATTAGGTCCATTTTCCACAAGAATTCCCAGAGATGTCATTGAGTAATGATGACTCACACTCATCAAAATCAAATACTGGAGAAGCACTCGCAGCAACAATCCAGACAACAACACAGACAACGACGCCAACTGTGTAAGAAAAAAAAAGAATAAAAAAATCAGATATATATGCATGTAGTATTAATGTATGTATATGTATATGTATGTATGCTCGCATGCTCGTGTGTGTGCACAATATTCATTTAGATCCAGAATTAGGAGAGTTATGAAATGTTGAATTACTACCATTTATGCTTCTTTTTTTCAGGAGGTGGTGGCTGTTGAGCACCGTTATTCATAGGGTGACTAGCTGCAGGTGGTGCAACATAAGGACCTTGAGGATACCCTTGAGCTGGTGGTGGATAGGAATATTGTGGTGAAGGAGGAGGAGGATGCGCCTGCTGGCTCGGTGGTGGATATGCTCCTGAAAGATCATTAGCAACCCATCCTTAATCGATGAACTTGATAAATTAATCATGTAAAAGACTAGTCACTTAATTGTGGAAAAATAACTTTACCTTGAGGTTGGTAGGTATTGTGGTGACTCATTATTTGAAATCTAGACCTCACAATAAGTGACTTATTAATTAAGCACCTTAATTATACCTAGCTAGGAAAATGTATGTTATGGAAGATACTCTACACATATTTGTTTCCATAGCTACTCTTCAGTTTATATAGCAGCATTCTTCCCCTCCCATGCTCAGCACCTCGGCGCCATCATGTATGTGTGAATGGCCTTCATGACAAGCTGTTCATCCTCCATGTGCTTCGCCATATTCCTCGCCAATCAAGCTGGTGATGTTAGTGTGTGTGTGAACACCGACACTATTAACAACTATTGTCAACTTAGGATATGGTTATTTTTGTGGTTGAGGTTGGGTTTTGTGTATAGTGTCACTAAAATAGTTAGAAAAAACAAGAAAAATTAATTTTTATAATTAAGTTTTGTGTATAATTAGGTTCTATTCAATCTCAACCTCAATCACAACCATTAAATCAAATACACCCTAGATGTTTTACACAAAGCCTAAATCATTAATTTTATTTTTGTTAATGTTGATGAATCCAAATAATTTTTTTTTTTTTCATTTTGGCATATGTATAGTTGAAGATTATTCAAATTTAATGATGTCTTACTGAAAATTTTTGAAAAAAAGCATGAAAGCTTTTATCTTTATGCACAACTTGGAATATATGACTAGTTCATAATAATATTATCTTCCAAGAGAGTGCTATAGATCTTGGTTCTTGTTTTAGCTTGATTTTTCACTGTCTCTCTTAGTAGTTAAAGTCTCACCAATTCGTATATTCGAGATTTGATCTTCTAATCAATACACATGACATTAAATTTTAAACAAATTAATATAGAATTTACTGATATTTTGATTTGTTTTGTTTGTTTTTCTTTTTCATATCTCAATATAAGTTTTCTCATTTTCTTTTTATGACTATATATTACCTAAATAACCATGTTTTTATGTTAAAATTGATGATTATAAAAAAAAATATAAAATTTAATGGTGTCTTGGACAATTATATATAAAAAATATCTTTTAGTGTTTGTGTGTGTTTATATATATATATATATATATATATATATATTTCAGATTCAAACTTCAAACTCAACATGTTAATACATATGAAGCATACACACTTATGAATTACCACCTAAGCTAACACCTTAACACCTCAAAGATTCGACCATATGTAGTCTATTTCTTTCCATGCATTTGGTTTTCAGCTTTTACATTTTATGATTTTTATTTTTCTTTTCAACTTGACATTACAATTACGAGTTAACGATATCCGGAAAATCCAAGTTATTTAAAAATAAGAAATTAATAAAGTCAATCTTAAGACAGAGTCCAAGAGTGGTTGGATCTATGACGCGTCTAAATCCATGATTTTTTAACAAGAGTTAAAAATGAGCTCGAGCTTTATTAATTTATATTTTATTTTGGAGACCAATAAATCGTGATCCGTCAGGAGTGTACGTAAGCAAGCATGACGCATACACACAGCTTCTGTCAGTTCTCATCTAGCCCGGGATGGGTTTATAAGAAGCATAAAATATAAATTATTTAATGGTTATGAAAAAAACGTGAGGGTTTGCATATATTATTATATTGTTAAGTAATTCTTGTGAAAACATTTTATTTCCTCTCCCTTTTATTTCTTATTGAAACTAGTTGAGGGGTCAACGCGTACACGCTGTTTCAGTTTGATTCCTTTCAATTGTGATCGTTTGTTTAACTTTCTAGCTAGTCTTCTTCTTCTTCTTCATATTTGTGTTGCCAGGAAACCTCATTTTAGTTGAATAAGCTTCGAGCTCGTACGTAAGAATTCTTGGTAATCTGTAGACTGATGAACTGCGACCTCCTGAAATTCAGCACATGGCTGATGGTTCTAAGCTATATATATATATATATATA
Organism: Populus simonii; assembly: GCA_007827005.2. Taxonomy (NCBI): domain Eukaryota; kingdom Viridiplantae; phylum Streptophyta; class Magnoliopsida; order Malpighiales; family Salicaceae; genus Populus; species Populus simonii. Next base: position 12,095,462 of record CM017478.2, on the reverse strand, counting down.
TATATATATATATATATATATATATATATATATATATATATATATATTAACCAAAGTTATTGGGATTTGAACGTCAAACATTGATCTGCTGATCACCAGAAAGAAATGTGCCCAAGAGCCTGAAAATCTCTTATAGTATGTGTCTAGATTGATTGCAATAACACGTAGTAGCGCAGCCCTTGAAAATAAATAAACAAATCTCAAAGAAATTAACCCACTACTAAGAAATAGCTCAACCTTTAAAATTAAAAATAAAGAAATCGCAAAGATTGCATAGCATCACATTTGAGATTTCCATGCAGGAGGTTTTGATGTATTTTATAGTATTTAACATCGTATTTCTTTTTATTTTTGAGTTTAAATTTATTATTATGAATATGTTTATTTTGATAAATAAATAAATGTAAATACACAATCAATTTATATTACCTGAAAATTTAATTTTAAAAAATCAATAATCAAAAGAGAACAAGAATCGACAACGGCAACGAAAATATACTCGAGCAATTTATATATTGAAAGGGTGGTTAATATATAAATTATTAAATTCTTACATCCTTATCTCTGATCCTCAACTAATATTGAACGACGTGTATCGCATCAGGAACGAAACACCACTCAATCTCTAACAATCTTCAATCCGACGTTAGATTCTTTAGTAAAAACTGACACAACAGGATTTCACAGATACTTCAAACCTGTGGCACAAACACAAGTACTACCAAAATCAAATACCTCAAAAAGGTCCAAACTTTGTGCTTCAAAGAGTCACAAAATCATGAACTCCATTATTGGCATTGAAATGAGCAGGTCCCTAGTGTTTTCCACAAACATTCCCCTTAAGTTTTCCCAAAAACCCATATCATTTTCTCTCTTTAATCACTCAAAACTTTGTGTTCCACAAAGATTTAGTGAGAATTCTCAATGTGGGCTTCAAAGATTTCAGCTTTTGAGCATGAAACTAGCAAGAAATGTGTGTACAAAGGCTACTTTATCAGAGATGAAGTATCCTAGAGTGGCTGCTTCATCAACTGGGCCTATACCTCCCAGTCAGCTTATTCAAGTTGTTGAGACTGCTGCTAAGACTGGTGCTGAGGTTTGGTTTCTCCCCTTTTAGCTTTTCTTGTGTAGATTTTTTAACTTTGACAGAGGCGCTTTGATGGTGTTTCTCTGTGTTTAATTCGAACTTGATTTGTTTATTTATAAGCTGATTGGAATGTGAAATTTATGAGCTTTGTTGTATTTTTGTTCAATTTCTTAGCAATAATAACTTTATTTCTTCTGAAAATTATTTGTTGTTTTAATTAATCTGGAATGCCTGAGTTATATTCTACTAAAATTAAGGCTCTTTATATATATATATATATATATTTATATGTTCATCATGCTTTATATCTCTCAAGGATGTGTTGAGTAAATTTTATTGAAAATTAAGGTTTTTTATTTTGTTTTATTATTCGCATGTATTAGACATTAAACATCTATGGCTCAATGATTGACTATTGTACATATATCATGTATGAGTAAACTGAACCAAGACTATTATGGCTCCGTTAGCAGTTTGTTGAACATAAGTTCTTTTGCTTTAGAGGCCCTTTGTGTCCCTGTTAATTTAGAGTTGGCTGTGGACAAGTATGTTAGTTTTCCTGTAGTTTCCTCAACATTCTTTTTTATCTATCCAGGTAGTGATGGATGCTGTTAATAAGCCTCGAAATATCACATATAAAGGACTTACAGACTTGGTGACCGAGTAAGGACTTATCAAAGTTTCCCAACTAATGATGTATGTCTATATTTTTTTTTCCTATTCGTAGTCATAGTGTCATGATCTTGAGGGGCAAAGTTTATTGTCCACCTTTAATTAGATGATAGATCAGATGTTTCAAGGTGATCTCTATGGATTAATTGTATTTGTACTTGTTTTTATGAAGTAAATTCATCTACCTCTTTTCTGTAGACTAAAGTTAATTCTTTACACTATTGTTTTTGGTTTGCTTGTTAAAAGATGATTATAAATATATTGGATGTATTGCAATAGCGACTGATTATGGTATCCAATTAAAATATATAACAGAAAAAAAAAAGAATCTTTGAGCCAGCTTCAGAACTTCCATCAAATGCCCCCTAAAAATGTTTTGATTTTCTTGCCTACTTGTAGTCAAATTCCTTTTTAATCCTGCTGAGTAGTCAAGTGATCAAGAATAAGAAGTTGTATCTCTTGTGTTTTGGATGCTGTAAATCCTTCAAGTGGATAAAATGAAGCTTTGAACCTCAATTTGACCTTGTATCTACTGAGTATTCTCAATATCAAAATATTCGAATCTTATAAAAGTATTTAGTGATTAACAGTCATGTCCTCAAATTTGCTTCTAGCCTCTAGAGGCTAGGAGATGTTTTTCCACAAACCTTTCTCCTCCTTCCCTTTCCCCACAGATGGTTAAATCTCACATACACCCGCACACATACACATTTTGCTCCCAAATACATAGCCATACAGGTCTCTAGAATGGATACATTTTAAATGGGATGCCTTGGAAGGGCTTTCTTCTAAACGAAAAGTAAGTATACCTAGTTAGAAGCTTTCATCAATAACTGCAATCCATTTCCTTAGCAAGAATTATGACCATGTGATCGTGCCATTCAAGTTCAGTGTATAGTCATTTTACCATTTACAGTCCATAAAAATGATGCATGTATTGACTATTGGGTTTCTTTCCTAAATATTCATGGAAAGATTTTCTTCTATATGGGTCATTAAAATGAGTTTCAGTTAAAGATTTTCTGAAGGACCTGATATGTTGGTTTACATTCTTAACTGATCAAATTCTGGAACAAACCATGCCAATTTTCACTCTACTTGGCAAAATTTACTCGCAGCACAGACAAAATGAGCGAGGCTGCTATCTTAGAAGTTGTTAGAAGGAATTTTGGAGATCACCTCATTCTTGGGGAGGAGGGAGGAATCATAGGAGATACATTATCTGATTATCTATGGTGCATTGATCCTCTAGGTTTGTCTCTTTCAGCTCCTGGTTCCTTATTCTTGTTTTGCTTTTTACTTGTTTTTTTTTCCTCCCTTTTTGAAGGTTTTTGTCCCCCTTTCCTTTATCTTTTCTTTGCTGGGTGTTGAAATTACAGTTATAGCATTTCAGAATTCAGTTTTAATTATCAATTATGCCATCATTAATAGTATAATGATCAGCAGCTTTTCTGGACATGTATTGGAAAACTTTCGCATGAATAGATCTCATTGTCATTTTTCCATGTTAAATGACTTGAAGTTATCAAACCTTGATATTTGTGTAGATGGAACAACAAATTTTGCTCATGGTTATCCTAGCTTTGCGGTTTCTGTGGGAGTTCTTTTTCAAGGAAATCCTGCGGCTGCTTCGGTGGTACTGATCAAACTTAACTTTTTCTTATAAGATAATGAAGCGAAACAAGGTCTATTTCTTTTTTGACATAAAAGAAAGATGAAAACATAATCACAGGAGACAGAAAGCACTTGACATTAAACAGCTGAAAAAAAAGGAAGCTGACAATTTACCATTTGTTTTTAGGTGGAGTTTGTTGGTGGTCCTATGGCTTGGAACACACGCACATTTTCTGCAACTGCCGGTAAGAAATTTTTGCGTTAACTTGTAATTTTCTTTATTTAATTGCCTCAGTCATTTTGTTCATCTATGGATGAAACTACCATTAATCATGACAGGTGGAGGAGCATTTTGTAATGGCCAAAAAATTCACGCAAGTCCAACTGCTCAGGTAAGTGATCATGTATTGATCAAGATCTTTAATTTTCACACATTATCAAATCATCTAATATGAATATATTGATTAGAAAAACAATGTGCCCTTCAATTATCATCTAGAAGTATGTTTAAATCTGCATTGATACATGCTGAAACATTAAGCATTCCTTACTAGTGAGTTGAACTCTCTCTTAAAGAGTAAACTCATCATGGAGAGTTAATTGACTTGCATTATTTTTTCTACATATGAAATTATCATGCTGCGTCATATCTTTTCTAGAATGAAAAGGTAAATGCATAAGTAAACAAATGACATAAATTAATCATTTTAACTTTATTAGCAAGGTAGATTATAACTCACAAGTTCATGGTTTTTAAATTGCATCTCATTTCTATTGGTTCTCCTTGCCCTTTTTGTTTTTTTAGGTTGAGCAGTCTCTTCTTGTGACTGGTTTTGGATATGAACATGATGATCCATGGGCCACTAACATTGAACTATTCAAGGAGTTTACTGATGTCAGCAGGGTATTGCCATTTTCCTCTTAAATTGTTTCTTATCTGATAGGCTATTGTTTTTTCTTTTTAACATAACATATTCCTTTTTGTATTTCTTCTTATGCTCTCTAATAATGTATAGGGTGTTCGAAGGCTTGGTGCTGCTGCTTTTGACATGTGTCATGTGGCTCTTGGGATTGTAGAAGCATATTGGGAATATCGTCTTAAGCCATGGGATATGGCTGCTGGTGTTCTGGTAAAATTCTGTTTTTACAAATGCTTTTACTTGATATGAAATTAGACTTTATTTCTATGTTTGAGATTGTGGACTTTATTAATGGAGTGAATAATGACCTCTTAGTGTATTGGTGTCTGTTATATCCCATATAACAAGCTAAACAACCCAACTTACCTTTAGTTGTGTATGGTGGCAAGGCTTCCTGACTGAGTTTTCTGCTTTGTGAATATCTAATTCTTTGCCAATCTGTGTAATGGATTCCTATGTTGGTTTCCACATAGAAATTACTTAAATGACTCCAAAAAAGATGGAGAAGGTAATACTTGCGAGGGATTGAGTAATTATCAATTGAATTTACCATTTGAGTTATTGACTTATTGCTGTCCCCCAAAGATCCATGGTGACTTCAACCATAAGCTTCACAGTGAATATAGTGGCACTGTTCTAGGAAATATGTTTATTTCTCTCACTAGCCACTTGTTCAACTTGCTAATATCACAACCACCATCCTTGGCATTCCCCAACTAACATAAACAGGCCTTTTCAAATCATATTTGTTGAATATGGACACAATTTTGTTAGTAATGAGGGTCAGTTCTAAATATTTCAATATTAACGTTTTCCTTTCCCTTTCAAGCAGATAGTTGAAGAGGCTGGGGGGACAGTATCTCGCATGGATGGTGGAAAGTTTTGTGTATTTGATAGACCTGTTTTGGTGTCTAATGGTGTGTTGCATGCCAAGGTTAGACTTCACTTGTTTTCTGTGAAAAAATCAAACACCTTTTTGTTCTTTCTCTGTTTTCCCCACTCTTTAATTGCAGACATAAGACAACTGGCATGAAAAATTTCACCAATGGCATTAACTATAAACATAGCTTCTAATGTCACATTTTTGAATAGCTAATTGCTGGGCCCTTTTGTTGTAATTGGAAAATATCTAGTACTCATTTATGAGGGAGCTTGTTCTTCCTACCATCAGAAAAGATGAGAAGGAAATTGCTAGAGCAAGTTGCTTTTGTTGAAAGGAAAACATTGTTCCGAATCCCCCTGATGGATGGGAGTCAAAATCCACTTCACTCTAAAATAAATAAATCAAATAATCTATCTGATGGATGGGAGTCAAAATCCACTTCACTGTAAATTATGCTATGTGAACCTTGACTCTTTGGGTTGTTTCATGATTTCACATTGTGTGCCTAATTCTTTAGTGTGCTTTGTGATCTTGTTTGAACCAGATGATAGATTTGATAGTCTTTATAATGCAGCTTTTGGAGAGGATTGCACCTGCCACTGAGAAACTGAAAAGCAAAGGAATTGATTTCTCATTGTGGAATAAGCCAGAAAATTACCGCACTGATCTTTGAATTGACCTAGCATTTATTCTCATTCGGAGCTTTGCTGCAGCAAGCAGGTGTTGCATATCGTGCCCTAGCTTGTTTTTTATTTTTTGAATTTATCTTATAATATAGGCTTCAATCCTCATTTATAAGATTGTTTTGCACTTTTAATTGTACCAGCTCCTTTTCATGTTACCTGATCAGTGACATGGATTCTTCCTTATCACCATGTTCATTCTGCAAAAATTAATAAAAAAAAAGAATTAGTTTTATGCAATCTCTTCCATGGTCATGATCTTTACAATTGAGCTGTGAAAGAAGCAATTTAGTGTTTAGATGATCGTTTTGTGTGGGCCAAAATGCAACATGCGAAATGTTAATGCAATCATTTTTCAAATTGTAAAACGAACTTATTTAATAAGTAAAACAAATTTATCTTCATTCATCAACTGAAAATCCAGTATTTTCCGCAGAACTTAGGGGATCCACATGCTAGTGAATCTCTGTTTGATTATTCATTGCATGGTAAATTGGCTATCCTCTGCATATTTGAAGGACATTATAGATAATTCTTTAGTTCATTTCTGTCTGGATAGTAAATGTTGTATCATTCTTAGTGCAAGCTCAAGTTTTTGGTCGAATGACAATCCATTTGATAACAAGGCACCTCTTCTATTCTCTGCCTTCATATTCATGCACACCGATTCCTCGACATTTTCGGGTGAAGTTATGAACTCGCTATTTGGGACGTCTACTCATTGTTCTCTGGCTTTTGTCTGCAACTTTTCTTTAGGTTCTTGCTTGTTTCCATTTGGGATAACTAGTGAGACATTCACTGGAACTCCCCATCCATAATATGGGTCTTTCAACTTTACCACAAGCACAGCCTCATACAAAATATCCCGGGAGAGCATTCTGCTGTTGAATTTCTTATATTTCCAGCCAGCAGGCATCTAATAGCTCCGTCACATCCACAGAAACATCACTTTCATAAGAGAACTTATGGTTAGGACTTGGGAAAAATGAACTCTCCTGGAAATAAAGTTGACATGAACTTTGAAGATTACTAGGTAAATGCATTATGCATATCAGACTAGGCACACACAGAAACTACTTACCACCCCCCCCCCCCCCCCCCCCCCCCGCCCCTCTCTCTCAATGATAGACAGAAAAAACAATGATATAATTAAGGTGATGGAAATGAGACTTGCCTTTCTCTTTTGGTTCAAGAAAACTCCAGTGTTGAGTTGATCATACTGTTAGTCCACTGAGGACCTTTGAATTGGAGAGTCTGCATCTCTTAATATGGCTTCACAGCTATGTGGTAACTTAACTTCTGTCACTGTCTTCACTTTGGCATCATTTAGTGGCTTAGAACCTGCTGCTTTCTCCTGTACTCCCACTTGGGGCTTTACTTTCTGCTTCTTTCGCCACTCTCTTCAACTTGGTTTCACCCAGTTTTGCTTCTGTTGATGTCTCTTCGATGTGCATAGGCTGAGAATAGCTAGTTTCTTCCCTTGTCTGTTGCGGCTGTGAAACGTCATCCTGTGACCACCCTGCCCCCTTCACTTCATAACCATCACTTTCTCACAAACTACTGTTTTTATAACATGGTGAGGTTAAATAATCATCTTGTGCACTAGAAGGTCCAATTAGTCATAAATTACTCCGCGAAAATGTGTTGGCTCTTGATCTAGCCGTCCACTGTTGGATCATTAATCAAGTCTCCAGGCTGTAATCACTTGATCAAGTGTGTTGAGTTATTAATGTATTGAGTTGCATCATCCATCAAATTAAATAAGATGCCTTGTGAACTAGAGAATATGTATTTTTTTCAATGGTCAAGGTATTTTTTTTGCTAGTTTTCGCTCATATGAGATTCAAGTTCCTCTCCAATAATGTCTTAGGCAAACCATTCGCGTCCATGCATTCAAAAGTGCTTTGGATTAGACAGAATATGTATTGCTTATCTGAGTGCTAACACCCACTCGCACAAACACACACTCAGACTACGACGAAAGCTCTTAAGTGTGTGAGATTACAACTTGTTGATGATGCACAGGTTGTTTTCATCAACATTCATCAATCAAAGAAAGTAAAAAGATACATATTGCATACAATATAAAAGAAGAAGTACTTATTCTGTGATAAAGCATCCATTAAAGTTATATTCCCTGAATGCAAATTGGTTTTTGGACTTCTGAGAATATAAAAAGAGAATCCTGGATTACTTTTATGCAATATGGAGCTTGTTCTGCCTGCCAAATCCTTATCACAGGACTTGACACCAATAAGAGTCATTTTCATTTTTTGTTGTCAAACAACACAGCTCATCAAAAAGAAAATAAAAGAAAAACATAAAATTAGCCTAAATTACCAGATTTAGAACTCTTGCAAAAAATAAAATAAAAAAATTCCCCCCCTATTAACCTTCTTTTGGCCTAATCTTGATACCTGCAAGAACCACGCTACCCTTCCACCACTCACTTTTAACTTCAAACATACCAAATTCTACTACTCCAGCTGCGTTCTTTGAAACTGTAAATTCGCCACCGCAAATCTCATGCCACACATCATGTTTCTCCTTGTAAGACTCAAGTACAAAGTTTTTCACCGTCTCTTGTCCATTGAGTCTTACCTTGAACTTGATTGGAACAGAATGCCAACCAAATGCATCAACCTGAAATTTCATGACATAATATACTTCGTATTTTGTAGTTGAAGCAACATTGAACATAGTTGTGGGCAATTTCCCAGTGACCTCAATCCAGTTAACTTGAAGGAGCCTTGCACCTTCGTCGAAACCAACTGACCTGAAAAATTCAAACACATTATAAAATGAAGTATAGCTGCTGCTATCACTCGAAAATGAAAGATTAAGATATCTACATGATTAAATGCTAATTTGAATGGTTTACCTTGTTTCCACTTCTGAAAGTTTGATCCATTGCCAAAACCGGGGATCATTGCCCCATATAATATTTAGAGCCTTGGCTGGCACTCTGCATGTTGCAGGACATGCTTTATCTGACGATATTGAAGAGCCATCCTATAGATTAAACATTAATTTTATCACAAAAACATAATTCATGATAAAATAAAAGAGATTAATTAACTACATGGTTACTGTTAGCGATAACAAATTGAATGTCGTTTTCTATCATACCACCTTTCCCTCCCTTTTTCATGGATGGCAATTAAGACTACTAAAAGCTTAAGCCATCACATAGGAGAATCAGAAACTTTATTCTGAAAATGAAATAAGACACTGCCAGACTCAATCTTAATATATCACCATGATCTTAAAATAGTTCCCTGCATTTTCCAGCATAAGTTCCTACACTATGACTTGAGCATGTTACGACGGATATGAGTAACCAGAGATGAACAAGAGTATGAAAATTAATGGAAACAAAAAGAGGAAAAAATCACTTACACCCTTCCAGTGAGGGCCAGAGAGAGCCTCTGATCTTTGGTCGTAATCCATATCGTAGTTCAAAGTTCTATCCACTGCAAAACTAAAAAGAAAGTAGATATATAAGCACTAGCATTCTAGCTAACAGAATTCTTATTACCCTCAAGTTGCGTAAAGCTAACATCGGACTGTGGTGACAAGGAAGAAAAACATCTAATGCCCATACCTTTACTTGAGTCTCAGCTCTCTCAGCTTCTTTGTTTTTTCCCTTTTGCTTTTCTGCCTACCCTTTTGTTATCTAGCTTCCATTCATTAATTAAGCTTCTTTTGAACAAGTCAAGGATTTATTAGTATGACAAATAATGGTTTAGCCTAGAATTTGCAACTAAGAAAGTTGAAGAATTGCTTCAAGAAATCGGAATATGTACGAGGACGAATACAAATGGAACAAGGAAAGTAATTTCTTGATTCAGTAGTGCTGTGCAAGATATGAACATGTATGGATAGGATTACAGTGTAAAGTTAGGACACAATACAATGGCATAGTTAAAGGTGAGGGAACAAAATCCTTTCCTAAATCACACGCCATTTAAAGTTGTTTCTTGTGAAACTCGTGATTCTGAATTACTTGCAGTAAGAAAATTAGAGTTTTCCACAGCTAATCTGCAGATGGTCTTTGGATCCTGTCCTTAAGTCTTAAAATTTTCATCCCCACTGTGTACTTTAGTCGCTCCTCTTCCTATACATAGAACCTAACATAACACACTTCATGCACAATTAAACAGAAGTGTAAAGATCTACAAATACAATTTATAAACAGAGAAGGAAACTTGAATTATGCTCTAAATATGGTGATAAATTTGTACCTGAACATAAATGTAGTGTTAAAGGGATTCATTTGATTGAGGGAAGGGGGGGATGAAAAGGAGGAATTCTTAGAAGCAGAAGAAGAGGATGGAGTGGATGTAATGAAATAAATCAGAAATGAAGAGTATGGGATGTCACTGAATGCCTTTGCTGATTGTTATGCCTATAACACCATTCTGATTAGAGGGTGTTGTCAGGGAAGGGATTTGATCATCTTAATTGATAGTGGAAGCACTCATAGTTTCATAGATGAGAAGGTGATTAAAGGACTCAAAGCTGTCATTGTTAAAACCACAGTTCTGACAGTCATAGTGGCTAATGGTAACATTATGAAATGTGATGCCTATGACCTAAAATTCAAGTGGTTCATATAGGGGCATGAATTTCAAGCTAATTTGAGGTTATTAAAGTTGAGAAGGTGTGATATAGTATTGGGAGTTGATTGCTTGAGGATATTCTCACCAATATTATTTGACTTTTACAAGATGAAACTGTCTTTAAGAAGGATGGAAGGATGATCGAGTTAAAAGGAATTGTAAAGGATGCCAGTTTATAAATGGTATCGATTATAAAGATACATAAGAGTTTTAAGGAGGTTGTTTATGGTTACATTGGTCAGTTCTTTTCCTTAGAAGTTCAAGAAGAGAGGAACCAGAGAATAACAGTGGTTGAAGTAGAGGCTATACTAAAGGAATACCAGGCAGTGTTCCAAGAAACTAAACACTTACCATCAAAGAGATCTATAGACCACAGAATCCCTCACATTCCAGTTGCTAAGCCAGTAAATATAAGGCCTTATAGGAGTTCTTTCTTACATAAGGAAAAAATTTGAAAATATGGTAAAAGAAATTTTGCAGAATGGAGTTATACAACCTAGCTGTGGTCCTTTAGCTTCACCAATTTTGTCAGTAAAGAAGAAAGACAACACGTCGAGATTTTATATAGACTACAGGCAACTCGATGATCTAACCATAAAAAAATTCCTAATTCCTTTGATGGATGAACTGTTGAATGAACTACATGGTTCACAGTTCTTCTCAAAATTGGACTTGAGGTCTGAATACCATCAAGTGAGAATCCATGATAGTGACATAGAAAAAAAGACATTCAGGACTCACTATAGGTATTATGAATTTAGAGTAAAGCCATCTGGCTTGACTAATGCCCCTACAACTTTTCAAGCTTTGATGAATCATATTCTGGAGCCTTTTATAACGAGATTTGTATTAGTTTTCTTTGATGATATCTTAGTGGATAGTTCAAAATTTGAGCTGCACCTTAGTCATCTAAGAAATATGCTAGAGACACTCGGGAGTAATCAATTGTTTGTGAAGTAAGTCTAAATGCTTTTTTTGTGAACAAAAAGTAGAATATCTAGGACACATCATTTCACCTGAAGGAGTTGCTACTGACCCATAAAAGATAACAACTATCAAGGAGTGGCTAGTACCTAAGTCTGTAAAAGAATTGAGAGGATTCTTGGATATTCCCGGATCATTTTTATAAGTTTCATGGTCTCTTCTAGCTTCTATAGTCCCTGACAGGGACAGGATTTTTACCAGTCTGTTCTGGAAGGAATTACTCAGATTATTGGGGGTTAAAATGCTTATGAGCCCTTCCTACCATCCACAAATTGATGGTTAGCCTGGACGAGTTAATCAATGCTTGGAAACCTACCTTAGATGCATGACTATGCATAATCCAAAGCAGTGGTCAAGTTCTGAAGAAGCAGTTAGAGGCTGCTAGACACAGGATGAAATAGATTACAGATAAAAGCAGGACTGAAAGAGAAATTTAAGTAGAAGATCAACTGTTTCTTAAGCTACAACCTTTAAGACAAATGAGTGTAGCCTTAAGGAGAAATTCTATTAACAGAAAAAGGAAAAAATGACTGAACCTGAGCACCTGCTAGCGATATTTTACATAATAGAGATGATAGCAATTCTATTAACAGGAAATATCCTTAAGCTGTGATATTTTTTCTCAATAGGACACCCTTAAGCTTCCCTCTTGCATCTTGATAGGTTTATTTCTTTTTAGTTATGACACCAAAGCTGAAATTAATGTATCAGCTGTATGTTATCTTTCATTAATGTTTATCTATTAGTAACATCATTATCTTGATGTTGTTTAGTCAGTTTTTGTTTTTTTAGATTTGAAACTTATTTAGGATAAGTTACATAACTCTTTAAATGAAGGAGTTTATGTTAGTTACGTTTCTTAATTTTGTTGTGATTGATTTCATCTATAAATAAAAGCTAAGGGATGACAGTAACCTAAGAAAAATATTCTGCTCTTTGTTCTTTAATCGCTACAAGTTTTTTGTTCTTTATTTTACTAGTTATCATCAACATTCAGTACTTTATATACCTATTATCAACAATTAGTATTAGAGCATTCTTTGATCTTTGAAGGGATTGTGAGTGAAACACGAGGGATTAGTGAGGTTAAATCAAAACATTTTTCTTTGAAGGGATTGTGAGTGAAACACGAGAGATTAAGTGATTTTTTTTTAAGAAATGGATTCTACAAATTTTCCAGCAAAAACACCAGTGTTCACAGGGTAGAATTTTGGTGTATGGGCTGTGAAAATGAAAATTTATCTCAAAGCTTTTGACTTGTGGGAGATAGTGGAGAGCGCTAAGCAACCAACTCCACTAGGAAACAATCCTACGATTGCACAGATGAAGTTTTTTAATGAAGAAAAGGCAAAGCGATTCAAAGCTCTTACCTGTCTTCATAATATTGTTAGTGAAGACATTTTCACAAGGATCATGGCATGTAAATCTGTCAAAGAAACATGGGATAAATTAAAAGCAGAATTTCATGGTGATGAGAAGTTAAGGAAGATGTAGATTTTAAATCTTAGAAGACAGTTTGAAGGTTTACAGATGAAAGAAAATGAAACCATTAAAGACTTCTCTTTTCAAATTTCAAAACTTGTGAATCAAGTGAGACTTTTGGGAGAAGATTTTCCAGATTCAAAAATGGTAGAGAAAGTTCTGGTAAGTCTACCAGAAAAATTTGAACATAAAATTTGCTCTTTAGAAGATTCTAAAGATTTATCTGAAATGAGCCTGCAAGAACTGGTAAATGCATTGCAAGCTATGGAGCAAAGGCAAGCTTATAGATAAGAAGGATCAAGTGAAGGAGCTCTTATTGCAGTTTACAAGGAGAAGAGTCGGGCTAAGAATTTTTACAAAAACAATGAAGAAGGAAAAAGAGAAAAAGGGAAAGGCTGGCAATCCAATAACTGGCAACAAAACAGTAACAACAACTTCGCTAGAGGGAAAGAGAAGAAATAAGATTTTCCTGCTTGCAAATTCTGTCAGAAAACAAATCATCTTGAAGCCTGGTGTTGGCTCAAGAATGCACAATGCCGAAATTGCAAGCAATTTGGTCGCATTCAAAGATTCTGAAAAAATAAAGTAGAAACAGTAAAACAAGCTCAAGTAGCCGATTGTTCAGAAGTCAAGGAAGATATTTTATTTATGCCTACAATACAGGAGATGTGTAACACATCAAAGGCAAACGACTCATCATGGCTCATTGATAGTGGCTGCACTAACCACATGACAACAAATTTGAGCTTATTCAGAGACTTGGATAAAAGCTATCTATCTAGAGTCAGAATTGGCAATGGAGACTATGTGAAGGTTGAAGGAAAAGGAGCAATTGAAGTAGAAACATTGTCAGGTACAAAAACTCTTAAAAATATTCTTTATGTACCTAAGATCAATCAGAATCTAGTTAGCGTGGGACAATTAATTGAATCTGGTTACTCAATATTCTTTAATGATGGAGTATGTGATATTAAAGATAAAAATGGAGTGCTACTGCTTTCTACAAAAATGATGAACAAAAGTTTTAATGTTGATTGAAGAGAAGTATGTTTGAGTGCTAAAACTTATGAGAATAATGAATCTGTTCTTTTGCACAAACGGTTGGGGCACTTCAATTATGCAACTTTAAAGAGAATGGCTGACCTGCAGATGACTCATGATTTACCAGATATACAGGAACAAAAGAGTATTTGTGAAGCTTGTCAGTTAGGAAAACAAACCAGAGTTGTTTTTCCTGACAATGCATATAGAGCACTGTCAAAACTCCAGCTTGTACACACAGATGTGTGTGGGCCGATGCATAATGAATCATTGAATGGTTCAAAGTATTTTCTTCTATTTGTTGATGATTATAGTAGGTACTGCTAGGTTTACTTTCTGAAATCAAAATCTGATGTGTTTGCTGAGTTTGTTAAGTTCAAAGCAACAATTGAACTAGAAACAGGAAACAGATTGAAGATATTGAAATCTGACAATGGAGGAGAGTATACGTCTCGACAAGTTGAGGCATACTTGGCAAAAGAAGGGATCAAACACCAACTGACAGTTCCCTACACTCCACAACAGAATGGAGTCAGTGAGAGGAGAAACCGAACATTGATGGAAATGGCAAGATGTTTGCTATATGAGAAGAAAATGCCATTAAAATTCTGGGCAGAAGCAGTAAACACAACATCTTACCTTCTAAATCGTATGACCACAAGAGTGTTAGGAGATAAGACTCCTTATAAAATTTGGTATGGTTTTAAACCCAATATTGATCATTTAAAAGTTTTTGGCAGCCCTTGCTATGTCTTGCAACCTAAAGTTAAGAGGAGAAAACTGGATCAAAAGGCTGATATGGGAATTCTTATAGGCTATAGCACAAAATCTAAGGCTTATAAAATCTACGATATGAAATCTAATAAAGTTGTAATTGCTAGAGATGTAAATGTTGCAAAGAATGATACATGGAACTGGGAAGCTGCATCAATTGAAGGGACAAAACAGGAGTATCAAATTAAACTGGATACTACAGAGGATGATGATACTGTCGATGGCAAACCAGCAAGGGGGACAAGGTCTTTAGCTGACATTTACAGCAGGTGTAATGTTGCTGAAGCAGAACCAATAGATTTTGAAGAAGCTATCAACTCACAAGTATGGATAGCTGCAATGAAGGAGGAGCTCACGATGATAGAAAAGAATGAAACATGGATGTTGGTTAACAGACCTGTTCACAAGAAGGTAATTGGTGTGAAATGGATTTTCAAAACCAAGTTGAATGCAGATGAGAGTATCAGCAAGCACAAAGCAAGACTTGTAGTGAAGGGTTATTCATAAGAGCCAGGTATTGACTTCACTGACACATTTTTTCCAGTATCTAGGCTTGATACAATAAAGCTCTTGCTTGCTCTAGCAGCAGAAAATGGTTGGCATATTTTTCAGTTGGATGTTAAGTCTGCATTTCTGAATGGTGTTCTAAATGAAGAAATATATGTTGAACAACCTGATGGCTTTGAAAAGGAGATCACATCAAACAAAGTATATCTACTAAAAAAAGGCTTTGTATGGACTTAAACAGGCTCTTAGAGCCTGGTACATTAGATTGGATAGATATCTTTTGAGTTTAGGTTTTGAAAAAAGCATGAATGAAGTAACTTTGTATGTGAAGAATGTTGACAAACATACTTTGATCGTATCAGTGTATGTAGATGATTTATTGATTGCAGGAGACAAGGAACAGCTGGTAGAGGAGTTTAAAACCAACATGAAGGATAAGTTTATGATGAATGAACTTGGTTTGTTGTCATACTTCTTAAGCATGGAAGTAACTTAGTCGGAGCAAGGTTATTTCCTATGTCAAAAGAGGTTTACAATGAAGCTACTAAACAAATTTGCAATGAAAAATTGCAAACCAGTCAGTACACCTATGGTACTGGGACAAAAGCTAATGAAGGAGGATGGAGCTCCCAAAACTGATGGAAAAGCCTACAGAAGTTTAGTTGGCAGCTTGTTGTATTTAACTGCTACATGTCCAGACATTGTTTTTGCTGTTAATTACCTTTCTAGGTTCATGCAAAATCCAAGTCAAATTCATTTTGTTGCAGCTAAGAGAGTTCTGAGATATCTGAAAGGGACTTTAGAGTTTGACATGCATTTTGTGAAATCAAGTTCTGTTAAACTAATTGGTTTTTCTGATAGTGATTGGGCTGGAAGTGATGAAGAAATGATGAGCACCTCAGGTTATTGTTTTGCTATAGGAGGAAGCATTTTCTGTTGGAACTCAAAGAAGCAATCAGTGGTTGCACATTCCACTGCAGAGGCAGAATACATAGCAGCATATGTGGCAGCAAAGCAATTGATATGGCTAAGGAAAATGCTGAATGATCTAGATTTTGATCAACGAAGTCCTACAGAATTGTTTTGTGACAATACATCAGCAATAGCTATTTCAAAGAATTCTGTTTTTCATGACAGGACCAAGCATATGAAAATCAAGTTTCATGCTATCAGGCAATTCCAGCAAGAAGGGGAACTAGAGATGATATACTGCACTTCAAAAGAACAATTAACAGACTTGTTCACTAAGCCTTTAGCTAAAGATAGATTTGAAGATCTAAGGGAGAGGATAGGAATGTGCAGCTTTGGAACCAAAGAGGAGTGTTGAAGTTATGGCACCAAAGCTGAAATTAATGTATCAGCTGTATGTTATCTTTCATTAATGTTTATCTATTAGTAACATCAGTATCTTGATGTTGTTTAGTCAACTTTTATTTCTTTATATTTGAAACTTATTTAGGATAAGTTACATAGCTCTTTAAATAAAGGAGTTTATGTTAGTTACATTTCTTAATTTTGTTGTGATTGATTTCATCTATAAATAAAAGCTAAGGGATGACAGTAACCTAAGAAAAATATTCTGCTCTTTGTTCTTTGCTACAAGTTTTTTGTTTTTTGTTTTTCTAGTTATCATCAACATTCGGTTCTTTATATACCTATTATCAACAGCATCTTGATAGGTTTATTTCTTTTCATATGATTTTCTAGATGCATTTTTTATCATTATTTTTTAGCCAGTTCTGCAAATTTGGCAGAATTTGTGCATGTTTTTTGTTTCACCTTGTTTGGCCTTTGGCCTTCTTGGTGTTTCATAACTTGCCAAAAAGAGAAAAGAAAAGAAAAGAGAAACAATTCTCATCATATAGCTAGAAAGCAATCATCAAAGTAAGTTTAGTTGAAGATAGAAGAACTACACGAGGCAGTCAATTATTTGATGTTAGAACAACAGCATATAAATCTCAAGGACACCACACAACAGATAAAGCTTGGTAAAACTAGACAGGTCTCATTATTGCGTTACATCTAAAATAGGATTGTAAGAGACTGGTTGATTTGAACCAAATCTCAAGTTTTCACTTCACTTCTTCAACTATGGCACTTTTTCAACTATGGCCTGGTGAATTTGCAAACCTCCCTTCCATTTGCCTGTCCACACTTCATACAAACCAAAATAGAGCTTGTTATCGTCCGTTCCTTTAATAACATCAATCACGAAGTCCGAGGTAACTGATTTCTTGTCTGTGCTTACATCTGATAGGTCGACTTTGCTCCATCTGTACCTTCCCTTCTTCCCTAACTTGGCCATCATAAAAACAGGACAACCATTCCAACCAAATGCATCTTTTTTCATCGATACTTCGAATTTAATTTTGTACTTCCCTTCTTTTAAGGGGTCCTTTGTTGTACCCGTTAGTTCAAGCCAACACACTTGCACTAGCTCTGCTGGTGTTTCATCCGAGCTGCGATATTCAAGCTCAAATAGTATAGTAAATGTCCGTGTTTGCTTAGCAAAGTTTAAAGTTTACACATCACATGCTGCAAAACTAAGTTTCCTTTCCAGCTAAAACTAAATATAGAGAACATGGATTCTTACCTTGACTGATCAGGCAAGTTCCAGTAGCGTTTGTCATTTCCCCATATGATGCTAAACCCCCTCGGCTTAAACGTCCAGCTGTTTTTGTCCTGTAAACACGAAGAGGAATTCTCATCAAGAAAAAAACTTTCAACTTGAAATAATGTGTTAGCCTTAGATACAGTTGCCTTGTATAACGGTAAACATTCAAAATACTATGCTTGAATTTAGCAAGCTGGTTAACAAAATGTTCAGTTGAAGGATTATAATTCGGAGGCCTAATCTATGAACAAACACCGATGAAAGATAATAGCAATCTGACCTCTTCATAAAACACTTTGTTAATATCGGCATCGTAATGTGGTTTATTTGAAGAAGACATCTTGAGAGCAAATAAATTCTAGTGTTAGTTTGGAGAGAGAAAAGATGATATATTTGTTGATCCACAAAGAGCCCTTTTTATGCAGCCCCAAAGAAGCGTTCATTGATTATGTCAGCTTCCAAGAAATGAACATAAAAAAGATACTCAACCACAGAAAGAAAAAAAAGAATGGAATAAAACTTGGGACGGAAAAAGGATCAAGTAAATGTGCTCTACTTTATCAGAACGAGTGGATCCTAACCTTTTCTTTTCTTTTGTGTCTTGATGCTCCATGTATGATCAAGAAAAGAATCAATTCGCTTGGCAGCAAGAGTTGTGCAAACATAATTTTCCAGCTTCCTAACCACGAAATTGAAACATATATGATGTGAACGTGTTGCACGATACATTTATGAAAAGGATTGATTCGTTGTAAACATATATGATTTTATAAACAAAATTCTATAGAAGGGTTGATTCGGTGTAATCCATCGAGGTCTGGAAGACTCTCAAATTAAGTTATTTTTCTTATTTTAATTATTTTTTCTAGTTAATTTTAGATTTTAATTATTTTCTATTTAGATTTGGATTTGTTTTGGTTAGATATGTTTTAAACTCTATATAAACAATTTGCATGTTATTTTTTTCATTAGATTATTGAATTATAAAATTTTCAAAAAATTAGAATTTCCTCTCTATTTTTAATCTTAAAGGTTGAAAACCATATTTTTTTTATTCACGTGATGTGTCACGCAGAATATAAAAATAAAAAATTGAGCAAATTTTGCATAGGAAAGAGTTGAATAGGAATCCGAATACTTTCTTGATAAGGATACTTTCTTTGAATCCGAATAATGCCCACCATTCCCAGCTTTTTCAAGTTGAATTCAATGGACGGCTGAAACTATGAGCAAATTAATTCGGCATTTCTGTGTGGCGTTGTGAATCTATGAGAAATCAAAATTATAGTCCGCCGATGTTTTCATGTTCTGAATCACTTCCGGTGATTGCTATCAGAAAAAGGAAAGTAAAAGAATGGATTCCGACAATTTGATGCAAAAATGCTTTTGCACTTTGCTTGCGTGGTTGGCTGCTTCTCATCGGTAGAGAATCTAACCAAAGGGTTGTCATACAGCGTCTCCGCCTCTGAACACCTGAATTTAGAGAGATATCTGAAAATCCATGATCTGTGATAAGTCAAAACTATAAAAAAAAATCAATAACATGACAAAAAAAAAAAACTATTACAATCTTTTATATTAAAACACTAAAAAAACCCTTTTTAATAGAAAAAATAAAATTAAAAAAAAAACTAGAAAAACCTAATGATACTAAATAGAAAAAAATAAAATTTCTAAACTAAATATGAATAATAAAAATAACTAAGAAAATATTTAATTTTTTTCATCAAAATCTACTTGACAAAAAGCTATTAATACAATCCTTTAAGTAGAAAGAAAAAACTAGAAAACTCTAATAATAATAAATAAAAAAATAAAATAGAAAAACTATCTTCTTTAAATTGGAAAACTAAAAAAACCTAATATTACTGAAATGGAAAACAAAAAAAATATTTATTTTAAATAGAAAAACATGAAAAGCTTAATAATAATGAACATGAAAAAATAAAGTTTCCAAAGTGAACAAGAAGAAATAAAAATAATAAAGAAAATATTTATATTGCCAGAAAGCTCATGCATCATTTATGTCCAAAATTTTAATCATGTATGGTATTTAAACAAGATTATTTTCTTTCAAATCCCAGATTAAGATTAAATAATACTCGATTTACAGGGGGGAAAAAACGAGCTATTTGGAACATTAAATCAAGCAATTTTTCCCATCTTGGTAAGCAAAATTAAGAACTAGCTGTTATAGCTAGCATTAATAAATTCATGTCCTGTAGAACTGTTGCTTCCTGAACTATATGGCCTCATGAATTAGCAGACCACCCTTCCAATTTGCCAGTTTATCCACACTGTTCTAATTACAAGCCAAAACGTACATAGCTTAATTTGGATTTATAATTTTGAACTCTTTCTGATTCTTCTCAGCAGGAATTTCCTTCGGCTCCTCTCCTAGCTATTAATCATTGGTTTATTTTTAAACGTGAGCATCTTCCCTCTCTTCCTATCCTAGCCATCATCAAAACAGGAGTATCAGTCCAAGAAAACGTGCGTTGTTTTTCATGGATAACTTGAAGTTAATTACTAATTTCAAACCTCTCCCCTTTCGTTACATGATCTGTCACTTCAAACCAACACACCAGTAGCAGCTCTTCAGGACCATCATTAGCTAAACTCACCACAATTCAGCATCTGCAGATTCACACAAAACTATTCCTTTAGGACCCTCTCTAGCTAAACTCTCGAAATGAAGTGAGAATGGTTTAGAAAATAGCAAATACTCTCAAGAGGACTGCCACTTTTGATTAAATTCTGGACTTCCACATACAGGTCACAGATTCAAATTATTTAGAGATAGGCGTGTCAGGGTTTTGTAGATGAGAGACGTGAGTCATCCCTGTAATGTAAACCAAAGTCCACTCGACTTTGCTCGTAAACTCCTGAAAACTTAGGACTACAGACTCTTTCATATTTCAATAGCAGAATTTTATTCCGGTGCTAAAGATTTTTCCTTGGATTTATAAAATATTTCACAGGAAAAAAAAGAAAAAAAAAACTCACTGAGGTTACATTTATCCATAACTCATCAAGGATAGTACAAGAGTGATTAATTTGAACGGAAGCTCAATCTGGCATTTCTTCAACTACAGCCTCATGAATTTGTAAACCTTCCTTCCATCTTCCAGTCCACAATTCGTAGAGTCCGAAATAGAGCCTGGTATCTTCAGCCTTTTTCGGAACTTCAAACCGAAGCTTCCCATAAGGAATTTCGATTATGTTGCCGATTCTCATATCTCCTAAATTGATTTTTTCCCATTTGGCAATTCCTTTCTTCCCTAGCTACCTTAGCTAGCATGAAAACAGGATCTTCCTTCCAAACAGAATCTTGTTTTGTCATAGATATTTTGAAGCTCAGTGCATACCTCTTCCCTTTGGATAGGGGTTCCGAAGTTGAGCCGTCTATTTCAAGCCAGCATACCGCCAGCAACTCTGCAGGACCATCCGTCCTGAAATTTATGTGTAGAACTTAAGCATCCAATGAGCTTTATGTCAGAAAATTATTATTTTATGATAGTTTGTGTCTATATCATTTGATTATTTACAATACTTGAAGCATTGAAACGATATAATTTGATTAAAGGGGTGATTCTCTGTACCCTTTCTCAGGCATCTTCCAATAACTTGAATTACTACTCCATGTGATGTGCAATCCCCTTGGTTTAAACCTCCACCTACCTTCATCCTGTAAGCATAAAAATAATTCCAACTCACCATTAACAACCTCATTTTTACTCATAAAAGATAGATGAACATTCTCAAAAACCTTCTAATATCAAACTAAAACCCAAGTTTGTTTATATATATATATATAAAATTGGGACTACAACAAACAAATAGTAGTGCAGAAAAGTGGTACTAAAATAGCTAATAATATATCCAACCTTATCGTGTTCCACTTCTGCAGGATCAGCTGCCTCAGACATCTTGAGAGAAAATCAAGTCTAAATATTATATTATTAGTTTTGACAGACTGCAATGCATGATGTATATGAATCCTTATTGAGCCTTTTATATCCAGGGAAAGTATTTTTCTCTGTTCATCAATATGTTCCTGTCAAGACAAGGACATTGAGAGAAAATCAACCACAAAGAAAAAAAAATCGATCCAACGTAGTTTTGAAACAAAGGAATCGTGTAAATTGTGGTCGATTATATCAGAAAGAATGGCATCAAGATATTTTTGTTATCAATTAGTGGTCCATATATGGTCAAGTAAAGAATTGATCCATTTTGCTAAGTGGTAACTAGATTCATTCTATGAGCATATATAGACCCACATTAATTGCCACCAAGAGAAAGTTCAATTATGAAGAAGAAGAAAAAGGAATTTTTTCTGTGCAGAGACTTTTCCTTAAGCTAGATATATTTCTAAATCCAATAAACCCACCAATAACTTCAATAAAATTAGTGAATTAGAGGAACTCATTTATTTTATTTTCCTTTACGTTGTAATTAATTTTGAGGTCTAAATTTAACAAACCATTTTATTTTTAAAACTCTGATATTTGTTGTTTTAATTAAAAAAAATCTTTTTTTTTAAAGGATCAATACCAAAAAGTTTACAAACAATCAAATCAATATGTCTAAGGATCAACGTCAATTTTTTTCGGTAATCAATTAGGAAAAGCTACTTTCGTGAAATTAGTATTTCTATTTAGTTTAGCTTTTTCTTATTTACTTAGTTATTAAGTTTTTTTTTTATTTAGAAATAGAAAACCAATATCATTGTTTTTCTTTGCTATCTCAATACACATATTTTTCTCTATAAAGATATCTTCAAAGCTATAATTTATCGTTTTTTTTTCCCTTTTTTCTCTATGCTTTACCTCTATGATTTTTTGAATTAAGCTGTTTATCACTAACGAAAACAGCCAGAGGACTATTGGATGAATACTTTTTTAATTTTTCAAGCAATATAAACAGCTCTTTAGCAGTATGATCACACCTGCTTAAAAAACTTTCTTAATCAGTTCAGTTCCACACCCAGAGGACTATTGGATGTTGACGCAGCAAATCACAAGGCAAACAGAAAAGCTCTGGAGAAAGAGTCTTTAAGTCTACAGTTCAATCCATAGCTAAATAACTGGGGTCTTAACATTGTATACTATAAGTTTGCCCTAGTTGCGCTGACTAAGAAAATCAAAATAACTTGAAATATGACACTAACGAAAACAGATAAATAGTCAGATGGAAATCCGGAATTGAAATCAATCTGCTCTGCTGATCAAATCACTGAAAATACCTGGAAGTAGGCATTGTAAATGGATTTTGACCCTCAAAACAGCCTTTGTTGGCTTCACATGCATTCCCACGTTACAAAGCTCTAAATCAGTTTTCATATTGGGATTTCGGATCCAATCAGACACTGGAATTAAAGTTTTCTGCCTTTAACTTTATTTTTTTAGCCTTCCAAGTTAACTTTTGGGGCTTCTGTTTTTTTATCCTTTTTTTTTTTATGATAATCGAGCAATATTATTGATGATAACTAGCCATAAAGTAGATGTAGAGATTCTGTTTATCACTTATCTTCTAGAGATTCCTTCGAGTCATAGAATACATCTTCTAGATTTTCCACACGAGACGGGGCAGCAAAATCATTAACATGATTAGTAGATGTAGAGGCCGAATCGTTAACTACAAGCTCGTTGGGAGGAGCTGGCCGTACTTGCTTATTTATGGACATGTCCGGAGGGTTTTCAGATGCTGAAGTACACTTGTCAGCTGTTACTTCTTGCACTTTGGAGTCGTCCGAACGGGTATTAGATGTAGAAGCAGAATCCTCAGCTGTTAATTCCCGAACTATGGCCTCATGGATCCGTAGACCACCCTTCCAGTTGTTAGTGTTGAATACTAAACTCAATCTAGAAGGTCAAGGAAGGCAACCACCGGCCAGCCAGCCACCAGCTGTGACCGACCAGCCGCCAGCCACCAGCCGCAGCCGCCAGCCGCCTTCACACCATTGGCCGCCAGCCGCCTTCACACTTGAAGGTTGAATTTTCTTGTTTTGAATTCGTGTATAAATAGCAAGCTGAGCTTATGCTATTATGTGTGGGAGAGTAGAGAGAGACACTAGAGAGAAAAGAGAGAGGGCGTGTATTGTTAAGCCTTTTGTGTTAATTAATTGTAAGCTTGTGTTCTTGTAATAAAACTTTGTGTTTTATCCCCTCCGAGTGTTTCAAAGCCACCACCAGTGGTTTCTCCCACCAACAATTGGTATCAGAGCCCCGTTCGTCAGAAAACAGAGCTCAATCGGACACCGGGGTGAGCCACACGCGCCGCCTGAAGATCCGGTGACTGTAGCCCAGTCTCACCCACGCGCGCAAGAGGAAGAAGACGAGTGCCGTCCACGCGCGCCATATTTGAGCCGTTTAAGCCGCATCAGCCGAGCCGCAAGCCGATCCTCCAGCCGAGCCGAAGAATATTCCCGAGAATATTCCCTTGCAAGCCGAGCCGCTAAGCCGAGCCTCTCTTAGCCGAAGCCGAGCCGATAGAATATTCCACAGAATATTCCCGGTTCAACCCAGCGAACCGCCCGACGCCCAGAATTGGTTTTTTGACCGGTTCACCCATTGTTGGACCTGATTTCTACAAAGTCAGACCGGTTCCCGACTATTTCGACCATTCCGGATCGATCTACAGTGTCGGTTTTGCCAAATTAAACTCCCAGAAGGAGATATAGTCATTAAAAGAGCAAAATGACTACAGAAAGTACACAAACACTCATCCCGAAGCTGACCAAAGACAACTATGATAGTTGGTGCATCAGATTAAAAGCATTCCTTGGTTCACAAGAGTGTTTGGAGATTGTACACTATGGTTATGATGAACCAGAGTCTAAAGAAGAAGAAGATGCTTTACAAGAGGCAGAAAAGCAAGTCCTCAAAGTCAACAGAAAGAAGGACAACAAAGCAAAAACCATCATCTACCAAGGTCTTGATGAAGACACATTCGAGATCATTGCTTCCGCTGAAACATCACATGACATATGGGAGGCTCTCCAACAAAAATACAAAGGTGCTGACAGAATCAAGAAGATTCGTCTTCAATCTTTGCGAGGTGAATTTGAGTTATTGCAAATGAAGTCCTCGGAGTCTATTTCTGATTATCACACAAGAATTATGGTGATAGTCAATCAGATGAGGAGAAATGGAGAAGCCATCGTCGATTCTCGAATTACTGAGAAAATTTTGAGATCCCTAGATCCAAAATTTGATTTTGTTGTTGTCGCTATTGAAGAGTCCAAGGAAGTGGACAAGTTGACAGTGGATGAACTTATGAGTTCTTTGCAAGCTCATGAGCAGAAGATTGTAAAGCAAAATGGAGATAAGGCCATCGAGCATGCCTTACAAACAAAGCTGTCTCTCAAGGACAGATATGAGCAAGGGGAGACTTCAACAAGTGGATATACCACTCAAGCAGGAAGTCAACAATCCAGAGGAGGATTTCAGCAATTCCAAGGAAGAGGTTCTTGGAATACAAGCTTTAGAGGAAGAGGTGGTAGAAACACCACCAGAGGAGGTAGAGGACAACAAGCATTCACTCCTAGAGGAAGAGGAGGCGGTTACAATAACCGTGACAAGAGGAATATCCAATGTTATAGTTGCAATCAATTTGGGCACTATAGCACTGAATGCAGAAGGAAAGCTCCGTTGGAGATACGTGAGCAAGCCAACTATGCAGAGAAGGATGATAGAGAAGAAGCTGCATTTCTTGTCCAACAAGGACTTGATGAGAAACAGGAGAATATGTGGTATCTAGATACTGGAGCCAGCAATCACATGTGTGGCTACCGAGAGTTATTTGGTGATCTAGATGAGACCAAGCAAGGTCTAGTTACTTTTGGAGATACCTCAAAGGTTCCATTCAAAGGTAAAGGCAGCATCCCAATCAAGTTGAAGAACGGCGATTCCAGCTACATCGCCGATGTGTATTATGTCCCAGCCATAAAGCAGAACCTGATCAGTTTAGGTCAACTTTTGGAGAGAGGATATACTTTTTACTCGAAGAATTGTCATCTGACAATTAGAGACAACAATTGGAGATTAATGGCCTATGTGAAAATGTCCAAGAATAGGATGTTTCCTTTGAACATCCAGTATGATGCAGCAAGGTGTTTGAGTGCCATCACCAACAGTGAAGAATGGCTCTGGCACCTGAGGCTTGGACATCTGAATTTCACAAGCTTGAAGATGCTAGCAAGCAAGAAGATGGTCAAAGGTATGCCTCACATTGATCATCCAGATGAAGTCTGTGAGAGTTGTGTCCTCAGCAAACATCACAGATCCAGTTTTGCCAAAGAAGTCAACTGGAGAGCAAAGAGGCCACTGGAGTTAGTACACACAGATGTGTGTGGCCCAATTACGCCTATGTCGACTGGACAGAATAGGTACTTCCTCACTTTTATTGATGATTTTAGTAGAAAGACGTGGATATACTTTCTGAAGAGGAAGTCAGAAGTATTCAATTGTTTTAAAGATTTTAAAGCAATTGTGGAGAAGCAAAGTGGCTATAAGATCAGAACAGTGAGATCTGATCAAGGTGGAGAATATACAGCAAATGACTTTGAAGCCTTTTGTACACAACAAGGCATCAGACATCAGACAACGCCAGCTTATACACCACAGCTGAATGGTGTAGCTGAAAGGAAGAATCGCACGATTCTTGACATGGCAAGAAGTCTGCTCAAAGCAAAGAAGTTGCCCAAGCAATACTGGGCTGAAGCTGTATCATGTGCAGTGTATCTACTGAATCGCTGCCCAACCAGAAGTCTGCAATCTGTCACTCCAGAAGAATCGTGGAGTGGTCACAAACCAAGTGTTACTCATCTACGAGTATTTGGTTGTGTGGCATATGCAAAGATCCCAGATGCAAGAAGGACCAAAAGCGAGAAATGCATCTTTGTGGGATATGGTGAAAGAAGGATGGGATACAAGCTGTATAATCCCATCACGAAGAAGGTGATTATGAGTAGAGATGTTATCTTTGAAGAAGATAAATCTTGGGAATGGAATGATGATCAAGAAGCAGTCAAATGGATCAACATTGATTTGATCCTTGAAGGTGAAGAAGTACCAACAGTACTTGTCGAAGAACCGATTGTGCCAGCAGCTGAACCAGAAAGTCCGGAGATTGTGCCAGCAGCTGAACCACAAAGTCCGGAACACAGATTCCCTGTATTCAACAGGAGGAACACACCAGGAGCATCATCATCAACACCAGCAGCAACATCCTCATCGTCAGAAGGACCAAGAAGGATGAGAAATCTTGACGAGTTGTACGATGCCACGCAAGTCATCGAAGATACAACTCTATTTTGTTTCTTTGCAGAGAATGACCCACTTAGCTTCAACAAAGCTATCACAGAAGAGAAGATAGAAGCAATGGATGAAGAAATGCATGCCATTGAAAAGAATGATACCTGGAAGCTGGCTTATCCACCAGAAAGCAAGAAAGCAATAGGTGTCAAAGGGGTCTATAAGACAAAGAAGAATGCAAAAGAAGAAGTGCAAAAAGACAAAGCCATTGAAGAGGGAAACATTTATCAGAATGAAGTTCATGCTTGGCATGACATCCCTCGAATGAGTTTAAAGGGGAGATTTGTTGAATACTAAACTCAATCTAGAAGGTCAAGGAAGGCAACCACCGGCCAGCCAGCCACCAGCTGTGACCGACCAGCCGCCAGCCACCAGCCGCAGCCGCCAGCCGCCTTCACACCATTGGCCGCCAGCCGCCTTCACACTTGAAGGTTGAATTTTCTTGTTTTGAATTCGTGTATAAATAGCAAGCTGAGCTTATGCTATTATGTGTGGGAGAGTAGAGAGAGACACTAGAGAGAAAAGAGAGAGGGCGTGTATTGTTAAGCCTTTTGTGTTAATTAATTGTAAGCTTGTGTTCTTGTAATAAAACTTTGTGTTTTATCCCCTCCGAGTGTTTCAAAGCCACCACCAGTGGTTTCTCCCACCAACAGTTAGTCCACACTTCATACAAGCCAAAATAGAGTTTTTTCTCAATATTTTCAACGTTTTCATCACCTCTAAACTCAACCCGACACTTCTCCGCCGGGAATTCCTCTTCTTTCAGGCCTAACTTTGATAGATCTATTTCTACGCTCTTATATTCTCCCTCCTCTCCTATCCTTGCCATCACATAAACAGGATCTTCCCAACCAAAGGAATTCTCTTTATTCATGGATAATATGAAGCTAATTTCATACGCCTTCCCTTTGGTAGCAGTCATTGAACCAGTTACATCAAGCCAACACACCTCTAGCAGCTGTGCAGTACCATCCCTATAGCTTGCAAAGAGCAAATTAATAGAATCGTATAGACATAAAAAAAAATAGTCTCTAAAAAAACTGATATTGATTTTTTTTTTATAATGAAACTATAACTATAACTAAAAGTATGGCTGGAACTTTGTATATTGATTTTTTATATATATATATAATGAATACATGCAAGAATATTCACCAAAAATTTTGATTTTAATTTAATGATGTGGAATAATTAGCCGGGATTTTATGGATCACATCGACAAACAAAAACGGTTAAAGAAAGTATCCAATCACGTAGTTTAACTCCAAACAGTTAATCCAACTGTTAGATTGAGCTCAAGTTTTATTATTGGTGAATTCTGATAGAAAATTGAGCTTGTGCTAAGCTTCCTTTCACACTCCAAGCCCGTTCGATGCTCATATTCGCCAAATCTCAATTAAAGTTTCAGTCCATATTTTATACTTTTTCCTTTTTAATTTTGGATTTTAGGGTTTTTTTTATTAGTTATTTCCAAGTTATTAGAGGTATTTAAACCAATCATTTCAGATTTTATGGGACTTTTGTTGAATAAACTATAGACTTTTACAACTTTAGTTGTATTTTTGTCTAGCCTAGGGTTCTAGACGTGTGTTAAACTCAAACCCATAGTTTTCTGTGTCTCATTTAGTAATTCTAATTTTACTTCTATTAAAAAATAATTGTAACATAACAGCAGATGATGAACCACACCAAAATTTGTAACAACACACTTCAACAAGAAAGTAGGTATATATTATCCTCACCTTTCAGAGATTGTCCAAGCTTCACGTCTTTCTTCCTCCGAAATGCTGCCTAAAAGATTCTTTGGTTTAAACGTGGTTTTACCATCAGCGTCCTATAAAACATGTCAAACAATACAATTTCCAAATTGTCATCATGATCATCACGAACTGATGATTAATTACCATTCATTAGTATTATTCTCACCTGTGAGAGGGCCGGTTCTGTATCCGTCTCTGGATTTTCATTATTTGGAGATGGTTGTTGAGAGTCGCTACTTGCCTTACTGCTGTTAATATTTGTCCGAAATTCTCTTAATATCAAATAACGAAAGGAGTTCTAAATTTAATACACAACTATTGAAAAGTAAATTAAATTTTAAAAACGTGTGGGACCATTGATCTCTTAGGTTCTATGTTTATTTTAATGTAAATACTCTCCGCATGTCTAGAATAAATTACATAATTAACTTATATTGTTTAATTTCTCATGATATAACTACACTATACTAAATATAATATATTTCAATATTATAAAAAAATTTATGTTTAAATTATATAAAAGAATTGTGAATAAAAAAGATGTTCTTGTGATAAAATTCAATCCATCTGATTTTATGAGACCCATAAATTATTTAGATATGATTTGAAATTAATCTCTAAGTTATAGTGCAGTGAATATCAAAGATGACAACTACTTTTAGATTATTATATTTGTTGTAGGAAGAGGTTTTATAAGTCAATGGTGTGTTTGTTTTATAATATGTAAAATAATACCATATTATTTCAGTTTTTATGGAAGAAGATTATTCTTGTCAGTTCAAAAGAACATAGAGTGAGATTAACAAGTTGTGGAATGGGAATAACATTATCCTTAATCACAAATTGTAAAGAGAGAAGCGTTAAACTAATTAATGCCCTGTTAATTACAAAACAATCAATTACTATGAACCATGAATATGTTCTCACAGAGAAGTTCATATTCAAGACTTCACTACACTTTAAGGCCAGTTATAGATACAGTTTTTCTTTATTAAGTTCAGGTCAAAAGGTATAGGGATCAATTAGTAAGAGAAAGCGTGAGATTTTTACTTTTTATTAAGGTAAAGGGAGAGATTTAATCCACAAAATGTATCTCCCAAGTTTTGAGAATAATCCTTTTTTCAGCAAGAAACTATCATGTATTTGGCTGCGAATAATGAAAACAATAAATCCATCCGAATTAGTGCAAAGGTTTTAAGAAATAAACTAGATTTGTAGTCCAAAATGACGAGTATGTTCACTTTTAAAATGATATGTTGTTGGGAGATTCATTGCTGAAAAATAGACAACTGAGACTATACAAATTGTCTCCTGGGAAGCTAGTGACAATTTTGAACCTGAGTTCATGGTATAATGGATTTTGGACTTGGCAGTTAGGTTGGCAAAGAGATTCAAGGGCTTTTGAGCTTGATCAAGTTTCTTCCCTGAAAGGCCTCTTAAACGAGATTCAATTGTTTCAATGGAAACCAAATGCTAAAGTCTAGAATATTGAAAGTGATGGGAGATTTTTAGTTAAATCTTGCAGTACACTAGTCGATGGTTCTTTTACATCAAACATTTGGGATTCTGTAGATCCCATAAAGATTCAGACATTTTTATGGTTAGCTGTGCAGAACAGATTATGTTCCTTTCTTTTAGCAGACGGTTACTTCCAGTTGATCAATCTTGCGTTAGGAAATTGTTATTTTGTGGCAATTAAAGACCCCACTTCCACTTAGTGGAAGCTTATTTAGTGCCACCATTTGTGCTATGTCTCATGGCTTTTATCCACCATTAATACCATGATTTATGGCCCCTTGTTTGCCATTGTTAACTATAAATAGAGGTATTATTTGTGAGAGCAAAATGAGAGAGAGAGTGGTGAGTGCAAAATGTGAGAGGCCAAGAGAGAAAGTGAAGGGCTGCCAATTGCAACAGCTACAAGTGCAACAATGAGAGCTAGGAGTTGAGTTTGAGTGGATATGATCCTCCTCCTCCATGTATTTGTATTGTATCCTTTCTCTATCTCTAATAATATGAAACTCTCCTGTGGATGAAGGCGCTTTGCCGAACCATATTAAATATTGTGTCAGTGTGCTTAGCCTCCAATGAGCAACTATTAGAACATCACCGGTCGGAATCCCCAACAATTGGTATCATAGCATATGTTTTAAAGTGGTATTTGTTTTTTGCTCAAAAATAAAATTTGTCCAAATGGTGTTTTGACCATACCAATGTGAAGAGGAGGAAGAGACGAGCACCCCCACGCGCCTATAAGGTGGCTGCCCACGCACGTAGACGTGCCCCATGCGTGCAACGCGTCTTCTTCGCCCGGATGGGCTGACCCGACCCGAATACCAGTTGACCCAACCCACGTGACTGACCCGGATAAGGATGACGTCAGCATGCACAAGTGGCATGCCATGTTAGCGCTCAGTCAACTGACACGTCAACACAGAGGGATCTACCTGCCACATCATCAGCCGCGAGTCGAGCTGAGTTGAGTGGAGCCGAGCCAAGTTGGAGTCGAGGGATAGGATCCTGTCTAGCAGATTCTACGTGCAACCGGATATGAGATTGAATCTGGGCCGTTCATTAGGCCAGAATTGTTTTGATCAAATCTTAGCTGTTTGAAATGCAATTTGGATTATTTTAGACTTGTTTTCAGCTAATTTGATCGTTCTAGATGCAATGGTATGGTCCGATTGTTGATATTGAGATCGAAAGTGGTGGTGGTGAATTATTGAAAGAGATTGCCCGGTTATGAGGCATCTGAAGGTCATCATGGTGGTCGATGGAGATGAAGAAGAAGAAGAAGGTGGACATGTTTGCCCAATTACATGTGTTGAACTGCTAAGTGGGGGAATGTTAATTGCCTTGAGGGAGGGCAAAATTAGGACACTTTTGACACCCGATCATATGGACAATTAGAGGTGTAGAGTAGAAATTGATGAAGACCAATCTTGACGAATCTAAGCACTGGTAGTCTCACCAGATATTGAGAAATCAGGTATAAAACTAAGATATTCCAGATCACTTGCAAAGAAAAGCCGCAACAAAGCTAGCAAATGGTTGTTTATATGGAAAGACAGTACGATGGATAGATATAGCCTAAAAAGTTCTGTTTAAGAGATTTGGTTTTAAGCGGGACCGGTGTGACCCCTCCAATCTTTTCTGGGAACTTGCTTAGTGGAAAGATTATCCATACGGTACTATTTTCATACATATAGTAGTTTGTAATGAAATGGTTGAAGACTAATAAGATAACAAAACAAAAGAACAGTTGGTTTCGTATGTTCAAGGATCTGATGGAGTGATGATTTCTCCAAAAAAAGTTAGATTCGGTGACTGTGATTTCTCGAGGGTAGAATTGATGAAGACCCTGATAATGCAAGAGAAATACAGCAAGGGGATAAAGATTGGCACCCTATTTTGAC
Source organism: Populus simonii (assembly GCA_007827005.2). Classification (NCBI taxonomy): domain Eukaryota; kingdom Viridiplantae; phylum Streptophyta; class Magnoliopsida; order Malpighiales; family Salicaceae; genus Populus; species Populus simonii. Next base: position 12,063,083 of record CM017478.2, on the reverse strand, counting down.
TTGGATAGATGTTGTGACAGGATGAGCTGCTGTCAAACATAAGCAAGGAATAGGGAGAAATCTGGAGAACAGAAATTGCACGAGAGCACATGAAAATTGTGCAGGAGTACCCGTAGGATCAAAATGAGGTACTGTATTGAGACAGCATGTGCAAGAAGAAGAAGAGTTCCTAGATGAAGCTTAGAGCAGAGACTGTGTGAAAAGTTGTACACCAGGAAGTCTCTTGTGCTTTTGATGAAAACAACAGGCGAAAACCTTTCCAATGCATGCAAGGATGGAAAGAGAGCTGTTGTAGAGACACCTAATTGAGGGGGTGTAAACGCCTGTGATAAAAGTGCAACCGCCTATGTTGAAAGGCGAAGACACCAAAAAGAGTTGGTGTAGGTGGAGCTATCAAGTAGAAAGGCATAGAAGCTCCAAACATAGAAATCAAGATGGAGGATTGCGAGGAGTGTACCGCAACTCTCTTTCTATATGAACAGTGGCAATAATCTCTCCCATAGTCCACATGGTGGTAGAGACTTTTGGAGCCACTTTGATGCATTTCAGCTAAAGGAGGATGCAACCGCCTATGAAAGGCAGAGACACCATACAGGAAGGTGTAAGGGCCATGATAGAAGCCCAAGTTCAGAACGCCCCAAAGCCTATGTGATGGCTAGATATAAATGGACAGGTGTATAGCCAATGAAGTGGCTATGATGAGTATAGAGACAAATACATGATTGACTTTCATGGATATTGCCCCCATGCTAAAGATCAATGAGCTAGAAGAGATTTGCCTTGGACAATAAGTGGGTGACTTGTGGGGCATTAAGACGCGACTGCTAGGAATGAGCAGAGGGCATGCGCAGGTTCTAGGAACAAGTTGAATCTTGTCAAGGTGGTGAGCTCGGTAATGACATTGTAATACTTAGAGTATGAAGATAGATATGAATCAACCTTTAATATGTTGTCCCCATGGTTAAAGATGGAGAGCTACCTGAACTCTTGAGACTAAGAGCGGGAGACTTACTGAGAAGTAAGGCATGGTTCCTAGAGTGGAACAGAGGGCAGACGTAACTCTGGGGATGAGTAGACTCTTGGAATAATGGTGAGCTTGTGATCACATTGAAATACTCAATGATTGTCGCACTTAGAATATCCGTTTGAGGGGGTGTTGTAAGCCTTGGTGCGAGACTTGAAAAATCATTCCGGACCGAGCATGGTTGATATGCTCGAAGGGGAATGTTATGTCCTAGAGACAAGCGTTAACACTCTTCAGATGTGATGTGGGAGACCATCTGGTTGAAGTGATCCTATGGTGTGAGCAAAGGTGTGCTTTGGTGACTCTAGTGATTAAAAGGTTTGGCAAGTACCTGTAAACTTGGTCGAAGATGCTCTCAGAATGGTAAGTCTTAGAAAAACTGCAGGATGCAAGCTTGTGCTGAAGAAGCAAGAGGACAATTACCCACACAAATGGCAAATGAGGTGATTGTTAGGAAATTGTCATTTTGTGGCAAAGACCCCACTTCCACTTAGTGGAAGCTTATTTAGTGCCACCATTGTGCCATGTCTCATGGCTTTTGTCCATTATTATTAGTGCCATGATTTATGACTCCTTGTCTGTCATTGTTGTTGTCTATAAATAGAAGCATTATTTGTGAGAGCAAAATGAGAGAGAGAGTGGTGAGTGCAGAATGTGAGAGACAAGAGAGGAAGTGAATGACTGCCAAACTTTGAACTGTAAATCACAATAGATCAACCTTTTTCTTTTTATCCCTTAAATACTAAATTTTCACATCGCCCTCATATGGCTGGCTGACCTTTCGACATAGAAAAGAATTATGGACCTCATGCATGCCACTTTCCATGTGCAGATCATATACCAAAAATAAACTGATTAATAAACGGTGTAGAAACTACTGCAAACAAGCATGCTCATAGAAACTGCTAATAAAAAGATAAAAGCATATTCTTACCCTCTAAAAATCTTCTGTAAGGGATTTTCTATCTTAGAGGAGAAGCTGGAAATTAAACACTGATCCTTTTGATGAAGCATAAAGTTAAGGTACGAATAATTAGTGCTGTTCTTTGATAAAGCAGGCCAATATCTTGAGGTTTAGCCTTTTTTGCTATGTTTTATTTTTGAATTTGAAACTAAAACGGGTTAAGTTTCAATTTACCCTATGAGATTTGAAATGAGTCCATTTTCATTCCCTAAGGTTTCAATCCCAGAAAGAAAACATTTAGTCCTAAGAGTTGACAGAAAGAAACTTTTATGAAATGATTTGACGAGAATTAATATTTTATTTTCAGTTATATATCAAAATAAGATTTATATGCAAAGAGAGAGTTTAACTATTTGAACTGCATCTTGAGGTCACTAAGAAAATAAAGAAATAAATATAAATTAAATAATTTATTCATAAAGGAAGGCGCATTTCTCACCGTTTAGACCTTTTCCCGAAGGGATATTTCATCTTGGAGATGCTGGAAGACGATGATCCTGTACCTTCAGCACCCTTTAAAACTTGCTAAACAAAAAAAAAACCGAAATTGTCATATCATTTAAACATTTCATTTGCTTCCCCTGATCATTACGAACTGATACCGTAGAAGAAATAGTATTCTGACCTTAGAAGGCGGTGCTTTAGAGCCTTTGGAAGCCCCTTGTCTAGAACTCTTGGAAAGAAAACTCATGATGATCTGGATGCTAAAGAAAGAGTTATTTTCAAAGATATGATATAAAACTTATTCCTGCTAGGACTGATAACAATTTATTTTCTAAAAAAAAACCAAGTGGTCAGTTTTGACATGGTATCTTGCCCTTGTGTTTTAGTCAATTTTAAAAAATAATTTACTTAATAGCCTTATGTGGGGGAGTGATGAAGCAAACTTTGAGGCATATTGATCATGGGTTAAAAACGGAAATTGAATTCTGCATGATCGAATCTTGTGCTGTGTTGTTTCCCAGTAGCTCAACGGTAGAGCCAGTAGGCTTTATGTAGCGCTTCAAATTCGATGTGACCCTAACAAAGTAAAAAATGAAAAAAAAGAATCAAAACAAAAATTATAATATTAATATAAGAAAAGAAGAGAAGGAATACTAAATAAATAAATCTTTGTTCGGGATCGAGAAATCCATTTACTCAAAAAACTTCATCACTGTGAGACATATAACTTCTCCCAAGTCCCATCACCTATCGTCCCTAATGGAGCGGAAAATATTGAACAAATGGGGTAATTAGCACACAAACGGCGAATTGACTTAGCGGCAAAAAACAATTTTCGCGGAATAGCATAGATTTGAATGTTGTAATTCTACATTATGACATTTAATTTAATATTGCATTTTTAAAATACAACATTAATTAAATTCAGAATTAATCAATCAATTAGTTCATAATAATCGTTAAACTTGTCAACTAATTTTAAAAATAAAATAAAAATTATAAACTTGTCAAAATTAGGGTTCGGGATGACATTTTTTCAATTTAAAAATTTAATGGTTGCAGCAGTAATTCCATAGTTACTTTAAGAAAAATAGTTTTTAAAAACTCTTATAAAAATTTAAGTGTGATCTAATAGTTAGATCAAAAGTTATGGTTTTTTTGAGTCATTATTCTAATCTGATATAATAAAACCTCCTCTTGAATCTATACCTATCTCACTAATTATTAAAATAATAATTCTTAAATTATTATACAGCTTTGACATGTAAATAATTAGTTCGAGGAAGAAAAGAATAGATAAGAAAAACTAATAATCTAGGAAATATGACGAATTATTTTCAAAATAAACTTTATATTTTGATGAAAGATGGGATGGATCTTTTAACATGTTTAATAATTTATCACATGTGTTTTAAGAGATTTATGGATATCGGTGCCATTGAAATAATCCCATCCTAGTCTAGTTGATTTTGAAAAATTAAGCGTATATGTGGGCTGTTGACTTTTTAGACGGTGATAAATGTTAATCTTGTTGTATATTCGGAAGGGATCATGATAATACACGATACATTAATTTATAATTATTTAATTTAGTCTCAAATATCATCTTACTCAATGTTAATTAAGGTCCAATTAAGCTCCAACAAGAAAAAAAAATAAAGAAATGAAAAAAGAAAGACACATCTTGCTCAACCAAGACTATTTCATTGTAGTTGTGTTTACGAATAGGTAATGTTTATGAACTGGAATGTGATTTTTATAAGTTAATTTAAATTGATTTAATATTATTTTTAATTTTATCCTTAATTATTTTATAACTCTTCATCATATTTAGTTGAATTTTGATTAGGATGGTAGTTTTTTAATAATAAAGTTCAATTACGAAAAGATTAGAATATTTCATTATATATGTTGCCTTTTTTTTTCTCCAATAGGAGATGAATTAGAAGGACTTTTAAGATTTTTTTTCCTTCAATTTCTCAATAAAACCCTATTACAATGGGTATTTTTAAACAATGTTCTCGCTTCTCCTTTAATTAATAATTAAGACTAAAACCAAAGTCAAGCTATTAGTTATTAATCTAAAAAGTTGTCACTATCTGAATGAAAATAATGATAATAATAATAATAAAAAAAGAAGACTAAAACCAAAGTCAAGCTATTAATGGAAATTTAAAAGTAAGAGCTGCACATGTGTATTCTCGAAAACACATGATATGTCAATTGTCAGCGTCCATTTTACTGATTAATTAATTAACAACAAATAATATAAAATGCACGGTCTTTTTTCCACCGGCCACTGTTTCTTGAAACATAATATATATTGCCTCCTCATCCGTTGAAACTATTTTTTTGTGAATTTTTTAATATTTTGAGTCCTAAATAATGATACAAGAACATGCTATATCATGGTCATTGAATAAATAAAATTTTATAATATATAAAATAATTAGTTGAAGCTATGAATTTTTTAATTTAATTTTATTTTAATTTTTTTATCTGTCATATTTGATTTTTATTTTTTTAATAAATTAAAAAAAATTTAAATATTAATAAATTATTTTTCAATTCATTTTAGATGACATAATCAAGCACTGAAAAATATTTTTTAATTTATTTATTATAATATTATCAAATGTTATAAAATAATTTATTTTTTAAAATTTAGTTTATATAAAAACCACTTAAAAAAAACTAATTTCCAGCGGAGCTTCGAAAACACATCACCACCTGAGGCATTCAATATGAAAGGTAAATATTCCAATTCCAACTCCATAATAAAAATATGGCACGGCGGTGACTGAAATATTCAAAACTAAGTCAAAAGTCATTGTTAACTACGTCAAGCTATTTCCATTAAAAAAAAATTAAGTCAAGCTATTGATATTTTTCATTTCTTAGAACATGTGCATTGTTGAAAAAACTATAGTTTATATTCTAAACTTTAATGTACACATTATAGTTTATATCCTGCATCTAGCACGACAAAAAAAAATCAAAATAATAATTATTATATTTTATTCAACAACTAAAAATTTTTTATATTAAATATTATAAATTTTTCATTGAATGAAAAGATTTAAATATTACAAATTTATCATTAAATAAACAAAACCTTACCCATCTTCTTCCACCTATCTTTTTTTTCTATAAACACCAAACCTAGCCACCACCTTCCCTTCCCTTTGATCAGCCACCATCTCCAACCATAAACCCACAAGCTCATCCATTTATATATCATTGAGCTTAAATTTAAAAACTTGTATTTTTATTTAAAAATATATTAAAATAATTTTTTATTTTATTTTTAATATTAGTATATTAAAACAATAAAAAAAATACTAAAAAAATCAATTTAATATTTTTCAAATTAAACATAGTACCTTTTCTTTCTATTGTGAGTAAAGTCACCAAAACATTTGGTAATTTATTGTTGTTTTCTATGAATTGAAATTGCTATTAAAGATAAAACTTAAATCCAAAGATTTTTTAAATTAAAATAAATTGTTGAAAAACAAGAATACTATTATTAGTAAAATGAATTTATGTTTTAAATAATACAAGGTAATTCTTTGGGTGTTTTTATAAACAGAAATACTAAATAGTTTAATTAAGACTCATATATGCACTATATTTGAATTTTTGTGACTTAATAATATTTTACGATTTTGTTTTCTTTTAAATAAAATAAGTTATATATATCTTCCATCTACAGATGCATCATTGCCTCTTTTTTTTTTTTTATGGAGAACTCAACATGTTTTAAAATTAAATCACACTCTATTATCAAAAATTAAGTTATATAGTATTAACATCATTATGAAACACTTACTTAGTGAATTTAATTGCCTTTTTTTAAAAAAAGAAAAAGAAAAAAGGGGCCAAACACTCTTACGAGGATTTCTACCCAATTTTAAAACTGGCTGCTAAGATACATACACGAGGTTAGCCAAACCTATTTCCTGAGCTAAATAAAAGATTGCCCGATCCCAGTCAACTCTACTACGAATTTTTATTTTTTTTTGACTTGCTTCAGGAGGCCATTTGTTTTTCCGGGGGAGGTGTGAGCGGAAGGGGACAGGTTATAAAGTGATCAATCCTTTTCTAAAGCTGTAACGTCGCAGAATTTATCAGGATTCAAAAGTCTGTGGGACTAGAAGATTAAGGAGAGGAAAGCCACAGGCGCAAAGAAGCGAACCTGACGATTCGACATTGTGAAGGATAGGCTGAGCTAGGTAAGAATATATACTTGCTCCGCTCCCAACTTGTTTAAATCCCTTCATCAATGCATTCTCAGAGTGAAGATTTGCTCTCGTAAAGCCGTGTGTTTTTATGCTGTGTGTTAAGGTTTTCCCTTTCATTTGTAGCTGTGCTTAAAACTATGATGATCGATATAGAATTAGATGGTTGCTCTTTTTCCTGCATGCTTCACTACTTTCCTTTTTATGCTATGTTAAACAGTGCATGGTTGGTGTCCCTTGTTTTCTCTTGTGCCATTTAATCAATCATATGGTAAAATTTAGACCTCCCCCTATTCATTCAGCTTCAGTTTTGACTTACGTGTTCTATTGTGGTGGAGGATGGGAGTTAGACCCAATTAACCGTTGATTTTTAAAATATTATTTGTTTAGAAATATATTGAAATGTTTGTTTTTTAAAAAAATTATTTTTGGCATTATCATGTCAAAACAATAAAAAGACATAAAATAAATTATAAGTGTAAATCAAAAACCTTATGCAAGCATCTAATTGAATAAATTAAGAATTATTTATGTAAATAAATTAATAAAAAGTCATTAACGATAAATAAATTAAAACAAACCTAAAAAAATCAAGATACATATATGTAGATCAAGATATTTGATCTCACAACATAAAACATTTATCTGGTTGTGTTTACTAAATTTATTTATTAAATAATTTTTTTATTCAATCAAACGATAATAAAAATAGACAAACACTTGAAATTGATTGAATAAGATAAAATAGAACAAAAAACTATGCAAGACTAGACATATTAGAAATATCATCTACAAATAAATACTTTTTTTAAAAAACAATTTCATCTATATATATATATATAAAAAAATTGATTGGAGGGTTAAATTGAAAAAAAAATTTAATGAATTGAAAAAAATAATATACAACAAATTGAAATTGAATGAATAAATTGAAAACAAAAAAAAACTCTTATAAAAGGGAAAATCAAAAAATCAAAAACAAAAAGAATAAGGATTGAAATTGAAAAACTAAAAAAAAAAATCCACTAGCAACAAACCACCCTATCTTTGTCGTCATGCATCGCACCAAGAGAAAAAGAATGTGACAGTGCTTTCAACGACATAATAAAAGGGTAAGTTTGGTTATTGAGCGCTGCATACGCCTATCAAAGGGTGCAAGCACCTATATTAGACGCACCAACAACTTTTAGATGAAAATATTAATTTATCAAGCAAAAAAAGCTAAAATGCCCTCCATGGCTATGAAATTACTAAAGGGTAAAGATGTTATTTTAATGTATTTAATAAGTGAAAAGAAAATAAATTTTTTTGAACCTTTTTGTTTTTTTTTTGTATTTACTACAATGGAATGGAAATGGAATAATTTGACCCTAAATCAATATTTTTCATGGTTAGTTAAATTGATGTCAACTAGCCACTTCTCTCTCTTTACTATTTTTAGACGAGTTTTTGTCTTTTCTCTTTAGTTCATGAAATTAAAAAATATATTTTTTTTGACAAAAACAAAAAAGGCATCATTAAGGTGTGGTTAGTGATATGTTTTTTCTGTGTTTTATATGCTAGTCCTTTATTAATGTTTTTCCTATAATTTCAATATTAATTTCTCTTTAATTAGATTATAGAAGGTTACAATTGAAAGAAAAAAAGTTTGAAAATGAGAGAAAAAAGAGTAAGTTGTTTCACTATTCAACCTTCCCCTGTCTTCTAGTTGTTTTGTTAATTTTCATATTATTAAAGGGGGGGGGGGTAGCCTAACTTTTTAAGGAATTTATAAGTTCCTTTTAAGAATTTCCTTGTATTAATTTGGTATCGATCTTTCTTTTTGAGATTAGAGGTCGAGTAAGATATTTGCACTTGGTGAGTAGTCTTATAGTGTACATAACAAATGGATTAATTGATTGTCAATAAATTTTGAAACATCCCCATAAATTGCTTAGTACTCAATTTATAGATGTTAATCGGCCTAGCCCTCCGCCCTTACCAATCTTCTAAATTATTTGTTTGTTTACTTAATGTTTTCAATGAAGAGTTTGCTGGAACCAAGAACGTACCGTTACGAGTTCGCTCCTGATTATTAAAGCAATTGCAGAGAACTTTAAGGTAGACAAAAAAAGAAGAGAGAAGGACAAATGGGGACATATATAACTGTGGCGAAGGATGTCTACATAGCAGCCTTGGAAGAAGACTGGGATCAGATGATTCTTGCTTGCAGTGGCATCAGTAATATCTACGTGATGTCTCCAGTAACGGTTTCGGAAGATACTCCATTGCACCTGGCAGTGAATAGCAAAACGGTTGTGCCGCTTCAAGATCTACTTGATATTGCCGTTAAGAATCCAAAGCTTGGGAATCCCCTTACAAAAATGAACGCGTATGGGAATACAGTTCTTCATGAAGCAGTTTTTGCTGGAAATATGGAAGCAGTAAAGCACTTACTCCAGTTTACCCGTAAAGAACAGGGTGGGTATGATCCTTCCATGCAACTTCAGACTAAAAACGCGCTTGGGGAGACTCCATTGTATAGAGCTGCTGCATGTGGTAAGAAAAAAATAGTGGAGTATTTAGCTAGACAAACGGGCCAAATCTCAGAGGGAAAGCTATCAGAGGATCACCGCAAGAGAGAAGATTCAAAGCCGATTCTTCATGCTGCCATCCAAGGACAACACTTTGGTTTTGCTCTTAATCCCTTTATTCTCTCTCAAAACGAGACTCTTAAGACATCTAACACACACATTCATCCCCAAACACTTTAGGTACAACTTAAATCTACAATTTATTCGGGAAAAAAAAAGAAAGTAAAATGACAATGTACTTTCTAATGCAGACACTGCTATGACGTTGCTGAAACTGGATCCATCACTTCAAGAAATAAAGGACGATCAGGGAATGACCTGTCTTCACGTCCTTGCTGGGATGCCTAGTGCTTTCAAGAGTGGACATGCACTGCGCCCAATTACCATTACGAACTTGTTCTACCGTTGTATGTTTGATGCAACATTTTTCTTCTATTTGTTTATTTATATGATCAGCGTTAATAAGCTAACCCCAGCTCGAACATCTGCTCTCAAGGCAAGCTGTTTAACTGGCTGATTAAACACTGCTTTTTGAGCTTTAATTTTTTTTTTCTTGGAGCATGTTAAATTGCTTACACTACTTTAAATCCCAGAAGGTTTGATTTGACTTAAGTTGTGATTTTTTTGCAGGCCTTTCCGCCGCAAATGGTGATGGCGACCAGAGCCGGAGTAAAAAAGGTACTGAAGATTCAAACTATTTTGCCATCTTGGACAGAGCCTAAATATTAAATTGATAATAATAATTTTTCACTGATGATGCTCCCTGGTTCTTGTGATTTTGAAATCGAGCAAGTATAAACAACAACCACACTGCTCATGCAACAAAATCCTCAGTAAATGCCGACAGTAATTCGTCGAGGGACGAAATTTCCTGCTGCCAAGCAAGAAATATCATCGGCCTTGTACTTAAAGATTGGGAGGGAGACCGCACGAGCTGGCCCGATGGATTGGTCCAGTCTCAAGCTTGGGTTTAGCGTTTCCCTACGTACTCTCCACCCGAATATAACTAAAATAAGAACTACCATATAATCTTTCTAACAAGCTTTTGAAAATGTTGACATTAATCCTTTCAAGAACACATGCGTGTGCTTGGGAAATTGTTGAAAAGATAGGAGAGAAGCTAGCCTACAGTATGATCACAGTATGGATAGAACATTAGAAAATATCTTTTTTCTTAAAAAAAAAAAAACACGAACCTTTTTCTCCTTTCTGAGAGTCACTTGAACGGAGGGAGTACTTTCTGAGAGTCACTTGAACGGAGGTTTTCCTTGTCTAAATGGGTTTCCTAGTTTCAAAAGAGAAAATATTAAAATTTTCTGATCCGATTAGACTAAAAGAAAAAGTATCTTGTTATGGTTATATTTGTAAAGATCCGAGTTGCCGAGCTAAAAAGGCTCCATTCTCTTTTTTCTAGACCTAGGAATTTCAGCCTCTTCTCTTCCTCTTCTATGATGTGATAATTTCACGGTCATGTATCTCACTATGAATCCAGTTTTTCAAGCTAAATTGATTTTCCCTTTTCCCGTGATATGGTCACTCGTACAGAGCTCTAGGATCAGTTCATATCATTTGATGATCAAATTGTGGATGTGCTTACCAGACCTCATTCATTTACGCGCTCTGCATTCCATCGATCTTATTTGAATGTGGTGCCTTCTCCATATTCAACTTGCAAAGGCATGTTGAGGAATAAAATCATCTGACAGAATAGGAGAAGCCAGAACAGAAATCCTTTTGTGATACTAGTTATACATACATACATACATACATACATACATATAGGAAGCAACAGTCAGCAGCTGCTGCGTGAATGATATTTCCGCAGCCTTCTATTTGGGAAACTCCGGAAAAGTGACATAGGAGTAGAAACTTGTACATTTCTCACCAAAGTTGAACTTTTGTATTTTTTCCGGTATACTCCTCTGTTCATATTTGCAGAAAATTCATTATAGCTAGCTCTCTCGGTGTATATCTCACATATGAAGAAACATGATAGGATGGCCAGTGGTGGAAAGAATCCAGAAAGAAAAGCACAAGCATGAATCTGCATTGGAACTTGCCCAGGAGCTTATAAAAAAGAACCAGCGTAAATGGTGGCAATCTATCAAAGTGAAGCCTACCAAAGTTAATATCGAGACCCCTGGTCAAGGAGGCAGAGGAGGACAAAGTGAAAGGCAAGGAGGGGGAGGAATCCCGGGAGTAGGAGGCGAAGGACAAGAGGGGGCACGAGTAGGAGTGGACACATTAAAAGGAGGGGGAGGAGGAGAGGTAGAAAATAATGAAAATGTTCAACCAAAGATAGAAGAAAATAGAAGACAAGAGAGGCCTCCTTCACCTCCAAACCCGTTGTTTATAGCAACTAGTAATGGAATAGTGGAGATTGCTGAAGAGATACTTGATAAATTTCCTCAGGGTATTGAGCTTGTTAATGATGAGGGGCAGAACATATTGCATGTGGCCGTGATGCATCGACGGCGGGAGATTTTCCGTCTTGTAAAGAAAAAGAACTTACTAGTGACCAGGCTGAGTTCGAGCGTAGATAATAATGGCTTCACATTGTTGCACCAAGTTGCACACGTGAAGCACTACAGCGGAGGAGCCAAGCCCGGCCCCGCTCTCCAGCTACAAGAAGAAATACAATGGTTCAAGGTGAGCTAGCTACTCTTAGTACAATCGTAACCCATGCCATATTTTTATGAAATGCAGTTCTTCATTCCAAGCTATAAGAAATATCTGTTCGTTAATTACAGAGTTTTCAATTTTGCCTATATTTCAATTTACTTGAAAATCAGTGAAAGGCAGCTCTTTATGCCTTGCAATAAGTAAAGTAAGATTGTACTTTAATGCACAATCTGTTGCCAATGAAAGGGAAACCCATTTACCTATAATTAATGACTTTACCGACACTGATAAATTTGTTTCCATGTTCTCTGTCCGTGCAGCGAGTGCAGAGGGTGGTTCCACCTTCTCTGTCCGAGCAGCGGGTACAGTGGGTGCTTCCGAATGACAAGAATTACAAACTCATGACTGCATTCGAGCTCTTCCAAGAGGAGCATAAAGGTCAACTAAAGTTGGCGCAAGATTGGATCGAGAAAACCTCTCAGTCATGCTCAGCAGTAGCCGTTCTTTTGGCCACCGTTGTCTTTGCTGCCGCTTACACTATACCTGGAGGTTCTAACGATCTTGGCTTTCCCATTTTCCTTCACAACCGTTTCTTCTTAGCTTTCACTGTGTTGGATGTTACCGCCTTAGCGAGCTCCTTGACATCAGTTGTGATGTTCCTTTCTATCCTCACCACTCCTTTTGAATGCGAGAAATTCTATCACAATATTCCTCGGAAACTGATATGGGGCTTTACTTTGCTCTTCTTCTCAGTGATGACAACCATGCTTGCTTTTTCCTGCACTCTTCTTTTAGTCGTTCGCTTGAAGAAGCAATGGACCACAGGTCTGATGTCCATTGCTGCTTTCCTTCCCGTGTCAGTATTTGCAGTAATGCAGTTCCCTTTATATGTCGCCTTTATGACTACTATGAAGGACTTCTATAAGGAAGTCGTGAAGTCTCTACCTTGGATCCACCTCCCTTTCCGCTCCCATTTCAGGCAACGGAAGGCCAGAAGAAGATGATTGGCATTTTGAAAAAGTACCTGTTTGCTTCAATATGTGTCTGGAGACCTACCATCGTCTTCAGTTAAGTATTTACTTGTGTTTTCCTTGTAACAAACCCTTCTTTATATGAGTCATTGCCTCTGTCATTTTCTCTTATGATCAGGACACTTAATGAAGAATAAAATATTTGTGATCCAATCTGAAGCAGGGCAAAATCATTCTGGCAATGAGAAATTCCATCATTGATTATCTTAATCACCGTCATTATATATTTAAGGTGTTTTGGAAATTTCTCGGCAACCACCACTTAGTTTTTGTTTTGAGAGTGTTCGTGAATTAATAAATCATGCTGTCCCTGTTATCTGACGTGTCACATTCTCTCTCTGTTCTTTTTCTTCTTCCCCAAGTGATAAAGGATTTACCGATACTCCTTTGGCCTTAAAACATTCTTCATTAACATGCTCTAACGATCATAATTACCATCAAAGCATGGATAACAAAATTATGTGAAGCCTTGATTTATTTTTTGTGCTGGAATCGCTACTGCCGTAGAAGTTCCTTATTGCTGCCAGTATTTGCTAATTTCAGACCCTCTTTTTCCGCTGCGATTGGAGGCTGATTTTCCTCTGCCACTCTTTGAGGTTGATTAAAAATTGCTGCTTTTGTGCTTACTGCTGCTTTTTTTTAAGGCATTATTTTACATTGTAACAGCCATGTTCTTTAAATTGTTTTTTATTTAAAAATATTTTAGAATAATATTTTTTATTTTTTAAAATTTAATTATAATACCAACTCATTAAAACAATCCAAAAAAAAAATTTGAAGCAAAAACAAAATCAGCTTTTGAATTAAAAAAAATATGGTGTCACCGGAGAAACAAAGTCTATCTGCTGCTGCTGCTGTTTTGGCTACTCCTGCTGCTGCGCAAACCTTCTGCTGTTGTAACTTGGAAGCTGTTGTTACGTGAGGAAGCGGCATCTTTGCTGCTGCTTCTCTTCCCATTTTTGTTACACGACGAAATTACAATAATACTCTTAAATTTTTATTTTTATTTTTTTAAAAAAAAACCTCATTCTACGTGGCCTTGGTGTTTTCACTTTTTTTCGAAATGAAAAACTAAATTACCTTTAAAATAAATAAAAAATGATGAAATTTATTGTCAGTTCTTTTTTTTTGTATTTTTATCATGTTTATTTTTATATTTCATTTGAATGAGGGGCAAATTAATCTTTTAAAAATAAAAATATTATCAAAACACAGGCCAACAAATAAACGCTGGCAACTAGATTCATTTTCATTTGAATATCCAATATTTATGATCCATTTTGCTAAGTGGTAATTACTAGATTCATTCTATGAGCATATATCAACCCACATTAATTGCCACCAAGAGAAAGTTCAATTATGAAGAAGAAGAAAAAGGAATTTTTGCTGTGCAGAGACTTTTCCCCAAGCTAGATCTATTTTTAAATCCAATAAACCCACCAATAACTTCAATAAAATTAGTGAATTAGAGGAACTCATTTATTTTATTTTCCTTTACGTTGTAATTAATTTTGAAGTCTAAATTTAACAAATCATTATAGCTATTGTAGCTGTACGTATTTTAGACATGAATGATATTTAAAATTATCTTTAGACTAAGTATAACTATGTATTAAAAGTCTATACAAGAAGGATCGACCATACAAGAAGAAGAAAAGAGCAGACTCTTCATAAAGGAGATGAAAAAGGGTAGAGCCTTAATTTTAGTCTTTTTCGATACGTCTTTTATTTTTAGAACTCTAATATCGAAAGTTGTTGTTTTAATTAAAAAAAATCTTTTTTTTAAAGGATCAATACCAAAAATTTTACAAACAATCAAATCAACATGTCTAAGGATCAACGTCGATTTTTTTCGGTAATCAATTAATGTAGTTGACTGAAGAACAAAGGATCTTGCAAATGATGCTGTCGAGGATGGAACCAATTATTGTTTAAGGAAACGGGGAGGGCAAAATTAATTGACTTAGCGAAAGTTTTTCAATTTTTCAAAAACAAATCAAATAAAATTCCTTGCTTATTCTTCTTTCTAATTTCCTTATTAACCAAAGTGCTTATAAAAAAAATAAACATTTTTCAATTGATCACCGAGTAATTGGGACAAATTGATTGATGAACTTATATTGTTTAATAGCGCGATGTAGACGTTCAAACAACATGAAGGATCAATCAAGACAAAGACAAAATAAAATAAATTACAATTAAATGCGGTGCGGTCCCCCCCCCCCCCCCCATTCTTATTTAGGAAAAGCTACTTTCGTGAAATTAGTATTAATATTTAGTTTAGCTTTTTCTTATTTACTTAGTTATTAAGTTTAATATTTTTTTTATAAATAGATCGAAAACCAATATCTTTGTTTTTCTTTGCTATCTCAATACACATATTTTTCTCTATAAATATATCTTCAAAGCTATAATTTATCATTTTTTCCTTTTTTCTCTATGCTTAATTACATCTATGTTTTTTTTTTTAATTAAGCTGTTTTTATTACTTCATTTATTTTTTTATATATATTTTAAAATCTTTCCATTTACTTGAATTTTTTCAAACTTTAATATTTTATTTGATATCTTTTAATATAATTTTTTTTTTAATTTTCATATGCATATGTAGAATCCACATCAAATTTTGCAGTGTCAAGTTTAGAAGATCCAAAGACACACCCAGAATGACAGGAGCACGTACCATCAGGAAAGGAGAAGTGTCATTTGTGTATCCTAGTTAGCTACCCTAAGCTTTAAAAACTTAAAAAATGAAAGCACATGCAAGCAAGAGATTACTGAAATGAACAATATATATCAAGCCATTTTGTACTTTTTTAATTTGTCAAGCAATATAACCAGCTCTTTAGCATAAAGAGGCTATACACATCAGCTGTTTCAATGAGTAATTCTCCACACTATATTGATAAATACTGTGTGCAATATATACAGCAGCGTGGAATTCAGTTTTGGAAACAAATAAATGGTAATGCTAAAACTATGCTATTACAGTATACAGCTGCTGTTACAATATACAGCTGAAGATTTCAAGTTCCAAATATAGCGTTAATGGCAGAGTCTTTGCCATGATTTTCGGCTATTCCTTCTCTGTGTTGATTTGAGCAGATTCTCTGCAAGTTTCCCTGATATAGCAGTAAGATCACACCTGCTTAAAAAACTTTCTTAATCAGTTCACACCCAGAGGACTATTGGATGTTGACGCAGCAAATCACAAGGCAAACAGAAAAGCTCTGGAGAAAGAGTCTTTAAGTCTATAGTTCTTATTCAATCCATAGCTACATAACTGGGGTCTTAACATCGTATAATATAAGTTTGCCATAGTTGCGCAATGGAAATGGATTTTGACCCTCAAACAGCCTTTGTTGGCTTCACATGTGTTCCCACGTTACAAAGCTCTAAATCAGTTTTTCATATTGGGATTTCGGATCCAATCAGACACTCGAATTTAAAGTTTTGCCTTCCAATAGTTAACTTTTGGGGCTTCTGTTGTTTACTCTTTTTTAATCGAGCAATATTATTGATGATAACTAGCCATATAGTAGATGTGGAGATTGTTAGATTTTGACAGAATAAAATGCAGAGGCTAACAATTAACACACTTATTCTGAAACTTCACATGTTTATTGATCATTAAAGGTCTTATTTAAGCAACAAGAAAAAACAAAAATGCAAGTAACAAGCAGCTCAATTTGCTGTTGTTACGTAACAGAATCTAAGAAGATCATGACAAAATAAATAAGATTTATGTCAATCCTAACAGATTTTGACAATTTCAAGTCAACAAGTGTTTTATTAAATCTAAAACTCTCATCAGCTTCCACATCAGCAGGCTCCACATTAGCAGCTTTTGAGGCATCAATTCAACACTTATCTTTGGCTCTGAAGCTGCAGACTCCAAGTCTCTGTCTTAAGAACTCATACTTAGCTTTAGGAAGTGGCTTGGTCAGAATATCAGCATTTTGATTTTCTATTTTGCAGTAGATCAGCTGTATTTCACCTTCTCTTTGTACTTCTCTTAGGAAATAGAGTTTTAGTTTGAAGTGTTTTGTTTTTCCATGGAACACCGGATTTTTTGCAATTGAAATTGCAACTTGGTTGTCTACAAGTATCTTTGTGCTTTCCTTTTGCTCCATCTGCAAATCAGCCATCAATTTTCTAATCCAAATGACCTGATTCACGGCAGCAGTAGTAGCTACATACTCTGCTTTTGTTGTGGATTGAGCTATGACTTCTTGGTTCTTAGAGCTCCATGAAAAAATAGCTGAACCAAAGCTAAAACAATATACTGAAGTGCTCCTCCTGTCATTAACACAACTTGTCAAATCATTGTCAGAATAACCATGGAGTTTGAAGTTTTTAACTTGATAGAACCTCAATCCATAGTCAGTTGTTCCCTTGATGTATCTGACAATTCTTTTTGCTGCTTGAAAATGAATTTCACTTGCACAATGCATATACCTTAAAAGTATACTTTTAGCATTCATAATGTTTGGTCTTGTTGCAGTGAGATATATCAAGCACCCTATTAAGGTTCTGTAGAGCTTTTCATCAATCTTTGCAACTCCATCTTCTTTGCAAAATTTCTCTTTTTGATTCATTGGTGTTGATGTTGGTCTGCACTCTTCCATGTTGAACTTCTTTAGAATCTCTTTGGCATTTTTTTGCTGGCATATGAAGATTTCATTATGCTTTTGTTAACTTCCATGTCGAGAAAGAATGTCATTTTTCCTGGGTCAGTCATCTAAAAAACATCCTTCATTTCTCTTTTGAACACATCAATTTGCTTCATGTTATTTCCTGTCACAAGTACGTCATCCACATAAAGAGAAACCACAAATAATTTGTCGCACGTGTGTGGTGTCACGACGAAAAAATCCACTCTCAAATCCTAGATGTTGGTATCCTGAAAAAAATCAGGAAAAATGGGGAGACAAGGAATTCTTGTCTTTTATTCGTGAAAAAATGGAATGAGAGTCGCCACCTAGTATTTTGATCACTAGGAACCCTAACTGGTCTCAAAGATTGGGTACGAGGACTGGTTGTGTAAAGGGAAGGTATTAACACCCCAAATATACCCTATCTAAGGTAATCTGCATTGTTTTATTGTTTGATAAAAACTAAGGTCTTGTCGTGTTTTCTAGTTGTTGGTTCGTCTATGGTTTAAAAAAAGTCTTCATCGGTAAAGAGATCCTTATCTTATCGGGTAAAACCTAACCGTTCTAACATCAACAAAAAAATTTAATATCCAGAATATGTCTTACGTATAAATTCATAACCCCACATATTAAAATAAAACAAAATAATTTTTTTGGAATTTTTGAAATATTGGCCTAGTTCTCGTGACTTTAATAAACTGGTTATTAAAACCAAAATACATGCTAATATATATTTTTTGAATTTTTGTTGTCTTCCCCTCTCATTCTCTCCCTCGCTGCAAACCCTCCCCCCGTTGCATAACCCAGACCTGCCTCACACACAACAAAACAAAACCATTTCCCCATCGTTATTTCCAGCTCCACCCGACAGAGGGAAAGGTCGTCGCTCCTTTCATCTCTAGACTGAACACAGCGGTAGCCCCCGCTGTATTCTTCAGCTGCTCCCGTCTCCGCCTTAGCCACGGTCTCCCTCTGCTGGCCAACCACAGCCCCCCGGCCCTCATAGATCTCCACCGAACAGACCCCACCACAGTAGCAGCCGATCTCCTTCACCGCCAATTGACCAGCTCGCCCAGACTGAATCAGAGCCTCCAGTAGTAGCCCAACACAGCGGCGCCTACAGATCCCAGATCTGTTCGCCTCCAGTCTCCAGCACTCCTCCCACAACTGCCGGATCTATCACCTGGAGAAGGAAAGAACAATGAACCGAAAATAGAAAAAAGACAGAAGAGAATAGATCTGAAAAAGGAGAAAGAACCGAAAACATTGCTGTTTGTGTTTCTTTGCTTTGCAGGTGATGGTGGCCCTCACCGCCAGCAGGGAAGGAAAGAGGGGAGGAAGCCGTTCCAGATCCACCCTTCCCCTGGTTTTTTTTCTTGCGGTGGCATGTGAACCCACAAACCAGTAACTCGGCTGGCTTCTACTTGCAAGCATGCGTGAATAATTCACACACGCTTGCTACAGCCACCATGTAATTAAATTTCAAGTGCACAGTGTTTGTGCATTATCTTGCAAAGCTGGAGAAGTTTACCTGGAAGCAAGACGAAGGCAACAACATACTTTGGACCTCTATCTTCCCCTTTTCGTTTGTTTTTCCTTGCTAGTAGTATTTATGTTTTGTCCCTGTTCGTCTGAGCTCGATCCCGGATACTGCAGATTTGAAAGAGATTCAATAGTCCCTCTCCTTTGTTTCCGTCTCCTTGTGCTACCCAGTTCTCACTCGTGCATCCCTCTGTTTCCTTTTTATTCTTCCTATTCTTTTTTTTTGTTCTCCTTTAGCTCCCCTTCTCTACTCTTCCCCTTTGTACTCTCCTTCTCTTTTTCTCCCTGTTCGTTCTTCCCCTGTTTTTTTTTTTTTCAATTCTATGTGTTGTGTAATTTTGTTTCTGTCATCTGGGATTTTTTTGGTTTCTCTCAGTACTCTCTGTTTGCCTCTATTATCTCGTGTCTGTCTGCGTCTTCTCTCATCTCCTTCCCCCTTTTTCTCCTCTCCTTGGTTTTTTTTCTCCCTCTACTCTCCCTTTCCCTCCTCTTTGTCATGGCCTTTCTCTGGTTTTTATGGCCAGATAATGCCATTCGGTCGCCTCCAGATAATGAGGCGACCATGCATGGACTTTAATGCAGGAATAACGGTCGGCGATTCTTTCGTGGACATTTAGCAGGCGTTTCTTTCTCTGGCTTTATAGCCGAATAAATGCCATGTGTTTTAGTAACGTATTGCATCGTGGGCAGGTGGGGCTAGTTGTTTCTTCTGTTGAAATGGTTCCCTAGTGCAATGAAGAAGATGATGAATAATGTCCTTTGAAATAACGCTATTTTGGGATGCGAAATGACCATTTTCAGTTTGGTCACTCGGGTTCTGAAATTTTATAGTCAAGTTCTTGGGTAAATTATAATTTGACCCCTGAACTTTAATTTTTTATAAATAAATATCAAATTGACTTAAATTTTTTTTTCTTGTAATCAAACCCTCCGTAAATTCAATTAAACCTTCAATAAAATTTAATTGAGTCCATAAACATCTGATTTTGGACTTTTCTTGCTCAAATTGAATTTTCTTTGTCAACAGGGCTCTCATCAGTCAAAAATATACCGTCAAATTTTAATCTTTGTATTTTTGAATCTCCTCAACCAATTTCTAGTCATTTTATAGGCATTCCATCATCATTTTCTTGCTGCTATTATTTTTTGGATTTCTTTCAAATATTTTTTTAATATATTTTTTTTTTGTATTTTCTTCTTTTTATGTGGGGATCCAAAAATGGGTAACAACATAATTCATCATTGACTTTCCTGAAATAGAGTGTAAATTCACTTAGACTTTTTGTAAAGCCTAAGTTTAACAAATGTGCATCAATCCTGTTGTACCAAGCCCTTGGTGCTTGCTTTAAACCATAAAGAGCTTTTTCAATAGATATACTTTCTCCTCTTCTCCTTAAACGACAAGACCTTTAGGCTGCTCCACAAATATTTCCTCCTCCAAATATCCATTTAAGAAAGCAGATTTGACATCCATTTGATGTATAATCCAGCTATTTTGAGCAGCAAGAGCAAGTAGCATTCTTATTGTATCAAGCCTAGCAACCGGAGCAAAAGTTTCAAAGAAATTCACTCCAAACATCTGAGCATATCCTTTGACAACAAGCCTTGCTTTGTGTTTATTTGTAGAATCGTGAGCGTTGAACTTGGTTCTATAAACCCATTTGACTCCTATGACCTTTTTATGTGTAGGTCTGTTCACTGGAATCCAAGTCTGATTTTTCTCAATCATCATAAGCTCCTCTTTCATTGTTGCCATCCAATGTTGATCTGCAGTGACTTCTACATATCCTACAGGTTAATTATTGCAACATTGCAACTATGGTAGATGTTAGAGAGTGATCTGGTTTTTATAACAGATCCATCATCAATGTCCGCATTCTCCTCTTGGAGTTCAAGCTTCTTATTATTCTCCCAGCTCCAGCTTTCTGACTCAAAGAAGTGGATGTCTCTGCTAACAATTACTTTGTTGTCTTGTGGAAGATAAATCCTGTAGGCTTTTGAAACTGAACTGTAGCCTACAAAGACCCCAGGTTTTGCCTTTTTATAAAGTTTGTCTCTCTTAACCTGCAGAATATAAGAGAAACAAAGACAAACAAAAGTTTTTAAATTCTGCAACTTTGGTTTGTAGCCATACCATGCTTCAAATGGAGTCTTTTGTTGCAGAGCTTTTATTGGCACTCTGTTCAATAGGAAAACTGCTGTGTTTGCAGCCTTAGCCCATAAATTCTTTAGCAACCTTTTATCATGTAATAAACACCTTGTCATCTCCATGAGTGTTCCATTTTTCCTCTCAACCACCCTATTTTGTTGAGGGGTATAGGGTGATGTCAGCGGGTGCTTAATGCCTTCTTTTTCACATAACTTGTTGAATTTTTCTAAGGTATATTCTGTTCCATTGTTTGATATGATCACCTGTATTTTGTATGTACTTTGGTTTTCCACCCAAGCTTTAAATTTCTAGAAGATGTCACCAACTTCAGACTTATACTTCATGAAATAAATCCAACACATTCTTGTATGATCATCAATGAAAGCAATGTAATACTTACTGCCATTCAATGATGGTGTTTTCAGAGGTCCTCCCATATCAGTATGCACTAATTGTAGTTTCTGTGTAGCTCTCCAGGTTTTATTTTTTGGAAAAGGAAGTCTTGTCTGCTTCCCATACTGGCAGGCTGCACATGAAGGAAGTTCTTCTTTTAAATCAGGTAAGCCTTTCACAAGATTGTTCTTCTTCATAAAAAGTAGAGTTGTATGATGAAAATGCCCTAATCTTCTATGCCAAAGCATTATACTGCTATTTTCTTTATGTATTGCAACCTGTTCTTCTTCTGTAAAATTCAAGGCAAAACTTTTACTCTCCATCTAAACTTTAAACACTTCTCTTTTTTGTGCATCAGTAATCAAGCAAAACTTGTCTTCAAACAGCACCTTATATCCTTTCTCCAGCAACTAACCAACACTTAAAAGATTTTGATTAATTTCAAGAACATATAAGACATCAGAAATTAATTTTAAACCTATGTTACCTTTGATTGCAACTGTTCCTTTTCCCTTTACTGCTAGATATGCTCCATTTCCAATTCTTACTTTAGAAATGGCAGTTCTGTCAAGCTTTTTAAAAAGCTCTTGATCATAGGTCATGTGGCTTGTACAACGACTATCTATAAGCCAGCTCTCTGTCAAGCTACTGGTAACAAAGCATGATGCCATAAACAGTTGCTCTTCTTCAAGTTGTTCAAC
This sequence comes from Populus simonii, assembly GCA_007827005.2. Classification (NCBI taxonomy): domain Eukaryota; kingdom Viridiplantae; phylum Streptophyta; class Magnoliopsida; order Malpighiales; family Salicaceae; genus Populus; species Populus simonii. The sequence continues at coordinate 12,040,744 of CM017478.2, read as the reverse complement.
AATATTTTTGACATGTTGTTGTTGTTCTTGTTGTTATTGTTGTTGTTCTTGTTGTTGTTGTTGAGATTTGCATACCCTTTCAAAATGTCCTAATTGACCACACTTGCGACATTTTATATCCGGCCTCCACTAGCATCTGCTTTGTGGATGATTGGATTTTTTGCAGTAAGGACATGATGAAAATGTTGTGTTGTTGTTGTTGTTGTTTTTGTTTCTTTGTTGTATGTTGTTCTGTGATTTATCAAAAAAGGCACCTTCCACAAAACTTGCTTGTCTCATAAGTCTTCTATGTTCTTGAGCCTGCAGTGCATTTAGTAGTTCTGCCAAAGTGATGCTTGAAACATCCTTAGAGTTTTCTATTGATGATATTGTAGCTTCAATTTTTTCAGGAACTATGACAAGAAGTTTTTGAACAATTCTAGAATCAGAGAAATCAGTACCAAGAATCCTTACTTTGTTTACAATGTCAAGAAGTCTGTCAGAGTAATCCTTGATGGTTTGTGATTCCTTCATTCTTTGCATCTCAAATTTTCTGATTAGATTTAGAACTTGTATGCCTTTCACTCGTTCATTTCCTTCATACTCCTTCAGGAAGTTCCAAATTTCATTTGTTGTTTTCAGTGTCATAATTCTAGTGAAGATTGAAGACGAAATAACTGCAAATAAGCTAGCTTTCGCCTTTGATTTCCTTTGCCTACTCTTCTTGTGATTTTCATTTGAGCTATAGTTGGATTGTCATGCAAAGGAGGAACTTCATATGTATTTTCAACGGCTTCCTACTGTCGCACCCTCGCGGCGGAGTGGTGACCCTTCCCGAATCGTGAGAATTGATTGATTTCAGTTTTTTTTTTGTTTTTATGAAAAAGGGAGTCGCCACCTAGTATTATGGTCACTAGGAAAACTGCTTGGTGTTTGGTTTGTTTTATAATTGCTATGGTGTTGGTGTTTTCTAATCGCATCAGTTTTCTTAGGATAAGTTTGCTATGATGAACAAACTTGGACTCAAAGTCGAAAAAAGAAAGAACCCTTGGTCAATGTGAATCACACCCTTAGATATGTCTACAAAGTACCAAGGAGAACCAATACAGATCTCTTGAAATCTGTGTTTGATTCAAACTAAATTTATTAAAATAGAAACCCAAGGAGATCCCATGTGCTTTTTAAAGCTCATTTTTCCCTTAATATTTCAAGAGTTTGCGACTCATAAATCACAAGGAGGAAGGACAAAAATTTAGAAATCTAAGGAAATTCATGGCACTTTAAAAACCTATTTTTGCCTTAGTGTTTCATACTCTCATGGCTCGTAAACCATGGAGTAAAAAATTGAAATGTCCTCGACTATAATCAAGGCTTCTTTCAAGGCTGTGTGATGACTTATTATTCCTAGAAAATTATTTTGGATATTTAACACTTAGGGTTTCTTTATCCAAATATTAACAGTGAATAATAACAAGTTATTCCCAATAATATTTTGGATATTCATCCCTTTAGGATTTCTTTATCCAAATATTAACGGTGAATAATAGATGAATTCCCCCCCCCCAAATAAGATTTTTGTATTTTTTGGAATATTGGCCAACACCTTTTGGAGTTTACAAACATGTTGTAAAATCTAGAATGCAAGAAAATAATTTTTTGTTGTGTTTAAGAAATTCATGCGAAAACACATTTTCAAAACTTTGAATATATTTTTTTTTAAAGAGAAAATTCAAAATATATTAGGGTATTGACTGTATGCAACAAACAAGAAAACATTTCTTATATATATATATTAGTCACATTGCGTCGAAAACCAGGTATTCTAAATACGAGATTGATATTTTTTTAATATAAAAAAAACACAAAAAAAAAATAAATACACGTTCAAGTGATTTTGCCTTCCCTGGTTACTGCTCAAGTGAATTAAATTTCATTTGAACAGTAATAAATGCAACTAAGAATGCATGCAAAAGCTGGGAATAAAAAAAATACACGTTCAAGTGAATTTGCCTTCCCTGGTTACTGTTCAAGTGAATTAAATTTCACTTGAACAGTAACAAATGCAAACTTTTTTGGTTAATAGTCGAAACTTTATTAAGAAAAAGGCTACAAAGATAATAGCCTAACTTATATCAAATGAACAAGCAGAGGAAAGGAAAGCACAAAAACTGTTGCATGAAACAGGGGAGAGCAACAAATGGGGGGGACAAACAAATCATAAGAAACCAATTCCTCTTGAAATAAAGAGTTGGAATCAAGCCTCAGCCATAAAGCAATACTTTGGCGCACCATGGAGAAACAGATTTGAAGGTTAGGGGCAGCGTCATTAAAAATAACATCATTTCGGTGAAGCCAAAGATTCCAAACAACGCATGAGAAAAGAAGCTGCCATGAGAGATTCTGCTGCTTGCCTTTAACCATAGAAGACCATTGGTAGCACATATCATCAATAGATTTTGGAAAAACACTGCAAAAGCCTCGATTAGAAAGCAGTTTCATCCATATATTCCAAGTGAAGTGGCAATGAATAAAGAGGTGACTTGAAGATTCCAAGCTTTTATTGCAGAAAGCGCATCTTGGCTCCTGAAGGGTGAGGTAGTCATGCTGAAATAGAAAATATCTTGTGGTTACTTTGTCTTGGACAAGGAGCCAAAGGAAAAGTTGCACTTTTGGTGGGGTTAGTTTTATCCAAACAGAATATTGGAATGGTTTGGCACCACCATAGAGCAGCTGGTCCATCATTTTGGAGCAAGATTTTACACTGAAGAGGCCATCGTTGTTGAGGGTCCAGATTTTCTTATCCATCTTATGGTAGAACATTAGCTTGGATTCCAGCAAGGATGATAAAAGTGATAGTTGTTCTTGTTCAAAATGAAATAGAGGTTTGCGCCATTGTAAGGACCAGAGCCAAATTCCATTGCTCCATCTACCCATGTCAGCCACCAAAGCAGATTTAGAGAAAGACAAAAGATATAGCCTAGGGAAGGTTGTTTTGAGAGGGTAGTCACCAATCCAGTTGTCTAGCCAAAAGGATGTTAAACTGCCATTCCCCACCATGAATTTGCAATGATTTGTGAAGACGTGGTGAACGTCGGTTTGAACAATGGACATAATATCCTTCCAGATCTTGGAGGGTTGGTTGTAGAAAATTGGGATCCCATTCTCATAAGTTGGATTGTACATCGAAGAGATAATCATTTTCCATAAACTTGTACATGGGGAAGAGAGTCTCCAAATCCATTTTAGTAGCAGGGCTCTGTTTTTCGATATAAGAGAGCCTACACCGAGGCCTCCTTGTTTCTTATCACGCATCACTAGTCTCCATTGGATCTTGCAGAAAGATCTTTGCTTGGTACATCCACACCACAAGAAACGTCTTTGGATGGATGAAAAAAGCATGCGTACCCCTTTTGTCATCTTGAATACAAACATAAAATATATAGGCAGGGAATTAAGGACACTTTTAATGAGACACAGACGACCAGCCATGCTTAGTATTCTCCCTTTCCACATATGAAGCCTTTTATGAAACTTCTCTATCACTGGCTTCCATGTAAAGATACGAGATGGATTGGCTCCCAATGGCATGCCAAGATATTTGCTTGGGAGGGAGTCTGATCTGCAGAAAATAGATGTAGCCAAGCGCAAGCACAAGTGATCGTCGACATTGATACCAATAATGGAGCTTTTATGGAAGTTTATATGAAGGCCTGAAGTTAGAGCAAACCATCTTAAAATTCTTTTGACTTGAACTAACTGATCAATATCTGTCGGGATGAATATTACCGTGTCATTTGCATATTGTAGATGGCTAAGGAAAATTCCTGATGCAAATTGCAGCCCTTTGATAATATTCCCACTAGATGCCCTTTGAAAGAGGACCGAGAGGCCTTCAGCAGCTTTGTCAAACAGAAAAGGGGAAATCAGGTCTCCTTGACGCAGTCCACGCCGAACAGAGAATTCTTTTGAAGGAGATCCATTGATGAGGACTGAAAGTTTTGATGAAGAAAGACATTCATAAATCATGGTTCTCCATTTTCTGCCAAACCCCATATAACCCATGATATCATCTAGGTAATCCCAGGAGACTGAGTCGAAGGCTTTATGGAAATCAATCTTGAAAATTAGACCTGCCGCTTTTTGCTTTTTTAGATCACTCACCAGCTCATTTGCAATCATAAAGCCATCTATAATGTTGTGGTTTGCTATAAACGCTGATTGGTTAATGCTAATGATATCTTGCATAACAGTTTTCAATCTGGATGCAAGGATTTTGGCAATGATCTTGTAGATACCATGAATCATCCTGATAGGCCAAAAATCTTTAAACTCTATGGGTTCTACTGTCCAGGAGAGGAGAGTTACGTAGGTTGTATTGATTCCTTTGGGTAGCCTTCCTATTCTGAAGAAGCTTAAGACTATATCGAGGATGTCTTGAGCAATAAAATCCCATGCTAATCTGTAGAATTTGAAGTTGAAACAATCTGGTCCAGGACATTTTGACCCATCACAACCCCATACACTTCGCTTCACTTCTCCCATTGTGATTTCCTGCTCCAGCCATTCAGAGGATTCTTTAGAGAGGCGTTTGAAACCCAAAGGATTTAACTGCGGCTTTTTTTTCAGAGGGGGAGTCATACAGCTCAGAGAAATAATCCACAGCAGCCTACTTAATACCCTGCTGAGAATCAAAAGTGTTGCCATTATGGTGGATTTTAATGATAGATGATTTAGCCTTCCTGAAATTGGCAATCAAGTGAAAAAACTTGTTATTTTTGTCACCGAATTTGCACCACATCTGTCTTGATTTCTGCCTCCAAATAGATTTAATGTGATTGTTGCGAACCCAGCAGTCTTTCAACAAAAAGTCTAAATGCTCCTGCTCTTGGTCGGTTATACCTTCTTCTTCACATTTTTCCTCTAGTATGTTGATAGCTGAAAGGGTTCGTTGAAGGGCAGCTTCTTGATTTCCAAATTCAAGCTTATTCCATTACCTCAATCTGACTGCAATATGATTGAGCTTTTTGAGAAATTTAAAGCGGCCAGGGTGAAGAGAGCATGCATCATTCCAGAAGTTTTCAATAATGTGCTTGAAATTTGGGTACTGAGTCCAACAGTCCAAGAAACGAAAAGGACGCCATCCATGGTCCTGCAAGAAGCTAGATAGAATTAAAGGGCAATGATCCGAGAACTCTCTTGGAAGTCATCGAAGAGATAAACTAGGGAAGTGAAGATGGCAGGATGAGTTTGCGAACATATGGTCCAGTTTGCTCTTGGACCCTCCTCTGAACCAGGTAAAATAACCTTCTGCTAAAGGGTATTCAGTGAGCTCACAAGACTGCAGAAATCTGCTAAAAGAATTTGAGCCTGCAGGATGACAGATTCCACTGTTTCTGTCTTTCTAAGAGAGTGTTTCATTAAAATCTCCTGCTATTATCCAGGGAACTTCAAAAGCATGCTTAAGAAGAATGAGATCATCCCAAAGTTTTTGTCTGTCTTGATAGTTACTAGGAGCATAGATGCCAATAACAAAGCAATGAAAATCACTGTGAACATGTTTTCCATATAAACCGATCCAACCATGACCATATTCAATATTAGAGACTTCAAAGTTAGTGTTTTTCCACATAGCAAGTAGACCTCCTTTTGATCCCTAAGCATCATTACTAAACCAACTCACAAGATTTTCATTCCAAATACGAGACACAAAGCCAATGGAACAATTAGCTAGCTTAGTTTCCAGCAGGAAACATATATCAATCTTATATTCTGTTATTAATTTCGTGATGCTTCTTCGTTTCCTCATCATGCCCAAGCCACAAGAGTTCCAAGAAAAAATATTCATGACAGAATTAAAAGATCTATCTGCAGGGACAGGGATGAAAACTTACTATTCATAGTTGTTTCTGTCAATCTTCCCTCTCCTTTTCTAGCTGCCTTATGATAAGCCCAGAAAATTTTTCCAAGAGAGCTTAATTACCAAGACCTAGAGCTTCTCCCAAATGGATCATTTTGTTGACTTCATTGTGAGACGACTCCGTTGCAGATTCCTTCAGGTTACGGGTATTATTCACCCTAATGTAAGAGTCTATAGAAGATATGCTTGCTAAAGAGTGCAAGGAGAGGAGACTCCCAATGGAGGATAATTTCTTTAGTCTTGGTTGTTTGGCTGTTGTGGTCCGGTGTTGGTTGGGTGTAAGAGGCAGGCTTTGGGTTTTGCAGTGGGATTCTAAAGAATTATCACTGCTGACAGGGGTATAAGGTTGTGGCGAGAAAGAGTCTCTTTTGAAGGCCATGCTTTGATGCTCCAGTGGGCTTGCTGAATTCACATCGTATAAGACAAGGCCCCGTTCTGCTTGGAGCTGATTTTGGGAAAGCTTGTTGGTAGAGAACAGTGGTGGGGAGTCCTAGGAGCCGCTATTTCTGGAAAGAGATCTTCAACAACGATATGTAGCCGTTCTGTGTTGTCAGTGGCATTTATTGTGGCCGGAAAGCTATGATCGTAGACCTCATATGTCACATATGGGTTGTGCTTTCTTGCCTCCAGTGTGTGCCTTGTCATCAGCTCCAAAATTCTTATCAGCAATAGCCAGCTTGCAGATGTTGTCATCCCCTGCCAAGTCAAAAGCCAGATTAGTGTACACTTCATCATCTGAGTCACTGTCAGCATCTTCTCCCTGATGTAATGTGGTTTGAAATTCTGCCATAGAGTATGAAATTCCTTTTGCCTCTGGATATCTTAAAGGGTCAATCTCATCCAGCTGTATGTGTACTAACTTGGAGTTTAGCATGAGATCTATAGAGTCGTGGATCTCCGGCAAGTGAGTACCTGTAAGGATTTTCAAGCTGTGAAGTTCAGAGATTTTTAGGTTGGTCTTGTCAAAACCTATCACCCATCCATGGTTCATGAGGAGGTTTGAGATACATCTCAGACTCCAGCCAGAGATAGGCAAATGAGAGATGGAGATCCATGCTAGACGACTCTTTGTCACATCTTCTTCCGTCCACGAGCGAACTTCATCAAAGTAGAGCTTCCAGCATTCCATACCTTTCTGCATGGCTTATTGCATAGATTTCTCACCATCAAAGCTTATGATTGCCTGGGAACCCCCCAGGAAACGGACAGCAGAGAAGCAGATGCCTAACTGAATTAATCCATGTCTGATTTGTGCATAATCTACTCGAGATATCTTGCCTATAAGACTATTTCTTAACCATAGAATTTCCTCATCTGTAGTGTTGAAAGAGATGAAGTTATGAGGACGTGGTGTGGCATTATCAGACGCTTGATGCACTTGACTCCCTGATCTTACTACCTCAAGATAGCTTCGGTTGTCTCTTACACGGATGGGGGCCTTGGCTTTGTTGTTGAGCTTGGATATTTGTTTCCCTGTTCCCACTGTTTTCTGTTTCATCACTTCATCTTTTCTTCTGTGCTTAGCCACATTAACTCTCAGTTTGTAGGAATCAAACCATATGTCATTTAAACATTCTAGCAGAGTTTTGTCTGACAGATTCGAGAGGATGGTGACAAAGCCAAAATGCTTTCCTGCTTGATTTGTTTTCCGAGAAACAAACAACTTAATAACTTTGCCCTGTTTTCTGAAACGGTCTTTGAGCTTATGGTAATCGACCCAACTTGGGAAGTTTTCAAAGTAACATTGTAGGTGAAAACCACGGTAGTTTGTTAAAGTCTGAGTGTTTAAGGTGATGGATGGTAGCTGAGGCTGGGGGTAATATGGCTTGTATGGAAGATCAGGTTGTTTTTTGTGTTTGTGAGAAGGAATTATGTTTGTCTGGAACGGTGGCTGGGTTTTTTGAAAGAGAGCTTTTCCCCCCATCATCATTCACTGTGACTTGTCATTTTTTAGGAAAAGACATGTATTTTTCTTCAACCTTCTCTTTCCTTTTCTTCCTCCCTTTGTCTATCAGCAGAAGAGGTTTATATAGCCTAACATGCAGCTCTATTTAGGAAACAAATATTACATTAACTCTAGGGTGTAATCTTGGGTGAGTAGAAATAGGAAACCAAAATATTTTGATTCTGATTCTATGATCACCAGTGATTTCTTTCTAGTATTTTAAAGGATAGTGTGGCTCTTTTCTTTCCTTCCATAGCTAAGACCATGAGGCACTAGTTGTTTCCTTTGAAATGAGGCAATAAAAACGTGGTCTGCAGCTCTCCAATCCAACAAGAGAAACATGAAAACCAGCAGGAAATTGCAAAGAAAAAGGAAAGAAATCAGATGGGTAAGGGTGTATGCTGCAAAGTCTTATTTTCCTTATTCGGTGTGGTAGAAATCTCGTCATTTATGATGATCCAGCCCCCTCTCCAGCTTCCAATATCCTTCTTCAATTAAATCCCTCATTTTAGCACTTTTCAATTCAGTCCTTGGTCCAAAAACAATCCTTCGAATCAGGCCTGCGAACTTGGGCTAAACCCTTCTTGCGGCAGGATTCTCTACTTTCACATTAGATATTCAAATGAGAATATCTTGAGCTTCTGATATCGAAATCAAGTGATTCAAAAGCCCAAATTCATCTACGTGTCTAGGACTACAACTTTGATGAGGAATTCAAAGTGAGATAAAATCATTTTAGAGAACAGAATCTGACAGTAATCTGGTTTGTCAAAAAGGATCTCCTAATCTGATTCAGAAACTAACAACGCCGAGCATCCTGATATGACTGAGAGTATGACCTAAGAACAAATCAATAAAATTTGTGATGGAAATAGAGTCTTTAGTGCAAAACTTGGGTTAGGATCCTTCTCGCGGTAGAATTCTCTACTTTCACGTTAGATATTCAAACAGGAATATTATGAGCTTTTAATATCGAAATCAAGCGATTCAAAAGTCCCAAATTCATCTCCACTTGTAGATCTACAACTTTCATGAAGGATAAAAAATGAGATAAATTCGTTTTGAAAAACAGAATTGCAACCAAACTCGGCTGGAAACCTTCTCGTGGTAGGATTCCATGCTTTCACGCTAGATTTCAAATAGGAATATCTTGAGCTTTTGATATCGAAATAAAGCAATTCAAAAGCCCAAATTCATCTACGTGTCTCGGACTACAACTTTGATGAAGGATTTGAAGTGAGATAAAATCGTTTTAGATAACATAATCTGGTAGGAATCTGGTTGGTCAAAAAAAGGTTTTCTTAATCTCACAATGCCGAGCATCCAAATCTAACTGAGAGTCTGCCCTAAGAATAGTGACCCCTAGGAACCAATAAAGGTGTAGGTCAATTTTTCAACATGTCATGAGTGACATAATATAGCTAGGATGGTCAGATATCATACGAAACCAAGTCAGAATCAGAGCCTAAGTTGGAACAAAAAATTGCGACAATAGCAAAATCAGTTTTTTTAAAATGCAAATTCTAAGGGATTTATATGAAGACTTCTTATCAGCCTAAGAAACTTGACGCTTTTGGCAAGGGGGAGGATAAAGAGAGTAGACAGCTCAAACAGGGTTCAAAAAAATATTTCTTTCTCCTTCGCTTTTATCAATTTTCCAGCAAACATGAGCTACACTCCTACACTTGGTTTAAAAGGGGTACACACCATCTTCATCACGTGGGGTCCTAAAATGAGTAACAACAGTATTGTAGCTTCAATTTTTTCAGGAATTATGACAAGAATTTTTTGAACAATTCTAGAATCAGAGAAATTAGTACCAAGAATCCTTACTTTGTTTACAATGTCAAGAAGTCTGTCAGAGTAATCCTTGATGGTTTCTGATTCCTTCATTCTTTGCATCTCAAATTCTCTAATTAGATTTAGAACTTGCATGCCTTTCACTCGTTCATTTCCTTCATAATCCTTCAGGAATTTCCAAATTTCATTTGCTATTTTCAGTGTCATAATTCTGGTGAAGATTGAAGATGAAATAATTGCAAATAAGCTAGCTTTCGCCTTTGATTTCCTATGCCCACTCTTCTTGTGATTTTTCATTTGAGCTATAGCTGGATTGTCATGTAAAGGAGGAACCTCATATGTATTTTCAATGGCTTCCTATTGATCACTAGCATCAAGGTAAGCTTTCATTCGAACAGCCCACACTTGATAATTTGTTCCATCAAACACTGGTGGTGCCATCACATTCACAGAGGCTTCTGAACTCATTTTGTGTTGGTTGGGTTTTTTAGGAAAGATGATAAGTGTTTAAGGTAAGTGTTTAAGCTCTCTCAACCTTATAGATCTCTCAAGAAAGGAATAGGCTCTGATACCAATTTGTTAGATTTTGACAGAATAAAATGTAGAGGCTAGAAATTAACAGCTCTGATACCAATTTGTTAGATTTTGACATAATAAAATGTAGAGGCTAGCAATTAACACGCTTATTCTAAAACTTCACACGTTTATTGATCATTAGAGATCTTATTTAAGCAACAAGAAAAAACAGAAATGCAAGTAACAAGCAACTCAATCTGCTGTTGTTACGTAACAGAATCTAAGAAGATCATGACAAAATAAAGATTTATGTCAATCCTAATAGATTTTGACAATTTCAAATCAACAAGTGTTTTATTAAATCTAAAACTCTTATCAGCTTCCATATCAGCAGCTTCTGAGGCATCAATTCAACAGAGATTCTGTTTATCACTTATCTTCTAGAGATTCCTTCGTGTCAAAGATCTCATCCTGTAGATTTTCCTCACGAGATGCGGCAGCAAAATCATCAACATGATTAGTAGATGTAGAGGCCGTATCGTGAACTGTTATTTTTTGAGCTACGAGCTCGTCGGGAGGAGCTGGTACTTGCTTAATTATGGACATGTCCGGAGGGTTTTCAGATGCTGAAGTAGACTTGTCAGCTGTTACTTCTTGCACTTTGGAGTCGTCCGAACGGGTATTAGATGTAGAAGCAGAATCCTCAGCTGTTAATTCCCGAACAATGGCCTCATGGATCCGCAGACCACACTTCCAGTTGTTAGTCCACACCTCATACAAGCCAAAATAGAGTGTTCTCTCATTATTTTCAGCGTTTTCATCACTTCTAAACTCAACCCGACACTTCTCCTCCGGCAATTCCTTTTTTTCCGGGCCTAACTTTGATAGATCTATTTTTACGCGCGTATACTCTCCCTCCTCTCCTATCCTTGCCATCACATAAACAGGATCTTCCCAGCCAAAGGAATTCTTATTATTCATGGATAATATGAAGCTAATTTCATACGCCTTCCCTTTGGTAGCAGTCTTTGAACCAGTTACATCAAGCCAACACCCCTCTAGCATCTCTGCAGTAACATCCCTAGAGCTTGCAAAGAGCAAATTAATAGAATCATATTGACATAAACAAAATAGTCTCTGCAAAAACTACAGCACCACTATTCAGAATCAGCAGATGCACGAAAGGTAGTGACACAGTTCCATCATGATGGTAACTAGTTTAATATACTCACTCCTAAAATCCAATCCTGACAAGTAAAGAAATATATCAAAAAACTTGTTTTTATGGTCTCGACCAAAAATGAAAGGAAACACAGGAAGAAACTATAACTAAAAGTTCGCCAAATCTCACTCCAAAGGCCCTCAAAGTTTCAGTCCATACTTTATACTTCTTCCTTCTTAATTTTGGATTTTAGCTATATTATTTTTCCTGATTGGTTGTTTCCTAGTTATTTGAGGTATTTAAACCAATCTCTTCAGATTTTATGGGACTTTTGTTGAATAAACTATAGACTTTTACAACTTTAGTTGTATTTTTGTCTAGCCTTAGGGTTTTATACGTGTGTTAAACTCAAATCCATAGCTTTCTCTGTCTCATTTAATATTTCTAATTTTACTTCTATTATCAAAATACTTGTAACACAACAGCAGAAGCAGATGATGAACCACACCAAAGTTTGTAACACAACACTACAACATGAAAATAGGCATATTATCCTCACCTTTCAGAAATTGTCCAAGCTTTACTTTCTTCCTCCGAAACGATGCTAAGATTGTTTGGTTTAAACGTGGTTTTACCATCAGCGTCCTATAAAACATGTCAAACAATAGAATTTCCAAATTGTCATCATGATCATCACGGACTGATGATGAATTACCATTCATAAGTATTCTCACCTGTGAGAGGGCCGGTTCTGTAGCCGTCTCTGGATTTTCATTATTTGGAGATGGTTGTTGAGAGTCGCTACTTGCCTTACTGCTGTTAATATTTGTCGAAATCTTCTTAATATCAAATAACGAAAGGAGTTCTGAATTTAATACACAACTATTAAAAAGTAAATTAAAGTTTAAAAACGTGTGGGATCATTGATCTCTTAGGTTCTATGTTTATTTTAATGTAAATACTCTCTGCGTGTCTAAAATAAATTGCATAATTAACTTATATTGTTTAATTTCTCATGATATAACTACACTATACTAAATATAATATATTTCAATATAAATTTATGTTTAAATTATATAAAAGAATTGTGAATAAAAAAGATGTTCTTGTGATAAAATTCAATCCATGTGATTTTATGAGACCCATAAATTATTTAAATATGATTTGAAATCTCTAAGTTATAGTGCAGTGAATATCGCAGATGACAACTACATTTAGATTATTATATTTGTTGTTGGAAGAGGTTTTATAAGTCAATTGTGTGTTTGTTTTATAATATGTAAAATAATACCATATTATTTCAGTTGTTATGGAAGAAGATTATTCTTGTCAGTTCAAAAGAACATAGAGTGAGACTAACAAGTTGTGGAATGGGAATAACATTATCCTTAATCACAAATTGTAAAGAGAGAAGAGTTAAACTAATGCTAGAATCATGTGAGTTTTTCTTATTTATTTATGTTAAACAATGCCCTGTTAATTACGAAACATTCAATTACTATGAACCATGAATATGTTCTCACAGAGAAGTTCATATTCAAGACTTCACTACACTTTAAGGCCAGTTATAGATACAATTTTTCTTTATTAAGTTCAGGTCAAAAGTATAGGGATCAATTAGTAAGAGAAAACGTGAGATGTTTAATTTTTATTAAGGTAAAGGGAGAGATTTAATCCACAAAATGTATCTCCCAAGTTTTGAGAATGCTGCTTTTTTCAGCAAGAAACTATCTTGTATTTGGCAGCGAATAATGAAAACAATAAATCCATTCGAATTAGTGAAAAAGTTTTAAGAAATAAAACTAGATTTGTAGTCCAAAATGACGAGTATGTTCACTTTTAAAATGATATGTTGTTCGGAGATTCATTGCTGAAAGATAGACAACTGAGACTATACAAATTGTCTCCTGGGAAGCTAGTGACAATTTTGAACCTGAGTTCATGGTATAATGGATTTTGGACTTGGCAGTTAGGTTGGCAAAGAGAGTTATGGGCTTTTGAGCTCGATCAAGTTTCTTCCCTGCAAGGCCTCTTAAACGAGATTCAATTGTTTCAATGGAAACCAAATGCTAAAATCTAGAATATTGGAAGTGATGGGAGATTTTTAGTTAAATCTTGCAGTACACTAGCTGATGGCTCCTTTACATCAAACATTTGGGAATCTGCAGATCCCACAAAGATTCAGACATTTTTATGGTTAGCTGTGCAGAACAGATCATGTTCCTTTCTTTTAGCAGATGGTAACTTCCATTTGATCAATCTTGTTGTTCTTTTTTGTGCGGATGATCTGGAGACTTTAGACTATTTGTTACTTTAGTGCAAGTTTTCTGGGAATTATTGGTCAAAATTCATCTCTTGGTGGGGTATCTTTTGGTGCGTCCCGGAGATTTTCGATGAGCTACTTTTTAAATGGCATACAATGGCTAAGGGCAAATTTCAAAGGAAATCATGGAATCTTTTCTTTTTGGGTGTTGCTTGGAGTATTTGGTTAATCAAGAATAATTAGGTTTTCAAGGAAATTCAACCAAATTATAATTTGTGTTTTACTCTAATATTGCATCATTGTTAGCCTGATTGAAAAATATGACTTAAACTTCAGTTATTAAGATAATGATCTTACCAGAAGTTCAGATGGATGAACATCAACGGTAAGCAGATAAGTCATACAAATTGATAGAGTCCAGACTGAATTAGTGAACTTTGTGAAGCACCTCTCCAAGTTGAAAAAAAAAGAATAATGAAGGAATATGGAGAACAAAAATAAAAGCGAGAAGATTTTGGAGATACACTTGTTAAGCAAACAGATTTTAAAGGATATAAAATATTGAAAGTTTTTATGAAGAAGAAGAAGAATAAAAATATTGTTATTTCAATCGTTAGATGTCAAGTAAATCAATGGCTAAAATTCATAATGAAGAAGAAGAATACAAGATGTGGCAAGGCATTAATTGGTAGCTCTTCACACCTCAATTCACAAAGATTTTATTCTTGTTTACGATCTTGATTCACCAAAAAAAGTATGGAACAAATTGAAGAAGTTTTTAACAATAAATAAATAAATAAATCCGACCTTCAATTTTTAGAGAATGATTTGACCAACACCACTCAATTCAAGGAAGTAATGTTGTTTTTCAAGATCAAGAATATTTATTTTTAAAACTGTTCAGCTGCCCCTAATGAGAAAAACACTATATTGCCTAAAGAGATAACATATTTTTTTCATATGGCTGGCTGACCTTTCGACATAGAAAAGAATAATGGACCTCATGCCACTTTCCATGTGAAATAAACTGATTAATAAACGGTGTTGAAACTGCTAATAAAAAAAGATAAAAGCATATTCTTACCCTCTAAAAATCTTCTGTAAGGGACTTTCTATCTTAGAGGAGAAGCTGGAAAACACTGATCCTTTTGATGAAGCATAAAGTTAAGGTACGAATTAGTGCTGTTCTTTGATAAAGCAGGCCAATATCTTGAGGTTTAGCCTTTTTTGCAATGTTTTATTTTGAATTTGAAACTAAAAAACGGGTTGAGTTTCAATTTACCCTATGAGATTTGAAATGAGTCCATTTTCATTCCCTATGTTTTCAATCCTTTAGTCCTAAAAGTTGACAGAAAGAAACTTTTATGAAATGATTTGACGAGAATTAATATTTTATTTTCAGTTATATATCAAAATAAGATTTATATGCAAAGAGAGAGTTTAACTATTTGAACTGCATCTTGAGGTCACCGAGAAAATAAAGAAATAAATATAAATTAAATCATTTGTTCATAAAGGAAGGCGCATATTCTCACCCTTTAGACCCTCTCCCGAAGAGATTTTTCATCTTGGAGAAGTCGGGAAACGATGATCCTGTACCTTCAGCACCCTTTGAAACATGCTAAACAAGAAAAAAAATCCAAATTGTCATATCATTTAAACATTTCATTTGCTCCCCTGATCATTACGAATTGATACCGTAGAAGAAATAGTATTCTGACCTTAGAAGGCGGTTCTTTAGAGCCTTTGGAATCCCCTTGTCTAGAACTCTTGGAACGAAAACTCATGATGATCTGGATGCTAAGGAAAGAGTTTTCAAGGAACTAGCTAGGTGGTACAAAGTTCAAACAATGATGGGAGCTATGTTGTTTGTGGGTATCTATTTCCACGATCTAATATTATAAACCCAATCCATATATGGTCCATAAATTCACCTCACTGTTTTAAAATCTCCCTCCTTCCTGAAAAAAAATCATCTACTTCTAGTGTTTTCTATGATAAAAATCTTTTCTGATAAACTTTTATGTTAGAAAATAATATAAATTATATTTTAGTATCTTACTTAATAGCTTAAGTTATCGAGTTGAGATAGTTCTTTGGCATAGCATAAGAGTTTTAATGACCAAGTGGTCATTGGTTCAAATCTCACCACCCATATTTATTTGATAAAAATCAAGCACAAGGTAGTGCAGACCCATGCAAGTTTCAAGTACAAAGAGCTGACTTTCACTTAAGGGGGTATGTTAGAGAATAAAATAAATCATATCTTGAGATCTCACTTAACGGTTTAAACTATTAGATTGAAATGATTCTTTAAGATTCGTTTATCAAATCTAAACTTGTTTTCAATATTAATGTTTTGACGAGCGTCCACATTTTAAATTATGCATTTAAAAAAAAAAGTTTTCATACCACCCCATCTAAGATTCTAATCTTTAAATAATAATAATAATAATAATAATAGGATGGGTGTGTTCACGAGCTCCACGATGCGATACATTTTTATGTATGTATGTAAAATAGATTGAGAGGTTTCTATGGAATATCACGAAGCAACTAATGTGGTCTTATGTGTTTTGGGCAATGATGCATCTGTAGATTACTTTTGGAATATCAAACGGCCACTTTAGCATTTTAGATTGTTTTTACTCACTTTTTCTGGGATGGTGACAACTTTTTAGATTATTTATTAATTAAAGAATAATAGGCATGTGAAAGCATCGTCAGGGGAACAAGAACAACAACTTTCGTTCACTTATTACACGACACATATCTTGCATGTCTTTCCAACAATGCGCATCTTCAAAGAAATGAAAAATACCAATAGCTTGACTTAGTTAACAATGCCTTTTGACTTAGTTAATAATATTTCAGTACCGTACCATATTTTTATTATGAAGTGGTATGAATTGTTATATATACAAATCGACAAGCCGATATAAAGTAATACAAATCTAAATTCTGAACCTAAAACACATAAGACCACATTAGTTGCTTCGTGATATTCCATGGAAACCTCTTAATCTATTTTACATACATACATAAAAATGTATCGCATCGTGGAGCTCGTGAACACACCCATCCTATTATTATTATTATTATTATTATTTATAAAATATATAACAATCAATACTGTTAAGAAATATATATTTATCTTGTTTTTTTTAATTAAGGGTAGAATAATATTTTCAGTTTAGTCTATATATAATCACTTTGTATTTAGGTTAAAACCAGTACTTGAGAATAAATAGATTAAATGAGAATTCCAGCCTCCTCTTTTATGTTCGTTTTTCTTTTATGTTAATCTGAATTAATTTAACATGGTATTAGAGCTGATTTTATTAAACAAGAATTAATCCGCTTCTGCAAAATCTAGTATTTCAACTTTCCTTCAATTTTTGCAATTTGGTATTTCTGTTCTATTTCTGCAATTGTTTTGGTCTTTCATCTTCTGCAATTTGTGTTGTATTTTGGAGTGATAGTATAATTTCGAGAAGATATTTGTTGAGTATCTGTGATATCTGTTCAGTTTCTGCAATCTGGTATTTTGTCTTTCGCTGCTTTTGCATTCTGGTTCTTTTTGTTTATTAATTATAGCTACCGAAAGAGATGATTTGCTTGTGACGTTGGATGGAAAGAATTATTCGTACTGGAGTTATGTAATGAGAAATTTCCTTAAGGGTAAGAAGATGTGGGGATTTGTTAGTGGAACTTATGTGATACTCAAGAATATTGAGGAGGGGGATGTTGTTCTGATAGATACATGGAAAGCAAACAATGCAAAGATTATTACTTGGATCAACAATTCTATTGAGTATTCCATAGGTACATAGTTGGCAAAGTATGAGACAACAAAGGAGGTTTGTGATCATCTGCAAAGGTTATTCACGCAATCAAATTTTGCAAAGCAGTATCATTTAGAGAATGACATACGAGCTCTTCATCAAAAGAATATGACTATTCAGGAGTTTTATTCTGCTATGACAAATCTTTGGGATCAGTTGGCTCTTACAGAATCAGCAGAATTAAAGGCATATGGTGCCTATATTGAACATAGAGAGCAGCAACGATTGGTATAGTTTTTAACAACACTTCGCAATGATTTTGAAGGACTTAGAGGTTCAATTCTACATCGTTCTCCATTGCCTTCTATTGATTCTGTTGTCAGTGAGTTATAGGCTGAAGAAATACACCTTCAATCTTATTCTGAAAAGGGAATTCTTTCTACTTCCAATCCTTCTATACTAGTAGTACCTTCTAAGCCATTCTCTAGTCATCAGAATAAGCTTTTCACAAGGGTTGGCTTCGACGATTGTAGTTTTTGTAAACATAAAGGTCATTGGAAGGCTCAGTGTCCCAAGTTGAGACAACATAATCAAGCTTAGAAGCATGGCAGCTAGTCATAATCTAATGCTTATAGACCACCTCATGGTTATAAACCTTAACACCACAATATTGCAGCAGTAGCTTCATCAGGCTCTATCAACGATCCTAGTACTCTAGCTGAGCAATTTCAGAAGTTTCTCTCCTTACAGTCACAAGCAATGTCCGCTTCTCCTTCCGTAGGTCAGTTGCCTCATAGTTTCTCAAGTATGTCATATTCTAAATAGGTCTTGGATTATGGTGCTTCACATCATATGTCTCAAGATTCTTCATCCTTTACCTCTGCGTCCCTTTCATCCTCCATTCATGTTATGATTGATGATGGCACTCTCATTCCCTTAGTAGGTGTTGGTTCTATTGTCACACCTCACTTGTCTCTCCCCAATGTTTATCTTATTATGAAACTCAAATTAAATCTTGCTTCTGCTGGTCAAATATGTGATTCTAATGATTATTTAGTCATGTTTTCTATTTATTTTTTTTATATAGGATCTACAGTCTTAGAAGCTGATTGGGACAGGTTGTAGGGAGAATGGACTATATATTTTGGATGAGTTAAAAGTGTCAGTTGTCACTGTTGTTGATACTACTACTGTTGATTTGTCTTCCTTTCGTTTGAGTCCTTCATCTTCTAATTTTTATTTATGGCATTCTCATCTAGGTCATGTTTCATCTTCTCGTTTAAGGTTTTTGGCATCCACATGAGCTTTAGAAAATTTGAACACTTGCAATATTTCTTATTGTAGTGGATGTAAACTAGCAAAATTTTCCGCTTTACCTTTTAATCAAAGTATTTATGTTTCTTCTTCACCTTTTGATTTGATTTATTCTGATGTATGGGGACCTTCTTCTATTGCTACAAAAGGAGGGTCTCGATATTATGTTTCATTTATTGATGATCATACTCGTTATTGTTCGGTTTATTTAATAAAACAACGTTCTGAATTCTATGAGATATATACATCCTTTCGAGCTCTTGTGAAAACCCAACATTCTACTGTAATCAAATGCTTTAAGTGTGATTTGGGTGAGGAATACACTTCTAATAAATTTTCTCAGTTACTTGCCTTAGATGGAACCATTCACCAAACTTCATGTACAAATACTCCTGAGCAAAATGATGTTGCTGAAAGAAAACATAGGCACATTATTGAAACTGCTCGTTCTTTTTTGTTGTTTGCTTCTGTTCCTATTGAGTTTTGGGGAGAAGTTGTCCTTACTGATGTAAGTTTGATTAATACCATTCCATCCTCTTATAGTTCAGGTTTGTCTCATTTTAAAAAGTTATATAGGTTTGTCCCCGATTATTCCTCCTTTAAAGTTTTTGGATGTACTTATTTCGTTCTTTGACCTCATACAGAACGCAATAAGTTGTCGTTTCGATCTACTATTTGTGTCTTTCTGAGTTATGGTGAAGATAAAAGGGGGTATCGTTGTTTTGATCCAATAACTCAGAAACTTTATGTGTCTCATCATATTGTCTTTCTCGAACATATACCTTTCTTTTCTATTCCATCCACTACTCATACCTTGACTAGATCTGATATTATTCGTATAGATCCCTTTTCTGAGGATTCTGGTAGTTTATCATCTCAGGTTCCTAGTACCTCAGGTACCCCTTCCTATGTTCGATTAATTTGTACTCTCCAGCACACCTGAAACTCCATTCTCATCTATAGCCCCCCAAGCTTTGTCAGAGATTGTGGATCAACCTCTACGTCAATCCATATGTATTTATAAGTCCACAAAACTACCAGACTTTGCTTATTCTTGTTATTCTTCAGCATTTACTTCCTTTTTAGCTTCTATTCATTGTCTTTTTGAGCCCTCTTCCTATAAAGAGGTCATTCTTGATCCTCTTTAGCAACAAGCTATGGACGAGGAACTCTATGCTTTGCATAAGATAAATACTTGGAATTTGGTTCCTCTACTTTTTTGTAAGAGTGTTTTTGGTTGTCGTTGGGTGTATAAAAATTAAGACTAATTCTGATGGGTCTATTGAGTGATACAAAGCTAGGTTGGTTGCAAAACGATACTCTCAACAGTATGGTATGGATTATGAGGAGACATTTGCCCTTGTTGTAAAAATGACTACTATTTATACTCTTATTGTCGTAGCTTCGGTTCGTCAATGGCATATCTCACAACTTGATGTTAAAAATGCCTTCTTGAATGGAGATCTTCAAGAAGAAATCTATATGGTGCCTCCTCCTAGTGTTTCACATGACTCTGGGTATGTTTATAAACTCAAGAAAGCATTATATGGTCTCAAACAAGCACCTCGTGCTTGGTTTGAGAAATTTTCTGTTGTGATCCCATCTCTTGGATTTGCTTCTAGTAGTCATGATTCTGCCCTGTTTATTAAGTGCATTGATGCAGGTCATATCATTTTGTCCTTATATGTTGATGACATGATTATTACTGGTGATGACATTGATGGTATCTCAATTTTGAAGACAGAATTGGCTAGACAGTTTGAAATGAAGGATTTGGGTTCTCTTCGATATTTCCTGGGTATTGAGGTAGCTTACTCACCTAGAGGTTACCTTCTTTCCCAATCAAAATATGTTGCAGATATTCTTGAGCGGGCTAGACTTACTAATAACAAGATTGTAGATACTCTCATTGAAGTTAATGCAAGATATTCTTCTTCTGATGGTTTACCTTTGATATATCCTACTTTATATCGTACTATTGTTGGGAGTTTGGTATATCTCACCATTACTCGTCTAGATATCGCATATGTTGTTCATATTATTAGTCAATTTGTTGCTTCTCCTACTACTGTTCACTTGGCAGTCGTTCTTCGTATTTTACGATATCTTCGAGATACAGTCTTCCAGAGTCTTTTACTTTCATCCACCTCTTTCTTGGAGATGCGTGCATACTCTGATGCTGATCATGATAGTGATCCCACATATCACAAGTCTGTTACTAGTTTATGTATCTTTTTAGGTGATTCTCTTATTTATTGGAAGAGCAAGAAATAATCTATTGTTTCTCAATCCTCCATTGAAGCAAAATATCGTGATATGACATCTACTACCAAAGAGATTGTTTGGTTACGTTGGTTACTTGCGGATATGGAAGTTTTTCTTTCTCATCCTACTCTTATGTACTGTGACAACCAGAGTTCCATTCAGATTGCTCACAACTCGGTTTTTCATGAACGAACTAAGCATATTGAGATCGATTGTCATCTTACTCGTCATCATCTTAAGCATGACACCATTACTCTGCCTTTTGTTTCTTCTTCCTTGCAGATTGCAGATTTCTTTACCAAGTCGTAATCCATTACTCGTTTTTGTTTTCTAGTTGGCAAACTCTCGATGCTTGTAGCTGCCGCATTGTGAGTTTGAGGGGGGATATTAAGAAATATATATTTATCTTGTTTTCTTTATTAAGGGTAAAATAGTATTTTCAATTTAACCTATATATAATCACTTTGTATTTAGGTTAAAACCATTACTTGAGAATAAATAGATTAAATGAGAATTCCAGTCTCTTTCTCTTTTATGTTTGTTTTTTTTATGTTAATCTAAATTAATTTAACAAATACCACTTCATCATAAAAATATGCTACGGTGGTGACTGAAATATTTAAAACTAAGTCAAAAGGCATTGTTAACTAAGTCAAGCTATTGGTACTTTTCATTTCTTTGAACATGCGCATTGTTGGAAAGACATGCAGATATTTGTCGTGTAATAAGTGAACGAAAGTTGTTGTTCTTGTTCCCCTGACGATGCTTTCACATGCCTCTTATTCTTTAATTAATAAATAATCTAAAAAGTTGTCACCTTGCCCTTGTGTTTTAGTTAATTTATAAAAATAATTTACTTAATAACCTTACGTGGGGGAGTTATGAAGCAAACTTTGAGGCATATTGATCATGGGTTAAAAACAATAATTGAATTCTACAAGATTGAATCTTGTGCTGTGTTGTTTCCCAGTAGCTTGATGTGGCGCTTCAAATTCGATTTGACCCTAACAAAGTAAAAGATGAACGAAAACGACAGATAAAAAAAATCAAAACAAAAATTATAATATTAGTATAAGAAAAGAGGAGAAGGAATAATAAATATATAAATCTTTGTTCAAGATCGGGAAATCCATTTGCTCAAAAAAATTCATCACTGCGAGACATATAATCCAAAGCCACTACCGACAAGCCTATAACTTCTCCCAAGTCTCATCACCTAGTGTCCCTAATGGAGCCAAAAAATATTCAACAAATTGGGTAATTAGCACACACAAACGGCTAATTAACTTAGCGGGAATTATTTTTTTTTGGGGGTGAAATAGCATAAATTTGGATGTTGTAGTTCTAAATTGTGATGTTTAATTAAATATTACATTTCAAAAACACAACTTTAGTTAAATTAAGGATTAAACAGTTGACCGATTCATAATTATTAGTTAATCTAGTCAACTAATTCCAAAAATAACAATAAAAAACGCAAAACTATCAAAATCAAGAGCCCAAAATGATTTTTTAAAATCTAAAGATCTAATGGTCGTAGTAGCAATTTCATAGTTACTTTGAGGAAACATTCTTCAAAAACTCTTGTAAAAGTTTGAGTGCGATCTATTGCTTGAATCAAAAGTTATGGTCTTTTATAGTCATCATTCTGGTCTGGCGTGTCTAGACCTTCTCTTAAGCCTAAACCTGTTTTATTGGTTCGTAAATATATTTATCAGGCTATCCACATAATCTGTTTATGACAGATCCTCATCTAGTTGTGGCAGACTCATACCTAACTGCATAAAATCACCTGTTATTGCAAGTCTAACTACATGATTCACACTCCTAACACATATTTGGAAGAAAAAATACATAAAATTATAGATTTTGCGTGAAATAATCAACCAGTTCATATATCTAGATCAACCAGTTAGTTAGTTAAGCAAAATGATTATAATTGAGACTACATGTTAAGTTGCTGCATTTTAGAAATGTGAAATGTTTAAATATTGTTATTTTAAAACGCGATAATTATCTTATCGCACTTAAAAATAGAGATATATATTTAATAAATATTAGACTAATTTGTTATTTCACCTTATCATAAAAAAAAATGTTATTTTATAAAAAAAAAAATTAACTGGCTACGCTAATTTTTTTTTTTTAAAATCCAAAAATATTCGGGTGTTGAGGACGTGGGAAGGAGGGAAAAATACGGAGGTTGCAGTAAACTATGACAAATTAATAGAAGACTAGAGGTGAGGAATCCAATGTCTCTGGGATTAGGCTATATATTATTATATTCAGAATGATGTTGGTACGCTATTTCATTAAAAATATTAGATTTATTATTAAAATAATCCTACAAGGATAGATAAGAAAAACTAATAATCTAGGAAATACGAAGAATTATTTTCAAAATAAACTTTATATTTTGATGAAAGATGGGATGGATCTGTTAACATATTTAATAATTTCTCACGTAAGTTTTAAAAGATTTATGGATATCGGTGCTAGTCTAGTTGATTTTGAAAAATTAAGAGTATGGGTGTGGTTGATATTGTGTTTTAGAAGTATTTTATTTTAAAAAAATTCTTTAAATTAATATTTTTTTTGATTTTTTAGATCATTTAAATGTGCTAATGTCAAAAATAATTTTGAAAAAATAAAAAAAAAATTATTTTGATGTGTTTTGGAATAAATTAAAAGCACTTTAACAAGCAACCGTTACCACCAAAGGCGGAGCCAGGAATTTTTCCTACCCTGAGCTACTTAACAAATATATAAATTTGTTTTTCAAAATCAATTATTAACTCATGTACATGAATTTGTGAAGTTAGAGTAAAGTTTTAATTATTCAAATACACTATCCAAAATATTAAAAAAATAAATTTGAAAATACATAAAATTGAAGTGAAAGTAAAAATAAACTCACTATTGAAGTTACATCCTTCGATATTTTGTGGAATAGAATTCATCTATAATCGAATTTGAATCAATATTGTAACAACCCCTCAACCGGGATAAAATAACAATCTCAAGTCAACTGAAAAATAAAGTAATTTAAATTTTCCCTTTCTTAATTCCTCATTACTTCACTTGATTCTTTCTTAAATTAGTGTTTTATAAATGGGACTTTGTAAGTTTACAAGATTATTCTCTAATTTTTTTTTTTAAAAAAAAAAATTTATGTTTTTCCCTTACTTTTCTCTCTTTCTCTCTCATCTTTTTTTTTTCTTTCTTTTTCTATTCTGCTTCTACTCAGTCGGCAGCTTATAACAGCAAAATGAATAAGGAAAAAAATTGAAAAAAAAATAAATTGAAGGGTTACTTTAAAAATGTGCAAGGGTAAGCTCCAAAATCTAGAAGGAAAGAAGAAAGAAGGAAGGAAAAAATCCATCGATGCAAAACCCAATATATTTTACACATTGATCATAAATGAAGGCGAAGCTGCAATGATTAAAATGTCATTGTAAAAGCCGGAGTTTTGCCGCCAGACAGTATCGTACGCATCATCCAAAGAGCACGGAAGAACCTAGGCGTGTTCACGTTAGGTAGTACACGCACAACCGAATTTTTCAGATTAAATATTATTTTATTTATACAAAAATATTAAATTGTCTCTGACCAAGCTTCATGGTTAAAAAAAAAAAAAACTGAAAAGATAAAAACACTCAACCTAATGACTCTGACAATACTAAATCTACAGTAAAAGTGGGAGCCCTCGCATAAAATTAATTAATTTGGTCAAAATATCTTTTGGGATCATGTGACTTCCAGAGTTGTTTAATTTCTTGTTCCATTTTTCTCATACAAATCGTCTAAATTAGAACCCTGCAGGTTTGACGAACTTGAAAAACCGTTATGGAAGCATTTTCTCATAGTTTCCTTCTCATAGATCACATTAATTAGGCAATATAATCTTGAAATCTTAAACGTCCGGCCTACCTTTACCTCATTTCTGTCATATATATGTAATCTTAAAGGTTAATATTCCGATTCCAACTTCATAATAAAAAAATATGGTACAGTGCTGACTGAAATATTTTTAACTAAGGCAAAAGGCATTGTTAATTAAGTCAAGCTATTGGTATTTTTCATTTCTTTGAACATGCGCGTTGTTGGAAAGACATGCAAGATATTTGTCGTGTAATAAGTGAACGAAAGTTGTTCTTGTTCCCCTGACGATGCTTTCACATGCCTATTATTCTTTAATTAATAAATAATCTAAAAAGTTACCGTCCCAGAAAAAGTGAGTAAAAAGAATCTAAAATGTTTGATATTCTTCTACAGGCATCATTGCCTTCTCTTTTTCCTTTTTTCGAGGAGAACTCGATATGTTTTAAAATTAAAATTATATTTGTGTTTATATTTTAAAAGTGTTTTTGTAAAAAAAAATTATTTTTTTTATTTTAAATTAATATTTTTTATAGTGTTTTAAGATTAATTTGATGTGTTGATATTAAAAATAATTTTTAAAAAATAATAAAAAATATTATTTAATTTGATGTATTTCTAAAAAAAAATATTTTTTTAAAAAATTACAATCATATTCAAAAACACCTTCTTAATCGCATTATATTGTCAACAATTAAGTTATATAGCATTAAAATCATTATGAAACACTCTTACGAGGATTTCTACCCAGTCAACTCTACTACTATTTATTATTATTTTTGTCTTGCTTCAGTAGGCTCTCTTCTTTTTTTTTTTTGGGACAGGTTAAAAAGTGATCGATCCTTTTCTAAAGCTGTAACGTCGCAGAATTTATTAGGATTCAAAAATCTGTGGGACTAGAAGATTAAGGAGAGGAAACTAAGCCAGAGGCGCAGAGAAGCGAACCTGACGATTCGACATTGTGAAGGATAGGCTGAGGGAGGTAAGAATAAATGCTTACTCCTGACTTGTTTAAATCCCTTGGTCAATGCATTCTCAAAGTGAAGATTTGCTCTAGCATTTAAAGCCGTGTGTTTTTATTCTAGAACTATGATGATATAGAATTAGATGGTTGCTTTTTTACTGCATGCTTCACTGCTTCCTTTTTTATGCTGTGTTAAACAGTGCATGGATTAACCGCTAGATCATAAAATTAAAATAATTTTATCAAAAAAAAAAAATAAAGAGAATCACAAAGCTTATCTTAAAAAAAACTAATGTTAAAAAATAAAATTAAAAAAAAAATAAGTTTAAAAAAATATGTCGGTTCATGTTAACTTTTTAAACTTGTAAATTGGGTTATTAGACTGAAAAACAACATACATTGAAAAACTGCGAAGCTCAATCCCCAACAAATCAAATGTTAAAGGATCAAATCGGGAAAAAAAATCAATTGCACAAAATGATATGAAGTAAAAAAAATATAATTAAAAGAATGAGGGTGAAAATTGAAATAAAAAAAATTAGAGGGAAACAATTTTTTTTAAAAGGATTAAATTGAAAAGAAAAATAAATTTAATGAATTAAAAAAAATAATATATAAAAAATTGAAATTAAAGGACTAATTATTAAAGCAATTGCAGAGGTACTTTAAGGTAGACAAAAATGAAAAAAAGAGAGAGGACATATAAAACTGTAGCGAAGGATGTCTACCTAGCAGCCTTGGAAGAAGACTGGGAGAGGATGATTTATGCTTGCAGTAAAAGCAGTGAGATGTACGTGATGTCTCCAGTAACGGTTTCGGAAGATACTCCATTGCACCTGGCAGTGTATAGCAAAAAGGTTGAGCCGCTTCAAACTCTACTTGATATTGCCAAAAAAAATCCAATGCTCGGGAATCCCTGTACAAAAAAGAACGCGTATGGAAATACAGTTCTTCATGAAGCAGTTTTTGCTGGAAATATGGAAGCAGTAAAGCACTTGCTCAAGTTTACCCCTAAAGAACAGGGTGAATATGATCCTTCAAGGCAACTTCAGACTAAAAACGCGCTTGGGGAGACTCCATTGTATAGAGCTGCTGCATGTGGTAAGAAAGAAATAGTGGAGCATTTAGCTGGACAAACAGGCCAAACTCCAGGGGGAAAGCTATCAGAGGATCACTGCAAGAGAGGAGATTTAAAGCCGATTCTTCATGCTGCCATCCAAGGACACCACTTTGGTTTTGTTCTTAATCCTTTTATTCTCTCTCAAACGAGACTCTTAAGACATCTAGCACACACATTCATCCCCAAACATTTTAGGTACAACTTAAATCTACAATTTACTAGAAAAAAAGAAAGTAAAATGACATTATACTTTCTAATGCAGACACTGCTCTGACGTTGCTGAACCTGGATCCATCACTTTATGAAATGGAGGACGATCAGGGAATGACCTGTCTTCATGTCCTTGCAGCGATTCCTAGTGCTTTCAAGAGTGGATATGCACTGCGCCCAATCACCATTACGAACTTGTTCTACTGTTGTATGTTTGATGCAACATTTTTTCTTCTATTTATTTATTTATATTATCAGCGTTAATAAGCTAACCCCAGCTCGAACATCTGCTCTCAAGGCAAGCTGTTTAACCGGCTGATTAAACACTGATTCTCTAGTTTTTTTTTTTTTTTGAGCATGTTAAATTGCTTACACTACTTTAAATCCCAGAAGGTTTGATTTGACTTAAGTTGTGAGTTTTTTGCAGGCCTTTCCGCCGCAAATGGTGATGGCGACCAGAGCCGGAGTAAAAAAGGTACTGAAGACTGAAATTATTTTGCCATATTGGACAGCTTAACTATTAAATTGATAATAATAATTTTCCACTGATGATGCTCCCTGGTTCTTGTGGTTTTGAAATCAAGCAATTATAAACAACAACCGTACTGCTCATGCAACAAAATCCTCAGTAAATACCGATAGTAATTCGTCGAGGGACGAAATTTCCTGCTGCCAAGCAAGAAATATCATCGGCCTTGCACTTAGAGATTGGTAGGTAGACCGCAAGAGCGGGCCCGATGGATTGACCCAGTCTCGAGCTTGGGTTTATCGTTTCCCTACGGGGCTAGTACTGTCCACCCGAATATAAGTACAATAAGAACCACCCTATAATCTTTCTAACAAGCATTTGAAAATGTTGACATTAATCCTTTCAAGAACACATGCGTGTACTGGGGAAATTGTTGAAAAGATAGGAGAGAAGCTAGCCTACATGCAGATCACAGTATGGATAGAACATTAGAAAATATCTTTTTTTTTAATAAAAAAACACCGCCCATCTATCCAAATAAAACACAAACCTTTTTCCCCTTTCTGAGTGTCACTTGAACGGAGGGAGTACTCTTCACCTCGCCGATTTGGGAGCTTTTCCTTGTCTAAATGGGTTTCCTAGTTTCAAAAGAGAAAATATTAATTTTTTCTGATCCGATTAGTCTAAAAGAAAACGGATCTTGTTATGGTTATATTTTTAAAGATCCGAGTTGCCGAGCTAAAAAGGCTCCATTCTCTTTTTTATAGACCTAGGAATTTCAGCCTCTGCTCTTCCTCTTCTATGATGTGATAATTTCACGGCTATGTGTCTCACTATGAATACAGTTTTTCAAGCTATATTGATTTCCCCTTTTTCCGTGATATGGTCACTCGTACAGAGCTCTAGGATCAGTTCATATCATCTGATGATAAAATTGCTGATGTGCTTACCAAACCTCATTCATCTACGCGCTCTGTATTCCATCGATCTAATTTGAATGTGGTGCCTTCTCCATATTCAACTTGCAAAGGCATGTTGAGGAATAAAATCATCTAATAGAATAGGAGAAGCCAGAACAGAAATCCTTTTGTGATACTAATTATACATACATACATAAATACATATAGGAAGCAATAGTCAGCTGCTGCTGTGTGAATGATTTTTCCGCAGCCTTCTATTTGGGAAACTCCAGAAAAGTGACATAGGAGTAGAAACTTGTACACTTCTCACCAATGTTAAACTTTTGTATATTTTCCGGCATACTACTTTGTTCATATTTGCAGAAAATTCATTATAGCTCGCTCTCTGCTTGTAAATCTCACATATGAAGAAACACGATAGGATGGCCACTGGTGGAAAGAATCAGGAAAGAAAAGCACAAGCATGAATCTGCGTTGGAACTTGCCAAGGAGCTTATCAAAAAGAACCAGCTTGAATGGTGGCAATCTATCACAGTGAAGCCTACCAAAGTTAATATCGAGACCCCTGGTCAAGGAGCAAGAGGAGGAAAAAGTGAAAGACAAGGAGGGGGAGGAAACCCAGGAGGAGGGGGAGGCGAAGGACAAGAGGGAGCACGAGAAGGAGAGGTGGAAAATAATGAAAATGTTCAACCAAATATAGAAGAAAATAGAAGACAAGAGAGTCCTCCTTCACCTCAAAACCCGCTGTTTATAGCAACTAGTAATGGAATAGTAGAGATTGCTGAAGAGATACTTGAAAACTTTCCTCAGGGTATTGAGCTTGTTAATGATGAGGGGCAGAACATATTGCACTTGGCCGTGATGCATCGACGGCAGGAGATTTTCCGTCTTGTAAGGAAAAAGAACTTACTAGTGACCAGGCTAAGTTCGAGCGTAGATAATAATGGCTTCACATTGTTGCACCAAGTTGCACACGTGAAGCACTACAGCGGAGGAGCCAAGCCCGGCCCTGCTCTCCAGCTACAAGAAGAAATAAAATGGTTCAAGGTGAGCTAGCTGATCTTACTACAATCGTAACCCATGCCAATTTTTATGAAATGCAGTTCTTGATTCCTAGCTGTAAGTAATATTTGTTCGTTAATTATAGTGAAATTAAAGAAAGTTTTCAATTTGCCTATATTTCAATTTACTTCAAAATCAGTGAAATGCAGCTCTTTATGCCTTGCAATAAGTAAAGTGAGATTGTACTTTAATGCACAATCTGTTGCTTTAATAGAAGAAGAAAAAAGAGAATATGTGCCAATGATAGGGAAACCCATTTTCCTATAATAAATGACTTTACCGACACTTATGAATTTGTTTCCATGTTCTCTGTCCGTGCAGCGAGTGCAGAGGGTGGTTCCACCTTCTCTGTCCGAGAAGCGGGTACAGTGGGTGGTTCCACCTTCTCTGTCCGAGCAGCGAGTGCTGTGGGTGGTTCCGAAGGACAAGAATTACGAATTCACTGCATTCGAGCTCTTCCAAGAGGAGCATAAAGGTCAACTCAAGTTGGCGCAAGAATGGATCGAGAAAACCTCTCAGTCATGCTCAGCAGTAGCCGTTCTTTTGGCCACCGTTGTCTTTGCTGCCGCTTACACTATACCTGGAGGTTCTGACGATCGTGGCTTTCCCATTTTCCTTCACAATCGTTTCTTCATAGCTTTCACTGTCTTGGATGTTACCGCCTTAGCGAGCTCCTTGACCTCAGTTGTGATGTTCCTTTCTATCCTCACCACTCCTTTTGAATGCGAGAAATTCTATCACAATATTCCTCGGAAACTGATATGGGGCTTTACTTTGCTCTTCTTCTCAGTGATGACAACCATGCTTGCTTTTTCCTGCACTCTTCTTTTAGTCGTTCGCTTGAAGAAGCAATGGACCAGAGGTCTGGTGTCCATGGCTGCTTTCCTTCCCGTGTCAGTATTTGCAGTAATGCAGTTCCCTTTATATGTCGCCTTTATGACTACTATGAAGGACTTCTATAAGGAAGTCGTGAAGTCTCTACCTTGGATCCACCTCCCTTTCCGCTCCCATTTCAGGCAAGGGAAGGCCAGAAGAAGATAATTGACATTTTGAAAAGTACCTGTTTGCTTCAATATGTGTCTGGAGACCTACCATCGTCTTCAGTTAAGTATTTACTTGTTTTTTCCTTGTAACAAACCCTTCTTTATGGGAGTCAGTCAGTGCCTCTGTCATTTTCTCTTATGATCAGGACACTAAATGAAAAATAAAATATTTGTGATCGAATCTGAAGCAGGGCAGAATCATTCTGGCAATGAGAAATTCCATCATTGATTATCTTAATCACCATCATTATATATTTAAGGTGTTTTGGAGATTTCTCGGCAACCACCACTTAGTTTTTGTTTTGAGAGTTTTCGTGAATTA
The DNA here is from genome assembly GCA_007827005.2 of Populus simonii. NCBI lineage: Eukaryota > Viridiplantae > Streptophyta > Magnoliopsida > Malpighiales > Salicaceae > Populus > Populus simonii. Next base: position 12,009,809 of record CM017478.2, on the reverse strand, counting down.
ATAAATCATGCTGTCCCTGTTATCTTACGTGTCACATTCTCTCTCTGTTCTTTTTCTTCTTCCCCAAGTGATAAAGGATTTACCGATACTCCTTTGGTCTTAAAACATTCTCCATTAACATGCTCTAACTATCATAATTACCATCAAAGCATGGATAACAAAATTATCTGAACCCTTGATTTATTTGAGGTTGATGCGTTGGTTAAAAATTGTTGCTTTTGAGGTTACTGATGCTTTTTTTTTAAGGCAATGTTTGGAATTATAATAACGTTTTCTTTATAAATTGCATTTGGCTGATATTTTTTTTATTTTTTTAAATTTATTTATGATATCATTACATAAAAAAATAAAAAATAAAATAAATATATTTTAAAGCAAAAACAAAATCAATTTTTTTCAAAAGCGTGGTTAGTAACAATATGAAAGAGTTGAATAGGAATCCTGCAGTATAGTATTTTGAAGGAACAATAACCTTATCTTGATGAGGATACTTTCTTTGAATCCGGATAATGCCCACCATTTCCATATTGTCTTTAAGAAGACCATTACTAGATTAATTTGAGATCCTTTAAATCTAATTATATTTATTTAACGAATAGAACTTGTAATTTGCATCAAGAAAAACCTGTCATGCTAATCTTGTATTGCAAGATCCTGAACTGAAATCATAAATTTCATAAAATACCTATCTTTTTAATAACTTGGGCAAGAATTTGAGCGGCATAGTTATGAAGAAAACTGTCTAGCAATTTATGCTAGTAAATTACCAAACATTACAAAGGTGAATCACATGATAAATGACCTGGAAAAATTGCTACCCATCTTAAAATACGTTGATGAGACTATCTTTGAGAGACAATATGGAAGGATTGTGCAGCTAATGAGACTATCACTACATACAGAATCTATAAATGCTCTATTGAACTTTTAGGATCCAAATTATAACTATAAGTGTTTTACCTCTAGGAATATTCATATCACACCTATATTGGAGGAATACGACATGATCTTGGATTTTTCGAATTTCAAACAAATATTTAAAAATACAACATTAGAGGTAGTCAGATTGTTGTGCTTGGGAAAAGTCAGCCAGTGTAGGGTAGCTGATGGAGGATTTAGAATGAAGGCCATCGAAGCCAGGATGAAGAAGAATGACGAGGAAGGAAAACTGGGAAATGAACGGTACAAACTAGCAGCTTTCGCTATATTTGGTCTAGTTCTTTTTCCATCTGAAAATGAGGACATCAGTCTAAGCTACAAATGCATTTATGGAATATGAGCATACCCAAATTAACCCTTTCATAGCAATTTTGGCAGAAACATTGCTATCACTCAATCATTATAACACGCACGTGAAAAGAGCTTTGAGGTGTTGTATTCCTTTAATGTTTTTATGGATTGTCAATCACATTAAAACACCGAGATATATTTTAATAACTTTTAGTGGTTTGATTTTGGATCATTGGAGATCGTAATAGATGAGACTTAGAAGAAACTGGATGTGAATTTTTTTAATTTAGTTTTTAATTGATTTTAAATTTTTAATTTTTTTTTGTGATTTTATCCTTGATTTCAACTAACTGATTTTATAAAAATTAAATTTGGTAACTGTAAATTTCAATCTTCTCAATTAAGTTTAAATTGGATTTCCAAACTTAATTTTTCACCAATGAAATTCCTAATAAAATTAATTTGACTCATTTCAAGTATAATTAAGTCTTTACACTTAATTAAATCCTTTAAATTAGACCCAAATTAATTCTTAAACATGATTAAACTTTTTATTTGGCCCATAATTAAATCAAATTGACCTATTAAAAATATAATTATACCATTGGACTTAATTGTTTTATGTTGATTTGTCCAATAATTATTTTTTTGACTTTGAATCTATATTTTTTTTCTTTAGTCTTAGGGCATAATGGAATACAATTAGGTTCCAATATTATTCAAAATTGTAACTTGATTTTTCACAAAATTTGAAATCCTCTCATCTTTCTTTGTCAAAACACTAGTCTCATTGTTATTATTATTTTATTTTATTTGTTTTTATTTAAAAAAAATAGGTAAATTTAGAAATAACCCAGAAATGGGTTATGATATGTTTGCATATAAATATTTTTTTAACTTAAATTAAAAAATTGTTACAAAATGGAGTCAAAATTCTATTTTATTCAAAAGTTATAATTTTTAAGTTTCTTATGAGTTTTAACTTATAGTATTTTTTTAAAAAAATTGTTTTGAATCATTTTTATCAAATATACTCCTAACCATAGTTATTAAATCCGAACCGGCCCGACGAGGAGACCCAGTGGTTAGACCGGTCCAGGTAAGTCAAAAGGCTGAGGTAATCAAAAACCTGAAAAAACCTGGTTGACTGGCTGGGTTGACCCGTGACCCAGTTAACCTGGCAAAACCCGGTTGAGACCTGATATTTTTTTTTTTCAAATGTGTTTTTTCTCCTAGCAAAAAACTCTTTTTTTATATATTTTTAGTTGGTTATTAACCCTTTTTAAAGTTTACTATATAAATACTAGAATAATATTTTATTTTTTTAATGTGGGATGTAAAGTCTTTTAGTATATATGTACTCTATGTTCACAAGAAAAAAAAAATTTAATGTGGGATTTGAAATTTTTTAGTATATATACTTTATATTCATAAAAAAAATTATGTTTTTTCAATATGGAATAAAAAAAATTTTTGTTTTAAATATTTCAACTTAAAATAATAAGGTACAAAACCTTTTAAAATTTCATTATTTATAATATTTATAACATATTATTTATAATATTTATAACATATATTTACATGAATTGTTTCTTAATTTTTACATATAAAATATTAAAATTTTAATTTTTTTTAATTTTTAAATACATGGATTTTTTAATTTTTTTTAATTTTTAAATACATGGATTTTTTTAATTTCTTAATTTGTTTTAAATACATGGATTGTTTCTCCAGAAACAGGAGAGCTTGGACTTTCTACAAACTCATCGGTGCATCTTACTATGCACTTGCTTCTACTTTGATCAAGAGCAGAGGAATCCAGAAACAGGATAGCCAAGTGGTACGACCTCAATATGGAGTGTCCCAATCCAGTTGGACCACAAGAGATGCAAATAATAAACTTGGGGAAGAAGAGAAGAACAGAGCAAATGTGACACTTCAGGTTAACGGGATAACAGGATTTATTAATTCCCAAAACTAAAACTCAGGATTTATTAGGAAATCAAAATATTAAATTTTATTTTATCTTTGCAGCTTTATTATAAAATTTAAAAAAAAAACACATTCACATTTATTATATTTTACAAATACAACCATGTTATCACGTTACAAAATATCAAAAGTTCAAATCAGATCAAACAACAGTAGTAATCTAAATATACATTCACGTCTGAAAATTACATAAAGCCTCGGGAACAGTGCTGGAAAATTCTGAGCACCCTCTGTGATTGCAGAACAATGGCGGCGCGTCCTCTAAACACGCGGCCGTCACGGTCCTCCCCTCTTCACTTTTCTCGCCGGCGGTGACAGCCACCGTCACCTGCAAAAGAAGAAACACAACAAGCAGTCGATTTTAATTTTCTTTCCCCTTCCGGATCTGTTCTCGGGTCTGTTTTTCAGCTCTGGTTTGTTGTTCTTCCTTTTTCCGGCAGCCGATCTGGCGGTTGTAGAGGGAGCTGCGGGGGTGGTCAAGGCGTTGATGGTCTTCTCTCCTGCTGGTAGCAGCGGCGGTTAGGCTTGCTGCTGTCGTCCGTGAGGCTTGTGGATCTCCGGTGAGGACGGCGCTGATGCAGCTAACGGTGAAGGAGATCGATGGAGGCCGATCTGTGCCGATGAGGGAAGATCTGTTGTGGTCGACGATGGGGAAGAAGAAGCTGAAGTCAGTGGGGGACGGCCGACTTGGGTTCTGTGAGAGGGAGCTGCTGCGGGGCAGATGGAGGTGCAGCGAAAAGTATGGAGAATGGAGGCTGTCTTGGCTGAGAGGTTGCGTGCAGGGAGGATGAGGTCGTGGCTGAGGGGCTGTATTGTGGCCGGCTGGGAAAGGAAAATGTGTGGTGGCCGGGCGTGTGTGGGGACGAAGAAGAGAGGTGCTGGTCTTGGGAGCTGGGGAAACGGTGGGTGTTGGTGTGGCAGCTGCTTTGGCTAAGGGACTAGGGAATACTTTGTTGGTGTGGCGGCTTGGTTTGAAAGAGATCAAAAATTAGGTTTCTAGGGTTTCTCCTTTTTTCTTCTGACCACCAAAATTGGCCTCCACCACCTCTTTGTGAATCTTCTTCTCCCACCCCCTTTTCCTGTTTTTTTCTTCTTTATTTATAGAGAAAAAAAAAATCTGTTTTTTTCTTTCAAATGCTTAATAAAACATCTGTATTTGATTTTTTATTTAAAAACGAGCAATATAATGACGCCTCCATAAAAAAAAAACAAAATCAATCATTTTAATGTTAAAAATCAATAATGTTAAAAAAAAAAACTTTTAAAAATTTAATTTTTTTTTAAAACAACATTAAAAATACTAAAATTAATACAAATATATCAAGAATACATATTTTTTAAGTTTGATCATTCATAAGAGAATACATATGTGTCTTAGTCATAAGATAAGTGACTGAGGCATGGCCTCCCATGAAGAAGAGTCTGCTACAACGAAAACACAAGTAAATACTTAACTAAAGACAATAGTAGGCCTACGGACTCGTACGACCTTACAGACATTTTCAAAGGCCACCAATTGAACTCCCAGCCCTTGCTTTCAAATCCTTAAGTCCCTCGCTTTTCTTCAATGATACAGTTGGTCCCCATTAACCTGTATCACAGATTAGTTAATATTTGTAATAACTCAACTTTTATAAAATTCTCAAAAAAATTAAAACCAAAAGCAAAGAAAGTTCAACGTGAAAAAACATAGCATGTCATGAGTGCTCTTTACTGCTTACACGTACGTTTAGGAGAACTTATCTTTTGTAACCAGCTAGTAAGCCAAACAGAATATTCGCCTCCTTTTCCTACAACACTGGCACCGAAAAGGGCAGCAATATCGAGGCAGATACTTCCCGGCTTCCTTAAAGAGGTCCTTCATAGTGCTCATAAATGAGACATATAAAGGGAACTGCATTAGTGCAAATACTGTCACTGGAAAGAAAGCAGCAAACGAAATAACACCCGTGGTCCATTTCTTTCTGAAATGAATTATTAGAAAAAGGGTGCAAGCAAAAGCAAGCATGGTTGTCATCACTGAGAAGAAGAGTAAAGTGAAGCCCAATATCAGTTTCCGAGGAATATTGTGGTAGAAGTTCTCATATTCAAAAGGAGAGGTGAGGATAGAAAGGAACATCACAACTGAGGTCAAGGAGCTAGCCAAGGCGATAACATCCAAGATAGTGAAAGCTAAGAAGAAACGGTTGTGAAGGAAAATGGGAAAGCCACGTTCGTCAGAACCTCCAGGTATAGTGTAAGCGGCAGCAAAGACAACGGTGGCCAAAAGAACGGCTACTGCTGAGCATGACTGAGAGGTCTTCTCGATCCATTCTTGCGCCAACTTGAGTTGATCTTTATGCTCCTCTTGGAAGAGCTCGAGTGCAGTCAACTGCTTCCTACATTGCACTCCTTCATTGTCAGGCGGAACCTCCCTCGGTGCCCGCAGCTCGGACAGATGAGGTGGAACCGCCCTCTGCACCCGCTGCACGGACAGAGAACATGTAAACAAATTCATTAGTGTCGGTAAAGTCATTAATTACAGGAGAAGGGTTCCCTATTATGGACACGTATTCTCTTTTATTAAAGCAACAGAATGTACATTAAAGTACACTCTTATTTATTGCAGGGCATAAAGAGCTGCGTTTCACTGATTTTGAAGTAAATTCGAATATGGGCAATGAAAATGAACTTAGATTTCAGTTTGTTTTTGTGTATTGGTTGGCAATTAGTTGACTGATTGAGAAACAATTGATTGGTTAAGTTGGTAAAATTTTTATTTTTATTCAGATAAGGTTTTATTTTTATTAATTTAATTTTTTATTTGTCTATGATTTTAAATTTATAAATAGACTTGTAATCAGAATTATAATTCAATAATATCAAAATTGATAATAAAAAAAGCAACACTTAATAAAGTATATCAATATATCTTAAATTTTTTCTTGTTCTTTCTTGAGTTTGCTATTTAGCATCGTTGTCCATGAGCTTAATTAAAAACATTCTTTAATTTTACCTAACAAATGAATACTACTCATAGCTAGGAATAAAGAATTGTATTGTTAAAAGTAAACTAAATTTCTAAAGAATTAGTTGGACTCGTCAACTAACTAATTGAGAACTGGTTAACTAGTTGAATTAGGGCAACCGAATTAAATTAAATGAATTGATCAACCGGTTCAAAAAACAACCAACCGGTTGTGTTGTTACTCATTTTTTGACCCCATGTGCTGAAGATGGTGTGTGTCCCTTTTAAACCAAGTGCAGGAGTGTAGCTAATGTTTACTGAAAAATTGACAAAAGTAGAGGAGATAAAAATATTTTTTTTGAACCCTGTTTGAGCTATTTTCCACTCTTTTTTATCCTCCCCCTTTGCTGCCAAAAGCGTCAGGTTTCTTAGGCTGATAAGGAGTCTTCATATAAATCCCTCAGAATTTATATTTTTCAAAAAAACTGATTCTGCTGCTGTCATAATTTTTTCTTCCAACTTAGGCTCTGATTTTGACTTGGTTTCGTACAATATCTGACCATCCTAGCTATATTTTGTCACTAATAACATGTTGAAAAATTGACCTACACCTTTATTGGGTACTAGGGATCACTTTTCTTAAGGCAAACCCTTAGTCAGATTTGGATGATCGACATCGTCAGATCAAGAAAACCTTTTTGACCAACCAGATTCCTGCCAAATTATGTTATTTAAAACGATTTTATAAAGAAGGAGCATGAGATTAGAAAGGAAATGATGGTGAGAAGACTTTCTATCGATTCTTGATGAAAAGGAGGAGAGACATGAAGATCATCAAGAACCTATAGTTACACCTCCACGAACACCAATGAACTTAACTTCACCTTTATCTTTTTCTTTTTCTTGTGGAAGTTTAAGTAGTGGCAACCCACAAAGTCTACCAAGAAAAATAAGGAGCCTTAGTGACATCTATGAGGTAACTAATTTTATTGATGATGATGTAACATTATATTATCACCTTGCTATATGTGATCCTATAGTATTTGAAGAAGAAATAAAGGATGAAAAATAAAGAATTGTTATAGATGAAGAGATTGCATCAATTGAGAAAATGACACATGGAAATTGGTTTCTAGACCTAAAAGAAAGAAGCAAATAGATATCAAGTGGATCTACAAAGAAAAGAAAAATATCAAAGGAGAAGTAACAAGGTATAAGGTAAAGTTAGTGGTAAAATGTTATAGTAAAAAACATGGGATTGATAATTACCACAGCTACTCAATATAGATAGGAAAACTATCAAATAGAAGTCAAATCAACATTTCTAAATGCTTTTCTTGAAGAAAAAGTTTACGTTGAGCAACCTATAGTTTATGAAGGGAAAGGACTTGAAGACAATTTTAAAATAGAACAAGGTCTTTTATAGATTGAAGTAAGCCCCAAGAACCTGGTGTAATCACATTGATGGATTTTTTTAAAGAATGGATTTGGTAGATGATCCCATGAATATATTATATATGTGAAGATAAAAGAGAGTGGTGATACTCTTATTATATGATTGTATGTGGATGACTTGATGTTTATAGAAAATAATCCAAAAATGTTTAGAGACTTCAAACAAGCAATGATCAAGGAGTTCGAGATGACAAACATTGGTCTTATGACATACTATCTAGGGATTAAGATCAAACAAGGAGAATATAAAATCTTTGTAAGTCAAGAGAAGTTCGAAAAAGAGATTCTTAAGTTCAAGTTAGAGGATTGTGCAAAATTGAATACTCTAGTTAAGTGTGGAGTGAAGTTGTCAAAGAATGATGAAGGAGAAAATGTAAATTCTACAATATTCAAAAGTCCAATTGGGAACTTGAGATATTTGACATGCATTTGTCCAGATATTTGTTTTAGAATAGAATTGTGAGTAGGTTTATGAAAACACCAACTACGACACACTTCAAAGATTTGAAGTGAGTTCTTTGATATATCAAATGTACTTTTAATTTCAGCTTATTTTATAGATATTCTAACAACTTTGAACTTGTGGGTTATAATGATAGTGATTGGGTTAGAGATATGAACGATAGAAAAAGCACTACAAGTTTTGTTTTCTATATGAAAAACATAACATTCATATGGAGTTCAAAAAAGTAATTTATAATCATATTATCAACTTGTAAAGCTGAATATATAGTTGTTACAACATGTCTGTCATTCCATATGGTTAAAAAGATTATTGAAAGAGTAGTGAATGTCACAAGAGAAACCTACAAAAATTTATGTGGACAACTCATCAACCATTGTCTTAGCTAAAAATCCAGTTTTTCATGACAGAAGTAAGCACATTGACATAAGATTTCATTACCTATGAAATTACATTATAAACAAGAAAGTTGAAGTCAAGTATGTAAAGACTCAAGATCAAGTTGTGAATATTTTCACAAAGCCACTCAAATATGATGTTTTGTCAAGATGGGATATTTATTAGGAGCTATAAAGAAATCAAGTTAAAGGAGGATGTTGAAAGTAAACTAGATTTCTAAAGAATTAATTGGATTGGTCAACCAGTTGGGAATCGATCAACTGATTAGAACAAAACAACTAGATTGGATTATATGAATCGGTCGACCGTTTCAGAAAAGGTCGATTGGTTGAGTCAGGAGAACAATTTTTCTTATCAATTGAGGTTTTTCTTTTGTTAATTTAATTTCTTGATTGTTTAGGATTTTTTACCTATAAATAGACTTATAATCAAAATGTGAATGTGATAGATGCATGCTTAAGAGTAACTATGAGAAAACACTTAATGAAAAACATTATTTCTCTCAAATATTTCTTAGGTATTAGCTTCTACCACACCTGAGTTTCTTCCAACATCTATCTCATAAAAATATGGCAAGGGGTTACGATAGTAAAAGAGTAGCAAACTCACCTTGAACCATTGTATTTCTTCTTGTAGTTTGAGTGCAGGGCCGGGCCTGGTTCCTCCGCGGTAGTGCTTGATATGTGCAACGTGGTGTAACAATGTGTAGCCATTATTATCGATCTTCGAACTCAGCCTGACCATAATTGGTTTGAACTTTTTCTTTACATAATGGTAAATCTCCCACTGTCGATGCATCACAGCTACATGCATTATGTTCTGTCCTGTTTCATTAACAAGCTCAACACCCTGAGGAAATTTTTCAAGTATTTCTTTAGCAATCTCTTCTATTCCATTACTAATTGCTATAAATAACGGGATTTGGTCTCCTTGTCCTCTTCCTCCTTGAAAAGAGGTTTTGATATTAACTCTGTTAGAATCCGCTACATTGATAGATTGCCACCAATGACAGTTGTTCTTTTCTATAAGCACTTGGGCAAGTTTCAATGCAGATTCATGCTTGTCCTTTTCGTCGTGGATTCTTCCCACCTTCCATCCTATCATGTTTCTTCATATGTGAGATATACAAAGAGAGATCCATAATGAATTTTCTGCAAATATGAACAGAGTATACGAGAAAATAATACAAATGTTCAATTTTGGTGAGATGCGTCCAAATTTCTACTCCTAAGTCAATTTCTCGGTGTTTCTCAATTTTCAATACAGACTTATATTACGTAATTTTATTTTATTTTTTGACTAGTTTGTGGTGAGGTATTGAAGCAATAAATAAATAGTGAAAAGGTAGTAAGTGATTTAATTTAACCATAACCATAACTATATTTAAATGCAGTAACTTTAATAATTCGAAATATGGATTGGACAAAAACACCCTCCACTAAAAGTCTTTCATAATCAGAGGCTCGTTTACTTGTATTGAGAAAGCTCTAGAGGTAAACTTTAATCCTTTACTAGATAATTTAGAATCCCAGGCTTCGAAAATAATTGGATTTGGTACTGCTTCAAGAAGAGATCTTGTAGCATCAAAAGGCATTAGTTTGGGAGACAGAAATACCAAATTGTATCATGCTCTTACAGTTGAAATCTGCGGATGGAAGCTGGTGTACTGATGTAGATGTTTTGAAGATCATGGCTATAGACTATTATAAACAGTAGTTGATAAAGGATTCTCCTTTGGTCTTAGGTGCATGTGTTTCGAATATTTTCCTGCTCTTTCCTCTAGTGATCTCCTCACTCTTGCCAGGCCTATCACTAATGATGAAGTAGAAAGGGTAATTTTTCTATGGATTCGTATAAAGCACCTGTATTGCTTGGACTTCAACATTTTTTTTTATCAAAGCTAATGGGATATTATTGGTCGTTCTTTGTTTTCTTTTATCCGGAAGTTGTTTCAGCACGGGATATGAGATTATGTATCCATTCTTGTTCCTGTGAATATATTTTTTTTTTCTAATTTGAGTAATACTCATTGTTGACAATTGAGCAAATCGGATACGCTCAATTAGTGAAGGAAAAAATTTGTGAATAAAAATCTTGCAAACCAAATAATTGAAATAAAAAACTCATCAAGAAAGTCATTTTCGCCCTCTTATGTCCACTTCAATCCAATCCAATCTACAGTTGTACTTCAAGAATTAAGTAACTAATAGATTCAGTTGTACACCAGTCAACACATTCTTGCAGTGGCTTTACTAGAAAATAAAGCAGCGTACTAAAACTGACAAATAGCGGAGTTTGGAATCTTAACGTTCTTGCATTGAAGATTCCCAAAATACTGTGGGATTGGTCGTCCTTGAAGGTTTTTCTTTTTCAGCATCAACAAGGGAAAACCATTCTTTATTTGGTCTGTTCTTTTCCTCGACCCCAAACTCTTCGGAACTTGGATATATATATTGTCCAGCATGTGGTGCTGAATATGGAACTGAAGGTTTAATTATTCATTGCAAATATTTCCTCACAAGTAGGTCCCTTAGTTGATGCTTCTTTTCGTGTTTTTGTTAGTGCTTAGTTCTAAGTTTGATGCCCCTCAAACTATTGGCCAATAGATCTGAAATATCTCCTACAAGACAGCCACTAAAGTCATTGTGAATAGGATTAACCCAACCCTTCCATCTCTTATTGCTCATACACTTCGTGCTAGGGAGACACATCAATGACAACATTATCATTTCCCAAGAGGTTGAGGATGTCAGTATAGTCCTGTTTCCATATATGTAGCTGCTATTTATGTCATGACAATAGCTGTAAATATTTGTGTAATCATAGTATAAATAGCTTTCTATAATTAGGCCGAGATTATAGTTGGTAGGAGTACATTTGTGGAATGTAAATCAGATTTATTTCTATTTAATAACAAAAACTCTGCAAAACATATTCATTCAGCCAAAGTGACTTGGTATCAGAGCCACACTTTTGAATCTGTATTCCACCGTCTAGTCTGTCAGATCTTGTCTTAGTTTTTGGGTTTTCTTGATTGGATTTTTGACTAGTTCTAGATACATAGGGCTCTTGGTTTTTGGATTCTCTTTGATTCTTGGTTGTCTGTTAGGTTTTTGATTCTTGGTTGTCTGTTAGGTTTTGGATTTTCTTTTAATTCCACTAGTTTTGGTCTATCAAGAAGATAACTATAAACAATCCTGATTTGTTCAGTGTTCGATTCACTGCAAAGAATTATTCCGCCTGGGAATTTTAGTTTCAAGTATTTCTCATAAAGGTTTTATTTGTATTTCTAGAAATGTTTTCTTCTTTGAAAATCAATATTTCTTCCTTGATAATGTCGAATCCTCCTCTGTTGCTCCTATTCTTCCTCATTTTAAGAATGTGTCATCTTTTGAGAGGTTCAAACCTGGAACTGTGTATGAAAGACGTCAACCAACTTTGCCCCTTCTTGATACTAATCCACCACTTGATACTGCTCTTGAGACTGCTTCTGAGTCTTCTACTCATGAGCCTGCTTTTCGCCGCTCTACGAGAGTATCTCATTCTCCTGATTGATATGGTTTTTCTACTACTCTATCGACTATTTGTAACAGCTCAGCCCAACATGTCGTATATTGTCTGCTTTGGGCCTTACCGCCTCACGGTTTTGTTCTTGGTGACGCAAGCCCACTTCTAATCCTAACACCCCAAAACGCGTACAACATATTAGCAACCGGTACTACTAATAAGACTCTGGCTCTGGAAGCTCGCTTTTCAATGTGGGATATCATAATCCCCCCCACCTTAAGACATGGGATCTTGTTTCTTGTCCTTTATGCTGTTCAGGAGGAACTTCATGCTGTTCAAGATAATCATACATGGGATCTTGTTTCTTGTCCTTCTCCTGTTACCCCAATTGGGTGTAAATATTTTTGTAATCATAGTATAAATAGGTTTCTATAATTAGGCCGAGATTATAGTTGGTAGGAGCAGATTTGGTGGAATGTAAATCAGATTTATTTCTATTTAATAACAAAGACTCTGCAAAACAGAGTCTTTTAGACAAAGTGACCGAGAAAAGGTTTGATGGAAATCAAAATTGATTTAGAGAAGCATATGAACCACTGCTATGCAACTTTGAGCCTGTTTGATATTGTGTTAGTTATTTCAAAATATTTTTCACTTGAAAATGTATCAAAATAATTTTTTTATTTTTTAAAATTTATTTTTAACATCAGCATATCAAAACCTTTTAAAAACACATACAAAAAAAAATTGAAGTAAAAAAATAAATAAAAATTTATTTTTTTCAAAAATACTTTTGAAATGCAAAAAACAAAGTTTGTTATCTTCCTTTATAAAAGCTCTTTTCAATCCATGAGCACCTTTGCTACTACTTAGTTTCTGCTAACTCCAACCCAACTTTCTTCAGCTTTTGTTGCACATCGTTGACCCTCTGGTTCTTCTAACAGTGGCTTCAATTCTCACCGTTGTAAGGGGTGTTTTGCGGTGGCTAGCATAACAACAACCGAAACTTTAATAATGGTTTTGAATATTGTGGATACAATGGTTCTCACAACAACAATTGGTAGTAGGGGAATTGGCAACATGGCAGTTGGTTTTCAAGCTCTCAATAATGGTCTCATACATAATTTGTTTGGTGCTAGCTTTGTTATTCTTTTGGTCACTAGCGCCTCAATGCTTTCAGCTTGCAGGTCACGAACAGTAGGCCAATGCTAACCTTGCTCTTAGCAATGTCTCTATGGCAAGTTATATGGATTGGTTTCCAAACATCGGTGTGAATCAACATGTCACTCCTAATATTGCGAATTTGGTGGGTTTAGAACTATACCTTGGTAGCGATCATTTATTTGTTGATGATGGTAAGGAGCTCCTCATATCCTATATTAGTCTTACAAAATTATGTACATGTAAATGAACTTTTACTTTATCTAATATTCTTTATATATCTTATATTAAAAAGTTGTCGCTTTCTATTCAGAAATTGTCTAAAAAATCATGTGCTTTTAAATTTTACACTTGTCTTTTATGTTAAGGATCTTACCACCAAGGCAATGCTCCTTTCCAATTAAAGCAAAATGGCCTTTATGTTTTGTGTTTTTACCTTTGTTGATATCTAGTATCGTTGATTGGGTCATCCTACTCCATGTGTTTTAAATTTCTTGGTGTCAAATAATAAAATTATTTGTAACTCTAGACATTTCAATTTTCAATGTCAAGAATGTTGGTTAGGGAAGTCATTATGTCTATCCTTAAGACCTATGGGTCACAATACTTCTTCTCCAATGATTTAGTCTTTAGTGATGTTTGGAACCCTACTCCTTTGTTTTCCTCTTATTTTTTGTGCTATTTTGTTATTTTTGTGGATACTCATATAAATTATATTTGGTTTTATCTTCTTGTTGTGAAATCTAATGTATTCTATATTTACATCGTTTTGAAACTTTCGTTGAACGCCAATTTTAACATAAAATTAATGTCTACACTAATAATGTGGTATTCATCATCACTACATATGTCTTCATACTCATGAATAAAATAGCACTCTTAAATGTTGTTATTAACATATTGTCAAAATTAATCTTACTCTTCTAGGTCAATGTAAAACAACCTTATCATTTTAGAATTATGCATTTGAAACTTCTGTGTATCATCAATCACATGCCTACTCTTGCGTTATAAAATAAATAGCCTTTTAAGTGTCTTTTTCAACATACTCCTAATCATGGTTTTTTATGTATGTTTGGGTGCCTTTACTTTCCGTTTCTTCGTCCATATAATACTTATAAGTTACATTTTTGTTCTTCTCCATGTGTATTTTTAGGTTATAACTCCTCTTACATTGGTTACCGTTGTCTAGACATGCATGTCGTCTCATTGTATTTACATCTCTCATCATGTCTAATTTCATGAACATAGATTTTCTTTTTTGACAAATCTGAACAGATGGCTACGCCTTCCACATCCTCTCCCCACTATAGTGTTACTTACTAGCCTGCCCAATTTGCTTAACTCTCTTACCTTTAACCCCCCTATGTCCACAGCTCACTCCCTACCTGTGCTGCTCCTCACTTCCCTCATTACCCCTGCCTACTAGCCTTGCCGCTATATCACCTCATGTATCTTTATGTAATGTTCATTCTCAAGTACAGGTTCTACTCATTCAAGGATGCCATTTTCAGGTTCTAATACTACTGCTCCACCTAGTTTTGTTGCTGCCTTGTCTGCCTCATTATCTGATTCTCCAACAGGGTTGAACTTTGTTGTTGACCTATATTCTTATCCTCTACACCAGACCTCAAGGTTAGACTTACCCTCGTCTCTTCTAGCCTCTCGTCAGAACCCTATGGTTCTGCATTCCAAACATTATTGGCATCTTTTATCCGCTCTTCTTCTCGGGTAACTTCTCCTCCTGATCACGAACCTTTTACCTTTTTTGACAATAACATGTATGAGTTTTGGCATCATGCTATGGAGGCTGAAATTCAGGTTTTATTTTGATTCGTAGTTCCTTTTCATCCTTTGATTAAATGTTGTGCTGATGATAGCATTGATAAAAATAAAGTGTTTAACGTGCTCATTATTCAGAAATGAAAAACATCCTTCTTTTAAGAGTAGCATGTGGCACCACCAATCGAATGTGTTGAAAGAAAACATGCTATGAAAGAAAATAAGAGTTGTGGCCATGGGTATTAAGATACTAGAACCACAAATGGCTAGAATGAGCCACGAAAACAATGGTTTATTAACTGGCAAGCCAAGAAAATCTAAGTCAAAAAATCAAAGACTTAGGAATTTATTTAATAAAATATAACTTCAAAGCCAAAAAAGTATTGTAGAAATATAGAATCAGTAAAATAACCAAGTCTCAAACTAGAAAAAAAACAAGTAAGAAAATCTTGGGAATCATTTTAAACCAGTGAAAAGCTTAGGTTAAGAGCATGTATAAACAAAAGACCTCAAAGAAACCCAATGCTGAAACAATGTTAAAGAGGTAGAATATGCATAGACCAATGCTAAAACTGGATCGAACACGCCCAAAAATCTTAGGAACTAGTCTGAAACAACATCAAATTAACCAAGTAAAGAAAGGTCGAACCAAAAGACCCAATACAGTTAGTACATAATTTGGTTGAACTAGAAAACTAGGAGAAATAACAAAGGAGCGTGAATCACACTCATGTAAGAGTAGGCGATGTTACAGAAGATGTTTATGGAGATCGATCCAATGACAATGATACTTCGTAGGAAAGTTCCTAGGATAACGAGTAATCCGACGGTCTAGGAATTGTTGAGAAAAAAATAAAATTTGGGATAACAAAGAGTGACAGCGATGTAGACAATTGATGAAATAAATAAAAAAGGAACACTTAAAGCTTGCTTAAGCTGGAAAAAAGTCATAGGAGGGGGCTCTGGTACAGAGATAAAATATGAAACAATTGAAACCTATACCTAAATAAGAAATAGAATCATATTTAATCTCTAAATAGGGAGGATATCTCTAAATATGAAGGATCTTAGATTGAGTCTCAAGTCAATCCTATAATTATTAGGATATTATTCAAATATAATCTAACATGCTTCTAAAATACATCTATTTAGCATCGTTATTGTTGACAGCAGGAAATTTCGTCCTTCCACGAATTACTTTTTGACACTTACTAAGGAGGATTTTGTTGCATGAGCAGTATCGTTATTGTTTCTAAAGCTTTAAACCCTGGTTGCTTGTGTTTAAAACCACAAGACCCAGGCAGCATCGGTCAGCGCAATATTATTATCAATATAATAGTTGAATTACTTGATGATTTAGGGCTGTCCAAGATAGCAAAATAGTTTCAATTTTCAGTACCTTTATTACACTTGCTCTGGTCGTCATCACCATTTGATGCGGAAAGGCCTGCAAAAAACTCTCAACGTAAGTCTAATCAAACCTTGTAGGTTTAAAGCAATACAATTTCACATGGCTCCCAAAAAACAATTAAAAGCCGAAAATCATGTTTAATTAATCGGTTAAACAGCTTTCCTTGAGAGCAGATGCTCGAGCGGGGTTTAGCTTATTAAAGCTTATCAAATAAAATAAAGGAATGGAAAAGAAAATGTTGCATCAAACATACAACAGTATATCAGGTTCTTAATGGAATATTTGGGCATTGCATATCCACTCTTGAAAGCACTAGGCATCTCAGCAAGGAGATGAAGACAAGTCCTGCCCTGTTCGTCCGTCATATCAAGTGATGGATCCAGTTCGAGCAACGTCAGAGCAGTTTCTGCATTGAAAGTATAATGTCATTTGATTTGTTTCTAATCAATTATAAATTTATGTTGTATCTAATCTTAGATGTTTAGGGATGAATGTGTGTGCAGTGGGAGTGTCTATAGATGTCTTGAGAGTTTCATTTGAGAGAAAATAAGATTAAGAACAAAACCAAAGTGTTGTCCTTCGATGGCAGCATGAAGAATTGGCTTTGAATCTTTTCTCTTGCGGTGATCCTCTGAGATTTGGCCCCTTTTTCCAGCTAAATACTCCACTATTTCTTTCCTACCACATGCAGCAGCTCTATACAATGGAGTCTCCCCAAGCGCGTTTTTAGTCTGAAGCTGCATTGAACGATCATATTCACACTGTTCTTCAGGGGTAAACTGGAGTAAGTGCTCTACTGCTTCCATATTTCCAGCAAAAACTGCTTCATGAAGAACTGTGTTTCCATACGCATTCTTTAATGTATAGGGATTCCCGGGAATTGATTTTTTATTAACATTATCAAGTAGACTTTTAAGCGGTTCATCCTTTCTGCTATACACTGCCAAGTGAAATGCAGTATCTTTTAAAACCGTTATTGGAGACATCATGTACTTATCATATGTTCCATTGTAAGCAGTTTTCATCAGATGCCATTTTGCTTCCGAGGCTGCTTTGTAGACTGTCTCCATGAAATTTTGAGGTGTACCCATCTAGCCTTCTCTTCTTTGCCTATCTTAAAGTTCTCTGCAATTGCAGTAATAATCAAGAGCGAACTCTTAATGGTACGTAAATTCCAGAAAAAAGATGCTCTTAATTAAATACATCAAGTAAACAATATATATATACATAATGGTACGTAAGATTGATTGATACAGATAGCTAGCTAGAACTTCGCTCCAAAGACGTACGGATCCTTGTGGATTAACATCTAAGATTTCCCTTTCTGGATGAATTCTAAGCACACT
The DNA here is from genome assembly GCA_007827005.2 of Populus simonii. Lineage (NCBI taxonomy): Eukaryota > Viridiplantae > Streptophyta > Magnoliopsida > Malpighiales > Salicaceae > Populus > Populus simonii. The sequence goes on along the minus strand of CM017478.2, from coordinate 11,992,116 downwards.
TCAACATGACATCCAATCATCTAGGGGGGGAACTTGCCTATTAGAAAAGAAAGGGAAATCAATAGATTTGATTTTCTATTGGAGGAGACTTTGTTTAACCAAAAGTGTGTTATTCAATGCCTTGGTTAAAACATAAAATTATATTGACTTTATGCTTAACTGAATGTTTCAAGATTTAATAACAATCAATTAATCCCTTCATTAAGTACTCTATGAACCTTTTAACCAAGAACTGATATCTAAGTCTACCTCACCTCTTAAAAAGAAAGATACAAAACATAATGAAATTCTTAAAAAGACTTTATCAATTCCTAAAAAAATTAGGCTAAACCAATTTTTAACCGAACATACTAATAGCAAAATCAAACCAACATCTACCTTTTTTTACATAAAAAGACTGAACCTTGAAAAAAAATCAAGTTTTGAACATAGAGATTGAGGAGGGCAAGTTCTTATATTTTATTTATTGTAATGATGGTATGTTTTAGGTAAATACCTTGCAGCAGAGGAGTGAGCAGCTGGCAATGGGAGAGAAGAGGTTTAGTGGAGGAGAAGAGATGGGAAACGTATATAAAGAAAAGAAACCAGGCAGGACTTGATTAACAAAGTTCCCATGTAGTTTTCTTATATTACAATAATACCATTGGCGTCCATTCTTTGTTTTCAAGTTTCAACATTCAGGACATGCCAGGTTTCAGCAAAGGCAAAAAACGACTGCTAACAGGAAAAAAAAATTACAAGAGCCAGCATTAACTCACATCTGACACCACCAAAGCATGACTTGAGAGTAAAATTGTTCACAAACGGTTACACGTCTTCGCACTACATTGTTTTTAAAATTCTTTATATTCCGACTGGGATTTTCTCGGTATATACTGATGGAATGTTTATGTCGGTATATACTGACAGGGTTAGCGATGGAAGGAATTCATTCTGTAAATATCACTGCAAAATACTGATAAAAAAATCATCGATGATTCTGTTTGTATTCATTGATTTTCTAGTAGCGGAAGATATTTTTGTCATCAACCAAAAAAAAAAAAACAAGAGGTACATAATTTTTTATATATATGTTCTCTTTTATTTTTACTAGTTGGGATATTTTGATTAAATGAAAAAAACAAATATTGGTTTTTTTAGTTAATTTTGCACTTATTCATGTTCATCTCAACAGATGAGAAATTACTTCACTTATATAACAATACATTATGATGAAAAATTACTTACTTTAATATTTGTCATTTTAAATGTTAATAACACTTTTAATAAAAAGCTTATCAAATCATCGTTACTTGTTTTTAAACTTAGCAATACATAAACAATAATTATAATTACACAGTTACTAGATGCTATCAATGTAGTTTTTATTTTATGTGTGCTCACGAATTCACATGTTCAACAGCTACGTTTAGATTTTCAATAATTGCTTGCCCGGGAACAGCTGGAATTTGGTTTTAGTCACCGACAAACTCTGCAAACGTCCATCAAGCATTTGAACTTCTAGCCACCGTGGGAACCTACCCGAAATATCAAATTATTAGACATACCATCATAATGGTAAAAATCGAAAGCAACCTGTCAAACAATATCACTTTAGATAGACTAGGACTCCACTTCATGACGTGAATCCCACCATCAATCTGAAGGTAGAAGTCTATTGTCCATGTGTGAACCTAAAATACCCTCTCATTTGGGAAAAAAAGATAAAAAAAAAACAGAGATTTTGCATAAAAATTAAGTTTAAAGATGTAATTAAATTTTGAATAGGTCAATTTGATTTAATCATAGGTGAAATTAAATTTTAATTATATTTAAGGGTTAATTTGGGTCCAATTAAAGGATTTAATTAAGTACAAGGACTTAATTATACTTTAAATAGGTTAAATTAATTTTATTTGGGGCTTAATTGATGAAAAATTAAGTTTGGGAGCCTAATTTGGGTTTAATTGAGAATATTGGAATCTTAAGAGATCAAATTTTAATTTTTACCAAGCTAATTGATTGAAATCAGGGGCAAAATTGCAAGAAAATTGAAGTTTTAAGGTCAATTAGGGGTTAAATTGAAGAAATTGAGAGCCAAGGATGTTTATGTAAAAGGCGTCAAACTATAGGGGTGAAATTGATAAAAACCGGGGGGTGAAATTGAAAGTTTAATAGTTAATTAGGGGTTAAATTGACAAAATCCTATACCAATGATCATATTGCAAAAGGCGCGTAAATACATGGCTAAAGTTGAAGTTCCACGGGGGCCTAATTGCATTAAATCAAAAGTTTAGGGTCAATTAAGGGTTCAATTGAAAGAAATTGAAATCCAAAAGACTAAATTGCAAAACAGTTAAAATCCCTAATTCAACCTAAAACGGCGTTGGAAACATAAAAAAATAATTTAAAGTAAAAAAATTTAAAAAATTTTAAATCTTTTTAAATAATTTTAAAACATGAAAACAAACAGGAATTGAAGTCAAACATGTGTGTATGCCCATACGACAAATCAACTATTAGGGATGGGTGGCCATCTTAACCACTCTAATCCTCTAATAATAGATCAAGGCTCGTTGAACCTCACCTACCAAGAGACAAACAGTACAAGAATAAATAAATGTTCACACATGTCTTAATTAAACACATATCTCTATTAGAACTGGGAAACATCTCACTATGAATTAAGGACAAAACCCACACCTTTTCAGAAGTAGCTTTATAGAATCCTAACATATCTTATTATTGAAGATACTGCAGACGTTAAGGCAGAATCAGCGATTCTACAAAGGAAGAAGATATTGCAGATATTCGACCATTATGTCATTGCCTAATATAGCTTATTTATTACCTAGTTTAGCTATGTTTGTATTATTAGTATATGATCTTAGCAAGATTCATGGGAGAAATTATGTGCAAGATTATCTTTTCTTGCTGCATAATTTCCCTGCTGTATATACGCGTGTACATCAAAAGAATACTTCAAGAATTCCATTTCCGCAAATCACTGTCTCAAAATTCTTCGCTTATTAGGCCACAACACTATACAAACTAATGGTAAAATACCATAATGCTTCTCAGTAAGAATATGAGGTCATATGTGCTGAGGTCATATATATAACTTTGAATCGCAAGGGTATGGGATCATATATAGGGTGGGTGGCAAAAAAATTTCCTTGTCTTTTCCCTAATCTTGCTTTTTTGTTCTTAAACCATTACCATTTTTTTTCCCTTTTATACAGGACGAGATGTACCATAAGATATATTTTTTTAGGGGAATAGTTTGACTGAAATTTTGAAATAAAGTTAGTTTGTTTTCTCTAATGTCAGTAAATTGAAATCGGGTGGGTGGCAAACTTTTAGGCTTCCTCATGAGCACCCTATATGAAGGGGGAAAAAAACAATAGCAAGACTTCATTTTTTAGAGGAATAGTTTGACTTGGTTAACAATGTAAAAAAACGTAGTTTTGAATATTTCAGTAATCACTCTGTCATATATATTTGTTTATTACAAAAATAAAATATTTATATTTTGACGATATATATAGAATGGACAAGACAAACTAACATTATTTCAAGCTCTTGATACAGGTAAATAAAATAAGAAAAAAAACTTCAAACTTCTTTTTATATATAGAGGGATGCAAAACATTATTGCTTAATTGGTAAATTAAATTCATAAATAGGGCACTTTCAAGGGGTTAAACTTGAAAATTTGACTTTTAGCTAAGATATCAAATAATTAAAACAAAGAGGGCCTCACATGCAAATATATCTATAAATAACTTCGCTATTTTGCTTCTCTAAGTGTATGTGGTAGTGGCGAGGCAGTCCCATAAATACACGCGTAGGGTAATAAAATAATTAAAAAATAAACTAATAAGCTTTAATTGTTTAGTTTATTGTAACAAGTGAATACTAATTTTAAGAAATTCAATATTTTGACTAGTATTTATCCAAGTTCAATTTCTAAGCATATAAACTTATACATCATAAAAATGCAATCAAAATAAGAACATATAAAAATTGTAGTATATATATTATGTACACGTTAAAATTAAGAGAGATTGAAACACAATCCTATCACCTATACCAATCATATATTATTTAAACAACATCAGTATAGAACACTTACTTATTGAAGCATTTAATAGTTTATTAAACTAAAACCTATTGTTGTGAAAAAGATGTTATTTTATTTTTAAAGTTTTATCACTCCTTACTTACTTAGTATAAAAAAATACTTGCAATAAGACACCATTGCAATTAAAGCTTGGTTGTTCGCAGTGAGAGGATAGTGTTTAGATATAAAGGGGAAGAAAAAGGAGAAATAGGAAAGGAGACGGTTGTTAGCCGGGTCATTTATTAAATATTACTCATGGAATTATCAACAAAATAATTTTGTGTGTTAACCTGTTGGCAATTCTGTCGGTATAATAAACACGTCATTGTCGGACATCCAGGTTTGAATCTCACTAAAATTTCATCGGTAAAATTGTTCACAAACGGTTACACGTCTTCGCACTACATTGTTTTTAAAATTCTTTATATTCCGACTGGGATTTTCTCGGTATATACTGATGGAATGTTTATGTCGGTATATACTGACGGGGTTAGCGATGGAAGGAATTCATTCTGTAAATATCACTGCAAAATACTGATAAAAAAATCATCGATGATTCTGTTTGTATTCATTGATTTTCTAGTAGCGGAAGATATTTTTGTCATCAACCAAAAAAAAAAAACAAGAGGTACATAATTTTTTATATATATGTTCTCTTTTATTTTTACTAGTTGGGATATTTTGATTAAATGAAAAAAACAAATATTGGTTTTTTTAGTTAATTTTGCACTTATTCATGTTCATCTCAACAGATGAGAAATTACTTCACTTATATAACAATACATTATGATGAAAAATTACTTACTTTAATATTTGTCATTTTAAATGTTAATAACACTTTTAATAAAAAGCTTATCAAATCATCGTTACTTGTTTTTAAACTTAGCAATACATAAACAATAATTATAATTACACAGTTACTAGATGCTATCAATGTAGTTTTTATTTATGTGTGCTCACGAATTCACATGTTCAACAGCTACGTTTAGATTTTCAATAATTGCTTGCCCGGGAACAGCTGGAATTTGGTTTTAGTCACCGACAAACTCTGCAAACGTCCATCAAGCATTTGAACTTCTAGCCACCGTGGGAACCTACCCGAAATATCAAATTATTAGACATACCATCATAATGGTAAAAATCGAAAGCAACCTGTCAAACAATATCACTTTAGATAGACTAGGACTCCACTTCATGACGTGAATCCCACCATCAATCTGAAGGTAGAAGTCTATTGTCCATGTGTGAACCTAAAATACCCTCTCATTTGGGAAAAAAAGATAAAAAAAAAACAGAGATTTTGCATAAAAATTAAGTTTAAAGATGTAATTAAATTTTGAATAGGTCAATTTGATTTAATCATAGGTGAAATTAAATTTTAATTATATTTAAGGGTTAATTTGGGTCCAATTAAAGGATTTAATTAAGTACAAGGACTTAATTATACTTTAAATAGGTTAAATTAATTTTATTTGGGGCTTAATTGATGAAAAATTAAGTTTGGGAGCCTAATTTGGGTTTAATTGAGAATATTGGAATCTTAAGAGATCAAATTTTAATTTTTACCAAGCTAATTGATTGAAATCAGGGGCAAAATTGCAAGAAAATTGAAGTTTTAAGGTCAATTAGGGGTTAAATTGAAGAAATTGAGAGCCAAGGATGTTTATGTAAAAGGCGTCAAACTATAGGGGTGAAATTGATAAAAACCGGGGGGTGAAATTGAAAGTTTAATAGTTAATTAGGGGTTAAATTGACAAAATCCTATACCAATGATCATATTGCAAAAGGCGCGTAAATACATGGCTAAAGTTGAAGTTCCACGGGGGCCTAATTGCATTAAATCAAAAGTTTAGGGTCAATTAAGGGTTCAATTGAAAGAAATTGAAATCCAAAAGACTAAATTGCAAAACAGTTAAAATCCCTAATTCAACCTAAAACGGCGTTGGAAACATAAAAAAATAATTTAAAGTAAAAAAATTTAAAAAATTTTAAATCTTTTTAAATAATTTTAAAACATGAAAACAAACAGGAATTGAAGTCAAACATGTGTGTATGCCCATACGACAAATCAACTATTAGGGATGGGTGGCCATCTTAACCACTCTAATCCTCTAATAATAGATCAAGGCTCGTTGAACCTCACCTACCAAGAGACAAACAGTACAAGAATAAATAAATGTTCACACATGTCTTAATTAAACACATATCTCTATTAGAACTGGGAAACATCTCACTATGAATTAAGGACAAAACCCACACCTTTTCAGAAGTAGCTTTATAGAATCCTAACATATCTTATTATTGAAGATACTGCAGACGTTAAGGCAGAATCAGCGATTCTACAAAGGAAGAAGATATTGCAGATATTCGACCATTATGTCATTGCCTAATATAGCTTATTTATTACCTAGTTTAGCTATGTTTGTATTATTAGTATATGATCTTAGCAAGATTCATGGGAGAAATTATGTGCAAGATTATCTTTTCTTGCTGCATAATTTCCCTGCTGTATATACGCGTGTACATCAAAAGAATACTTCAAGAATTCCATTTCCGCAAATCACTGTCTCAAAATTCTTCGCTTATTAGGCCACAACACTATACAAACTAATGGTAAAATACCATAATGCTTCTCAGTAAGAATATGAGGTCATATGTGCTGAGGTCATATATATAACTTTGAATCGCAAGGGTATGGGATCATATATAGGGTGGGTGGCAAAAAAATTTCCTTGTCTTTTCCCTAATCTTGCTTTTTTGTTCTTAAACCATTACCATTTTTTTTCCCTTTTATACAGGACGAGATGTACCATAAGATATATTTTTTTAGGGGAATAGTTTGACTGAAATTTTGAAATAAAGTTAGTTTGTTTTCTCTAATGTCAGTAAATTGAAATCGGGTGGGTGGCAAACTTTTAGGCTTCCTCATGAGCACCCTATATGAAGGGGGAAAAAAACAATAGCAAGACTTCATTTTTTAGAGGAATAGTTTGACTTGGTTAACAATGTAAAAAAACGTAGTTTTGAATATTTCAGTAATCACTCTGTCATATATATTTGTTTATTACAAAAATAAAATATTTATATTTTGACGATATATATAGAATGGACAAGACAAACTAACATTATTTCAAGCTCTTGATACAGGTAAATAAAATAAGAAAAAAAACTTCAAACTTCTTTTTATATATAGAGGGATGCAAAACATTATTGCTTAATTGGTAAATTAAATTCATAAATAGGGCACTTTCAAGGGGTTAAACTTGAAAATTTGACTTTTAGCTAAGATATCAAATAATTAAAACAAAGAGGGCCTCACATGCAAATATATCTATAAATAACTTCGCTATTTTGCTTCTCTAAGTGTATGTGGTAGTGGCGAGGCAGTCCCATAAATACACGCGTAGGGTAATAAAATAATTAAAAAATAAACTAATAAGCTTTAATTGTTTAGTTTATTGTAACAAGTGAATACTAATTTTAAGAAATTCAATATTTTGACTAGTATTTATCCAAGTTCAATTTCTAAGCATATAAACTTATACATCATAAAAATGCAATCAAAATAAGAACATATAAAAATTGTAGTATATATATTATGTACACGTTAAAATTAAGAGAGATTGAAACACAATCCTATCACCTATACCAATCATATATTATTTAAACAACATCAGTATAGAACACTTACTTATTGAAGCATTTAATAGTTTATTAAACTAAAACCTATTGTTGTGAAAAAGATGTTATTTTATTTTTAAAGTTTTATCACTCCTTACTTACTTAGTATAAAAAAATACTTGCAATAAGACACCATTGCAATTAAAGCTTGGTTGTTCGCAGTGAGAGGATAGTGTTTAGATATAAAGGGGAAGAAAAAGGAGAAATAGGAAAGGAGAGGGTTGTTAGCCGGGTCATTTATTAAATATTACTCATGGAATTATCAACAAAATAATTTTGTGTGTTAACCTGTTGGCAATTCTGTCGGTATAATAAACACGTCATTGTCGGACATCCAGGTTTGAATCTCACTAAAATTTCATCGGTAAAATTGTTCACAAACGGTTACACGTCTTCGCACTACATTGTTTTTAAAATTCTTTATATTCCGACTGGGATTTTCTCGGTATATACTGATGGAATGTTTATGTCGGTATATACTGACGGGGTTAGCGATGGAAGGAATTCATTCTGTAAATATCACTGCAAAATACTGATAAAAAAATCATCGATGATTCTGTTTGTATTCATTGATTTTCTAGTAGCGGAAGATATTTTTGTCATCAACCAAAAAAAAAAAAAACAAGAGGTACATAATTTTTTATATATATGTTCTCTTTTATTTTTACTAGTTGGGATATTTTGATTAAATGAAAAAAACAAATATTGGTTTTTTTAGTTAATTTTGCACTTATTCATGTTCATCTCAACAGATGAGAAATTACTTCACTTATATAACAATACATTATGATGAAAAATTACTTACTTTAATATTTGTCATTTTAAATGTTAATAACACTTTTAATAAAAAGCTTATCAAATCATCGTTACTTGTTTTTAAACTTAGCAATACATAAACAATAATTATAATTACACAGTTACTAGATGCTATCAATGTAGTTTTTATTTTATGTGTGCTCACGAATTCACATGTTCAACAGCTACGTTTAGATTTTCAATAATTGCTTGCCCGGGAACAGCTGGAATTTGGTTTTAGTCACCGACAAACTCTGCAAACGTCCATCAAGCATTTGAACTTCTAGCCACCGTGGGAACCTACCCGAAATATCAAATTATTAGACATACCATCATAATGGTAAAAATCGAAAGCAACCTGTCAAACAATATCACTTTAGATAGACTAGGACTACACTTCATGACGTGAATCCCACCATCAATCTGAAGGTAGAAGTCTATTGTCCATGTGTGAACCTAAAATACCCTCTCATTTGGGAAAAAAAAAAAAACAAACAGAGATTTTGCATAAAAATTAAGTTTAAAGACGTAATTAAATTTTGAATAGGTCAATTTAATTTAATCATAGGTAAAATTAAATTTTAATTATATTTAAGGATTAATTTGGGTCCAATTAAAGAATTTAATTAAGTACAAGGACTTAATTGTGCGTCAATCCTCGCTGTCTTCTTGATCTCCTCAGCCTTGCAGCGGCGTCTCCTTCCCATCACAGCAACGCCGCCTCTTCACTCACAACGTTGGGTCCTCCACGGCAGATCTACCATTGAAAGAAGAAAAAAAATCAAATCAGAGCAAAAAAAGAACAGACCCATGACCGGGAAGGAGAAAGAAATTAAAATCAACTGCCTTGTGTGTTTTTCTCCTTTTGCAGGTGACAGTAATTCTCACCACCGGTGAGGCAAAGAAGAGGAGAAGAAGCCAATGTTGACTGCCTTGTTCTCGGGTTTTTCACCGGTCGGTTTGAACCGGTTTCGGTTTAAAATTTTTAGTTTTTAAAATTTTTATTTTGGTAATTTTTTTAAATAAAAACCGAATTCAATAAAAAAATATCTAATCCCCACCTTTCATAATAATTCAAAATCAATTATTCTTTAATTAGGACAAATTAAACCATCTAAAAAAATTTGTGGATAAAAAAAATATATAAAATTTTGCACAATTTATCTATGATAATTTATGAGAAGATGAAATGCGGAGCCATGCACAGTAGAAATCCCATTCCTTTTAGATTATAGGTAAAGTAACGGTTGACTTAATTAGAATATTAGATCGTGGAAATTGATACTCCCAAACAACAAAGCTCTCATTATTGTTCTTGTATTGAACTTTTACCACATAGTTCCTTGAAATCTCTTTGGCATCCAGGTCATGAGCCCTTCTCCTTCCAAAAAATCAAGCGAAGAGGCTCACGAATGCTCTCAACCACCGTCTCAACCACCGTCTCAACAGGTCGGAATACTTTTTACTTCTTCGATAATTCAGATAATCATTTCGTAATGATCAGGGGAGCAAATGAAATGTTTTAATGATATGACAATTTGGAATTTTTCTTGTGTGGCATGTTTTAAAGGATCGAATTCAATCATTACTCTCGGCCATGCTTCGATTTGGTGGAAGGTGAGACTATGGTTTTATTTTCCTCCTATTTGAAGCTTCTATGTGCATGCTTTTTTTGCAGTGGTTTAAACATTGTTTAATAGTCAGTTTATTTTTGGTATATGATCTGCACATAGAAAATGGAAAAAGGTCCTTTATTCTATTTTATGTCAATAGATCAGCCAGCCATCCAAGGGCGATGCGAAAATTTATTATTAAGGTGATAAAAAGACAAGATTGATCTATTGAATAAAATCACATACTTTTTTAGATCGCCAATATGTTGAGGTGTGAAGAGCAAATAATACCTTACCACATCTGTATCTTCTATTTCTTCTTTGCATATGACCTTTCCGAAGCATTCTCCATGATTTCTTTATCCTCTCTACTAACAATCTTTCACGGGTCCTGAACTTGAAGATGGGTTTTGTATACATAACTCTCAATAGTAATAATTGGAGCCATTGAGCTTTTATATCCCAAATTGATTCAAACTACTATTGGAATCCATAATTAGTAACACACCTTTTTTTCACAAAAGTTCTTTTTTTACTCGATCACGATCAAGACTAAGAAAAAAAACAACTTGGCTCCATTACAAGTTGAGCCAATAAAAAGAAGAAAAAAACTTGCTATTGAATTATACTTTATGCTAAAAGTTATTAACCTTTCACTTTGCAAATTCATAATGAAACATAAAATGCTAGCTTTTTAGTTATAGTTTTTTTTTAATTAATCTTTTCTCTTGTTTAATTTAGTTCTTCAATATTAATTTATTTATTTATTTATCACACTCTCATTATACAGATCTTAAGTTTGATTGATTAACTTAATTGATTCAATTTTTTTTAATTAGTTTTTTTAAAATTATTTAATATACATTGTGATCATCTATTGGGTTTTAGGTTAAAGTGTTATGTTTGTATTAATGGATCAAAGATAATTTGACGAAAAATATTGTAAAAATACGAGTAGAGTCATTTGTTAAAAATATATGGTACTATTTTATATGTTAAAAACAAACATAATTAACTTATAAAAAATCTTCCTATGATAAATATAATAACTTAACATTTCTAGTCATTTGATATGCATTGCAGAATAAGTATAAATTAAAGATTTCAAATCATATCTAAATAATTTATGGGTCTCATAAAAATATATGGATTGAATATTATCACAAGGACATCTCTTACAATTTTTTATATATAATCGAAACATTAATATTTTTATATTGAAATATATTTTATACTGGTGGTGATGCTTTATCAAATGTATTATATTTAGTATAGTGTAGTATATATAATGATAAATTAAACATTATAGGTTAATTATGTAATTTATTTTAGACATGTCAAGCGCATTTACAATAAAATAAATATAAAGCCTAAGGGCATTTAAAAAAAATATTCACAAATTTTTAAACTTTAATTTATTTTTCAATAGTTGTATATTGAATTTAGAGCTCCTTTCATTATGCGATATCATGAAAATTTTGACAAATATTAAGATTTCTATAAAGGTGTAAGAAAGAGGGCTAATTATTTTGTCACTCTGTCAAGGTATGGAGTGGGATAAGTAATAATATCACCCTTCATTCAAAACCTTAATTTCTATTTTCTTATTCGGAAAATGATTTTCATAAAATTGTTTTTATACAAATTGACGTGCCAGTTGATTATCGATAAAATATGAGTCCTACAAATGATAAATGGTTGATCTTCCATGAATCGAAATAATTTTTCAAGTGTTTTTATACAAATTGATGATACTGCTTATTTTCGGAGTTAATAGGAAGGGGCAGCCTGGAGGGTCTAACTCATCTACAGATGTGAAGAAGGAAGTCCCCTCACAGGTCAGAATATTATTACTGCTTGAATGGTAATTAATTAAGATAATTATGTAATGATTTAATAATGACAATTTGGAAATTCTCTTGTTTGACATGTTTTACAGGGGCCTGATGGCAAAACCGTGTTTAAACCAAAGCATCTTACACTCTGCTGGGAGGGAGATAGTCAATTTTGGAGTATTCCTGAAGGGTGAGGATAACATACCTGTTTTCTTCTTGAAGAGTTATTCTTGGTGTGCATGATCTTTTGTTATGTTACAAATGTTTTGTTAATAGAAGTAAAATTAGAATCATTAAATTACAATCAAGAATTTTAATTAATATTCTTGCATGTCTTAATTCATTATAAAAAATCAATACATAATTTACAAATATATAAAGTTTCAAGAGGATCAATATCATAGAAAATTTTTATGGTGTTTAAGTTGTAATTATCAAAATTTAATAATAGATATGAAAAATAAAAATAATTATATCTGGTCCTTTTAGAATTGAACCAATTTAATTTTTTTTATAAAGATTCTTTATCCTTTTCATGCATAACTCTTCTATATACAGAAAGTATTGATAGTTATAATTTGAATACCATAAAAAGTATTTTCATGAATACCATAAAATGTTTACGAAAATCTTTTAAATTCATAAAAAGTATTTTATATATAGATTGTTTTTTTGTTTTTTTTTTAAAAAAAAACCCTTGCTGGATCGGTTCACACCTAGTTTTTTTTCTCTCTCTCTCTCTTTTAGATACCAATCTCCCCAAATTTCTCCTTCTATCTTCTTCTTCTCTAGCATTCAATCCATTAACTACCCCAACAATAACCCAAACAGTCATCATCATAATCAAGCTTTCTTTCTCTTCCAAACCCAGCTAGAAATCATTTATTGTGTTGATGAATTTGTATGGATTGATTCATTCATAGAAGTTGTTTGTTAGCGTGTGCAGACAGTATAGTTATTTAGTAAAATTTCTAACATCTCTGGGTCATGCAAAGTAATTTGCTTTGGCCTGATATTGTTTCCAGGTGCATTCATCATCACGACCTTCAAACTTGTCAATATTCTAAATTTAAACATGTAAAAGTAATTCTACCCTAGGAAGGGTTAATTATCCTTATTTTCATGGTCTGAGTAAGGCGTTGTTGTGGTGTTTCGATGCCTTTGTTCTATAAATTTTGAGTTGATTCCCAATTCTATCTCATCTTTATTTTTTTCTTTTACTAAAAATTAAATAACATGTGAAAAAATCATGCAAACACAAATAATGAGAAGCACACAAAACTTAGTTAATTTTTTATGCGGATTTCACAAATACATCTTTATTAAAAATTGTACAATATTCTTAATTATTAGAGAGGAAAAATACAATATTTTTTTGCTTTTGTAAGTTTGTCCCTTTATTATTCAAAATTGTATGTTAATTCTTTAATCAAAGTTGACTGTTGATTTTTAAAAAAATTCCTAAATTACCTTTTTGAAAGACTTAATTTTGTCTACAGTAGATAAGATTGGAAATTTTGATTATAGATAAGAATATTGTTGATAAAAAACCAACAACAGGACCAATTAATTTAAAACAAAGGGATTAACTAATTATTTTATTGAAAACATAGGGATCCAGTAATAATTTACTCTATTTAATTTGATATTTTAATTTATTCATACATGTTTTCTCTTGATCCACGTTTATGTTTTAGGGTAAATTACAAAAAAAAAATAAAAAATTAGAGGTGTTATAAAATTATACGAATCATTTTGACAAAAATCTTCAAATTGTTAAGTAAAGATTACAAATATCCCAAGGCCAAATTGTTACATTCTTAAACGTGGAAAGTTAAGGTTTAGAAATCAGTATATGGTGCAGTTCCGGCCACACTTTTAGTTATTGTTTCTTTCTGTTGTTTCCTTTCATTTTTGGCGGAGACCATAAAACAAAGTTTTTTTTTATTTATTTCTTTACATGACAGGATTGAATTTTAGGGGTGAGTATATTAAACTAAAGACCAATGGTTTACCATCATGATGGAACTGTATCACTACCTTTTGTGCATCTGCAGATTTTGAATGGTGGTGCTATAGTAATGTAGAGCCTATTTTGTTTATGTCAATTTGAATCTATTTGCTCTTTGCAAAATATAGGGATGGTCCTGCAGAGCTGCAGGCGGTGTGTTGGCTTGATGTAAGTGGTGAAATGGATGTAACCAAAGGGAAGGCGTATGAAGTTAGCTTTATGTTATCCATGAACACAGAGAATTCCTTTGGCTGGGACGATCGTGTTACGGTGATGGCTAGGATAGGAAAGAAGGGAAAGTATCAGCGCAAAGAAATAGATCTATCAAAATTGAGCGGGGAAGTAAAGGAATTTCCTTCGGATAAGTGTCGGGTTGAGTTTGAAAGTAATGAAAAATCTGAAAATAAAAAGGAAACTCCTGGGAATACGAGTCAGACTAATAAAAAAGGTGATGAAAACGCTAACAATAATGAGGTAAAGCTCTATTTTGGCTTGTATGAAGTGTGGACTAACAAATGGAAGGGTGGTCTACGGATTCATGAGGCCATAGTTCAGGAAATACCAGCTGGGAATAATATTGCTTCTACATCTAATACCTATTCCGAGGAAAAACCAGCTGGGATTTAATCAGCGGACCAGATTGCATCTCCTAGTTATCTATTTGTTCTATTTTCGTCAGTGTCATATTTCAAGTTATTTTGATTTTCATAGTTAGCCCAACCATGGCAAACTTATAATATGCATTGCTAGGACTCTAGTTATTTAGCTATGGTTTGAATAAAAACTATAGACTATAGACTCTTTCTCCAGAGCTTTTCTGTTTGTCTTGTGATATGCTACGTCAACATCCTAAAATTAATCCTCTGGGTTTGATATATATTGTTAATTTCAATATATAAGCTGCTCATGCATGTGCGTTCATTTTTGAAGATTTTAAAGTAGATAAAAAAGAACCATCTTTTTTTTTATTAAAACAAACTAATGGATTTTTAAAGACAGGTCGAAGAGATGCGGTAGAAAGGGAGATAACGAGGATACAGAAATGACACTTCCTTTCCTTATGGTGCTCGTGTCATCTTGGATGGGTCTCTAAATTTTCTGCATTTGATATGCAAAATTTGATGTAGATACTACAGGTGCATATTCAGGATAAAAAGCAGTACAATAGATGAAAGAAATATCAAATAAAATATTAGAGTTTCAATATAATTCTTGTAAATTAAAATATCTAAATAGAAACAAAAGAGTTGAGTTTTTAGGTTAGAAAAATCTAATAAACTACGAAGATTTTTTTTTAAAAAAAAAAAACTAAGAAACAACTAGTCTAACAAAAACGGTAAATAAAATAGTAAAAAAGCACAATTAAAAAACATAAAGTTTCATGGAGAGAAAAGAAGAAGAAGAAAGAAAGAAAGAAAGATAAATCATAGAGTTGCACTGTTTTGGTTTTTGAGTTCTTCATGGAAAAAAAATTGTTTTTTTTTTTAATAAGAAAAACACATTCCGCTCTTTAAATCATCTTTCCAAGGATAGCTAAAACAGGAAGGTAAAAAAAATATATTCTAAAAAACACTTTCCAACAAATCATCGTTCCCAAATAAAACAATGGCACGTGTCAATGTATTAATGCAATGACATTTAAATGATGCACTGGTATTGTACGGCATCAGCAAGGTAAGAATTGTTTTTTTTTTTTTGAATCATTGTAACAAAAGCTAAATACTGCTGTAAAATCATTTTCCATCCAGAAGTATTTTATTGTGGATTATGATAATAATTTTATTTTTATTTTTTTATAAATAAATAAATATTTTTTTAAGTACAAGCAAACAATACTTTTAACTTCAAAAACATTAAAAAAATAAGCTTTGTTTTTAGAATATTTTTATTATGTTTACATATATATTTTGTATAATTAAAAGGAATCTAGAGACGTTTTAGTATTTTCAAATATTTTTTAATTAAAAAGCTATTGTTGCATGATTTATATCCTCGGCCAGTGGAAAGCATCTATACTATTAAAAAGGTTTGTGAAATGCTTTCCAGTGACCAAATCTAACCATCCGTCATATAACTAGATGCGCAGTCGTGCTCTTTTCACACGGATCGGTGCGTGTAAATATATCATAATTGGATTGTAGCAATGATCAATTGTTTGTGTTTATTTTTATTTTTTTTATTGATAACTAAATTGCATTTTTTTTATTTGTTATTTGTTTAAATCTAGTATAAATTGCAATCCTTGACCCGAAATAAATTGGGCCGGCTAGGCCTATGCCCACTTAGTTTTTTTGTTTTGTTTTGTTAGGCTGGAGAAGCTCGGCCTTCTCATTGTTCCAAACCAGTGATCCGGACCGCTGCGCAAATCAGTAGACGTGCGTGAAATGTTAATTTACGTTTTCTACAGGAAGGAGTTAATTATAAATGAAGATGCACGATATCAAATGAATTATTTTGCAAAGCGGGAAGAGAAGAAGAAAGGCTTGTTCAAATAATGTCTTAAGTTGCAGTTCATTTCATTGTTATTTTTCAGCTTTGAATTATTCTTTCTATTTGTTATGCATATTCCTGTTTAATAGGACCACTTAGCTTAGCTTGATCTGGTCTTATCTGTTTCCTTTTCTTTAGGAATTGTTGAGCTAGACTTCTGCAATTCTGTTATTCCTTGTAAGGCTATTTATAGCCAATTCCAGTTGATAAATAATATAAGTTTCTTTCGACTTATCTTCTCTAAAATCAACATTTGGTATCAGAGCCTGGAATTAAAATTGTGAGAAGCAGCAGCTATCTACACAAGAGTTAGAAAGAAACTAAAGGGTTAGAGAGAAACACGAGAGACTGAGAGAAACACGAGAGACAGAGAGGAAAATGTCAATGGAGGGGAATTTTGTGCAGCCTTCAATCCCAAAGTTTGATGGTCATTATGATCACTGGTCCATGCTGATGGAAAACTTTCTTCGTTCAAAAGAGTACTGGACGTTGATAGAGAATGGAATACCTGCAGTAGCAGAAGGAGTCATGATAGAAGCTCAGAAGAAAACCATTGATGATCTGCGACTAAAAGATCTGAAAACAAAGAACTACCTTTTCCAGGCCATTGATCGGTCTCTCTTGGAAACTATTCTCAAGAGAGACACGGCCAAGGATATCTGGGATTCTTTAAGGCAAAAGTATCAAGGCACGACAAGGGTTAAACGTGCTCAGTTGCAAGCACTGCGCAAAGAATGGGAGACACTACAGATGAAGACTGGTGAATCTGTAAACGAGTACTTTGCTCGTACTCTTACAATAGCCAACAAGAAAAGAATTCACGGGGAGAAGATGGATGATGTTGCTGTCATTGAGAAGATTCTGCGCTCTATGACTACAAAATTTGATTATGTAGTCTGTGCAATTGAGGAGTCCAATGATGTGGAAACAATGTCCATTGATGGACTGCAGAGCAGTCTCTTAGTTCATGAACAACGTATGAACTATCATACGATTAATGAAGAACAGGCCTTGAAGGTGACTTATGGTGACACTACAGGTGGAAGAGGAAGGGGCCGAGGAGTTTTTCGAGGACGAGGAAGAGGGCGCAGCAGCAGACAATTTTTTGATAAGTCAAATGTGGAGTGCTATTACTGCCATGAATTTGGACATTTCCAGTTTGATTGTCCAAAGAGGGAGCTCAGGGTAAATTTTGCAGATGCCAGTGAAGAAATGTTGCTGATGGCATATACAGATGACATAAAAATCAGTTCACATGAGGACTGGTTTTTGGACTCGGGATGCAGTAACCACATGTGTGGAACGAAGGAGCTTTTCTGCGTTCTTGATGAACATTTCAGAGAGACAGTGAAGCTTGGAAATGGCTCAAGCTTAACAGTCATGGGGAAAGGGAATGTAAGGGTTCGGTTCAATGACAAGACTCAAGTTATCACTGGTGTTTTCTTTGTGCCTGGTCTAAAGAGCAATCTACTGAGTATTGGTCAGCTCCAAGAGAAGGGTCTTGCAATTCTAATTCAAAATGGGAAATGTAAGATTTATCACCCTACTCAAGGATTGATCATTGAGACCACAATGTCATCAAATAGAATGTTCATTCTACTTGCTCAATGTCAAACAAATGAGCAAACTTGCTGCAATGCAATGACTGAAGAATCAGCTAGGGTGTGGCATCGCAGATATGGTCATTTGCATTACAATGGATTGAAAACCCTTCAGAAGAAAAATATGGTGCATGGATTGCCTCAAATCCAAGAGCCTGCGAAGCTGTGTGAAGAGTGTATGCTAGGGAAGCAGCCAAGGGATCCCTTTCCAAATCACAGCACTTGGAGAGCAACAAAAGTGCTTCAACTGGTGCATGCAGATATCTGCGGACCAATCAGCCCCATCTCAACCAGCAACAAAAGGTATTTCCTCAGTTTTATTGATGACTTCAGTAGGAAAATATGGGTCCATTTCTTAACTGAGAAATCAGAAGCATTCAATGTCTTTAGAAGTTTTAAGAATTCTGTTGAGAAGGAATCAGGGACCTATTTGGGTGGATTAAGGACCGATCGTGGTGGTGAGTTCAACTCCAATGAATTCAAAAATTTCTGTGTTGAACATGGAATACGAAGGCAATTAATAGCAGCATTCACACCACAACAAAATGGTGTGGCCGAAAGAAAGAATCGAACCATTATGAATATGGTTCGGAGCATGCTAACTGAGAAAAAACTTCCAAAAATTTTCTGGCCTGAAGGTGTTAATTGGTCAGTTCATGTACTGAATCGTAGTCCCACGTTTGCTGTGAAAAATATCACCCCAGAAGAAGCATGGAGTACAATCAAGCCTTCAGTCTCATATTTCAGGATTTTTGGATGTATTGCATATGTCCATATTCCTGACAATAAGAGAACAAAGCTTGACAATAAAAGCTTAAAGTGTGTTTTACTTGGTGTTAGTGAAGAATCAAAGGCCTACCGATTATTTGATCCAATCTCCAAAAAGATTATCATCAGCCGAGATGTGAAGTTTGAAGAAGAAGGAACCTGGGATTGGAATCAACCTCATGCAGATACCACCTTGACTGATCTCGACTGGGATGACAACAATCCAGATAACATGGGTGCAGCAACAAGGAGAAGCAGTGAAGATGATGAAACTGATAATGCAACCGATAACATGGGCCCAACAGAAATTAGTAATAGTGTAGATGGATCAGGTGCAGCTGTAACATTCAATGAAGATGTCACAGCCATATCAGTTCCTGACAGGGGAACCACGTCTGCAGTCACAGGTGACAGACATTCAATAGAGGGCAGACTAAGAAGATCACCAGGCTGGATGCAGGACTATGAATGTGGGGATGGCTTGTCTGCAGAAGAAGATGATTATGCTTTTTTGGCTTTCTATGCAGGCAGTCCCATAAGTGATCCTTTGAGCTACAATGAAGCAATGAAAAGTGAAAAATGGCAGAAAGCCATGGAAGCAGAAATTGAGGCAATTGAGAAGAACAACACTTGGCAGCTCACTATGCTACCAAAAGAAGGAAAATTGGTGGGAGTGAAATGGATCTTTAAGACAAAACTTAAAGAAAATGATGAGGTTGACAAGCACAAAGCTCGTCTCGTAGCAAAGGGATACACGCAACAACATGGCATAGATTACGAAGAAGTCTTTGCACCGGTAGCTCGTCTAGACACAATTCGGTTGATCATATCACTTGCAGCTCAGAAAGAGTGGGTTATCTATCAGCTAGATGTCAAGTCAGCCTTTCTACATGGTGAGTTAAATGAAGAAGTCTATATTGAGCAACCTCCTGGCTTTGTGACAAAGGGAAAAGAACAGATGGTATACAAGCTAAAGAAAGCATTGTATGGACTTAAGCAGGCACCTCGTGCATGGTACAGTCGAATTGAATCGTATTTCACAGCTCAAGGTTTCAAGAAATGTCCCTATGAACATACATTGTTCATCAAAACAGGAGGTGAAGGTAAACTTCTAGTTGTGTGCCTTTATGTTGATGATTTATTATACACTGGAAATGATGACAATATGTTTGCTGAATTTAAACAATCCATGATGAGTGAGTTTGAAATGACTGATTTGGGAAGGATGCACTATTTTTTGGGAATTGAGGTTCAGCAAAATTCGACTGGTATCTTTATTGGGCAGAAGAAATACGCACAGCAGGTATTGGAGAAGTTTAAGATGAATGAATGCAACTCTGTTACTAATCCTATTGTCCCAGGAACAAAGCTGTGCAAGGATCATGGTGGAACTAAAATAGACAGTACACTATACAAACAAATCGTGGGTAGCTTGATGTATTTAACTCACACACGCCCCGATATTATGTTTGTAGTATGTCTACTCAGCAGATATATGGAATGTCCCACTGAACTACACTTAATGGCTGCTAAGAGGGTATTTAGATACTTAAAGGGAACCATCAATTTCAGGGTGCTCTACAGGAAAGGAGGATCTGAAAGTCTTAGTGCATACTCAGATAGTGACTACGCTGGTGATATTGAAGATCGCAAAAGTACCTCAGGCTATGTATTTATGCTCAGTTCAGGAGCAATTTCATGGTCATCGAAAAAACAACCCATAGTGACACTTTCCACTACTGAAGCTGAGTTTATCTCAGCAACATCATGTGCGTGCCAGGCCATATGGCTGCGAAGAATTCTGCAACAATTGGGACAAAATCAAGAGGAATCTACAACAATCCACTGTGACAATAGCTCTGCCATTAAGCTCTGCAAAAATCCAGTACTACACGGACGCAGCAAACATATTGATGTTCGTTTTCATTTCATTCGAGAGCTCACCAACATGGGGGTCGTGGAAGTAATACACTGCAACACTCAGAATCAGATTGCAGACATAATGACAAAACCATTGAAGAATGATGCTTTTGTGAAGCTGCGTGGTTTAATGGGAATCTGCTCTATGCCCAGTATAAACTGATGCAACTGGCATGCAGTTTAAAGGAGGATGTTCAAATAATGTCTTAAGTTGCAGTTCATTTCATTGTTATTTTTCAGCTTTGAATTATTCTTTCTATTTGTTATGCAAATTCCTGTTTAATAGGACCACTTAGCTTAGCTTGATCTGGTCTTATCTGTTTCCTTTTCTTTAGGAATTGTTGAGCTAGACTTCTGCAATTCTGTTATTCCTTGTAAGGCTATTTATAGCCAATTCCAGTTGATGAATAATATAAGTTTCTTTCGACTTATCTTCTCTAAAATCAACAAGGCTTACCTGGTCTGCTGGAGCTGGTGGGCTGGAGCGACGACGTCTGGACAAGGCTTCTTCTTCCTTCTTTGTTCTTCTCTCTGTTATGTGTTTTCCCCTGTGTTGGGTTCTTTTCTGCTTTTTTGTTTCTCTGTTCTTTGTATCTCACCCCCTGTTCTCTGGGTTTGTTTCTTCATTCGTGGCCTCTTGTGCCCCTCTGTTCTGTGCTTCTGTTTCCTTATGATTTTTCTCCTCAGTCTTTTTCCTTTTCGTTTATATCCCCTGGAAAACCCTCGGTTCACTCTGTATTTGCCCTTGTGTTTGTTCTCTGTTCTCCTCTCCTGGCCTCTTTCCCTGTTTGCCTTTCTTCTTCCCCAGTTTCCTTTGTTACCCCCTCTGGTTTTTCGTTTCTTCCCTCCCAGTCTTTCTCTGTTTGCATCTCTCTCCCCTCCTATCAGTGGTCCTTCTCTGGCTTTTATAAAGCCAAAGAATGTATGATCGTGCACGATCTGCACGATGGGCGTCTTGCACGTTCGCCTTCATTTGAAGACTAGTCGGGTGCTAAAGGCCCTGTCACTGCAAGACCAATTCTGGCATTTAGAGAATATCGTGTGGGTGAGGAGATCGTGCCTGGCCGAAGCTGTGTTAGTGGTGTCTCAAATGGATTTCCTTTGCTTTTCCTAGAGAAGAGAATGAACAGTGTCTTGGAACTGCGTCGTTTGGCTATCTTCAATTTCCCCCCTAAACTTTTGACATTTAGCAATTGGGTTCTTAATCAAGGAAAATCTCTTTTTTTTTTTATTTTGCCCCTAGATCAAATTGCAATTGGACCCCTGGATTATAGTGTCATTTCCAAAACAATCATTGGTTTCTGAGTTATTCAATTTGATCCTTAATTGATTCTTCAACTTTTAATTCTTTCAAGGTTATCCTTGAAAAAATCAATTAAACTCCCTAAATTACCCTCATCATTTCACTTTGGTCTTTGAATTTTAATTTCTTGCAATTCTGTCTTAAATCAGCCCCAAACTTTGATATTTCTTCAATTAAGCTCTTAATTTCATTAATTAAACTAATTTCAAGTTCAATTAAATCCCCAAACTTATTAATTCTTTCAATTTTTTTATCAAATTAGCTCCCAAATTTATAATTCAATCCTTATTAGTCCTCAAACTTTCAATTTGTGTTGTCTTAACTCAATTCTCAAATTATTTTTTATTCATTTTTTTTTAAGAAAGCAAAAATTAGGTTATGATAAAAGTAATTGAAATGGAAAGGAGGGAACATATAGGTCTAAGGATTCTATACTATTGGACAATAATTTAATATTTCATTTACACTTGACAGAGACATGTTTTCCATTAACAATAGACACATGAGTTAAGAGAAGAAAATCCTTTAGAATTATATAAGTTAGTCATTTTATTAGTTATATTATTAGTGACACCTAAGTCAATGACCAAAAAATCATGCACAATCATAATTACCAAGGCAATTTTAAATGCAATGAGAATACCTTATGTGTTTTCTTGCGAGATGTGAGCAGAGTTTGCAAGGAAGCCCGCAAACTTACCAAGAAGCGCTATAAAATTACAGATGTTGTCATGGCAATATCACCCTTTTTTCTTAAGATAGGCAGTAAAGTCATTGAGGAGGGCAGATGGGTTGATAGAAAAATTCTTAACATTACTAGGAAGAGAAATGGTGAAGTAAGCAGCAACAACAACGTAAGCCTTATGCTTATAGCTCCTTTGAGAATTCTTCTTCTTTTCAAAAACCAACTTAACTCTGGATGAAAAATCCAATATAATAGAATGGCTAATATTATGACAATGATGGCACTTTAAATCAGGTCATTTGCCCTTGTAAGGTTTGTCATTATTCATTGATTTGTTGATAGCATAAGCACGAGTTTCTAATAAAGGGATTTTAAAGTAAAAAATTATAACCTTTCTACGAGCTTTTTCTCGTTGAATAGTAGCGCACACACTAGTAAGGGATGGAAGATCAGGATTCATGAGGATCTTGCTACGAAGATCTTCATATTCTGAACTGCTAAGAGTTGGAAGATCTTGTCCTTCTCTTCACGTTTCCTTAATTTTGCTGCATCAACCATATAGGGATGATATAGTACAAGTTCACTCGTCATAACTTCTAGGGTCCCGAGTAATTGAACATAAGTCTTTCCATCTTATTGGATATTAGCAAGATTTTTATTGATTTGAAAAATACAAGTTGAATTGTTTTGATTCCCATACATCTCTTTCACAGCTTCCCATAGTTCTAAGATTCTGAGTAGCTAAATATTTCAGCAATATAATTTTTCATAAAATTAAGTAACCAAGACATAATAAGTTGATCCTTGAATTGCCTAGCTTCATAAGCTGGTGAAGAAGACTCAAGACGCTTAGTATAGCCATTGACATAGTCAGGTTTGAATCTTCCACCAAGATCAATTGTCACAGCTCTTGACCAAGAGAGATAGTTAAATTCATTTAGTAAAACTGAGCTTAAACATTGATTAGGATTTGGCTCTCCTTCTAGCATGTTGCAGGATTTATTGGTGTCATCAACACTATCAATCTTGAACGGGTTTTCCATATGAATTTCAACTAATCAGCAAGGTATTAAGAACTTGCTCTGATACCATGAAGAAACAAAAAAGACAAAGTAATATTATATGATGAAGAAACAAAGGAGACAGAAGAATCTTGTATTATGTTTTTCTGCAATAGCAGACACACACACACACACACATACACACACACACAAAACTAGGAGTGTTCAAAAAAATCGATCAACCAAAAAAACCAAAAACACCGAAGAAAAATTAACCGAAAAAACCGAACCGAGATGAAAAATCAATTAAACCGATTTTCAAAACCATAAATTCTAATAGGTCTGATTTGGTTTCAGTTTTAAAACTGAAACCGACAAACCAAACTGGACCAACTATAAAACCTAAAAGCTATATAATTTAAAAGGGGTATAAATAGTTAAATATTGAAGTTAACCTAACCCTAACATAACCCCCCTTCCTCTCGCAAAAAGTCACCGCCCTAACCCCTAAAAAAATTTATCTCAATCTTCCTTTTCCTTTCAAGTTTCAATTGCTCTGTGTCTGTCCATCTCAAAAGTCTCACATTATCTAGATTCTAGCCAAACACAAACTCGCCTCTCCATCTCCATGACTTCTCTTCTCTCTTTACTTCTGCGCAAGCCATCGCGATCCTCCTCTATTCTTGCAAGTTGCAGCAGAAGAAGACGACTCCTTCATTAGAGAAAAGACAAGGAAAAGTTTGACCCAGTACTTGGTGTTTGACTAGGGATCCAAGGCATATCAACAAAAAAAGAATGATTAATGACCGAAGATGAATTTATAACTTTTGTTGTTTGTTGTAACAAAGATGGATCTATTACAAAATCCTCTGAATGGTTAGCTAAATTGCATTGTTCCTCGCTTGTCGACTCAAGTTTGTAATAGCAGGAAATATAAAATTCCAAACAAGAAAAAATTAGTCTTTGATCTTTGATGGGATTAGGTTTCCCGGTTTTATGATAAAAAACTGAATTTAACCGAACCAAACCGATTTAGTTTAAAACAGGTTTCGGTCTGGTCCGGTTAATATTTTACAAAACCAATATAACTCGGTTCGATTGGTTTTTTAAATCTAAAAAAAACTGATTCAGTTTGAACCGAATTTCATTCCGTGATTATAGGAGATTCAATAGCCATCATCCTTCCTATCACGGAGGAACCAAGCCCGGCCCTGCACTCGAACTACAAGAAGAAATAAAATGCTTCAAGGTAAGCTAGCTACTCTTGTACAACCGTAACCCCATTCTATACTGTTATGAAATACATTTCTTTATTCCTAGCTGCAAGTAAAAATTGTTTGTTAATTACAAGGAAATTAAAGAATGTTTTCAATTAGCCCATATTCCAAATTACTTCAAAATCAGTGAAATGCAGCTTTCTATACCTAGCTATAAGTGATTTGTATTGCAAGTGTTCCAAAGAAAATGTAATCCTATAATTAAGGACCATGATAGGGAAACCTATTTTCCTATAATTAATGACTTTACCAACGCTAATGAATTTGTTTTCATGTTTCTCTGTCCGTGCAGCTGGTGCTGAAGGTGATTCCACCTTCTCTGTCCAAGAAGCGGGGGCTGTGGGTGGTTCCACCATCTCAAGCATTGCAAGGTGGCAACGAGAATAAATTGACCACACATGAGCTCTTCCAAATGGAGCACAAAGAACAACTCAAGTTGGCGCAAGATTGGGTCGAGAAAACCTCCCAGTCATGCTCAACAGTAGCCATTCTTGTGGCCGCGGGTGTCTATGCTGCCGCTTACTCTATACCTGGAGGTTCTGATGATCCAGGCACTCCCATCTTCCTTCACAACCGTTTCTTCTTGGCTTTCACTGCCTTGGAGCTTATCGCTATAGTGAGCTCCTTGACCTCAGCTGTGATGTTCCTTTCTATCCTCACCACTCCTTGCAGCGTTGCCAATTTCTCATGTAATCATATGATACACAAACGAAAGAAGAAACACCACCCCTTTAGAGGGGCTTTTACGCAATCTATCAATAAACTAAAAAACTTAAGCTATTCCTTTAACAAAATCATTACTATATAGTCTATATTAAAAAATAAAAACAATAATCACAAATAGACTAAAACTAATTCCCACGTTAAACAAACAAGAAAACATTTTTTTCCCATATTGGATCATAAATTTTTTTAAAGAAAAATCAGGTTTCATATTTCAATTCCTTGCAATATAACATAGTTACCAGAACACCCATTTGGAATAGGAAACCTGGCACCTTGTAAATTCCTGCCTCTAAAATAAGCTTCCTCAACTTTCATCCCCTCCATTTCTACCCCTACAAAAGCACCCAAAAACTACACAAAATTATAAGAAACAGAACATTGAGAAAGGCCAAAAGGGAAAAAGAAGAAGAAGTTGAACTTACTTACCAGTGGGTTTGGGTTTGGGTTTGGGTTTGAAGCAGTGAGAAACGGCAGAAGGGCCATCATATTTGATGCAGCAAGGTAGTAAGTGGACCTTGCTTGTCAAATTTGAGACTTCTGTTTCTGATTTATTGTTCCTATTGTTCCTGCTTTTGAATTTGCATCCAAACCCAATTTTGCTGATTGTTTTCTTGATTTGGGTTTTTGGTTGCCCCTTCAAGTCTTGCACTCTCTCTCTATGTTTTCTGTTTTCACGCGCTTTCTTGGCTCCAAAAATGGAAGACAGAATGCCCTTACTGAACAGACAAGACAGGCTTTGTTTAGATTCTTGGGGATGTCTGTACGACTTGTCATCTGCCCAAGACGACTCTTTTCGATGGGCATTATAAACTATTGTAACTTTTTTTCTGTTAACTTCTCGAGTTTAAATATTTAGACTTGCTTTTAATAAACATACATTTTCTGCATCTCAAAGTTGATTGGCCATCTTAGTGAATCTTTTTATAAGCAGAAGGAAAAACCTCCTCTTTCTCAAGGAAAAACAATTACAATGGCAAATGTTACTTACAGGTTGACTACGTGATCTGATGCTTCATGTTTGGAATCTACGCAGGTAAATAGAGGAAAAACAAATGAAATATTGTACAAGCTCAAAATCTTCCACCAATTGCATTGCGTAGAAGCAGCTGCAGCTTCAAGAATTGAGTAAAAATTAGCCTTCACTGGACGGTTCTAATTTCCAAATTGCATAAACTACCTCACTTGACAAGATACATCAGCTGGGATTAGCAACTACAGAGTTGGTCAGCATGAAGCATTGCTCTTATGTAACAGTTCTAGAATTACACCTCTCAACTACTATTACTAGATACTACAGCAAAATATTTTGCTACAACATTTGTGAGCATTACATCCTATGACATGCATGGTCCTAAGCTTCACAATTTGAATCTTTACATCCAAAAATTTGATCAGAGATTGTTGTCATCGAAAAATCTTCAACCCTCGGGATCAGTGAAATACACGGGACTATCTAGTTCACCCATGTTTGCAGAAGCAAAAGACTTGAATGATTCTATTGACGAAAGGGAAGAAGCAGTCTCGTCAGAGTCTGAAACCATCTCGTCGTGTATGATAATATGGTCCTCGTCAATCTCAGATGTGTCTGACCCAGACGTTCCTAACAAAAGTTTGTTGATGGCTGTCCTTGCAGTTTCAACGAACCATTCATCCTCAGGTAGTGCACTGCACAGGAGAAAGTTGGCAAAATCAGTTGCCAGCAAGAACAGCAGTACTTCATGGAAATGAAATGTGACTACCTTTGTGAGTCTATGCCTCTAGCTGAGAAAGTCCTGATTGCTCGAGCAATTATGGCTGAAGCAATCTGATGCACATGTCGAGATGGATAGCCAGCAAAACGAGCAATTTCAACAGTGAAGTGCATGTCAAGAATTAACTGTAAAAAAAAATCAAGTGATTGTCAATGAATACAGAATAGGAGAAGAGAT
The DNA here is from genome assembly GCA_007827005.2 of Populus simonii. Taxonomy (NCBI): domain Eukaryota; kingdom Viridiplantae; phylum Streptophyta; class Magnoliopsida; order Malpighiales; family Salicaceae; genus Populus; species Populus simonii. Next base: position 11,964,380 of record CM017478.2, on the reverse strand, counting down.
AACAAGAAAGCAAATCTACCCAGTTGTGGGACCAAGTCACTGACTCTCACTCAAACAAATAACTTCTCAACTTCTGATTTTCACAATACTCAATTAGTCCTGTACTCTAACTTGTGATATAAAAGAAGATTATTCCTTACAGAAATTATTTATTAATGGACAAACTTGGAAGAGTGCAACGAATACAAATTATTCTTCACAGAATGTATTTTTCTAAGAATTTGGAAAGAGCAGGTAAATGTATTATGACCAGCACAACAATTTTTTTCTTTTAAGAAAAAAAAAAAACACATAAACACCCCCACCCTGGCATCCTCTCAGAAGACACAACAAAATACCTGCTGCAAACCAAGTGGCTTAAGTGGAACTGATTCATCCTCAAACACGTCCCAGAATTCCTGCTCCTCAGACAGCCACATCACAACAGTCTCTGTTAGCCTAGCAAGCAAAATTTTCTGTATTTTCTCTTTCCCAAGTAACACGTCTCCAGCCACAGTTGCTAATTGCTGAAGCTTTGAAAATAATGCCTGCAGAAAAACATAGTTTCAGTACCTAAAGGATACTGGTGCAAAATACATAGTAAGCCCAATTTCTGTATAGTGGCTGAATGAGAGAAAGGGGGTCGGATCCAAGATCCTTGGCTTGACAATAGGTTTCTCGAGAGCATGTTTTAAGTTGAATAACAAGTAAATAGAGTCAGATCAAAGCATTAACACACTATTTGCAAAACCGATAAGATTAAGACAATATATCACAAAGGACTAAAACACTCACATAAGTGCTAAAAAGCATGGGGGTTTGAGTCCTCATCAAGACATGAAAGATAAGGACAGTTTATTGAATGAGCAATTCAACAAAAGATCTCAGTTCTAATAAGTATTTATGAATATCAATTCTATCTAATATCTTGGAATGGGAATAAGTTTGGTGGTGGAAACAATAGGTTGCTATTCAACATTTATATCTAATAAATATGAATTTAGAAAAGAAATGGAGATAGTTTAAAAGTCAGGGTTGACGTGATCACAGTAACAGAGGAATTCATGAAGTTTCCTGAAGATACAAGGATTGCAACAAATACTGAAATTGAGAATGGAAGCACATGCACATCCAAGAGTAGCATTAACAGACCTTAATGGGGAAATCAGCAGTAGGAAAAGAAGGTAACCTGAAATGGCAATGACGGAAGAGGATCAGAGTCCCAATACAAATCCGCCCCTTCCCCACTTAAATAAATTAGTGCATTTAATCGTGTTTTTCCTTGTCTTGAATAGATGAAAGTCAAAACATATTGCCGACAGAAGTGATCTCTAAGCTTGTCAAAAGAATGCTGAAGGCTGCGCTTCCATTCCTTCAATTCTGCTGTAATGCTCGCATTAGGCACAATATTTTCACTTTCCAGCTCCTTGCTTTCATTTGTTAGACTCCAAACTTTTATTACGGCAAGGGGTAAAAGTTCATCCAGAATAGTAAATGCAAATCCCAAAAGTGCAAGCTGCTCCGAATCAGTCTCAGCTCTGAAGTGTATAACCTCCTTCAGCTCTGTGAGATTGTCATCATCAGAGGGACCTGGCAGGGATTTAATTAGCATATCCATGTATTTATCAAACAGCTGTGAAATTCTTGTTAATACATTGGCTCCAAAATGCAAGACAGCCATGGGCGTTAGCTGTGCCAATATATCCTGTACAAATTATTTGAACCAAACACTATCAATGAAATGATCATTAGAACATCATAAACTACTAGACTACCAGATCAATAAGTAAACTTCAAACAGGAAACATTGTGAACCAAGAAAGTGTCATGCACACATACATACATACTCAAATGCATATGTATGTGTGCAGATATATTCACAAGCACTAGGACACAAGGTCTAAAGATGCTTGTTTGAACTTTGAAGTAAATGTGTAAAATAAAGCACTAGGACACAAGGTCTACAGAAATTTTCATTCGCAGAATAACAGAAGAGAGCCAGCTTACTTCAATGATGTCCATGAATTTCATTCCACTATCAACAAGCACACTATCTGACAATGTTGCAAAAGCAGATAATGGAGACATAGATCTAGGTGACAAAAGCGAGCTCTCATCTATTTCTGTCACATCCAGAGCTGCCCTTCTGGCCCATCTAAAATTCAACTCTAACACTTCTTCAATGTATGGTCGTAAGAGCACCAAAAGCAACTTTGACAGTTTCAGACCTTGTGATTCCAGCATTGAGGAGTATGTAAGACTAGCCTGAACACAATTGCTAGCTGTGCCCAAAGCAAAAAGTTTTTCAGAAGAGGGTGCATTCTCCTTCACCAACCGTACAAAGTATTCGATTTCCCACTCCACCCATTGAACAACCCTATTGGTATATACAGGATTATCACCAAATATCAAACCAGATTCTTTTGTTGTCACAGAAATTATTGAAAACACAAGCCTGGATAGTGTAGCTGGAAATGTTTTGGGATACACAGAACATGACGGAAGGAAAAGCTCAATACTCTTTTGGAGGCGGGAACCATATGATTTTAGCAGTAGTTGATGTGCCAAAGGACCTTTCCCAAGCTTGATCAAAGCAGATAAAGCTTTCTTTAGTTCCAGAATGCTAACCAAAGGCTGTTCAGTAATCTCAATCAGTTGATCCTCGAGCATTGACTTTCTCTTCAAAAACGCTGATCTATATGAGGATAATTCCATTGATGAGGTATCTCCAGAACCTTTCAGCTCTGGACAGTTTTTCTCTTCAGCTTCCAAAGCTTCAACTGCTTCTTCCACTTTATGTTCAGCCAAGAGAACATCAATATTCTCCAAGAATATGGCTTTCCGATTATCTGCGTCACTTAGCAAGGAACTTTGAAGTTCATCAACTTGAGGATCTTGCTGACAATCACCAATGTTGCCATTAGCAGAGTTCCACTCTTCCAATTCACGGCAAACCCCAGTCATCAAATCCTGCACAAGAATCCCTTGTGCAGAAATATGCTTTCTCAATTCCACCAACTCATGCTCCATTTCCACTACTTCTTCAGACATTCTACAAATATCAGAAAACAAAATTTAGCAAACGAGATTAGGAATGCAAGGTAATTTACAGCAGAAAACTGTTAAGTACAGATCTGAATTGACAATAAGCAAACGATGGAAGGAAATGTTCAAAAGAATATCTGCAGACGTTATCGTTTATCTATTAGAAAAACCTCCCATGTATCGTGATAGATGTGGATAGGCTTAAGCTTGAAGAGATCGTCCATACAAGGGTCACCTATCCAAACTACAAGTGTTTAGATGGCCACTGAAATAAGGAAGAGGCAAAACATTATGCAAGGTCTAGTATTTCAGTAAGTCAACCCAAATTGTTATGAATTGTGGGCCCAAATTCTTCTGGAATTCAGAACAAAACTTAAATGGAGGAAATGCTTAAAATCTAGGAGAAGAGGAAGCAATACCCTGCAGAAAGTAAGAGAGAACAGATTTCTCCAAATGGCTTGCAATCGTTTCCTTGAAGCACTTCAGGTATGATAATCTAATTCTATAGTCTGAGAATAAAAAGTCTCTAGCTTGTTTTCTTAGATCGGACATGACATGAGGTACATCTAATTATCAAGCAAAAACACATGGAATTTTTTACCTCGAGAAAGCAAAGTACTTTGTTTGCATATTGCCGCATAGATTCTCCACAGCATCCTTCAAATCCAAGAGTTCACAACAAACTTTTCTGATTCCCTGCGGTCACAAACTTACTTAAGTTAGTGGAAAAAATACGCAGCCATCTGACCACAGTAACGTTCATAAAATCAACACAAAAGGATGACATAATAGAAAACCATTTTCAATGCCCAGGATCAACACCAGTAGCTCCAACCTATCAAAATCCGGATCTATTGAATGCGCAAAACAGGGAAAGATGCCATTAATACATCCGAACACTACAATCACTAAAAATCTAATTCAATGCACTTAGAATTTCGAATCAAATCAACTGAATACAACTTAGAACAAGGCAAAACACCAAGAAACACAATTCTGCAATAGTATGAGAGAAGCCCAGAAGACAAAAACGGCTCTTGACGCTAATTGAGCTCAAAATGAAGAAACCCCAGATTCAAAAATAAAATCTTTTCTCAAATAGTCACAAAAAAAAATTAAATACAAAATTTAAGGTCCAACCTTAAACCATTCTAGCTTAAATAAGAAACAAAGAAACATTTGGAAGAAGAAAACAAACCTTTTCTGTGTGTGAGACTGGTACGAAGAGTCGATCTTGGACTGAGAAGTGATGCTTTCTATAGAAGGGAAATCATCGTCTTCTTCACTGCTCTCCATTTCTTTTTCTGAAAGTGTTTTATCGCAAAGCTCCTCCTTTTCTCTTGAAATATTCAGTTATGCGTAGCTAAGTAATCAAATTAAAGCTCGAAATATAGCAAGAAAGAAAGTAGTGGCAATGTGAGGGTCAGCTAGATCCTAGGGGACAAGTTGGCCTGTCACTTTGGAACTTGTGCTCTACTGCTAGTTTTTTTCTTCTCTCAGAGATGGAAGGTTTTTCGATCTCGAGAGCTAGTTGTGATTGGTTGGTTCAATACCATAATCAATTATGGATTAAATTCAAGAAAAGATTAAGAAAAATAAATTGTTTTCCATAATTATACTAATGCCTTTCTGTATGAGATCTCCTTAAAATGCATATATGTTAGATTCAGTTTTATATTACTAAAATTGGCTCCAAAATACTCCCACTATTAAAACTTTAAATTTGTCCATCAAGGGAATCTTGTAAAAATTATGCAAGATTTGTATTTTAGTCTTTTCCCAGCTAAATTTGTGTAAAAAAAAATTCAGCTATTTTAGAGGGTAATTTTCTCCTTTAATTTCACCATGAGATTACTTGGTGACTTTGCAATGGTATTTTTTTTGTGTATGTCTTTTCATAAACTATGAAGCTAAGTTAAATTAACATAGAAAGAGAAAGTTTTTGTATTATAGTTTAGTAGTTTTTATACTTATATTTTGTATTTTAAAAAATTATAATTTATATTTTTAGTAAGTATAAAATAGATTAGATAATATAAAATTTAAAATGTAAATTATTATACATACAACAAAATTTAAAATATAAACTATAATTTTAAAAGGTAAGTAAGTTAAAAGAACAATTAAATAAGATAGTCATAGTAATCTTTTTAAAAATAAGAACTCTTAACTACCACCTAGATGAATAATTAGAGTTGGATTTAGGACTCTAATCTCGGTCGTAATTATAACCAAAAGTTTAAAAGAGATAGATGACTGTAATTACATATTGAAGATATGATTTTTGATAAAAAGAAGCTTGAAAGTAAACTATGATTTATGAATTATTAAATATGATGCGTAGACTAGAAATGTAAAGCCGTCTTAGCTCAGCTGGTAGAGCGCATGGCTTTTAACCATGTGGTCGTGGGTTCGATTCCCACAGACGGCGAGACTTTATTGTTTGATCTTATTTTTTTCTCCTATTCGACTACCTGTAGAGCGCATGATGGCTTCCGCTTCACATCCCTTCACCAACACACCACCATCTCCTCCTCCATTACAGCAAACTGTGTCTTCAACAACAAGAAGAGCTCGGTCTATCATTTCCATATCTACTGTGTTTTCCGTACCAAACTTCTATGCTTCGTCTTTTACTACAATTAGTGACTTCTTGGACCTCCCAAATTCCGGTGGTGTCAAGGCCTTGGACATATTTTTAAGACCATTCATTTAAATGTATAAAGGTTGCAGCAATACATTGCTATGGAAGGTTAGCAGCAAAACAAGGTTGGATGCTTTTCTTATGGAACTTTTTCCCCCTCCTTTCTTAGGTTATCTATAATTCTTTGCAGTGCCATGGCCTTGTATGTTTCTCTGATTAATCTATATATATGAAGCAATTTCAAAGTCATAGGTCATTTTCCAAATGTTAATGCCTCGTATTTAGTCCTTCTTTGGCTCCAAGTATCTGAGTAATCTCTTATGGTTGAGTGGCTATGGAGTTCGCTTTTCACAAAGCTCAGAAAAAACTTGGTACTGTCCTTTGCTTCCTGGAGAATAGTTGGTGCAGCTAGCCTTAAGTGGACAGACTGAACAATCTTCCTCACAATTGCACAATCTAAAGACTTCATTTAGCACGGGTGAATCTTCATATTCCTCTCCTTTCATATGATGTAAGTGTAAGAACACCATGCTGATCTTAACATATTAACCTGAGATCCTTTCTTTCTGCAAATCCCTCTTGGCCCAATTCAATTCTACTCCACGTACCAGGTCTCCACAGGTCTATCAATGTCAGAAAAATGCAAAATAGTGCCCCAAATGTTCTTAACAGCAGCACATGAGAAGAACAAAGGATTCCTTTCTACGGAATGCTGATTGCGCATTTGGGATATCCCTTAAGTCTGCGATATTTCTCCCCATTTCTAACTTTCGTGGCCTTTGTAGATTAGCAAATCCAGTATAGATAACCACACAATAAAGATATGCCTTGGAACCCCGAACAAGTTTGAGCTAGTCCACTCTTGTATTTTTCTGCCTCATCTGTGATCTCAAATAGACTTCACTGAAAGAATGCCAGATACACTCAGATGTCAAGATATACTGTCTAGTACACAAATAGAACCTTGAATGTTCTCCATTACAACTCACCTTGCATTTGGCTATTGCCACTCATCACCAACAATTAATGTAGACACCTTTGCATCGCTAGAGTTTTCAGTTTCATAAATCAGTCTGGTTCCATATTTTTTAGCAAGAGGGCCACGAGGATGCCATTTTCTCACAAGAGAAAAGTTTCTTCCCCATTTCCAACAGCGTGGCTGGTATTCCCCCAAATGGCATATCTAAGCTTCATGAGTTCCTTCCAAGACCAAGAACAGTAGTCAATAAACTTTCTAGCCCCGGTGAAGTCTGTCTATCTTTGAAAAGATAATTCATACCCCATTTGCTACCCAGAAGGAAAATAAGGTTCAGGAAACTCTAGTGTGGTCATGACCAGGGGGACTGTTGCCCCTTAAATCTCGAAATGGTCCGACTACTTGGGCTCAAGAATTGCATATAGAAACACTCAGATTTTCAAGACATCATCATAGGATAACCACATTGCATGTTTGATATGGTTTTGGTGTTAAAGTCAGAAGCAATAGAAAGAAGCATTTAGCAAAATGCATTGCTTTTTGCGCTTTTCCTTTTCCTTGAGAGGATTAGAATGTCTTAATATCAATGCCTTTTCTACAGAAGTGTTCATTTTCTCAATTCAAGGTCTAATGTGTTTCATCATATTGGAGTGCTGGAATGAAAAAAAAAAGCAACAAGGAATTTAGAAAAACTCATTGCTTCTGCAAATAGATTACCAGTAGATTGCTAGAGCCTGCACTGCATAAAGACTCTGCTGCATTTGATGCTTCTTCCTGTAACATTTCTTTGAGCGATATCTTGTGGATGGCGGAGTTCTCAACTCTTATTGTTCTCTCTAATAAAGACTCCTCTTCGGAACATATAACTGTTGAAGCATGTGGTAAAAAATCACACAAATCCGAGCATTTCAAACTCCTTAAGGCATTTTCATTGATAAAAAGAAACACTGGACCCTTACTATAGAATTGTATAATTTCAATAACTTGACTGAGTTCTCTCCTTAAAATTATCATAGATTCACTTGTGGATTCTCACTGATATTATATTCTTCTTATTAGTTCTTCGAGAGGCAGAGGCTTTTTACTGCCATTTTCAATCCAACGCGTCCCGCCATTGGAGAAGGCTCAACTTTGGGAGCTCTTATATTCGACATTGAGCTTGTCAGCCTGAGGAATCAGTGAAGCAGATATCTTGAATCTAAAAGACAAAAACATTCTTAAGCAAGCCATTGGAATCCAATCAGTTTACCAGTAATCAAGATTTGTGTACCCTATACGCAGGACAACAATTGTGTTCGAGTAATGCTAAATATACTCCTTTTGTCTGAGACGTCACTGTTGTCATAACGGGCTTTTGACTCCTTTTTGAAAATAATTGAGAAAATATCAAGAAGAAAATTTAGGGGAAAAAAAGGAAGAAGAAAATGGCCAGAAAAAGCAAGAAGAAAAAAGAAGAAGAAAATTGCAACAGGCTCCTCTCTCCCCTTATCTGTCAGATTCTAGCCTCCACAATAAAATCAATCCATCAACAGCCCCCTTTTCTCTCCTTACCGACCAGCCTTTCTCCTCCATTTTTATTCATCGACCAGACCTCTCTCTCCCTTTAGCCAAGACTACTAAACCATCTCTACCCATCACAGACCAAACCAATAGCCCCTCCTATCTCCTCACACCTATAACCCGACTAATCACCATCACTCACCGACCAACACAAACACAACACAGCCCATAAATCACACCAACACACCCTTAAAATTCCGATCTTTTTCTATCTTTTTTGCATGTTTCAATATTGGCGTGTAAGACATGCGCGCTGCCTCTCCACAGCACATACCGGCGCGCTAGCGTGTGAGGCGCACGTGCCCCCACTGTCCAATTTGTTTCTAGAAGTTGTTTCTAAACAAAACAGTAGGACTATTCTCATAATAAAAAAATTGGTTTTCATTTTTCCATCAAAGAATCAACCATGTGGGAGTATTATTTTAAATGGGTCATGTTACTTAAAAGTTGAAAATTTTAAATTGTTGTCAGTATACACACTACTGTGCGCACGCATATATGAATCTAGGTTTGTCAGTTAAAGTTCAAATGATAATTGCATTGAATATATCAGTTCAAGTTCGAGCAAAATAAGATGAACATAAATTAAAAGAAAGAAAGGGAAAAAAAAACTTTCTTTAAGATCCAGGGAAATTAAGTGAAATAATATTTTATAGATCCCAAATTACAATATCAGACGCTGCACTGAAAAGTTATACTCGACGTGATACAAGCAAGGGGCACAACTGGAGAATTAGAGCTGGCAGTTCCCTGGACATTATTGCATAAGGCAGATATTAGTTTTCCAGGATCGGATGAAATGATGTCAACATTGCCCATTACAGTGTTGGTGCCCGTTACCCCATCAGCTAAAGATCCAAGCATGGCAGGGCGTAGTTTTCCTAATCCAAAGTGTCCTGATTTCGTTACCAATCTATTATATGTTTTTTTTTATTGTCAAAAGGAGTTTGTAATATCTTAACCTTTTTTCAACGAAGATTCTTGTGATTTAAGGTGGAAAAGTAAAAGAAAATTTGCAAGATGCAGTGGCTCTGATGAAAGTTAAAAAAAAAAGGTGTTGTGATTGTGATTGATTTTCAAAATGTTTTTTATTTAGAAAAGTGTGTCAATAATATTTTTTTTATTTTTTAAAAATCATTTTTAAGATCAATACATCAAAATGATTTGAAAACATCAAAAACATATTATTTCAAAGCATAAAAAAATTCAAATTTTTTTGAAAGCACTTTTAAAAAGCACTCCCAAATACTCTAATGTCTAAAAATATATCCAAAATGGATATGATCCATATAGAGGCTAAGTTTGCTAGGTCATACCTTATAGAAATAGGTAACATTCTATTTTTACTTCTAAATTTTTTAGAATGGAATTCCAAAATTGCATGATCATATTTCTCCATTTTGAAAAGATATTTTGTCAATTTTAAATCTATCGCACCCGACATCACGGCGGCCTTAAAAATTATTAAATCTTTGGAAAGAATATATTTTTGGCATCCTGTTCTTTAATGGTGAATGGCCTTTGTTTAAGGAGTCGCCACCTAGTATTACGGTTACTAGGAACACTAACTGGTCAACAGAGATTCTATGGTCCGAGACTGGTTACGTAAAAGGGAAGATATTATCACCCCTTAAACGTCATGTCTAAGGCAGGCTGCATTGCTGATCTATGTCATTAATTGCTAACATTTTTTGTTGGCTTATACTATGATTGTTTATGTGTAATATTCCTGACTCTAGCGCCAGTGAATATTCAACTACGGATATTTCTAACTCTGGCATTGGTAAATATTACGTAGGTATCAAAATAAATAAATTTAAATCATCATTTTTTTTTCCTGACTCTGGCGTTAGTGAATAAACAAATAAAATCAATTTATTTTTTACGCATACACATTATTTTTATTTTTATGTAGCTAAATAAAAACAAAATAAAATAAAATAAATTTACATTAATACTATTATTCCTGACTCTGGCGTCAGTAAATAAACCAATAAATTTATTTTATTTTATTTTATGTTTTTTTTTGCACGCACATTTTTTATTTTGTATAACTAAATAAAATATAATGAAATAAATTTGAATCGATATTTTTATTATATTTTTTATTCTTTTATTCTTTTATTTTTTATTTTTGGGCTTGGCACAGTTCACCCGACTAGGCAAAAAACATAGATGCACGCGTGAAGCAATTTCACGCGTGCATCAACAGTGCGAAGGTAATTAAATTACCTTCGCACTGTTCAAATGTATTGAACACTGAAGAGCAAAAAAGAAATGGGCGCACCTGTTTCTGGCGATGGCAAAGAAGGCTGCAACGCTGGTGTAGGTTCGACTGCTTTCTGTTTCTGGCGATGGCGAAGAAGGCTGCAACGTTGGTGTGGGTTCGACAGCTTTCTGTCAATAATCGTTGGTTCAGTGGCGTTCTTTTTTTCTTGCAGGGATGAAAACAGGGCTGATCTGTGACTCTCCTCTGCTTTTCTCCCCTTTTCTGTGTGTGTGTGTGTGTGTGTGTGTATTTGGGTTTATGCTCTGTGATTTGCTCTGTTTTTGGGTTGATTTTTCCGTTCTTGACTCTGTATTTTTGGGTTGATTTTTTTCTGTTTTGCTCTAGTTCTCCCCCCTTAATTCTGGGTTTTCTTCTCCCTTTTATAGAGAAGCTTGCCCTTCCACCAGTCCTGCCTTTGCAGGACTGTTATGGAATCCACGAACGAGATAGTGGGCAAGAGACGTGGTCCATGATCGGATTTGTTGCAGATTATCAGCTCCCCTGCTGAATCGGGAGCTCCCCTATTGAATCGGGATAGAGAAGACGTATGGTTGTTCCTTAGCAACGGTGCCGTTTTGGTAGAAAATGAGAATTTTCAATTTGACCCCTGCCTCTGGAAATTTAACAATTTGATCCCAACAATCTTTTAATTTTATCCTTGGATTAATTTCAATTAAGTCCCTGAATTTATTTAATTAATTAAATTAAAGTTTAATTAAGTCCTCAAACTCATTAATTTTTCAATTAAACTCTTGATTTCATTAATTAAAATAATCTAAATTTTAATTAAATCAATTCTCCAATTAAGCCATTGATTTAATTAATTAAACTAGTCAAGAGTTTAATTAAATCTTTAAACTTCCAATCATGTTGCCCTTAACCCAAATTTTAATTTATTCTTCAATTATTTTATTTTTACTTGTTTTTCATCAATTTTTTAGAAAATAAAATAATTAAAATAAAAAGGTCAAAAATTGGGTTATGACAAAATCCAAACCGTGTTATCAGCTCAGGATTACGTCAAAACATTAAATTCATGATTGATGATGGATCCTCCATTCTCTTTTGGTCTAATGTGTGAATATGATCAAATGATTTGCGTAGCATTTTCCCCGGACTTTACAAAGTTTTTGCTATTCAAAATGGTTTGGTTCATGAGATGGGTCAATGTGTGAATGATCATTGGACGATGAAATTTGGTTTGGCGCAAGAACCTCTTGTCTTATGAAGAGCAACAATATCATCAATTGCTCTCAATGTTGAAGGCAATGATAATTCAACATGGAAAAGATGACAAAATTATATAGCCGTGTAATTCTGATGGAAGCTTCTTAGTTAAGTCTTGTTGCACCCTAATTAATAATACCTTTTCTACTAATGATAGAGTCTTTGAAGCCAACGTCTGGATTAAAGGGGCCCCTCCAAAAGTTCGGGTATTCGCAGTCCAGAACAAAGTTAGTACAAGAGTTTTTTTTTCATCACCAGAAATGTTTTGCTTGTCACTCAAGCTTCGTGTGTCTTTTGCAGATTAGATTTGAAAACTTTAGAGCACCTTTTATACATTGTAAGTTCCCTAGGAGTGTTTGGATGAAAGTTTTGGATTGATGAGGTATTTAATGTTGTTTATTGAGCACATTAGACTCAATGCTTTTGTAGTGGCTCGAAATGATGCAAGATAAATTTCAAAGATTAGCTTGAAGATTAATCTCCAATAGTACTACCTGAAGTATTTGGTTGTTGAGGAACAAAATTATTTTTAAGGAGGGAATTATAAACTTGTTTGATTGTTTCATCATCATCTTTAATCGAGTTGTTATCTGGTTGTATATTCTAGATTTAAATTTTATTTATACAAAAAATGATGTTTTAAGATTTTTTAATGGTATCAAATTGTGATGTAATTAAAAATCTTAGGTAGTGTTTTTGTTTTTATTGTAATAGATTTTTTTTTCTAAGGTTTTTTTTATATATTTTGCTTTGGCTATTAATTTTATGGTATTTTTAATATATGACTTAAAACATAAAGAAGCTGAAGATCCAAGCACAGTGCCGTATGTCACATCACTGATTTGCATAGCAGTCATTCCCCATGCCATTACGGTTGTAATGTTGGTCAATAACAATGGGTTTCTTGAATTTACAAGTACTGTGATATTCTCGAAAGTGATCTTCCTTCCTGACATATCATGATCCACCCTAGAGAGCGAAGAAACCATAACATCAGTACTAATTTCTGGCTCTTTCTCTATTGTTACCCTCCCATGTCTTGATTCTTGCACCATTCGTAGTTCCATTCAGTGTAGCTTTTAACATGGACCTCTTCTAGTGTTTCATAAACTCCATCCTTTCCTAGACTCCCAGCACTGCATAGAGAGAGAAATGTTTCAAGAAACAGAAGAAAAACCATTGATGGCAATACAATCATCACCTAATTGAACAGAAGAAAATGTGCATAAGAGAAACCTTAAAGGTTCGATCACCAGTTCCTATAAAAGAGTCTTGGACACTGGCACGGTTTGATGCAGAAATATCAATACCATCAGTATTCGGGCTGTCTTCTAGCTGGAGATGTTGACATCTGATCACATTGATTGATGGCTATGTGACTCTTTTGACTGCTGACATGTTTCAAGTGACTTAGGAGGTCATTACATTTGCTGAAATGGAGAGCCTGCAGGCACAAAATTCATTACTCTCACGATCAGAAAATTGTGAAAGGTGTTCCTTGTATGTTTCGAAGATGATGATGATGAAGACTCAACGTTGGATTGATCAATCTTACCACGCGACGTCTCGAGCTGGCAATAGCTACCACTCGTTGACAATCATAGTAAAATGAGTGACAGTCCAGAAGAAAAAATATGGAAGAAATTAATTAAACTCATTGCGCAAGCTTCCCAGCAAGGTCCTCCATTTCCATTAAATCTTCCTCCTTCATCAATAACGAGTCAATTAATATTCTTAAACCCGGTCCATCGATCTCTCAAAATCATCATCAACCCATGAATCAAAGCTTTTTGGTGCATTAATAAGTCATTTAATCTGCAACAATTTTACGAAGTGATTGGAATAGTGGATGGAGACAGGTATATATATTATATATAGGATTAGCACAGGCACCAATGGTAGGAACGGGAATATTAAGAAAATGATAAAAAAAAATTTGTCTTGAATATTTACATCCTTTTCCAAAGCTCACATTATCATAGCTTCAAAATCCCCTTCATTCGGTCTTCACCTAAGATTTCAGTCAATGATTTCGTCAAAAAAAGTCAACTATCAAAGCTAACATTTTTACTATGATTTAATTGATATTTTTTAAGAAATAAAGCTAATTAACCACACTGCACGCAACATCAAATGACCCTTTCTATTTGTTTGTTCACTCTTCATCATTACAACGTGGCGGTTAGGGCAAAATGAAGGCATTACCTCCAAACCGATGTTCAAAATAAAGGTATTTTCTATGGCTTATAACTTTTCAGGTAGCTCATTATTTTCCGGTATGAGAGTTCGGAGTCTGCTACATTTCTTTTATGCTAAAATTGATAGAGATTGTTTGTATCCTTAAAATAGCCAAATCCCATGCATGCACTTCTTAATTATTATGTTCGAGCTAGGCTTGCATGGTGAGATCATTGTAAATTCTAGGAGACAAGAGGAGCAGTTAATTAAAAAAAAGCTTACATCATCATTAATTTTAGAGCTCGTGGAATTAGTCGAATTACGCGTAAACTGATCCGGACATTCACGTTAATAAAAAAAATATTTTTTTTTATTTTTAAGTTAAGATCTTAATTAAAATTAGTATTTATAAGCATTTGTTCAAATGCCAATAATAAATAATAAGAGAATAACCAAGGATTGAACTTTGTGAAGATATCAAGAAATGAAAGCATCTCACACTCGCTTCGCAACACAATAATGCTAAGTTGTAAAGCTTTACTAATTCCATGCCAATATCCAAGTGAAGAAATTTATGTAAGCAAAGTGATTACACACAAGATACTCAACTTGATGAAGTAATTTATCACTTTTATTTTTTATTTTTTCTTTCAAAAATAAAATCATGTTTTCTAAAAATAAAGTTTCTTTTTTTTCTTTTTCATATTCTCCATGTATTTTTAATTCATCCATGTTAAATTGAAATGATAAATAAAGACTAATATAAATAAACTATTCAAGAAAATAAAACTTAATATAACTTACAATATTTTTTATTAAATAAAAAACAATTCTTGCACTAACTTACACATCAAATAAAGAAAATAAATTTCACAACCATACCAAATATTTATTTATTTTTTAGATAAATTAGACAAAAGTGGTCTTATGGATGTAAAAAATGAGAACAATCTCTCACAAAATTATCCTCTTAATTACCCTTCTAATTAAAACATTTGGAAACCTAATTAATTTTCTCACACAAAACCCATTATTAAACCTCACTTTCCTTTTTCTCTACTCTTTCCCCTTTCCCCTTTAAAAACCACATCTTTGTAAGCCCTCTCCTCTTTCGCTTTTACTCTCTCTCTCTCTCCTTCGCAAAAGCAACAAGGAAACAAACAACAAGGAGAGAGAGACACCAAAAAATCCCTCTCAGATCTCTCTCTCTTTTGAAAACCCCAAATTTTGAATTTTCAAAAATGAGCCAGAAATCACTGATCTACGCATTTGTTTCTCGAGGAACTGTGATTCTTGCTGACTATACTGAGTTCAGTGGGAATTTCAATTCCATAGCTTTTCAATGTCTCCAGAAACTTCCCGCTACTAACAACAAGTTTACTTACAACTGTGATGGCCACACTTTCAATTACCTCGTTGACAATGGCTTTAGTAAGTGTTTTTGATTTGTGGGTTTTGTTTAGTTTTGAGGTTTTTATGTTTTCAAAGAGTTTTTGTTCTGGGTTTTCTGTTTTGGTATCTCGGTTATCATTGTTTTTGGCTGTAAGAGGGTTTGTTGGGTTTTTGTAGATTTTATTTAGGGACGTGCTGTTGATGAGACATGAATTGGATCTGTTTGATTCTCTTGAAACTGTGGCTCGACTGTAGAGAGGATTTGTGTTTTTGGGTTTCGGAAAATGTTATGTTAATGCAAAACCTAAGAATTCTAACATTCTTAAATAACATATGAAAGTAGTATAAGGATTCTAAGTGACTTTGCCTTTACGTCGAAGATTGACTTGAGTGTTTTTGTTGTTGCAGCTTATTGTGTGGTTGCAGCTGAATCGGCTGGAAGACAAGTACCTATAGCTTTTCTGGAGCGTGTTAAGGATGATTTTGTGACAAAATATGGCGGTGGAAAGGCTGCTACAGCCCAGGCCAACGGTCTTAACAAGGAATTTGGGTGGGTGATGTATAAGACTGTTGAGAGAAGAGGGTGAAGTTTTGTTTTGTTAATATTGTTGATAATTGAGGTGAACTGTTAACTTGTTGCAGGCCAAAATTGAAGGAACATATGCAATATTGTGCTGATCATCCTGAAGAGATAAGCAAGCTTGCCAAAGTGAAAGCTCAGGTCTCTGAAGTTAAGGGTGTCATGATGGAGAACATTGAGAAGGTAGGTGACCTTTTGCCCCCCTGAAACACAGTATTACATTTTTCAAGTTATTTATTCTTGTGATACTTTGATTGAATGAGGCACAAGTTTCGTTGTTGAATCATTAGTGCAAGAATGTTAAAACATCTAAAAGTTACTTCATGTGTGCATTCATGCAAGTTTGCTTGTTTATGTGCGTGTGGGCACTCAGGTGTGTGTGTTTAAGTAATTTCATGTTCCTGACAAGATTATTATTTTCAAATTACTTTTCATGCAATACTTTGGTTTAAAGCTGTTATAAGTATTTCCATTGAATCATTAGGTTTTACCAAAATGTTCAAAAGTTACCTTATTTGTCATATGTGTAGATTCTTTCAGGTGTACTTGTCAATTCGCCTTTTGAATGTGTGGACATGTATGTGTTATTGAGGATCAGTTCATTGAGGTTTATGTTTAAGTGGGATGGCATTCCCATTTTTTGGTGCACAGGTAGCTTTAATTGCTGAATTGAGTCTTCAGCACCAGTTTATTGTGTGCTTTCCCTCTGAAGTTGCTGGACTTCTTATTTCATTGTGTTCATTGGAGTAGACTAGATGGACACCTTTTTCTCTTTATTTCCATGTGTTTTCTTATGTTCGCAGATTATGAAATTCAGCTGACCCCATTTGGAATTAATGTGTTCACTTCATTTACTGCTGAGATTGAGCTGCACTTGGTTCCTCTAACACATGGTGTTTTCAAGGTTTGAATAAAAGAGATCTTTTTTCTGTATTGATACAGGTTTTGGATAGGGGGGAGAAAATAGAACTTCTTGTGGACAAGACTGAGAACCTTCATCAACAGGTCAGTGACTCTCTCTCTCTCTCTCTCTCTCTCTCTCTCTCTCTCTCACACACACACACACACACACACACACACACATTTATGACATTTCTAGGCAGCAGTAAGCTGTTCTAGAAAGTTTTGCTACTACTCACTTGGTGTTTTGGAAGAATGGAGGGTTTTCTTTAAGGAAAATATGCAATCATCTAAATGAAATTTACTTCCTTGTTAGTTTTTATACCTGTTTCACAACAATCATATCACATTATAGCAACACCATCTTAACATGCCTTTTGACAATTTATCTAGATGCATTCCTAATCTTCATTGTTTCAGAAAGATACTGATCCCCTTTTATTGTTTGTGGAAATTGGTAAACTGTAGGCACAAGACTTCCGCAGTCAAGGGACACAAATCCGGAGAAAAATGTGGCTGCAGAACATGAAGGTTAAGCTGATTGTATTGGGTATACTGATTATCTTGATCCTCATCATAGTCCTCTCTATTTGCAAAGGCTTCAACTGCTGAGAGTGAGAGATGTTTTTGAAGGCTTGATAATACTGTTTCTTGAGCTTTTGCGAGTTACAAAAGCAAATACTGAATATATTGTTATGACTGTGTGTAGCAGCAACTAGTGATTTCTTTGATATATCGTCCAAGACTTTATTTTTGAATGTGAATGAAACCCTATATGTTATTTGTCATATCAGTCCAACGTTCCTTGGTTGATGGATAAAATTTTGGATTGTCACCATACTTAATAAAAAATGTGATGCTCAGTAATGATGGTTTTCTTAATCTTTTGCTTGCGCGCCAACTTGTTAGCTGAGCAAAAACTACTCTCCCTATTAGAATTTTCATGGCACCAGTTTCATTTCTTGCAATCCCAGAATAGGTTTCGTGGTTTTGATAAATGATCGCATCGGTGATACAATCATTAAAGTTTGGCTTGAAGATTTTAACCATGTAAATCAGCCATGACAAGAATCATTCATTGCCCTCGTGAGTTGCATGCGAGAATAGAAGCAAAAATCAGCCATGACAAGAATCATTCATTGCCCTCGTGAGTTGCATGCGAGAATAGAAGCAAAAATCAATTAGAACCCAGTAAAAAAGAAAGAAAGAATGTTTATATATAAATTCATCACGAACAACAAAATTCAAGCACAAGCAGGGAATCTTGAGATCAAGTATGTTTTGCGTATTCCAATTTTGGCAGAGAAACAGAGTTCAAATCCTGCCAGCAACAAATCACAAAAAAGAAATCAAAATCCCTTCTTTTTGTGCCTTCATTGCTTCCCCAATCTTAAAACTCACCTTTCCTCTCTCCACCGACAAATCACCATCACCATCACTTCTTTTCTCATTCTCCCTAGAAATCCCCTGGGATTTATTTCCACTTCCACCACTCACAAAATCAGAATTCTCCCACAAGGCCAAGCCCCCTTCCCTCCTCTTTTCCCACCTGTCCCCACAATTCTTATAACTACTCTCATCAGGAAACCTTGGCAACCACCTAGGAATATGCAAACCCCTGGAATCCAATTCATCTATTTCCGAAGGAATTGAATTCCTACTCAAAGAAATCGAATTCCCTCTTGGAATAGGCTTGGCAAAAGGGATTTCATCACTGAACTCAACGAAAGATTTAATATCTTTAAACACACCAGACCTTAAAAGGCCAATGCCACTACTATTACAATGCAGCGTGGATCCTCCGGGAAAACCTTGTACAGATGACAAGTCATGTAATGAGTTGATGATGTCAAAGATGTTTGATTGAGTACGGTTGGATGCATTGGAATATGACACAGCTGTTTTGGCTAGTGTTTGGAGGTAAAGGGTGGCTATATGGGTTAGGGTTTCAAGAGCTGAGAGTTGTGTGGACTTAAACCCTACTGATTGGCAGATTTGTGATACTGCTGTTTTTGTTATTTTGAAGGCATAATCTGATGGATTTTCTGCTGCTGCTGCTGGTGGTGGTGGGTTTTGGAAGCGGGTTTTGTTGGATCTTTTGTGGGGCTTTGGTTTCATGGTGATTGGATGGACGGTCATGGAGGAGGAGGTAGAAGAGAGGCTGATGATGATTGGCGGAGGGGAAGGAGGAGGATTCTTCAAAACCCTTACTATGGATGATTAATCATATCTTGGATTTTGTGCATGACAAGACTTGAACCCTAGCTGCGCTCCAATTTCTCTAGAGATGTTCCTTTTTGCCACCGAACCACTAATACTATTTTTTCACTATTATTGTGATTTAAAACTAGTTATAAAGAAATTAATTAATTGAATTAACTGATAAAAAATTAACATTGGAAAAGGAGAAAAGGAAAATTAAGATTGACCTTTGAGTGGAAATTAATTCTTTTCCTATTAGAATTCAGATAGTCTATTATATTTTTAAGATTTGAGCAAAAAATATAATGATAAAAACTCTTAATTTTAGCACTGTTCTTGAGCAAAACAATCAGCTAGACTCTTGTCTTTTATTTTATTTATTTGTTCACTAACAGTGTTTGGGAAGGAGGAAAGGGGAGGAAAGAAATAGAGGGGTATAGAAAAACACCATTTTCAAAGCATTTTTTATTATTTAAAAGTGTGTTGTTCTGTGGTAAAAAAATATTTTTAAATATTTTTAACTTTTTTTCAAATTAAATTATTTTTATGTTTTTATATCTTGATATGTTGATGTCAAAATTTTTTTTTAAAATAAAAAAATATCATTTAAATTTATTTTTAAATTAACTACTGTTATATTAATACTATCTGAAAAGATATATGGAGAAGTGGAGAAGAGAAAATTGAGAAAAAAACCTACTCAAATGTGGACAATTCTTGAACTCTTTAATTTGAAGAGAAATTCTATAAAATTATTATTTTATCTTTGATAAATTATAAATATATAATTATTCACTATGTCAAAACCATCCTCTTCTATAAATTACTTTCATTATAAATTATATATTTTTGAAAGAGAAAATAGTGCAATTTCTCATATATTTAATAATTTTTCAATAATTTAATCTTCCCCTCCAACTCCTTACAATTTTTAAATAAAAAAAAATATTTTCTTTTCTTCACTCTCATCCCCTTATTTTTCACTCCATACAAACAAAAAAAAGAAAATTTCCAATGGAGACGTGTTTATATTTGTATATTTTCAAAACAAGGAAAATGGGCCTTTTCTGAATATGGAACATGGGCCCTTTCTGAATATGTGTTAGCATCATCTAAATACTTTTGGCCCAAGACTACTTCCTATGGGTCTCTCTGCCTTTTAACCGTTTTAACCACCTCTCCCAAGCCTGTGAAAGGAGAGAAGCAAGAAATCAAGAGGCAGCTTAAAATGGTGTCGCCAAATTAGCAAGCATGTAGCTTAACTGGTAATAAAATCCCTTTCCACCAAGAAATTTCGTGTTTGGATCTCTCTTCTGTAATAATAATTATAAAATTTTTTCATTAATGCATCAGATTAGAAAGGGAAAAAAGAAACAGAGTTGAAAAGAATCTTATCATATTAAGTCAGTCTTTGTCCTTCTATTGATTTTTTCTCCATGAACGAAGATGAAAAAACTAATAACATGAATAGTCATGTAGAGAGCTAAGAAGGGAAGTAACATGGCATCTCCTACAGCAGACCTACTGACTAGCGAGATCATTTTGGCCCTTGAGAATGAAGCATCATTGCTTGGATGACTTGCTGGTGAAATTTACAAAATCAAGATGGAGTTGATAAGCATGAGATCCTTTGTAGAAAGATTTCCTCGCCGAGGGAGAGAAAACCAGGGTGGATAATGTGAAGACCATGGCCGGTGATGTGGAAGACATCATCGACAACTTCATGTATTACAAGAATAGGCTGCAAATTTCGGGTAAGTACTACACTAGGCTTTTGAATCAACCATTTACATTCCCAAGAATATCTTTGTGAGGCATCAAATTGCAGCAAAATTAAGAAGGAACCATTTTGCATTATGATACTAGATGGATGAAAAGTCATGGCGACTCTTGTCTTTTCATCGAAGATGTCTTGTTGGGATTGAAAATGTAAAATGTGACTGTTGGGGTGGTTCTTAACGGGAAAACCATGACGATCTGTTATTTCTTTAGCCGGAATGGGTGGTTTAGGTAAGATAACTCTAGTTGCTACTAACTACAACAGCCAAGTTGAAGTTGTCAGGCCACATTTTGATTGATATGCTTGAATCACTCTTTCTCAAAGTTATGTTATTGAAGATTTATTATGATAACAGAACTTGTAAAAAGCAATAAAGGAGGACGTTCCGATGAATTTGAGCATCATGAGTTACAAACAATTGGTGGAGATTCTGGTGAACTTCTTACATGGAAGGAAATATGTGATTGTATTAGATGATGTGTGGAGTATAGATCTCTGTAGAGAATAAATGTTGCACTTCCTGATAGTATGAACGGAATCAGAATTTTGCTTACAACTCGAAAACAAGATGTAAGTTTCTTGGGGCACTACGGTAGGACGTAGATCGATCATGACGAGAATGGACTTCTCCGTAATGTAATAGAAGAGTCACAGCCCCTTCTCGACTAGACGAAGGAGATATGAATTCCATTCAGGCTTGGCTTGACCCTCCTGGAGGCGCAAAGTTCATCATTCAGTGTGGTGGGGAGCCTCGCCTGGCAGATTGGGATGACTTGGATGCTGGGCAGATCCGGATAGAGTCTCGCTCATAGATAGAGGAAGAGTACGCGCGCTACGGGCATCGGATCAGATAGCCCTTCGGGCAACCAACCGCACATCCAATTCCGATCAAGCTTCGTTTTCATTTGGGCTTGGAAGCCATGTTCATCAGCTTCTACCTCTTGAAAAGGATGAGGCTTGGGCATTGTTTTGGATGGAAGCTTTTTCAAGCAACAAGGGATGTTGCCCACAAAATTTGGACTATTAGCAAGGAAAGTTTCTGAAAAATGTAAAGGCTTACGTCTAGCAATTGTGGCTTTGGCTGGTCTCATGTCTACCAAGAAGTTAGAGTTCGAGTGGAGGAAAGTCAATAAAATCTTGAATCTAGTCCTGAGCTTGGATTCGTAAAGAGAATATTGATACAGAGTTTAAGTGACTTGCCTTGCAATTAAGACATTGCTTCTTATATTGCTGTGTCTTTCCCGAAGACCATATGATTCGACGTAAGAGGTTCATTAAACTGTGGATAGCTGAAGGGTTCGTTAAGATGGTGAGAGGAGCAACATTAGAAGAAATAGCTGAGAATTACTTGATGGAATTCATTTGCAGGAGTATGCTTGAAGTAGTAGAGGGAAACCCATCCATTCAACATTAGACCAAAAGCTTGCAGGATGCATGATCTTATGCAGGAGCTAGCAATTTCACTATAATAATCTAGCATTTCAGGAGAGTGGAGCTCGTCGACTGTCAATTCAAGTCAAGGACCGAGAAATACAATCTAGCAAGGGCATGCTCTCACACACTCGCTCTTTCTTTCTGTTTCCTGCAGACAAGACTTCTAAACCTCTTTTAAGTAAAGTGTTTCATGGATTTAAATTATTAAGGGTGTGGGATCTAGAGAATCCAAGATTGGTAAACTACCTGGTTCAGAGGTTAATTCATTCAATTACAGGTACTTGAACCTGACTGGAAATCAAGGGGAGCAACATCCTAAATCAATCGGAAAACTTTCCAAGTTAGAAAACGCTGGCTATTAACGAAACCAAAATCGAGGAGTTTTGGTATGCGGCTCATAGACAAATGCCCTTTATGGGATGTAAATTTAATTTTTTTGTTGTTGTTAGGGATTATGGATAGGTTGGAGGTGCGCGGGTAGCGTCCTCGTGGATTTACTATAAAGATAAATTTAATTTGAAATAAAGCTACTCGGCTCCTCCTTTATGTGGATGTAAACACATTGTTAAGCAATTTTTCTTGTTTTCTTTCTTGTGCAATATTCATTATTATTGCTGAAGGTTTCTTAACACTTGTGGCATCGCGAAGCTGCAGTATCTACGGCACTTAACTGCATACCTTCACAATCCCGGATATGGAACTGATTTTAATCATGCTGTTAAGATCACTTAACAAATCAAGAAGAAGATGAGGCTAAGAAGCAGAATGATATTAGCAGAGAAGAGTCAAGAGAAGAGAGAAATGATATTAGCAGAGAAAAGTCAGAGAAGAGTCAAGAGAAGAGAGAAATGAGATCGAAAGTGGACTGCAATCTATTCATATCCAATGTGATCCATACACTGCGCTTTTATAGTGATCAATATTAACTACTAACAGATTAATCCAACTAACTCTAACTAACTAACAGAATTCTACAACTAATAGCAGGTTGCGTGTCCTTGACGTTTGCCTTCCCACAACAGCCTTCTTCTTGTTGCTGTTTCCCACCATTATTCTGCCATCCTGAATCGTAACAATACCCCTTCCTCAAAAAGATTCTTGACCCAAGAATCTGCAGATCTACACAACTAAGGGTCAATATTGAATTCTGGAAATTGCAATTGAATTTCTGTCAGTTCTTCCCATGTTGCGTCTTCAGGAAATGAGTTGGACCATTGAATTAAACCAGCCACTACAGCTCTATTGTCTTTTTTAATAAGCTTCCTCTCTAGTATGGCTACTGGGTAAACCTTGACTTTACCTTCTTCCTCATTGCCTTCGATCATGTGTAATTCCTTAACATTGCATTTGTGCCCCGGCATGAACTTGTCCCCACACTTGAAACACTGCCCCAGTCTTCGCCTCTGTTCATGCATGGTCTCTGGAACTTTTTGTTTTTGCTGGTTATCATTCACATAATTGGTTTGACGATTACCTATCGGTGTCCCCATTTGCACCACAGCTGCTGGCCTGGGCATGAACTTGTTTTTTCTTGCCAACACATTGTTTGACTCCTCTTGCCATTTAGCTTGATCAAAAGCTATCATCAATGTCACTGGCTTTAATATCTTCAACATAGGTTTGATATCTTCCTTTAATCCACTAATGAAGCTGGAGATATAGTAGGATTCAGGAAGCAATGAATTTAATGAATGCATTAGTGACTTTAACTCCTCAAACCTTTCCACATATTCATCAACAGCACCTTCTTGCATTAGCTTGTTAAATTCCTCTACAATGTCAGTTCTATTACCAAACCGGCTGCATATGGCTCCTGAGAATTCTTCCCAATCAACAACACTTTCCAGTCCACACATGTAGCCTTCAAACCAGATCTCTGCCTTTCCCTCTAGATAAAGAGATGCTAGTTCTACCCATCGCTGAAAAGGAGTTGTGTTGAGCTTAAAAAACTTGCACCTCCTCAACCAACCCCTAGGGTTATCTCCCCAAAATGTTGTCAGATCCATTCTTGGAAGGACAACATTATGCACCATTCTCTGTTGCTCCTGGCCATAGGTTTGATCTCCCCTAGCAGGACCTTTTCCCCTTGATAGCATTCCCTCTAGACTGCCCCTTGCTGGAGTCTGTAATATTCCTTTGGAAGTGCTTTCCAAATCTTTTCCTGTCATTTGATTAGCAAGGAACGTTTGAAATTGAATTGACAGAGTTTCAATTTGTGCACTAATCTGATCAGTCCTCTTGTTTTGTTCACCAAATTGTTCCTGCCATTTAGTTTGTTGATCGGCCAAGGATTCCTGAAATTCTTGTTGAAGGATCTGCACTCGCTCCTCCAGTTTCTTGCAGTGCTCTTCAACGTTTTTCAGCTTATGATTTTCCACCATAGTGTTAGATCTTAAGGCTCTAATACCAATTGTTAAGATCACTTAACAAATCAAGAAGAAGATGAGGCTAAGAAGCAGAATGATATTAGCAGAGAAGAGTCAAGAGAAGAGAGAAATGATATTAGCAGAGAAAAGTCAGAGAAGAGTCAAGAGAAGAGAGAAATGAGATCAAAAGTGGACTGCAATCTATTCATATCCAATGTGATCCATACACTGCGCTTTTATAGTGATCAATATTAACTACTAACAGATTAATACAACTAACTCTAACTAACTAACAGAATTCTACAACTAATAGCAGGTTGCGTGTCCTTGACGTTTGCCTTCCCACAGCAGCCTTCTTCTTGTTGCTGTTTCCCACCATTATTCTGCCATCCTCAATCGTAACACATGCATTCAGTACAGGCGATTTATCCTGACAAATGTGAGACAAGCAGATGAGAAAGACTTGTGTGCTGCAATTGACAGCATGAAACTACACAAATTGTCTCTGAAAGCAGCAGCTAAGGAAGAGGAGCCATTAAGGATAGGTGCACTTTCCTCACCTCCTTGCCTTGAAAAGCTCAAACTAGTTGGAAAATTGGAAAAGGTGGCATGTTGGTTTCCTTCTCTTCACTCCGTCACATTTTTGTCTTATGGTCTAGATTAAGAGAAGATCCACTTCCTTGCTTACAAGCAGTGCCCAATTTGGCAAGGCTTATTTTCGTCGACGCCTGTGTAGGCAAACAGTTATGCTTTCTTGATGGGTTACAGAAACTCAAGATCTTGAATACATACAACTGCAATCAACTAAATGAGATTGTTCTAGAGAAGGGAGTGATGCCAGGTCTTCAAATTTTGAGCCTTGGTAGATGCATGAAACTAAAGGCATTGCCTCATGGTATTGATATTCATAATTGTTAGAGAAGAGATCATAGAGTGCATTCGTGGAGAAGGAAGAGTAGATCGCCAGAAGGTTAAGCACATTCCCAATACCAGCTATTATTTCCAAACACAATCTGGATTGTCTTTTGAAAGATTTCTTGACAGATTGTACCACATAAAGGTGAGTTATGTCTTCTACTATATGAATTACGATGCCAAATTCTTCTCTCTCACTTGCACATGTACGCATCTGCATGCCTTATATTTGTTCTCATTACTAGTTAATAGAAATTATCATTGTATGAGATTTAAAATTGCTTCTGATTATGCTGATTAACTATGGTATTAATCTGCAGAAGTGATTTAGAAAGAATGGAATGCCTAATTGCTTAGTTTATGATTGAATAGTGAGCTGGTGTGATTTGTTGGATATGTCCAAATTGCACTCTTTTCCTTTGTGTGTGTTAGTTTCCATTTCTTATAGGAAGTTTTTCCTTTTTGGCTAACATGTTCTATGCTAGCATGCCAGTTTTATTTTGAACCAGAACTTGCAGCATAAGTTCTCAGATGCATCACGGGCTAGTCAAAGGTCCTCTGCAGTCAGAGCATTGCTGTTGAACTCGTCTGCATCATAGTGACTCTAGATATCGATTCAAGGTGTCCACTGTCCAGTCCCAATATTCTAGGGTAATAATAATTGTGCTTAGCACCTCAAACTCTTAATCCCAACTGAAATAATTTGCTGTAATCCTAGAACTCATGTACACGCATATTTGTCACTCCAGAGAAATGAATACAGATACCATTAACCCTGTTATGTTCATAGGCTGGATGTCCATGTCCATTTGCTTTGTGGTTAAACTACAGAATGTTGACCATCAAGCATGACATGCTTTATATTTGAGCAGCATTGGGCTACAAATTTCTGCCAGACATCTACTAGTGACTGGGCTTGGATCAACTAGAGCTTGAGCAAAACCTGTCCAGCATGAAAAAAGGAACTCGAAACTTAACCTCCTCCTTAAATGCTCCCCTCTTCTCACCAACTGAATTGCTCCCCACTTCTCACCAACTGGGCTAAGTCTAATTATTACCAGAAGGATCACTATAAGTTGATGTGATATATAGCAGCTACTTGAAGCTCATTTAGGACCACTGCAACTTTTTTGAATGGGGTATGGTAGGTAGTTCATCAAAGAACAGATCAAAGAAGAAAAAAACAGAACGTAGGCCAAGATTCACGTGATAAAATAGTATGCACTCACAAGGTGAATTAAAAACACCTCTAGTTTTACAGCATCATTATTTATTCACTTTCCTATGATATCCACAAAAGAAAAAAATCTTGTAGATAAAGTCTAGTAAAAGGGACTCTGCCGTCTGAATTGACCTATAGTTTCACCAACATGACCTGACTAAGTAAGAAGTTAATGCTATTCACCTTGATGAGCACACAAGGTTCTTAGCAGGTATCTTCAGATCATCAAGTATAATAGGCCACACTGTTTTCTATCTTTCTATATTACCCAATCACATTATTTTCAACTTCAACCTCTGAACAAATTGTTTCTTTCTCACCAATTTACAAGGAGACTATTCTTCCACCCATGGAAACGAGTAGATGAATTCATTGACTCTTTAAAGTCTTAATTCCAAGTTCAAGGAGACGGGTTCACACCCTTACAACTATGCAGTATCAGACAACGCATCTACAGTTTTGCTAGCACATGTAATGGGTGCCCACTCTCACTGGCTCTAATAAAGACAGTCCCATAAGACAATTCAAGTTGGGGCACTAGACTTTAAGGTTTAAAAACTTCTAAAAGCAAGACATGACAATCTTTCTACCATAGATGGGACTTGGAAGTTGGGTCTGCATCAAGCACATAGCTTGGATGTTGCCATAATGTCCAAAACCCCATTAATGGGATGGAAAAAGTCGTGCAGGCTTGGCACATGGAATTATTGCTAGTGGGAAAAAATATGACCTGTGCAATATATCTTTCAAACCTCAGACAGAAAAGTTGATTGGTTTCTATTGATTTCACTTTTCAACACTTTATCCACAATTGCTTTATATTCAAAATGAAATTCATAATGCCCTAGCTTTTCTTCTACTCCACCTATGTCAATGCCATCATCCAATCCCACTAATATATCCCTTCAGCCATAGAACAACCCTCTTGATAGGTTGTCAAAATTCCTTGAAAGTATGAAACACATTATGGAGGGTAATGACTCATGATCATTACCTTGTAGATTCATGAGTGGGACCTATATCAGAAAGGCATAATGTGTTACGCAAGAAGAAAAGACAAAGCAATGTCAATTCTATGTGATGGGCTAGAGCTGGTTTGTGCCCTAACCCACATTTAACACAAAAGTTGAAGGGTACTCACATCTTGGACCCCATAGAGCCTTGCATAAGATCCAAATTTCACGCCTGGTTTCGTCTAATCTCTATCCTCTTTGGAACCCCATCAATTCAAATGAATGAGAAATCAACATGACATATAAATCTCCATTTTTAAGGCACTTTTACATTATTTTGCCCCTGTCTTATCAGGGATACGCAAGGATTTAGGGACAAAAGGATGGACCAAGTTTGAGGGGGAGAACAAAACAAAGTTAAGTGGACCTATGGATGATCATTTCTCATGAAGTGTTTGGTGTTAGATAGTTAGCATCCCATGTGGGAACAGCTCAGGTTGTTTTATATATATATAGTTTGATCTCCTGATTTTTACTGCAAATTTAAGAGTTAATTAAGGAAAATAATCTTTATATTGATGAAGAAATGGGAAATTGAGATGGGGAGCACCCCCTGCACATGAAATTATTCCTTGTGATTTCATGAGAAGAAGATTTTTTTTCTTGATGGTGCTATCAGGGTTTGTTGGTTAGCTATTTGGCTTTAATTTCTTTCTTCAACTATAATTAATAATGTATATTAGCCTATGATCATCATGGAGCATTAAAGCCACAATTAAGTAGATTAGTTAGACTATTCTCTTCTACTCATTGAACAAAACAAGCAGACCACTTTGCTCTTCTAGTTTTTTAAACACAAAATTTTATTAAGAAAAATAGTGGGAAGAACCATTTTACAAACTTGAAGTGAAGTCACATGCACACCTAATATTGTTTTACAGAGTTTGAAGGCAAAATTCATGCTTTAAAATGTCATGATGCCCCTCTAATAGCTAGAAAAGGACAAAGTTCCTAATTCAAAGGCCCCACTTGCCAAGATCCTTTTATAATTATCAAAGGTTTCAGTGTACCTTCACAATCATTTGTTAATCTATTTGGAAATTTTTATTCTCCTATCTCTTAGATCTCCAGGTGTTTCACACTCATGGAAGCCTACAAGAAGGGCAGCACCATGAAATATATATATAAAATAACATTATTAATTGTTAATTATATGTGACTTCACCTCAGTTGTTAATTGTTATTGTAAAGCTACAGATGAGGAATGCCGGCACATGACTGAGTTCCATTAACATTTTTTTTAGAAAAAAATGTTCTTGAAAATGCAAGAGCTACATTACCTGCTCCAGAAGTTTCTGACAAAGAAACAAGAGTTCACACTAAGTTATATGTAATTAATTATCTATCATCAACAACTCAAGTGCATGATTTTAAAATGTATACAGATATTCAAACATAAGACTTAATTAATTTAAGTTATCTGGGAATTTAAAATAATTATGTTGATAAGTAAGTGACTTGTGCATCAAATGGCATTTTGTTCAACAGTTAGGTGATTTGGTAAACTAATCAGAATCCAACAACAGCATGGAGTTGAACGTGAATTGTGATCAAGAGGATTTAATCAGATCAATTGCTAATTAATTATCAGTATCAATTGACTGCTATCTTTGAATATGTAAGAGAAGGTTAATTTTAAGCTATGCCATGAGAAATTAATGAACTCTGTGGTTGACTGTCGTCTCTCATTAGCACAAAACATTTTACTTAGTTTGCTTCCATGATCATGAGGGACAAGCAAACTAAATTTGATTCTACATTCTTAATGATCATTAATGCTCTTAATCAAGGAGGAAACTACTAACAACAATATTTTCAGAGTCAATAATGGGACTTGATGAGGACAAATCTCCATTAGGAACTTGTACCTGAGGAATTTCTCCTGATTTTGTGATCTTGATTGTAATGGCATGCCAACAAGAAACTTTCTTTGATATCTTACTGGAAGTTCGTCATAAATTCCATCTGATTAGACCTGTAAATTAACTTATCTTGCTATATAGGGCATGGCGGCAACACTGTAACTGTGAAAATTCTTGTACAACAACATATGGGGAAAAAAAGCGTCTTTTCTAGCATTCACAAGGAAGTTGCAAGGATTCAGAAGCCTTTCAAGTGATTTTGGAAAGAAGTACAAACAAAGCGTGAAAAGAGAAGGTAATTTTCATTAGGTAGGTACTGCCTTGCACGCAAACAAGACTTTTCAGAAAGTTCTTCAAAACTGTCCAAGAAATGGTGATTAATTTCTCTAATATATCTTCTAAACTTAACAGAAGATAAGAAGAGGCTTGAAATTGAAGCTCGTATATATAGACAACAGTGTAAGATTCAAAGAGATCACTAGAGGTCACTCAACTTTGCAAATCTTAGGCGCTGAACAAGTTAAATTGTTCCTCGTGCATGCCTATTGAGACAATATCCTTACTATAATTTCTTGCATCATGCTTGGGATTATATATTTGGCCAATTCTCAAGGGCAGGTCTCAAATAAACTTGGGATTTCAGAACTAATCATCTACCTATAAATTCTTTCTCACCTTTCAAACATGTACCAGCTATAGCCCAACTCATTATTGGCGATTGTTTCATGGATTCCAACGCTAAAAATTAATCCCAGAATTCTTAATGGTGTATTGTGTAGTGGGATCAGTAAAAAATAAGATACATTAACCTCAATCATATATATTTTCAAGTACAATATCACAACTAAAACAGGGCCTATAGTTCTATTGTAACTCCATTATTTTTTTTTTGGTTTTGATGCGTGATCATGTCATGACACACAACAATATTCTTTCAAAATATTGCACTATATAGCTAAATAAGCATGTTCCTAACTCGACCTCTACAGCAAGTACTGCAGTTTCCATGCACGTGCTCAGTCTTGGAACCTTGTATAGTTAAGTTCCAGCAGGACTGCACTCGATTAATGCATATATTGCGTTCATTTTTGCAGGAGTTCACCAAATGCACATGCAAGAGCCAGGAAAACTACAGGAAAACAAAGACTTCTTATGTGATCATCACGTGTTGATCAGAGGTTTTCCTCCAGATATCATTGATTTATATACCTACCAATTCAGTTCTCTCTTGCCAATTATTTGCTACAAGATTTTCATATTTCGAGGATAATTGATGGATGTTTAATTAGCTTAATACTACTCCTATTTATACCTGACCTCTGCATAGGTTCCTTTAACTTCATACGACCAATTTAATATTTGATATCTCGAGTTATTGTTTCTTAGAAGGATATGTAATTATAAATTTGTTTTGTGTATATCTTGTAGACTTGGCAAAGCCGTTGTTTATCATTTGTTGAGATGCTGTGCATGGTGGGAGATGAATAAAGAAAGTAACTATCTGCTATCTTAATTATTATGATCTCCACTGAAAACTTGGTCAAAAATAGACGACTCCAATTCATATGGGGCAAAGCACTTCGGTAACAGTCTATATATGATTCTCTATGGACAATGACAGGTATCCCATGAGGCCTTTGTCTTGATCAATCTAAGATTACCAACCTAACTTTTATTATTTTTGGTCATTAGTAGTAATTTAAAAACACCCCTTCCCTGTTTGATTCTTGGTGGGTTCCTTAGTATACAATATTATAGTTTCAACTTGTAAGAAATGGAAAACCAAATCCACAAAAAATGCTTCCTTAGAGAACATGATATGAACCACAATGGCACTTCATAGTTTGATTATTATTCTTTCAATTATCGATTATATTATACCGACAACTGTAGGCCGGGCTCAAAATCTTAGCTATCACATGCATGCACATCCATCGGCATCCCAAAATATAGCTGTTAAATCTAATTTGAGGATCAGGACACAGATCAAGTAAATTAATTCAGTTGATTTAAATAAAAAACCTAAAAAACAATTGTTTGAAAAGGGTAATTAAATAAATTGGATTTTAACAGAGTTGATTAGATCAAACTAATTAACTTTAAATTGATTTTTTTTACACTCGAGGGAGGGAGCTGGTCGGCCTTGCCGAGTTTAATAATAATGCTGCAAAAGCTACAAATCCATGCTTCTTTGATTATTTTTTTTATAGTAATGGGTCCAATCACATATCTACTCTAGTAATTTCTTCAGCAATCATCTCCAATCCAAGATAACTTTGATTTCACTTCAACTTTTCTTATTTTATTGTCGTTTATTTCTAGTTTCTACTAATGTGTAACATATTCTCAATGATCATAATAAATAATACTACCTAATTTTGGATACAACCTGCTACTTATCAGGGACAAAATCAAGTGATAGTGGGGCTAGACTTGTACCATTTCAATATCTTTGATGTTCATGTTGTGTCAACTTGTGTACTATGAAACTGCCAGCACCCTTCACAGTGTTTTCAATGAATGCTTCTCTATGAACATTGGCGTGATCCAAAAATTGTTCTATTGATTTCTTCAGCAAGTTGTGACCACTGACCGCTATGACAGCTAATTAACTATGCCATAGTGTAAACAAACAAGGCAATTTCTGGCCAAACTCTCTGTTTGGTCCCCATCTCCAATAATATCGATCGACATGTATATATCACCAATGCCATGCTCATAAGCCCCAGGCAGACATAAGTGTTATTTAAGACCTGTTAGAGTCTAGACGTAAAATGCAAGGTGAAGACAGGCATACATTAAGTAAAAAAAGATGCTAATTTTATCATAGAATATATAATTTTCTATATTAAGTGTACGTATTAATTTTTAAGAAAACAGATGAGAATAGTTTAAGAACACCACAATAATAAAAATGTATTTAGCATGAAATAATAAATTATCTAATATTGTGTTGTTACATAAAGATTATAAATACAAATTTCACATCACTCAACTCAAAATGTAGTACATTTTGTCTATTAAGATCTACTAAAATATATAGCTTTTTGAACTTTATGATCTACTAAAATATATAGCTTTTTGAACTTTATGCTTAATAATTTGTAGAACAATATCAACTATAATAATATGGTTAAATATGTTTTATTTTACAGTTTATTTAAGATAACAAATATTGTACGTGAGTCACATCAAAAAACACTTGATAAAATAAAGTGACAAAGTTAGCATGCATCTTTGCAAAGAGACTCCCAATTTATCATTCGAGGGTTTGTCAAGGAAAGAGACTCCCAAGTTGAGTTCTCACCAAGAAAAATCAAGATGGGTACAATTTTTTTTATTTTTTTTCAGCTTGGGTTTTTTCTAAAGAAAAGATAGAGATGTGAATATTTGTATTTAAGACAGAAATCAAACAAGTACTAACCTTTAATCTAGAAATGTTTCGACATGTAAGAAAAGATGAACAAAAATTTGTATACATCAACATCATTACAAGATTGAAAGCTGGAAATTTGGCCCACGATTAATAATGTTAACACGAAAATAATAAAGTACATGACCAATGACAATACCACTAGAAAAAATTATAAAACAAGATTTCTATCGTGGTTAACTCTAGCAGCCTCCAAAAGAGAAATTACAAGAAAGTGATTGGTGTGGCCAAGTCCTGATCGATCAATCAGTTTGGTTCACATTTTTATGTATGTACACATTATATTGTCAAAAATTATTTGTTGGCGTGCAATTCAAATGTATCTACAGAGTTCTATGATAATGACACAAGCCAGTACAAGATTGGGGGCTACTATATGCTATGTATGGGATCGATGATGCCAAGAATAAGTACTTGCATTAATTTCTGGCTTGGAAAATGTAAAAGATATGCTCAAATGTGTCTTGTTTTTCTTGTTTGTGACAGTGGGAAAAGCAGAAAAGTTAGATTATGTTTGTTGATAAAAACTAATTGATTCGAGCAGTATAGGATGTAGCTTCATGGAAAATCAAATATATATATCAATTTCATTATGATTGGTGTCTATCGACAACATTATTTTATGAGGATAATTCTCTAATTTGAGAGGGAATTGTTCGATGATCGATGCTACATAATTACTACACACACACAGAGTCGTGAACTTGTTAGAAATCAAGAATTATAAATGAAATTTTGATGAAAATATAAATATCATCATCATTAGTGTTTCGACTCTAACACAAATTGAATCAAGAAAAAACCACTCCCCGTAATTGGTTAGGTCTTGCCACTTCGAATAGAGATACAAGGAGGCCACTTTATTTTTGTCTCTTGCATGTGTCCTTTAATCTTCATTATACTAAAGTCTTATTTTTCATAGGTTAAATATTAATCACAATAGCATATATATCTTATCTTGGAACCTGTTCGACTGCATGAAAACGTGTTGCCTTTAATTGGTGGTGATGTAGTGCATGCCAAGACAAATTTACATTACCTGGTTGAAATTACAAGCATTCATTCAATTGTTTTTTACACGTATTTTGTTGCCTGTCACCATTAATAAAGAACTCTTTTTTTACCCTTTGCCAAAGGCATCCATGATTAGATGCATGAATTATTCAATTTCAGTCTGTTTCTCCGAAGCAGCCATGTGAATTCTGAAGGTTCATGCATGACTGATCAAACATTTCTAGAAAATGGAATGGATAGTTGAATATTCAAATTTATTTTCATGAATAAATAAAAGTTCTTCCTTTCATTTTCTAGATAATAAATGGGTGGTTGAGGTCAATAATTGTGCACAGTTTAATGAAATTTGTTTCGATAATTGGGATTAAATAGAGATTAATGTAAAATTTAGTAATTATTGATGTGGGTATGGAAATTAAGAAATACATTTATCCAAAAGGAATCTGGTAATTAGAGAGAAATCAACATTCAAAAACTCAATCACATCATTAATTAGGTGCATTGTCTATTGACTGAATAATAGGCATGTTTTTATGTATGACCTACCATGCACAATCAATTTGGGGCAAACTAGGGGTGAATTTTCGCAAAAAAAAAAAAAAAACACAATGACAAACATTTGAGGTGGCTCCATCCTTGAACAATGAACATTTTATAGTGATGTCATGTCATTAGAACTAAATGAGGGACCTAATTTCTTCTCTCTCTCTCTCTTTCACAAATTGGATCTCGTATCCTTTTCAATTAGGTCAATAATCATAACTTAGTCTTATGCTTAAGATATGGGGAGAGGGACCCAATGCCCTCCTTTTGTTGCTTTAGTTGAAAAGAATGGACACTTTGTAATCAATGACTTCCAGCACATTTAACTATATGTTGTAGCTATGCTTACTTTAAGAAGTTCCCCCTCCAAATTTGTAGTAAAGTGATTCTGCTTCATCTCATGCTTGCAAGATTACAATTTAGATTAGAAAATTCACAGGAGTGGGAGAGATTGGAAAATCCTAAATGAGGCAGGGAAACCAATGAATTGATGTTCTT
This sequence comes from Populus simonii, assembly GCA_007827005.2. NCBI lineage: Eukaryota > Viridiplantae > Streptophyta > Magnoliopsida > Malpighiales > Salicaceae > Populus > Populus simonii. The sequence goes on along the minus strand of CM017478.2, from coordinate 11,929,348 downwards.
GCTATTGCTATTTTTCGTGTTGGGGTGGCTCCCACATTTGAGAGCTTTTTGAATCATCATGGGATCTTCCTAGTGGCTAGGCATATAATTCCAACCTTTGAAAAGATATTGAAGACGGTAAAATAAAGTGAGAGTGGATGGCAGAGGTAGTGGCTTTTGATGCTTAAAACACTACTTTTTCAAAAGGATATCTTCAATTCTATCTAGGAATTAATTTCATTCGAAGCATATGGGAAGAAATTAAAAAAAGAAAGTTTCTTCTAGGCCTCTTTCCGTCGGTTTTTCAATCTTTACAAGTAATGAGATATTATGTTGCTCCATCAAATAAAACTTATTATGTGTGATGCATCTTCCTCGCTCAATCAAAAAGTCTTTAGCATAAAACACTTACTTACAAACTTCTTTGACGTAAAAATCACAATATGCAATCGATTGAAAATCGGCATGGACAAAGAAAGCCTGATTACTTAACAAGATCTTCTTTTATTAGCATAAAAGAATTCAAGAAAAAAGAAAAAGAAGAAAAGACAGGTGGCTTCTACATGTTAAGAATATTCATGGGATAATGATGTTCCAACTTTTTGTAAGCAAAATGTACTTTTGTATGTGAGTTTGGAGCTGCCTTTAAAGTGGACAATTTTGCTGAAATTCCTAATCGCCTTGTATCTATATTCTTACATATGCTATTCAAGCCCATGTCAAGATTACTTAAGTATTTATAATTCACACTATGACCCCTTGCCCATGATAACTACTGAATACACATCAGTCTACATATATACAACGTTAATATAAAAGAGGGATCGACATTGCTTGCTTTTACCAGGTTCTCTTTGTTCCATTACTTTCGTTGTCTTTTAAGGTGGTTAAAGTAATGTAATCAAGCAAACATAGCGTTTCAAGGTATTGTGCACAATAGGGGGTAATGATGTTGAAGAGTGAGCAATAATAGAGGGAATGAAAAAAAGAGTGAAAGATGAGAAGGGGACGGTGGATATGGGAATCCATCTGTCGACATTTATATATTTTGCTTTCTTTTCTTGAGGCAACTTCTTTTCTTTTTAATTTTCTTTTCTTTAATTAATCTTCTTTCTCCTTTAACCTTTGATTGTTCTTGAGTGTGGGGGGATGTTAGATTGGTTTGGGACATGGTGGGGTGACTGTTCAATATCTCCATTCACTTTTGTCAATAGCATATGATAATGGTTCCAAGATTTGGCCATGATGGATTCAATTTTGGTTTTGGGGGACCATCTAATTTGGTTGATGGAGAATACTTGAAATTTGTGAAATTTGACTCATCTTTTATATATTCTCCATACATTTCAACCCTTTTCTTCTTTGTGGCCTTTCAAGTATTATTTTTATTTGATCAAATCCATTTATTAAGACAAGATTGGTTATGGTTAGACATTTGGAATTCAACTACGTTTTCCGAATCATTTATTGTATAATCCCCCTCTCTCTCTCAAAGGGAAGACAATACTCAACTCATTAAATTCATATTAAACTTGAATACATCACTTTCATGGAAAATTTGATACTCCATCCACAAACTAACTTTCTATTGACTTTTTCTTGCCTGTAAATTAAAAAGTACTTGTCCTACATTGGTCCATTTGGTCTGCCCACCCAACTTGAACGTTAAGGTATCTAAGGTAAGCGTGGCAAGCACCAAGAACTTTTTCCATTTGGCAGCAAGAAGATCACACAAGTGATCGATCTATATAGCGCATTTATGATTCTACTTGGAGAAAAAAAAATATCAGTGGGTATCTTTATATGCATTTAGCTATTAGCTGGATGCAAAAACCTAAACCCTTGTCGGGGCATATGGAGAATATGCTGTATGAACGACACTATATATTATGGTATATATGAAGATTAATTTTCATCCAAAATTGGCATGCGATGGCAAGAATAAGTCTAGCTCAACTTAGGAATCAAAATTACCATCTTAATTATGGGTATTATAAAATTACTATCTACATGGATTTCATTTAAATTTACTATCTCAACAAGGGTATGCCTTCCCCTCCTAAGATTATAAATGGGTTTCCCATCATTTTCAAAAGACTACAAGGTAAAAATATTGCGAGTATGGATAGTAAGTGTAGGTGTTGAAGTAATTAGCCAAATTTGGAGCATTTAGATCCCATATATATCCAAAATATTGATAAGAAAGTGTAATGATTTTACAGAAAGGTTCTTGTGAAGATCATTTTCTCAAGAATTTCATTTATGAAATGAGTGATCAAACAAATCCCATTACTGAAATTGTTCAATCACAAAGTAATTTTGATAAAAGTCTGTATCTAGAAACTACCGTTTCCATTGGAAGGTTTTACAATTTCTGAAAGAAAAAAGGGCTTGGGAATTATTACCTTCTCAACCTAAACATCTAGAATGAGGTTAGCGTTAAGGAATGCCTTTGGTTTTGGTAAACCTCATACTCATTTTATTCCAATCCAGAGTCAAAACCACCCTCAATTTGAGATCCCAATTCTCTCGCCAAATTTCTATTAATGATATGATCAGCATAGGATTTCAAAGGACTTTTTTAGAGAAAGAAAAAAAAAAGTCAAATACAATCAATTGCTCAAGGGAAAAAATAAATAAATGCCAACACTTAACAATATCCACGCAAGTCACCTGCTACATCTTCTGTACATTATTATTATTAATTATATATTTATAAGAAATTCAGTCGTGTTATGTTATCAATAACTGACAATAAATATTATATTATATGGTCAAGAAAGAAAATTATATTTATCTGGTCATTTTTATTCATGTAAATGAACCAAGTAAGTCTATATTATATTCTATTCAAGTTCAATGTACTTGTTGTGGAAGCATTAATCTCATTCGTTGACAATCATAAAAAGAAATCACAGATGTTGTCAAATTTGCCTAATTACAGTAACTGATTTTATCAGGATGTTATGTTCTTAGGATGGAATTAAAAATATAAAAAAATAAAAAAGATTTTAATTAAATCTGTTTTATAAATAATTTTATAATGAATGTCTGTGTTTTTAAAATAGAAAATAAAAGCGTACTGTTTTCATTTTTCATGTAAGAACAGTAATTAATGATAATCTTTTTATTTTTTAAGGAAAAAAATGCTGGCCCCACCAAATAAGCAACCCATGCCTAGTTGTAAGGAAAAAGAAAAAACACGCGCCAGTTAAAGAAGGGGACAAGGTAGCTAAAACAGGGAAACTGAAATGAAACTGAAATGGGACCCACTCTTGTTCTTCTTGTAGGGTCCACAAACGTGGGCAAACAAATTGTGAATCGTCAAAAACAGTAGACACACTGCTGCAACATCACTAACCCACCTCACACGTGTAGAGCGCGGGACCCACTACCTGTCCCACGTGCGATATTTGGACCCAACCACGATCACGTTCCCTGTGAGGCGTGAACCTCTTTTTGCTTCTTTTTTTCTTAATATTCTTTTTATTGGGTGGTTTTTTGGATTTTAGCATTTGCTTACGTGGCTAAATAGCATGCATTTTATACGTGGGTGACTGGCAGATATGCCGCTATTATTGTTAATTTTCGGTTAATAAAATTTTAAAAACAGTGATTAACTTTCATGGATGTTTAAATCCCATGATTGCCCCTAAATCTTTTTTATTTATTTTTTCCTAAAAAACAGACCAAATCCACTCGGGAATTTAGAAAATCTAGAAGGGTTTTTGTCTATGAAGTTAATTTAAGGGAAATAAATAAATAAATAACCAAATAAATATTGTTAAAAAAAATATATATTTCTTCCCTTTTTTTTCTATCTAGAAGTCAGTCTTTTGACTTTTTATTTTTTATTTTCTCTCTCTTCATGGCCAAACCTAGAAAACCCAAATCCTATTGTGCCATCATTTATATTGCATGCCCTCTCCCCTCTCAAGCATATATTTCTTGCTCCCTCACAAGACTCTCTCATACAGATCTCTCCTTCTCCACAACCAAAATTCACAAGCAAAGAGTTTTAACCACTCCTCATGGCAGTTGAAACTCCTCATATGAGCCTCAATTTCCCTTCACAATTTATCACAAACAGGTACTAAAACATACTCTAAACCACCAAGTTTCTGTCTTTTATGGTTATCATCATCAATTTATCATTGTTTTTCTTACATGGGTTTTTTTGTTTCGCAGGGATCTTGTGAAAGCAAATCAAGCAAACATGAATTTATACAACACCCAGATGGATTCTGGCCTTGTTTTCAATGAACCAGTGCCTGAAACACTCATGTCGTTCTATCAGTCTTCTCTTGGTTGTGACCCAATTTCTGCTGCTAAGGCTTCGAATAAAGATGATAGTAGTCTCACCTACAATGTTCCTGCTCCAAGAAAGAGGGCTAGAGACTCAATCAATGATGACAACTTTGATGCTTTTCATGCCTCTCAAAAGACCAAAGTCTCTCCTTTATCTTCTTTTATTGATCACGATATCCTCTTTCAGATCCAACAACAGCAATCTGAAATCGACCGTTTCATTGATGATCATGTAAGTTGTTGTTTTTCATAAATTTTGTGCTCTGGGGTTATTTAAATTTTGATAAAAATCAAAACTTCGGTATATATTGTGCTTATTTTTTATATGAAAAAAATGATTTTCAGAATCAGAAAGTTAGAATGGAACTTGAAGAGAGGAAAAAGAGGCAATCAAGAATGTTGGTATCAGCAATACAAGAAGGAATGATTAAGAAAGTGAAAGAGAAAGACGAAGAGATTCAAAGAATGGGAAAAATAAACTGGTTTCTTCAAGAAAAAGCGAAGAGTTTATACGTAGAGAATCAAATTTGGAGGGATTTAGCACAAGCCAATGAGGCCACAGCAAATTCATTACGGAGCAATTTAGAACAAGTCTTGGCGCACGCAAGTGGTGGCGCTGCCACTCTGGCAGATGATGCAGAATCCAGTTGCTGTGGAAGTAGTGATCATGGGAGGTGCACGTTAGCTGGTGGAGAAGAGGGTGCGGTGAAGGATAAGATGGTAGTGGTTAAGGATAATCTTAACCACAACAGGATGTGTAAAAAGTGTGGGGAGAGGGAGTCAAGTGTGCTGCTGCTGCCGTGCAGGCATCTTTGCCTGTGTACATTTTGTGGGTCCAATCTGATTGGTTCTTGCCCAGTATGTGATTCTGTCATGACTGCTAGTGTCCATGTTAACATGTCTTGATGACTAATTGTAGTCACTCTCGGTAAAAACATGAAGATAATTCAGAAAGAAGAAAAACATTATATGTAGTTCATAGGAATTTTTTCATTGTTTCACTTCACTCCCATCTACTCTTCTATTTTATCTGCTATCAATCCTTGCATGTCAAAATTAAGTTATAGGCTATCCAAATCCATCATATTGCTCTCCTTCCTTGAGAGCATCACTAAATCAGGCTATATATGTGATTGATTGCTTGATTGGTGCTGAATTAGACATCATTTTGAACCTAAGTTTTCTAGATTATTGTTAATATCGGATAGTTAGTGTAATTGATTCTTGGTTTTGTATGATATCCCCTCCAAGAACATGACCCGAAAGAGTAATTGCCTCGAAAAAGGCTAGATGCTAAATTAAGATTAGTGGGGAAGCTTTTATGCCACATCTCATAAGTGGCCTATCAGCTTTTCTTAGCTTAGGGTAAAGTAAAGTGTCGAGCTTCAAATTTCTAGGCTTTTTTTTCGTGGTGAATAAAGAAACAGGAAGCAGAAGGGGCAATATTTTCAAGTTGAGTTCATTGTCCAATGACATGGCCTCCTATTAAATTGTCTTTTTGTCCCAAATTGCATGCAAAGTTAAAAACTAAAGTTGGGGTTGCGTGGGATGCCATAATGGCTGGTAGTGTTGTATGTCAAATTAGCATTATTGGCTTTTTTCCCTCGACATCTTCTTCTTCTTCTTCCTTGAATCATACATAATACCCCATCAAAGTTAATTTCTCCAATAGGGTTTTACTTTTACTTTGTGTGGCTTCCTTTATGTAGCCTGATTTCTCCATTAGGGTTCCACTTTTATATGGGCTAGTGGTCCACAGATGAGATGATGGATCCATAGTACTCTTCTCTTTCTTGTTTTCCCTTTATATTTTCTGAGCAGGCAATCATTAATTTTTGAACGGTAGTAAAAAAAAAAAAAAAGGGAAAGTATGATTTTAGATGTACTTCCTCTCAATTGAAGTGGACATGTCCCACCACTGGGCTCCACTTTTACTTTTGCACTTTGTAATTTTTTGCTTGGGCCAGCCGGCAATTTTAATTAGGATAGCACATAATTATGTTGGGGAAATTACATGATCATCGTGATCATGTTGGAAAATTAATAATTAGTCAATTAAGGAAACAAGGCGACGGAGGGGATTCCTTATCAAGCAGGCAGGAAGTAAAACTTGCTTGCAAAACAATCATGTAACGTAATTGGAATCTATCTTAACTTCTAATGTTTGATGATTTATTTTATATAGAACAAGACACGCTATTCATGCTAGGAACAATCATAAAATAAAATAATTCTATTTACAATACAAATCCGATTCCATTTGAAATTTTAACATGATCCAAACAAAAACTATTAGTTGCCATTAAGTTGTTTTTCTAAGACAGGAAGAAAAAAAATTATATATATATATATAGGCAAAATAAACATGTTTTTATGTATTGTGTTCAAAATTATCACAAAAATAAATTTATTTTAAATTATTGTACCATCTCTTTAAATAAACACTTTTTTCCTTCATGGGATTACAAAATCTCATTCAAAATAATGGATTAAATCGATGGAGGATTGGCCACTCATATAAAATATTATTACGTGTGTGTGGTTTTTTTTTTGTTAAAATCAATATAAATTTAATTATTAAAATTCTGGTTGTTTTTGTGTTTTAAAAGTTCTTTTGAAAAAATTTAAAATTTTTTTGTTTTAAATTAATATTTTTTTTGGTATTTTTAGATTATTTTGATGTATTGATATAAAAATAATTTTAAAAAAATAAAAATATTATTTTGATATATTTATAAGTGAAAAATACTTTAAAAAATAATCATAATTACACTTATAAACTGGAGTCACTCTTATTAGTGCTATTCGGTAATATATATATATATAACACCATGACAATTGAGTAAGAAAAATACTAGAAAATACACCATGACAATTGAGTAAGAAAAATACTAGAAAATTTGGTTCCTATGAATTAAAACAATTAATAGCAGGGAAAACATTATGTATCTTAACCACGATTGCAATGAATTCTTTGAATATAATTGATTTATTTCTTACACAAACCAAGTTCAAGCAATATGTTGTTCTTAGCTCTCTAATTGATCGATGGGGAGGTGGAAATTAATTTATTAATCCAATTTGGAGATGTAAACAGTCTGGAAAGGTATATTTTCACTTCACACAAGATCTAGTTTGTGTGGGGGGCAGGTGTTGGCATTTAACATCAGCATCGCCAAGTGTCAAAGAGGACATGACACGTCAGATATTAAACACTTTCATAATTGAGCAGGCCCACCAATTGTACCCGGGCATTACAAATATATTATTATTATATTATTATTATTATTATTATTATTATCCAACCTTCAATTATTCCCAATTCACCGTGTATTAGCACATTGAAAGATTATATATATCTTTAATTAAATTATTTATTTCTTCTATTAAAAATTAAAAAAAAATGCATAATGTGGACATGACACGTCAGATCCAGTTTATGTTTTTTTTCTTATATTTATTTCTTCTATTATTAATTAATTATAGAATATCGAAAGCTCAATACCTCTCCATAATTTAAGACCAACAGCAGTACAGCACTACTCATTAATTGAAATAACAAAAGCAGCAATTTAGAAAAACTCAACGCTATCAACAAGAAAGCAAGAGCTAGCCTGCCCTCTATAGCTAGCAATTGAGCTCACAATCTAGCTATAGCGAATTTTAAAATAGCAGTAAAATTGCTTAGCCCACTTTCTAGCATTTGGCCATATTGGAGCAGGGGAAGGTGGTGGTGGTGGTGGTTCAGGTCATGAACCTTAGAGAACCCTTGAAATACGCCGAGAACCTGCACCAAACGGACGCTAGTGGGGTGCCTGTGTGGTGGATGCCTTGTTTGGTCTTGTCTGTCGGCACCTGTTTAATAAAGTAAGCAAAAAGATCAGTCAGCCATGTCCTATTTGCCTTCGTTCCTCCTCCTCAAATCTTAAAATCTCCTTGGCATGCAATGGAGAGATAGATGCTGCCAAAGAGGGTGCAAAGCCGACAGATACGTGGTTTTGGGTAATACATATGACACGCACCCTGTAATTACTTTAAATATTTTTTAATTATAAGTATTTGAATAGTATTTACATGTATCTTAATTAATTTTAAAAAATGATAAAATTAACAATGAAGTAATTCTTTAATAACCCTAAAATTTCTAGTATTTAAACTAATAATCTCAAAAAAAGAAACTTAAAATCTTACTGATTAATTAAGCTGCTCCTAATTGTTTTGGTACCAGGGAAAATAACCTAATTGATTTTAGTTTTTTTTTTTCTAATTGTTTCTTAATAATGACAAAAGCTTATGGGCCCAAGTGATAATTCTTGCTTTGTCATTGTATATTTGACACGTGTAATCACTATCATGGTGTAAAATGCCTGCTTCCTCGTCCAAGTCTTGTCACATTCTTGACCCTTTAAACTCTTGCTTGGTTGTGTGCAGATAAATATACATTAAACATTTGGCCCTTCTAGTTTTTTTTTGGCAACCAAAAAGAGTCGTTTCCCCATGACAAGTACTCCTACCTACATGAACCATGGCGCCTTGCTTTTCTTTTTCTACTTATTTCAACCTTGACAAGATGCTGCTCTCCTTCCTTTGTCCAACTAAATTATTGCTTTCAAGGTGAGTTAGCGGTGCCATGCTATTCATATCATTAATAATTTGGCTAACCACACAAAGTTCTTGGGTGGGTTGTGATGGTGGGGCGGTCCTCGTTGTATCCAAAAGCCATCACATGTTAAGAAATAATTGAGATTAGGTTAACTTGATCACACTAAATCACTTGTTAAAACCGTAGGTCTTGGGATTAATTATTATAAAGTCAATTTGCTAATTTGATGTCACAAATTTGACCCCAAGAAAACGCTACCAATTTTGTTCCAATTAATAGAGGCAGCTTTGCTTCATTAACAAAATAAATCCAACTATGTCAATGTGTTCGTGGATCAATGCCACCTACCCTCGTTGATGCCGTCTAGGCGGCCTAGACCCACTTCCTAAATTTCCCATCCGACTTTCCTAGGCAGATTCATCTCATAAAACTTTCTTGTTGGCAAGGCAAGACTTAAAATCAAAAGATTGCTAGTTATCAACTCTCACCGTCTCTGTAATACAATGGATTGCAAATAGGGGGAAAGGTGGGAGTTATCACATCATTAGATTTGAATAGAAACTTCCGGTGTCATTGTCTTTTAAAAAAATTCAAAGGTGTCCTTTTTTTTGTTAATAGTTGGTGTCAACTTTATTAATAGCATGAAGCAAGGTGAATATTACTTTTTTAAAAACAATTTTTAATCTAAAATATATCAAAATGACTTTTTAAAAAATATTATCCCAATGTTTTCAAGAAAAAACCTTTCGTGTTACTTGAATCCGCCTCCAATGCCATGATGGATGACCTAATCACCATAAAACTAACAAAATTGTTTATGGAACAAAAGTGAAGCCATCCTATGTATCATTTTCATCACTTGTGTTTGTTCTTGCTTTTATCTTATCGTAGCACCACACCCACCTTGTTTGTTTCAATCAAAGTAGTTCCATTCCATCCTTTGAGTCCAAGTTGAGATAAAAGAGTATAAAATTCGCCAAAATTGATTTATGGGGGTGTGAGGAGGACATGAAAGCAACATTTGATGATGGAGATTTGGGCTAATGGGACCTACCAAATTGAGACCTTTTGTCCCTCTATGACCGGCATATGATTTTAATATTGAAGAGCATCCTATCCATTTGGGGTTGCAAGTACATGCATCCATTAATCTATTTCTAGCTTGCTCATTTCTCTTCAAACTTTATCATATTAGCCAAAGAGAGAGAATAGTATCTTTTCTTATCTTAAAAGCACGTTTTGTTTTTAATTATGTAATGGATGATTGATTCCACACAATCACATTTTGATATTGACCCATTTGCATATCTTATAATAAATAATTAACCCATTGTTTTTTTTTTTTTAAAAGGAGAGAATAGTACCTCAAGGCAAGTACACTTCTTGCTTTGAGAAAAAGGGAACTTCTTTATTTTATTCATGTCTAAGCCTAAGAGATCATCGAGAGAGGTTCTTCTTTGTTCTAGATAGAACTTCAAATTATTCTTTCAAACAATTGTTCCTTTAATAATAAATCGACGCCTTAGCCCATTTGATGTGGCCTACCCCCTGTACCTATGCGCATGTATCACACGTATATTAGGGTATGATACATGAAGCCAATATATTTTATAGGCCTAGAAATGTGGAAATTACAAGAAAAAATAATAGAGAGATGTTGACCCAATTCATAATTTGAATAGGCATGATGGTCCAATTATTAAAAAAAAAAAAAAACTTTACAAAATCAATCCCTCTCATCAACATGCTATTCTTTTCTTGATTTATCAAAGAGTTGATTGATTCCGATTTGGATTAGACAATGGAAGGTTATTCTATATCTAGAACTACCTGAGATGATGTTAACCTCTCACTTAATTACCCCATTATTAATTAAATAATATTGGTGAAATTTTACATAGAGAAGAGTTATTGCCAGCATTAGTCTTGAACTTCGTTTGACTGAGATTTATTTAAATGGTCAATTCTTTTACCCAACAATTAAGATTAAATTTCATTTTTTTTTAATTGTGGGATATATTAGGGATTATTTCCACTTGTAAAACTCTAGTTTCAGAAATGCCTGGGATTTCAAGATCAAGTGATGTGGAAATGATAGTGCATCATGTTACACACACTATTTGGAAAAGAGGGGATCAAGGGAAAGTGGGGGCAAGAGGACAAATATGAACAACTTAGCGTAGGGCAAGCTTTGTCACAACTACTCATCGATATCATCATCGCTAATAATAGACATCTTTACTATCTGGATCACAACCACCATAGCATATCGCATTAATTTGTGATTTTATACCAAATATAAAACAAGGACATGAAGAAATCAATCAAAAGTCATATATTGGGTCCATTTTTACACCACACCGAAAGGCAATCTCAATGTATTTTGCAAGGTTCTTCATTTTCCTAGCAAGCTCCACGCACCCCATTTGTGACCATGCCCCGTAGCATCAACTTGTAATTGGATGGCCTTGGATTTAGATGTGAATCGTGAGAAGAAAGGGAGAATTACTAGGTGTATATATTCTAAGGATGGAAATATATTTTATCCATTATTTATCTCTCTCTTTTTTCTTTTTTTGTGGTTGGACCACATGAAAAAAAATGATATACGGAAAAGGATCTACATCCTTTATTGGTGTGTGAGAATTCTTGGTAATGACATCTACTTTCATGGACTAGAAGCATAGCAAGTAGTGGGACACGAGGCCATATCTATTAATTGTCATTAAAAAAAAAAAACAAGAAGAAGGAGGAAGAGGAAGAGAGAGATGGATGTCAATTGGCCAAACTCACACGGGTTGGCTGGCTAGTAATTGACAATATAATCGTCACTATTGGCAGCTACTACATGCACCACTTGCCGACCCTATGAAAGGTTACAAATTCAATTTTATTTTTTGTTTTTCTGATTGACAAACCTCCTTCAATAGAAAAGGGAATAATCCCATCTTCTTTCATTGTATATCCTTTGTCATTGTTTACATGCCATTGTTGCCTGAAAACACATGACGGTGGCTCTAATTTTTTTTTATATAAATAAAAGATTAATTAAGAAAATAAAAATTTTATTGGAATCTTCGTCTAATAATTTGATGAAGCTAAAAATTTAAAATTATATATTGGTTTTAAAAATTCAGATAGTGGGTTAGTTATGACTAAGGAAAGATAGATATCATCTTTAAATCATCATTTTCAAGTGAAAAATTACATTTACTTGTGTTTTTTTATTTTATTCAAATGCTATAATATTTTGAGCTTATTGGGAAAAAAAAAATTTATTTGAGAGGGTTAATATTGGTCTCTAAAAATAAAAGACTCATTGAAAAATAACATCAACCCCTAAAATTAGGAGACTCATCAAACTATTAACGTTTAACCCTAAAAAGAAGAGTCACGTCCAAGTTGCAAAAAATAAAAGAAAACAACGGACATAATCCATATATATTTTAAAACTTTTGACATCGATTTTTTTTATAAAAAAAAATTTGTCGAGGAATAAAGTTTATTCTTGAAAAAAAAAATTATGTTGAAATTGCTAAAAATATACATAACTCATATTTGAGAATTGGGTTTTGGACCCGTGCACAAAGATGAAATAAACTTGGTGTTAGACCCGCATTGTCATTTTTTATTATATTTATTTCAGATATTTTACAAAATGCAAAAAAAAAAAAACACAGAAACATGTATGAAAAACAAATAAAATACCCCTAAAATTCCCTAAAATTATCAAAGTGTCACTGTACAAGAAAAGGACCGAAATAGCCTTGAACTTCCCTGAAAATAATGAAAATACCCTTGGCGACACGTGTAATTTGTGAGTGGCCATTGTTGGAGGGTGGGATTGTTTGGCAAGATTGCAAGCTGAAAGGGCAGAGTATGGTATATCTTGGTGAGAGGATTCCAATAATGTTAGTGGTGGCTACCGTTGATGTCTGATGAGAGAGAATTGACGGTTTGAAACTTCGGGTGGTTGAAGACATCGTAGCCTTTTCCCGGTAATATGAGGGGGAGAAGTCGATAAAAACCACCTGGGGTTTGCTCTCGAGGAGGATATGAGTCTTTCTGTGGTGTTCCGGCAGCTTGATGTGGCCGAGTTGTGAGATTTGAGGAGAGAAAGAATCGCAGGCGAGAGGAGAGAGAGTTTCTGAGGTTTGCTACAGTGAGAACGCTAGCATGGTAAGTCGGTGCACCTGGATCTTGTGGACCACTCAATCGCTTCTTAATTAATCCTTCGGCTACGGTTTGCTTTACCTGAAAATTGATTACACGATCCTGGTTGACAGATATTGGTTTTGGTGTGATAAGATACACGGGATGCTTCGTATACTGGTGATGTGGTAATATAGGATCAAAAAATAGATTTTGTTAAGGGTTGAAATGGATTTTGATTTTAATTTAGTATGAAGCCATATTATATTAAATCTAATTAAGAGTTCAGAACTAATACTATTAAATGTAACAATTATGATATTTTTAGTATTTTTTTTTCAAATTAATATCTTAAGAAAAACAAAAAAAAAATTATCAGTTATTATACTGGCTTTCTTCCTTTCTTCTTCTTTTCTTTTTCAAACTTCTAAATGGCTTTTGTAGCCAGTTTGAGATACGACATTTATATACAAAAAACATGGCAAAAAATATGGAGCCATCCAAAAAAAAAAATTACTTGGACCAAGTACTTCGTTAAAAAAATAAATCTTATGCATTGTTAATTTTTGTTTTGTTACATATAATAATAATAATACAAGTAAAATTAAAAACTCAAATTAGTATTAGAAAAAGCTCGTTTCAACCGCTAAAAATTAATTTTAAATATCAAAAAAAATTTTTTGACCGGTATCAACCCAGTAAACCTTGTTTTGATAAAAATAACAATTTTTACCTAAAATGGCTTGAAACTCAATTTTTATCCCAATTGACATAGCTTGACTCGTATTGATCCGATAGACATGGTTTTGACCGAAAATAATAGTTTTGACCCAAAACATCCTAAAATTCATTTTTTATCTAGGTCAACATGGTTTGACCTATATTGCCCTATGGGATCTGTAAGATCCCACATCGGAAGCGAGCATCCAGAGCCAGGGCCTTATAAGTGCATGCTCACCTTGACTAGTAAGACGTGTTTTGGGGCCATGCGTGGCTACCAAGAACAAACCCGTGAGGGGGACCTGGGTAGAAGCCCTGGATTTGGGTGGACTGGGAGGCCCAAAGCGGACAATATCTTGCTAGTGAGGTGGGGTGTTACATTTGGTATCAAAGCCGAGGATGGCTCGTCTTAAGGTGGAGGGATTGTAAGATCCCACATCGGAAGCGAGCATCCAGAGCAAGGGCTTATAAGTGCATGCTCACCTTGACTAGTAAGACGTGTTTTGAGGCCATGCGTGGCTACCAAGAACAAACCCGTGAGGGGGACCTGGGTGGAAGCCCTGGATTTGGGTGGACTGGGAGGCCCAAAGCGGACAATATCTTGCTAGTGAGGTGGGGTGTTACATTTGGTATCAGAGCCGAGGACGGCTCGTCTTAAGGTGGAGGGATTGTAAGATCCCACATCGGAAGCGAGCATCCAGAGCTAGGGCCTTATAAGTGCATGCTCACCTTGACTAGTAAGACGTGTTTTGGGGCCATGCGTGGCTACCAAGAACAAACCCGTGAGGGGGACCTGGGTGGAAGCCCTGGATTTGGGTGGACTGGGAGGCCCAAAGCGGACAATATCTTGCTAGTGAGGTGGGGTGTTACAGGATCCGTTTTCACCGAAAATAATAGTTTTGACCTGAAATAGTCTGAAACTCATTTTGTATCCCGTTTGACATGATTTAACTCGTATTGACCCGATGAACACGATTTTGACAGAAAATGATGATTTTGATCCAAAATGGCTTGAAACTCATTTTTTACCCTAGTCGATATGGTTTGTCCTGTATTAACCCAGTGAACTCGTTTTTTATGGAAAAAGGTGGTTGACCCAATAAAAATATATTTTTAAATTTTAAATTTTTTCTTAATTTTTTTGGATTTTTCTGAAGAAGAATAAAGATAAAATAACAAACAAGAAAATTTTATGGAATCCAAAATTGGATTATTACATTGTCAATAAAAGTTAGGGAGCAAAAAAAGTGAAAAACCGATTAAACAGAGAAAATAAAAAAATAACCGAAAAAACCGAACAGTGAAAAAAAACCGATTAGAATTTTGAAAAAATCGACTAATTTGGTTTCGGTTTTATAAGTTTGAAACCGAAAAAACTGAACCGAACCCAAACCGAAAAAATCAAGCCAAACTGGAAAAAAATCAAGCCAAACCAAAAAACCGAACCGAAACAGGTTTGAACCAATTTTTGTTCTAAAATAACCGATTCAGGTTCTTTTTTTGAAAAAAACCTGGTTTGATTACTTTTTTTTATAAAAACCAAATCTAACCAAAAATAATCACCTCTAATAAAAGTCACGAGATGTTATCTCCTGGAGTGCTTTTATTTGCTAAAGACTAATTAATCTTCAATTTTTAACTAATGCCTTTTATTATCTCAAATCACTGCAATGTCTATTTTATATATATATATATATATATATATATATATATATATATATATATATATATATATATATATATAGCCAATCAAAGAATTAGGAAGCCAACCACCTCATGCCTTCTTCGAATTGATAAAAGTTTTAATACTGTAAATAAACTAAACCCGTTTTGCTTGCTTTGCCTTAATTTCTTTAATGTCATGATTGACCAAGAGATAGAAAAAATAAAGCAAATAAAAATGTCAACATCATAGAATCACATTCTTATGTCAAGTGTGCGGATCCTTCCCCTCCCTCCCTCCTAAACCTTCCTTTAAAATTCAATTATGACAACAAGAGGGTAAGATTTTAGATTCAATGCCCATACACCACGCATCATGCCCTATTTCAAAAGGAACCCTTTAAAAGCAGAGTCTTACCTCTCTTGATAAACATTTACATATTAATTAGTTGATGTAACGTGCAATGTACATTGATATTGATTATCTTTGACATTACCAATTATGCATTCTACACCAAAAACAAGGGCACTTAGGCATTAATTGATAGTAAGAAAATTCTCATTAACTTAAGTAAGTCGATTAGTGTGAATGCGAAAATGAAAAGTTGGAGATATAATTGGTGTTTTGTTCGACTTCAAAGGAGGCTAGCTGTGGAATAGTGTAACTTTTTTCTTTGACAAAACATGGCCAAATCAAGAGGGCAACAGCTTAACAGGCTAGCATGACAAGCTATTAGCTCATCTAACTTTGGTATGCCAACTCCTCGCATCAAAATTTGTACTCTGAAAATTGACATAGCACAATACAGCCCCACCAATTTTATTTGTCAAATCTTTCATAATGGGCCCCAGGGGACACAAAAATAGGATCCCAGTATCTAGGGTCCACTTATATATATATATATATATATATATATATATATATATATATATATATATATATATATATATATATATGAAAGAGTGCCATTGAAGTAGTCTACTTCAAGATTTATCCATGTCCCCTGCACCGGCGTGGGGTTTGAAGGGGATGGACGATGGAGAAAGCCAAGCATAACTTATGGATTCAATTAAGGGCAATGGGCCCAAGATATGAACCCTAACTTTTGTGATGCATGCTGTATAAATTAATGAGGGTCTAGGGCACAAGCACCTAATGGTCCAGCACCTTAAGAATGATGTTGCTTCCTTTGTTCTCTCAACATACGTTTCCCTCTAAGATAAGGACCCCCATAGTCAAATTAATGACAAGTTGTCAGAAAGCCAGCCAGCGAACCAAATACATCTAAGGATCATGACTTCTTGCATATTCTAATTTTTGTTAACTTTGATGGTTCTTGCCATTGGTTTTACTCTAGGGAAATGGATATTTGGTAGGGATATAAGGTAGTGGAGTAGAACCAAAGCTAGGGTTGATATGATATTTGAGAGGCATCATTCATTTCATGGCTGAGTTAAAAAGCCACTAAAGTTGAAGCAATAGAAAGTATAAAACTAAAGAAAAAGAAAAGTAGCTAGGGAACCGATGGAAACCCTTTATTTCTAGGGTTTTGAAGATGGTGCACATCATATTCTCCCACTAAACCTTATTCCTTCTATCCCGTTGATTAGGTCTTGGAGATTGCAACATCAAACCTACATGTATAGTGTAAACTATTAAACCCATTTTGGTAGGAATGATTATGTCTTGCTTTTTGAAGCTTTTTAAACCTCAAAGTTTTGATAAATAACCAAAATATAACCTCATAATTCTAGTGTTTTTTTTTTTTTTTTTTTTTGAGAGAGAAAGAGAGAGTGAAACCTTATTCCATTCGTATTGGGACTAGTGGGTGCCCATGACATCTAGCAGAACTGACATTTCTTTGTAGAGGAGCAGATAATCAAGACATTGACATGGTACAATTTCAACTTTCAATTTAAGAATAGTATAAGAGATGGATCAAGAATTATATACAAGGGAACACATTAGTACTATCTTTTTTATTCTAGACGTTGAACTTTCACTTTCTGCTTTTGAAGTCCCAAAAGATGACCTAGTGATTTTAATTTTTTTTCATGAATGAGCAGGAACAGCAAAGTGGATGAAATCGAAATCTTGGGTGGAACTACCGAAGAACCATGGATGGATGTTGAAGTTCATAAAATATAAGATTGGTGTGGACAATCATAACCCATTTATACTTCATGGGTTAAGAGTCTAATTAAGCACATTTGTAGACTATAATAGCTGTAACCTAGCCAACTCTTGAGCCAGATTCTAAAATGTACGCAGAATCGAAGTCACTCTGGCTATTAGATGCCCCTTGTTTGTACTCGGACCGATAATGTCCATCCATCTCTAATATCGTGTTTCCTTTTGTCTCAATTCTCATAGTCTAAAAATGCAAGGAGAGGAGGGTGAAGGGGGCAGAGGAGAAGTGGGGCATTACTAGCTGAGGGGAAAACTTTCCATGCCGAGGACACTCTAATATCATTAACAAAGCAAAAGGAATTTTTCTCTTTTTTTTAATCTCTCCATCTCTAATTGGGACTTAATTTCTATTATCTAAGAACTATAACAATTAACCATGTCCAGGCTAGGATGGTTTGATCTTGTCAGTAAATATTCTTTCTGAAGGGTTCTTCCCAACGTTGTTAATTGCCTACAGGTAGCTAAGAACATGAATACTGCGTTCTTTGTTAGAAAAATAGAATTATACGTTAGCCAAAACCCACATAATCTCATCACCTGGTTTGTGTGTGTGTGTTTTGTTTAGATTTGCAAACAATAATCTTCAATTACCAACGTCTATTTGGATTATGAATTGTACATTACTGGCCTTGAAACCTTTTTTTTTTTTCTTAAGTTAGATCTCGTGGTTTACCTTCCTATAGATTTTGAGACTGCATCGTTTGACATAGTTAATGCCATCTTGACTTCGGTAAAGATTAATAGCATATTTGTTTTTATGTTTTAAAAATATTTTTTTAAAAAAATTATTTTAAAATTATTTTTTTATATTTTAAAATTAGTTTGATACGCTTTATTAAAAATAAATTTAAAAAAATAAAAAAATATTAATTTAATATATTTATCAATAAAAAATATTTTAAAAAATAACAACTAATAAACTATTTTCAAAATAAACTGTGAGATGTTCATCAAAACATTGATTTTTCAAGACTGCAGTGTATAGGCCCAAATAGCTAAAGCAAACTAATTCCATGATCATAAGACCCATTGTCCTCAGCTTACAGGCCTCTACAGAGAACCACTTAACTGGTAGTGGACCTAGCTTTGTCGACCGTTACTCTCTTTTTGTGTTCTTGATGAGCCACTGCCCAGCCATTTTTACATTAAATGAATTTCTCTGTTTCTTTGCTTTTTCTTCGCTGTACGCATTATAAATCTCATCCCCCAATCCGTAAATACGAACTCTATATAAACTTTTGATTCATTATAATATTTTTAAAAGAATATAATACTTTTAAACTATTTAGATTCTAATACATGTTTTCAATGTAACTAGAAGTCATGTCCGCGTGCTATCATGGGTTTACAGAGTAAATATATTTGAAGGTATTATAATTATAAATTATCGCTAGTTAAGTAATAAAAACCGAAGGTGTGATGATTTCATAAGAGAAAAAAAGTTATGTATGTAATCAAAAACTTAGAGACCGAATAAAATGAGTTATAACAATCCATAATATTTTGTGAGGAAAGCTACATTGCTTTCCCCACATGATTTAGCTTTCCTGCTAATAAAAGAAATTATAAAACTAAATTTTCAATCAATTCAATATTAAAAAAAATCAATAAAGATAATTTTGAAAAAATCATAAAAAAAACCTATGTGGGGAAACACTGCAGCAATCCACAGTGTTTTATGAGAAAAGTTACAGTGCTTTCCTCATATTATTTACATTTATTATAATAATTGTAATTCTCAACAAGTTCAATATTAAAAAAATAAAATTGATAAAGGTAATTTTTTAAAAAAATCATAACAAAAAAATAAAAAAAAAATCATGTGGGGAAAGACTATAACAATCCACAGTGTTTTAAAGAAAACATTTATAAAGCTAAATTCTCAATCAGCTCAATATTAAAAAAAAAAATGACAAAAATAATTTTTTAAAAAAATCATAACAGAAAACCAAAAGAAAAAAAATCATATAGAGAAACACTGTAGAAATCCATGGTGTTTTGTGAGGAGAATTACAATTGTAATTCTCAACCAGCTCAATATTAAAAAAACTAAAATCGACAAAAATAATTTTAGAAAATATCATAACAAAAAAACTATGTTGGGAAACATTATAGCAATTGAAAGTGTTTTTTTTAAAAAAAAAAACTACAAAGCTAAATTCTCAACAGCACAATATTAAAAAAATAAAATCGATAAAGATAATTTTGGAAAAATCATAAAAAAACAAAAAAAATCATAAAAAAACAAAAAAAATCATGGAGGGAAATACTGTAGCAATTCACGGTGTTTTGTGGGGAAAACTATAGTGCTTTCCCCACATGTTTCAAAAAAAAATCATGTGAAAAAACACTGTAGTAATCCATTCTGTTTTAAAAATAAAACTACAAGGCTACATTCTCAACTAGTTTAATATTAAAAAAAATCGACAAAGATAATTTTAGAAAAATCATAAAAAAAAACCATGTGGGGAAACATTATAGCAATCGAAAGTGTTTTTTTTTTAAAAAAAACTACAAAGCTAAATTCTCAACCAGCACAATATTAAAAAAATAAAATCGACAAAGATAATTTTGGAAAAACCACAAAAAAACAAAAAAAATCATAAAAAAACAAAACAAAAAAAAACAGAGTGAAACACTGTAACAATCCACAATGTTTTGTGATGAAAGTTATACTTGTAATTCTTAACCAGCTCAATATTTAAAAAATAAAATCGACAAAGATAATTTTCAAAAATATCATAACAACAAAAAACAAAAAACATGTAGGGGAAACATTGTAGCAATCCACAATATTTTAAAGAAAAAAAACTAAAAAGCTAAATTCTCAATCAGCTTAATATTAAAAAAAAATCGATAAAGACAATTTTGAAGAAAAAAAATGTGGGGAAACACTGTAGCAATTCACAGTATTTTGTGAGGAAAGCTACTGTCAAGGCAAAAAAAATAGTTATTTAAAAGAGCTAATTGGTCTCTTTTCAAGTAAATATTTTTTAAAAATTTCGGCAGAATTTCCTTTGTATTTTCAATATCAAGTTATCGACTCAGAATCAAAACATGTAAATAATAACCACAAACTCATCCCAATATAATTAAGCATCACAACTCTATTGAACACATCAATTTCCATATCCCCTGTAGTTTATATATATATATATATATATATATATATATATATATATATATATATATATATATATATATATATAGAGAGAGAGAGAGAGAGAGAGATTTAAAACTAATTTATTCATTATAACATTAATTTCTTAGGACACAAACACATTCAAATATAAATAAAACAAAACTATATTACTATTTAAAGTAAGGATGTTGTTCTTAATTACATACCCGACAAAAGAATAATTTAAATATTTTAAAATTTCTTAACATTCAAGCGATATAAAACATAATATCAATACTTCCAATACAAAAATTAACTCAAACAAGGATTTTCATCTATATATCTACTTTCTAGCTCGAGAGTGCGAGTTACCTAACAACATATTTATATAACATGTGAACATTTGGTAAAAACTATAAAATTTACACTTATTAATAATACACACTTTAAATAAGGATTATTTGAAGCATACACAATAATATACGCACTAACTCATTAAATGAAGTACTTATCGTCAATATATTAATTTAATTTAAATTTTATTTTTTTGTCAATCCTTTACTAGATATCTAATATTATTATTGTATTAGATCCAAATCTCTTAGGTTTTGCAGCCCCGCCTGGCCCAAGAACACTTGGGTCAGGCATCCAGACCCAAGGTTAATGAGTTCGGTGTCCAGACCCAACTATTTATATTATAAATATTATTATTTTTATTATAATTAATATTAAAAATATTATTATTTGTATTATAAATATTATAAATATAATAATTAATAAATTTTAAAAAATATTTAATATTAACCATAAATTTGATTTGAAGAGTAAACTTAAAAATTATTATTATTATTATTAAATTGAAAAAAAATTATTATCAAAGAAAAACCATAAATTTATTTTTGAATAGATTAAAAAATATATGAACTTAGTCAAGACAAATTTTATATTATTATTAATATTATAAATATTATTGTTGAGTCTGATATTATAATAAGATGCAAAACTTTTAGATTTTTCTTTGTTGATAAACTCAACACTTTTAAATCTTAGATATTTTTTATTAAAAAAAAAAGTTGCCCCAAGTTGCGGGACACAACACCTAACTAGTGTGTGTGTGTATTAATACCATTTAGTTATAATCAGATCCAAAACTTTTAGATTTTTCTTTGTTGATAAACTCAACACTTTTACATCTTAGATATTTTTAATATTTTTTATTAAAAAAAAAATTGCCCCAGGTTGTGGGACACAACACCTAACTAGTGTGTGTATATATATATATATATATAATACTATTTAGTTATAATCAGATCCAAATCGTTTAGATTTTTCTTTGTTGATAAACTCAATACTTTTAAATCTAAGATATTTTTAATATCTTTTATTTAAAAAAAAAAAAAAAGTTGCCCCAAGTTGTGGTACACAACACCTAACTAGTGTGCGTCTATATATATTATCATTTAGTTGTTTTTCTTTCCTTTGATTTTTTATTGTAAACGTGCATAGGACCACCCCCCAATTTTTACAGAGGATTCAATAAACAACAAAAAAAAAATTTGTACTTCTCAGCAATTTCATGATATTTTCAGCTATTAGAGATAAAAAGCTTTGAATATTTTATTTTAAAATATCTTAAACTATAGATGTCACATCCGTCCAATTCATATAACGTAAGATCATTTTTTTTCTTCTAATAAGACGAAAGAGAGAGTAATTAGACCAATATAAATAGAGTATATTGCCACACTATGCCTCGAAATGCATAATTGAGATGCAATAATAATTAATTAAGACAAGCATGGTTAGTGCAAGTATTCTCATATGCATAATAATAGTACTTATGAAAGTGGAAAAAGGAATATTCGTGAGTTGATCTTGATAATTTTTTTTGAACTCTTTAATGTGACATAATAAGTTTTATTTTTCTAGTTAGAGAACAACGTATTGGAGCTAACGTGAAATCCGCTTAAAAACTTGCCGGTTTAGATAAATATCTAATATGTTTGTCCATCAAAAAATTTATTTTGTAAATAGTTTTAAAAAGATATGTTGTTAATTTTCTGGACTTAAAATTTATATATATTGATATTATTTTATATTTAATTTTATTAATTAAAATAAAATAATAAGATTCAAATTCATTTATTTATTATCAAGATTTCGATACTTTATAAAAGAATAATTGTAATTCAAAAACTTAAATGGGAGGCACAAATACTGTCTTCTCTTCTATCAATAACAATCATTATATGAAGTACAAATCCGTAGATACAAAGATTTTATCGCCGCCCTAATTCTTGTCAAATCCTCGTCATCCCAATATTTATGCTCCGAAATTCAGGGCACTGAGATTGATTCCAATATGGGTATTATCAAGTCTCAACCCTTTTAAAATCGAACGGTGCCTAATGATACATTATTAATTAAGTACTAATTAAGCCGTACCTAATGATACATATTATTAATTAAGTACTAAGCCGTACCTAATTATACATTATCAAGTACTGAGCCCTAACTAGATCGATGTTATGATCTCTGATAAAATGACGGCATGAAAAGGACTAATTCAGTTCTTTAACGATCGATAGATACCACCACCATCCAAGATCATTGTCAATGGGCGGCATGGGTTTTGCCGCATGGTAGAGTAGATATTAATATCGAGCAATTTGCAGTTTTCAAATGAAACGGATGCTCTCGTGATCAAATAGAATGGCCAATTAATTTGCGGCCAGCTAAACTTTTTGATCAATGGCTGGCTTGGCTTGGTGTCATCCTGTGTGACTGAATAGGTTCCAGCAGGGTTTAATTAGGAGGCCATATAAATTGATGGATTAAAAAATAAAATAAAAATTGGTCTCTCTTGAACTAAATCTAAGGATAAACTTAAATCACTAATTATTAACATGTTAGTGTTTTTGTCTACTTAAATCACTAATTAAAGCTAAATATTAGGTTTATCATAATATTTTTCGACCTAGTTTTTACATATAAAAAATAAATACTTTCTAATTTAGTTCTAGGTAGTTCTTACATGTGAGTTTTGGATTTGGTATATATATATATATATATATATATATATATATATATATATATATATATATATATATATATATATATATATATGATCTGGTTTAAACTCACAATTAACACAAGAAACCACGAGGATCACACACTCACCTGTAATCAAATGGCAAAATACATTCACTCATGAGGTATTTGGACACAAGCCCTCCTGCTATATACACATGCTGGCTCGTGTCTTGATAATCTATTGCCATTTTATAGGAAACAAGAGAGAGAGTGGGATTAATGCCTGTTGAAGTCAACTCAAGACATAACATGGTGACGAATATTAGCCCGTACTATATACATCACTTGTTTAATTACTTCTTGATTCCACGACTATATATATATATATATATATATATATATATATATATATATATATATATATATATATATATATATATATATATATATCTGGAAGGAGACTATTTCATTTGGATTAATTAAGGCAATAATTGCAAGTACTTAGTTAGTGACCTTTCAACCAATATTATCTGGAATATTTATCTTACAAATTAAAAACATCTAGTCACAAGATCACACTCAACTTGTTTTTTCGTTTTAAATAACGATGAATCCAATGTCTTACGCCTCAATTAATCATTTAAATTTCATTTTTTAAGAAAACATTAATAAAAAGTCAAACATTAACATTAGAGATGTTAATTTCATCCATGATAAACGCTAGCCCGATTTAAATAGATAGTAAATTTTATAGATAATTTTGAATTGAGTGAAACTCTAAGATGATAATAAGTTGGGTTTCAGGTTGATTATAGATACTACCCAAATCATCCTAAAAGCTTAAATTTTTAATAAAATTATATTTAATTATATAAAATAATACATAAAAAAAATAGAGTCAGGATATGAATATTTAAAACTCAATCGAGTTAGATTCGTGTGTTCAAAATACATATCTATAGACTTTTGAATTTGATATAAATAGTTATTTTATATTAGAGTTAGTACAAAACTTGATTCATGAAAATCCATGGTAATAAACACAACGAACACAAATTAGAATTTTCCTAACTTCTAGTACATTTTGCTAATATTCTTATCAAAAGAAGTATATCTAAAATTTCCGTACAAGCAATGAAGAATGACAAATTCTTGTATTATTAAACATTAGTTTCTTTATTGTTAGTCTCTAAAAAAACCCATGTTCTTGTTTTCTTTCCTTTGTTGACATTAGAGATGAGTCCAGATAATATATATATATATATATATATATATATATATATATATATATATATATATATATATAAAACCCTAGTGAAATTAACTATTTTTGGCTTCAAGCAAAAGTCGGCAATATTTTTTCCTAGTACATTATGCAACCATATATGCATAGAACATGCCATAATTACTATTTTAACATTTGAGATGAACAATAATGATGCAGACAAAATTATATATAAGGAGACAACATGCACCGATAAGTGCAAGACAAAATCTTTCAATTCGCAACTACTAAGAAATATAGCTAGAGAACCATCATCAATATCAATGGCTACTTCAAATCCAAAGCTCTTAATCATTTCCATCTTCTTCATTATCCTTTCATTCTTAACACTTCAAGCTGAATCCGTAGTAAAAGAGGGATGTGAAGAAGAAACAAGCTCTTGCAATGACAAAGCTAAAGCTTTAACCCTAAAGATAATAGCCATAGTCTCTATCTTGGTTACTAGCATGATAGGTGTAAGTGCACCTCTTTTTACACGTTCAATCCCTGCTTTACACCCAGATCGAAGCCTTTTTGTGATTGTTAAAGCCTTTGCTGCTGGTATCATTCTTGCAACTGGGTTCATGCATGTGTTACCAGATTCTTTTGATATGTTATCTTCAAGTTGTTTGCCAGAAAATCCATGGCACAAGTTCCCTTTTACTGGGTTTTTAGCAATGTTATCTGCCATAGTGACACTAATGGTGGACTCATTGGCCACTAGTGTATATAGCAAGAAGTCTAACGTTGGAGTTAACCCTGAGAGCATTACTCATGGTGCTGAACCAGATCGAGAGATGGCTTCTAACGTTGGACATTTCCATGGCCATGGACACCATTATGAGGACAAACTTGCTAGTGGTGCAAAACAATTGCTTCGGTACCGGGTTGTTGCCATGGTTAGATTTCATGACTTTGTTTATTCTTCAATCATATGCTTCTAAATTGAATACTAACAAGTAGGGAATCACAAAATTAACCCCTAAGGTATTAGTCAATTGGGTCCATGAATTTTCAGACAATTTGCAATTGGGTCCTTTATTTTTCATGTTTGCAATTTTTTTCCCTTCAAATTCTCTTCAAAATGGAACAATTTGGTTCATAAATATGCAAATTAAATGGAAAGTATTAAGAGACAGGGATAGGAAGATGCAATTAATAAACACTCGAAATGTTAAGGATCAATTTGATAAAAGTTTCTCGTTGGGAATCAAATTGAGGTTTTTCCTGATAATTATAATGGGATGTGAAAAATCGTTCATATTTATACTATTTCATTTCATCATTTAAATTTTTTATCCTCTTCTTTCTTTATTTAACTTGATTTACATCCTTTTATTAATTTTTATTGATTTCTTATATCACATATAAACTATTCATTTCTAGAAATACATTTTAGACTGGATTATTAATGTCTGTACGTGTATAATATCATAAAACTAATATAGGTAGATACATTAATAAATAAATATTTAAATATAAATTTTATTCCCCTGTAAAAACCCTCTTTAAATTGATATAGGTAAATACATTAATAAATAAGTAAGTAAATATTTTGAGACAATCTTTAATAGATAGTACAAACAAAAGGTTTTTTTTTTTCAAAATAAAAAGATTACCAAATTTCCACTTAGAATTCTAGATTTATTTTTGGACTCAAAAACAATTTTTGGAAAATAAATTTCCACTATGACTGGCTATTCTGTAGTGACAATTTTTGAAAAATAAGTTTCCACTATGACTGGCGCTTTCAAACACCAATATTTAATAAATTTCCACTTAAAATTTATGTAGTGACAAATAAATGGTCCTCGTGATTATCTATAGAGATGATCTATAGCTAGGTCACACAATAGTAAATAAAAATCTCGAAGCTCACTCTTTCCATTAAGTTAGTGCAAATTAACAAATATATTCATAAGAGCCGGTCGATCAAGGGACGGAGCCAAGTTATATTGTGAAATATGGCCAATTGACCCCTATGAATTAATATATATATATATGGTCAACTAAACATTTATTATAAAGTCAGTGAGATCATGGGGAAAAAAGAGAGATCATTAGTAAATTATTTTATTAATAACATGTTTCTTTTGTTTTAGCGTTAAAGTGATATTGTTGAATTAATTTGTATATAACAAATGGCTTACGTAACTTTTCAATTTGTTAAAAATAGGGCCATTATTAATTTTAATGGGTGGAAAGGTAGGTTATAGTTTTTTATATTCATCATTTTTATTTTTATTTTGTTTATCGGAAGGCTCATTAAACATTGGACGGGACGGTCATCTTCCATTACATAATAATTAAATAAATAAAAAAACACAAACACACACATATGTAATAATATAGAAGTTAATTCAAAATATATTAGAAGAAATACAATGTTTTCTAATAACTTGATCCTTTCTTTTCTTCTTAACTTCATAAGTTGCCATCATGAATTCTTAGCCATATTCTTAGCTATCATGGCTGGTTGCAGGTATTAGAATTGGGCATCATTGTGCATTCAGTAGTGATAGGCCTCTCTCTTGGAGCCTCAAGCAACACTTGTACAATTAAGGGCCTTGTGGCTGCTCTTTGCTTCCATCAAATGTTTGAAGGAATGGGTCTTGGTGGTTGCATTCTCCAGGTAATTTATATATAAAAAAAAAACCCCAAAAAACCTCTATAAACTCTTATAATTCACGTTCACAATCACAGTCAATGATATTTTATTGGCATAACATATATTCTTTGTGTCAATTTAAATAGGCTGAGTACAAGCCTTTCAAGAAGGCAGTCATGGCATTTTTCTTCTCAGTAACAACTCCTTTCGGGATTGCACTTGGCATTGCACTGTCCAAAATGTACAAGGAAAACAGTCCTAGTGCTTTGATCACTGTTGGTTTGCTCAACGCATCATCTGCTGGACTCTTGATTTACATGGCATTGGTTGATCTCCTAGCTGCCGATTTTATGGGTCCAAAATTGCAGGGTAGCATTAAGCTCCAGGTTAAGTCTTACATGGCTGTACTTCTGGGAGCTGGCGGCATGTCTCTAATGGCGAAATGGGCATGAAATGGTTCGTTAGTTTCTCGTGGAAGAATCTGTCAAGTCTCCCATGTCATATTATTACTCCAAAACTGTGTCTTCTGTACGACTTTCCTTAAAAGTTGAGTATGTTTTTTTTTTTTCCCTGTCATGTAATTAATATTATATTGGCATGGACGCAGAAAATGTCGTAGCAAAGGTCGCTGTGGCACTTGACGCCTGTATCAAAAGATAAGCCACAGATTACGAATTCTAAGGCCGTGAATAACAATAGTCCTATAAACTTTACTAAGTCTGGGATGTCTTTGGCTTTAGAACTTTGTCCTTCAATTACTTTTTACAGTTCTTTCAAAATCTACTCTATACCCTAAAGTATATTTACTTTCATTTATAATCAAATCAAATTTATTTCTAAAGTAAAAATTCCAAATATTTTATTTTATTTATTTTTAATTAAAACAACTGTTCTCGTACACTGCAATAAAAAAATAAAGCTCTCTCTCTCTCTCTCTTGAAGGAAAATATATGAAATGTATTTATAAATAATATGAAGAAATACTATTTCGATTTTATATAAAGTTTGATTCCTAATTGAAATAGTTACTTTTTCTACTTTCAATTATATAAAACAAATATTATTTTACTAAAATAAAAACTAAGAATGGAAAGCTGACTCATCGAGATTTAATATTTAGGAGATACAAATCCCATATATAAAATGCTTATTGTTAAAACGTTTTCATAAAAAATATCAAACATTTAATTTAATTCAATAAATATTTGGATTTATTAAGATTAAAACAATTTATTAATATTAATGAAAACATCAACATCTAGTTGAATAAACCTAATTAAAGGTAATTTTACCAAATAATTGAAGATTTTAGAGACTCATGGCCTGTATGATCATCTCAGAGAATGGCAAAACTTCCTACAGAAAAACATTATTATTGTATGGCACAAATTAATTCATCTTTGTGAAGGGTACGTATCAGAACCTCAATTAGGTTGGAAATATTAATTAGTTCACTATATATAAGGAATAATATAGCTTTTAATTTTTGAACAGGTCAAATTAATTCATCTTTGAACCATTCGTTAGTTTTTTTTTATCATTAAATATTGGCTCAATCATTCATTCAGTTTCTATTATTTATCTAACACTGACACCGGCATGTCTTTTAGTATAGCTAAAATATATAGGGAAAATATTATAGCTTTCCTCATATGTTATTGTTGATTGTTATAATGTTTATTTTATATTTGTTTTTTTATTTTTCTAAAATTATCTTTGTCGATTTTATTTTTTTAATATTGAGTTGGTTAAAAATTAGATTTGTAATTTAAAAAAAAAACATTGTGAATTGTTACAATATTTTTTTTTATATATATATTTTTTTAAAATTATTTATTAATTTTATTTTCTTAATAATAAATTGAATGAAAATTATAACTGTAATTTCTTTTTACTGTTGAAAATAATTAATATAATGGATTCCTTGGATAGTGAATCCATGAATGGTACGAGGTGAGTAGCTAAGGCAGAAGTGCCTATTATTTATTTAAACAGCGGCATCTGGAGATTTGTAAAAATTAAAAATTTAGAAATAAAAGTCTAGTAAAAAACAAGGAATGCCAGCAAACCAAACAATAAAGGCTGGCCCTTTTCTCGCATTTCTCTTGCACCATTAACACCGACAATAACAGTACTACTCCTCATTGATTCTCTCTCTCCCCTTATCCCTTAATCTTTGTTTAATGTAAGCGAAGTAGGAAAAGAAAAGGCGGGGTCTGTTATTTATTTTTTTCAGATTAGGGTTTTTTTTTACCTCTTAAACACAGTCGGATACACATAAATGGAATCATCAGATTAAATTCAATGACAGCCAGCATGGTATAGAAGCTTCATTTCTTGTCTTTTTAATTCATACCCTTTTTATTTCTTGATTCTTTTATTGTTTTTTATGTTGGTTTTGTTGTATGGATATGTTCTTTTATTTTTTTTTTTTTTTTTTGAAGTAAGTGGAGATATTTGGAGCCACAAGGGTTATTTGGTTGATTTTGATTGATGTTTGATGTGATAAATTTTCTATCTTTGCTGTTTTGGGTGGTTCTTTTTTAACTTTTTAGGGGTTGTGATTAGTAAAGTTTGAAGCTTTGGATTGATCTGTTAATTGGTGTTTTTTAGATTATGATTTAGTAGTTGCTGGTTTGAGGTCACTGTTTGACATCCTTTTTTTTTGTGTGTGTTTTAGGGGGAGTGGATGCTAAAGTTTGGATTTTTGGATCAATTCTTTGATGGTTTCACTCAAGTTTAGGGGAGATTGCATGTTGTCGATATGCAATTTACTTTGTGATTTGTAAAGAAATAGATGCTGATATAGGGAGTTTTTGGTTGCTTTGTTTACGGGTTTTAATCAGAGTTTGATATAAATCACACCTTGAAGTCATAATATCTGTCGGCTTCAGCTGGATTTTGGAGTAAATAGTGTTGAAGATGGAGGGTCAAGTAGCTTTTAGTGATGGGTCTTCAGCGAGTTTAGTTAGGGGGGAAATGAAATTGGAGGAGGACGAGGAAGATTTTCGTAGTTGTTGTGAAGATGAAGAAGTGTGGAAAGAGATTGAAGATATAGTGAAGGAAGAGCCAAAGGAAGATCTTGATGAATTTTCAGTGAAGATGTTTTTCAAGGGGATGTCAGTTGCTGAGGATGGGGGCTCTGGTTCTGGGTTCTCTGGAATTGGTGTTGTCATGGAAAGGACTGAATATGTTCCTGTTATTCAGGTGCAAAAGATGCTCGACTTCTATGTGGATGAATCTGTTGCTGACTATTTGGCTCTCATGGATGGTCTTGCTGAGGCCATGCAGAACAATATCCACCGTGTGTATGCGTTCACTGACTCTGAACTGTTATATGATCAGGTGAGTCTTTCATTAGACATGATTTTTTCATCCTATTTCTACAATGTAGACAAAACTTACTATGATTGTGTAAAACCTGAATAAACATCTCTGTGATAGAAGTGTTGCCAAAGTGTTTTTTTTTTTTTTTTTGTGAAATTACAGTGTGGTTTTGATAGTGTATTGCTGCATCAAAAGAAAGAAAACAATCTTTGTAGAAATAATTTATGGCCTCGCCATCATTATTATTGTATCTTCTCAAATCCATTTTGAAGAATTCACAATGCAAGACCAAGACATGTTTTAATTTTCCTTTTATGAATCTGGAGCTTCAAAGAATTTCTACTTTCAGTATTCTGAACAGTGGAAAGAATTTATTAGTTTGGAATCTCTATCATAGATTTAGTTCTGGACCAGCTATATTAATTATTCTATGATGTTCTTTGGCTACTGCAGCCACTCAAGTTCAGTGAAATAAATACTGGCGGTGATTCTGAATGCTATATGTTGTGCTAATTGTCTTCAGTCATTTTGATTTTTGCATCACTGATTTATTTCTCAAACAATAAGTGCTTCTCAATTATAGTTGGTGTCTCTCTTGGCCTTGATCTATGTAATAAAGATTTCACTGCCAATTCACCTTGTTTACACCATCTATTGCAGCCTTGATACCAATCTCGAGTCCAAATCCACCTGCACTCTAGTGCGACAATATAGGAGCCATGTACCTAACAGCCAATCCTCTCTATCACTCACGCGCGAAGCACATCGAACTGGATATTCACTTCGTGCGTGATCAGGTTGCCCAACGTCAACTCCAGGTTCGGTTCATCTCAAGCATAGATCAGATAGCTGATTCATTCACCAAAGCACTCCCAACTGCACGGTTCTGCAATCTCTGAGACAATCTCAATGTTCATGAGCTCCCATTGCAATTGAGAGGGCGGTATGGCACAACTGACTCTCAACAAACGGATAAACCTCAACAACCAGATAAAGAATCTTAACAAATAGATAAAGTTCAAGTTCAAAACAAACGAGAAGATGAAGATCACGGAAGCAAACCCAGAAAATAACAAACTCTTGTAAATTTAAATACTTTCAAATGTTTGTAACAGAGTTGATTTTATCCAAAAAAAAACACCCTATAAATAGAACAGCATGTGATCCTCCTAAACAAGTGAGGAAAACGTTTCTACCACTTATATATTATTTCTTAACTCTTTATTACCAACTACTAAGAAATATAGCTAGAGAACCATCATCATCAATGGCTACTTCAAATCCAAAGCTCTCAATCATTTCCATCTTCTTCATTATCCTTTCATTCTTAACACTTCAAGCTGAATCGGTAGTAAAAGAGGGATGTGTAGAAGAAACAAGCTCTTGCAATGACAAAGCTAGAGCTTTAACCCTAAAGATAATAGCCATAGTCTCTATCTTGGTTACTAGCATGATAGGTGTAAGTGCACCTCTTTTTACACGTTCAATCCCTGCTTTACACCCAGATCGAAGCCTTTTTGTGATTGTTAAAGCCTTTGCTGCTGGTATCATTCTTGCAACTGGGTTCATGCATGTGTTACCAGATTCTTTTGATATGTTATCTTCAAGTTGTTTGCCAGAAAATCCATGGCACAAGTTCCCATTTACTGGGTTTGTAGCAATGTTATCTGCCATACTGACACTAATGGTGGACTCATTGGCCACTAGTGTGTATAGCAAGAAGTCTACCGTTGGAGTTAACCCTGAGAGTAATACTCATGGTGCTGAACCAGATGAAGAGATGGCTGTTGGACATTTCCATGGCAACGGTCATGGACACCATTATGAGGCCAAACTTGCTGGTGGTGCAAAACAATTGCTTCGGTACCGGGTTGTTGCCATGGTTAGATTTCATGACTTTGTTTATTCTTCAATCATAGGAATCTAAACTGAATACTAACAAGTAGGGAATCACAAAGTTACCCCTAAGGTATTAGTCAATTGGGTCCATGAAGTTTCAGACAATTTTAGAAGAATTAGCATGTTTTCTAATAACTTCCTTTCTTTTCTTCTTAACTTCACAAGCTGCTGTCATGAATTCTTAGCCATTTCCTTTTTCAATCCAGATTTCTTGTAATCAAGATTTTCATATTCGCACAGATTTCTTAGCTTAAACATATAAAAAAGAATATATTTCGTCAAAACTTTTATTATTTAACTATAGATTGTTGGAATTGACCCCGTTCACAGACTGGCTAGGCAATTATTATAGGTTTTGAACTAATATATACAATCATGGGTGGTTGCAGGTATTAGAATTGGGCATCATTGTGCATTCAGTTGTGATAGGCCTCTCTCTTGGAGCCTCAAGCAACACTTGTACAATTAAGGGCCTTGTAGCTGCTCTTTGCTTCCATCAAATGTTTGAAGGAATGGGTCTTGGTGGTTGCATTCTCCAGGTAATTTATAAAAAAAAAAAACCCCCAAAAAACCTCTATAAACTCTTATAATTCACGTTCACAATCACAGTCAATGATATTTTATTGGCATAACATATATTCTTTGTGTTAATTTAAATAGGCTGAGTACAAGCCTTTCAAGAAGGCAGTCATGGCATTTTTCTTCTCAGTAACAACTCCTTTCGGGATTGCACTTGGCATTGCGCTGTCCAAAATGTACAAGGAAAACAGTCCTAGTGCTTTGATCACTGTTGGTTTGCTCAACGCATCATCTGCTGGACTCTTGATTTACATGGCATTGGTTGATCTCCTAGCTGCCGATTTTATGGGTCCAAAATTGCAGGGTAGCATTAAGCTCCAGGTTAAGTCTTACATGGCTGTACTTCTGGGAGCTGGCGGCATGTCTCTAATGGCGAAATGGGCATGAAATGGTTCGTTAGTTTCTCGTGGAAGAATCTGTCAAGTCTCCCATGTCATATTATTACTCCAAAATTGTGTCTAAAAAAAAAATTGTGTCTCCTGTACGACCTTCCTTCAAAGTTGAGTATGTTTTTTAGTTTTTTTTCTTATTGCAAGTTCAAAGTTGTTTTTGTTTTATAAGTGTGTCGTTTCATAATTTCTTTTAATGAAAGAGAAGTTTCATAATTTTGATGTTTCAACAATATGATATTTCGTGTTAATTAGTTTTCAGTCTTCTTTTTTCTCATTTAGTTTTTTTTTTTTCCAGTTTGAAGATAAAAAAAAAATACTTTGGAATGAGTTTAATTCTCCATCTCGGATAATCTTAAAAACACCCCTCTATACGAGCTAGGTTCAAATATACATAAAGTGAATATATATATAGCAAAGCAAAGAAAATATTTGATACAGATTTGTTAGCAGCAAATGCAACGGCAGTAGATAGCATGGGCTTGCAACCAGCCTCATTGTGAGTTAGGCTAAACTCTAGAGGAAAGAAACTATGTGCTGGGCTAGCCTAACCCAGCCTATAGCTCCATGGCAATATTTTCTATGCATTCAATTAAATAAAACAAAAAAAAACAAAAAAAAACAATTGTCATCTACAAGAGAAAAAAGAAAGAGGGAACATGATTTGGTCCAATCATTGAACTCACTTTTGGACTATTAGGGTTTCACATGGACTCAAACAAAGTTTGCTGGCCACCTTCATTAACAAATATAGGTGTGTGTTTTTATTTTCATAGCAACCTCCATCAATCATCCATGTTTATCTTATCTGCATGTCATAACCACACTACCAACCATACCCACCCTAGCCACCCAAAGAATATAGAGATTATTAGTAACACAAAGCTTTTTAATGAAACCAGCTATACAAGCTATGAATTGGACGGTTCGATGTAATTCAATTAGATTATTTTAATTCTATACATTAAAATGATATTATTTAAAAAAAATTAACTAAGATTTTGATTTATTGAATCAAATTATTGATCCACGGATCAAACCAGATCAGCTTTGAGATGATTTTCTTGAACATCTAGCTTGGAATAAAGATGAATTTTACTAGGTCCTAGTTTTACCCGCCAGATTCGTTGAGGTTTTCAGTAATATAATAAAAAGACTAAGTTGCTTATAAAAGAAAGGAGAGCAAATCCGAATAACACATCAACATCTAACATGGTCACAGCGTTTCAATGAGCTTTAGTAGTTGGATTACTATCATATTCTCACCAGCAATTATATTTTTAACCTACTCTTTGTCTGGATTATATTAAAGAAAAATATCCAAGGCATCTAACGCCTCTAATCAAGGAGTCAATGAGGCATCATGTCCCGTGGACTTGCACCATATCCTTCTTTGAAAATACGATTTAAAACAAAACCATACGTTTTTATATGGAAAGAGCACAGGGTTTCTTGATGAATTTGCATGAGAGTCTATGAGCACAGGGCTGACGCAAAGTATTAGCTCATAAAATTTCTAAACAAGGAGTTCTCCCTTGCCCTACCACTAGCAGGACGATCTGAGCTTTATATTTTTAATGCTAGCTTAAGTAGTTCATAAATTCTTTAATTTATCATCGGTTTTAAAAATATTTTTCTGGCATCAATCTGCAGATGCATTCAAAAATTTATTTTCCCAGATGCTTTAATTTCTCGATATTCAAATTCACAGAAACAGATAATCAAACATTCTTCTAACATGTAGCCAAACTTGGATCTATATATGAAGCTTGATGCTTTGCTTTACAAATAAAAAGCACGAACAAAGGGGAGTTAAAAGTATGAAGGAATCGTCTTTTGACAAGAATGAAGGAATCATTTTAAATTTACTTTCAGATTGAAGTCATTCTCAGCAAAATAAAATAAATACAAGTCAATTATCTCTGAGTTTCCGCGAAAGTAAATTAATTGAGGACTATAAATCCAATCCTCTTTGTTGACAAATTTTGAAAAAACAAATTCGAAACAATAAATGTTGTTGAATTAATGATCATCAAGCACCGAATTGTTGATAGTGATTGAGTTTCGATCATGTTCTAGCATTTAATGAATTGTGAGGTTTGGTATATTTGTTTTTTAAAATGTTTTGTTTATGGAAATATATTAAAGTTATTTAAAAAAATTATTTTAAATATCAGTATATTAAAATAATTTAAAAAACATTAAAAAAATAATTTGAAGGAAAAAAATAAAAATTATTTTTTAAATTAAAATTATATTTTAAATTTTTTTACTCTATTAAAATGACTTGAGAATACTATAAAGATAAAAAAAATTAATTTAACACAAAAAAAAAACAGTCTGATGATGAATAGAAAAGGTAGTGGGTAATCATTATTGTCTCATTTTTCAACACTTTAGTGGGAGCATAGTTACAGTCCTCTGATTATTTTTTTATAAAGAGATGTTCGGGAGGTGAAAAGGTCAAAACGAAAGCCACATTTTCCCTCGTTGAACAGGCGAAGAGCACCCATGTGCGCTTCCCTTCACAGTCCAATCTCTCTGGCTCAAGAATCTTTCATTTTATTTTTATTTAATCTTTTTAACTTCATCTTGAAACGTTTGTATTGGTTATGGAGATTTGAGAAATCAGAATAATATCCAACGAGACCAGATATCTGGATAACCACATTAAAGCTACCGACATGCATGAATTTTTTAGTGAGAGATCATAAACAACAATATAGACAACTTGTTAACAATATAATTAAACCTAATCCATTTAGCAGATTGATATAAAACTAGCAGCGGAAATTTACTTAAATTCAAGAAACTTAAATGAATCAACTTATAACTTGATTA
Organism: Populus simonii; assembly: GCA_007827005.2. Classification (NCBI taxonomy): domain Eukaryota; kingdom Viridiplantae; phylum Streptophyta; class Magnoliopsida; order Malpighiales; family Salicaceae; genus Populus; species Populus simonii. The sequence continues at coordinate 11,892,672 of CM017478.2, read as the reverse complement.
ATCCAGTTAAAACTCAGTTATGTTAATTAATCCAAATTAACCTGTTATATATAAAGAGTTGTAAACACAAGTTGAGAAGAGAATAAAAAAGAGAATATCAATGGGGTCAAATCTCGACAGGTTGGTGGAAACTTAACGATTCCGAGTGTCGAATTCTTTGCATGGTGGCATGAGATTCGTTGGTTGTTCTTATTTTTATAGTTTCCTTCAAATCAGCTGATAGCATCAGTGGTTTTATACCTGATCCTTCTCTAAGTTCTTTGATGGTCCAGGCTTTAATTTATTGTGAAAAATTGGTTGCGTTCTTCCTCAGCACCAATTGGCCTCTGCCTTGCTTTTGTAGATAATGTTTTTAAGCCATGACTGATTGATACTTTTGCTGTTTATGTTCTTAGAATCTGCAACAAAGTTGACATGACCTTGGATGATTGATAAGTGGTGAATCAGAAGGCTAATATATAGTTCTCAAAATGATTTAATTGTTTATTACAGTATGTCATGAAAAACTGGATCTGCAGCTAGCTACTCTACTGGGTTTTGCTGTTGCACAATTGAATTTCTTGGTTGCTGCACTGCTGGGTTCAGCTGGATTTTCCTATTGTTGGTTATACAAGCCATTCCGAAGATGTTGTTGAGCAGTAAAGCACTGTTCAACTCGTTTTTCAAAATATTATTTATTTGAAAAAAATATTAAGTTGATTTTTTAAGTATTTATTTATCATTTTGACATGTAAATATAAAAAAATTAAAATAACATAATTTTAATATTAAAAAAAAAAACATTTTACTTCATGTTACCAAACGCGTTACCAAATGCGTCATAAACTGTAGCTATTGTTACTTTGTGATTGTTAAATATTTTATTTAAATTAATTTAAAGCCACGACAGTGTAATTTCTATTTGTCCTCCGAAGTCTACGATGTGTTTGAACTTTGAAAAGTTCTTGAATACTTTGATTGTTTATTTTGTCGTGGTATACCATAATTATAATTATAAAATTCAATCTGAATTGAGTTTTATTTTGAATTATTTTTTATTAAAATAGGATTATTCTAATTTTTTTAAAAAATTATAAACCCTACCACCTTTTGATCCGGGTTGTCCTACTTTATAACAATGACCAGAACGTAGAGGAGGAGAGCTAGTCTCTTCTTTTCATTTTATCAAAAATCAAGTAAAAAAATTATAGGCCTGCAAGAATGCTCCTGTGGGCTTAAGAATTTACCATATCTGTTTAGAATTTAACCGATCCGAGACAATCGACTCGATGAATTATCTTGATTCATGGATTTAAATCGGTCTATAATTTTGAAAAACTTTATGTTCAGGTCAGATAATTGTATTTTTCACCCTAATAAAATCTTCCCTAACTGTTGAAAATAATTAATATAATGGATTCCTTGGACAGTGAATCCATGAATGGTACGAGGTGAGTAGCTAAGGCAGAAGTGGCTATTATTTATTTAAACAGTGGAATCTGGAGATTTGTAAAAATTAAAAATTTAGAAATAAAAGTCTAGGAAAAAACAAAGAATGCCAGCAAACCAAACAATAAAGACTGGCACTTTCCTTGCTTTTCTCTTACTCCATTAACACCAACAATAACAGCACTCCTCCTCATTGATTCTCTCTCTCCCCTATCCCTTAATCTTTGCTTAATGTAAGCGAAGTAGGAAAAGAAAGGCGGGGTCTGTTATTTATTTTTTGTCAGATTAGGGTTTTTTTTTACCTCTTAAACACAGTCAGATACACATAAATGGAATCATCAGATTAAATTCCATGACAGCCAACATGGTATGGAAGCTTCATTTCTTGTCTTTTTAATTAATACCCTTTTTTATTTCTTGATTATTTTAATGTTTTTTTATGTTGGTTTTGTTGTATGGATATGTTCTTTCAAGTAAGTGGAGAGATTGTGAGCCACAAGGGTTATTGGGTTGATTTTGATTGATGTTTGATGTGATAAATTTTCTATCTTTGCTGTTTTGGGTGGTTCTTTTTTTACTTTTTAAGGGTTGTGATTAGTAAAGTTTGAAGCTTTGGATTGATCTGTTAATTGCTGTTTTTTAGATTTTGATTTAGTAGTTGCAGGTTTGAGGTCACTGTTTGACATCCCTTTTTTTTTTGTGTGTGTGTTTTTTAGGGGCAGTGGATGCTAAAGTTTGGATTTTTGGATCAATTCTTTGATGGTTTCACTCAAGTTTAGGGGAGATTGCATGTTGTCGATATGCAATTTACTCTGTGATTTGTAAAGAAATAGATGCTGATATAGGGAGTTTTTGGTTGCTTTGTTTCCGGGTTTTAATCAGAGTTTGATATAAATCACACCTTGAAGTCATAATATCTGTCGGCTTCAGCTGGATTTTGGAGTAAATAGTGTTGAAGATGGAGGGTCAAGTAGCTTTTAGTGATGGGTCTTCAGCGAGTTTAGTTAGGGGGGAAATGAAATTGGAGGAGGACGAGGAAGATTTTCGTAGTTGTTGTGAAGATGAAGAAGTGTGGAAAGAGATTGAAGATATAGTGAAGGAAGAGCCAAAGGAAGATCTTGATGAATTTTCAGTGAAGATGTTTTTCAAGGGGATGTCAGTTGCTGAGGATGGGGGCTCTGCTTCTGGGTTCTCTGGAATTGGTGTTGTCATGGAAAGGACTGAATATGTTCCTGTTATTCAGGTGCAAAAGAAGCTCGACTTCTATGTGGATGAATCTGTTGCTGATTATTTGGCTCTTATGGATGGTCTTGCTGAGGCCATGCAGAACAATATCCGCCGTGTGTATGCGTTCACTGACTCTGAACTGTTATATGATCAGGTGAGTCTTTCATTAGACATGATTTTTGCATCCTATTTCTACAATGTAGACAAAACTTACTATGATTGTGTAAAACCTGAATAAACATCAGCAAGCTTTTCTTTTTTCTGTCTTTGTGTTTGAGGGAGGGAATGTGTCTCGTGGTCTATCGCCACCCCCCGTACCTTTAGTTGCCAAAGTGTTTTTTTTTGTGAAATTACAGTGTGGTTTTGATAGTGTATTGCTGCATCAAAAGAAAGAAAACAATCTTTGTAGAAATAATTCATGGCCTCGCCATCATTATTATTGTATCTTCTCAAATCCATTTTGAAGAATTCACAATGCAAGACCAAGACATATTTTAATTTTCCTTTTATGAATCTGGAGCTTCAAAGAATTTCTACTTTCATTTTCTGAACAGTGGAAAGAATTTATTAGTTTGGAATCTCTATCATAGATTTAGTTCTGGACCAGCTATATTAATTATTCTATGATGTTCTTTGGCTACTGCAGCCACTCAAGTTCAGTGAAATAAATACTGGCGGTGATTCTGAATGCTATATGCTGTGCTAATTGTCTTCAGTCATTTTGATTTTTGCATCACTGATTTATTTCTCAAACAATAAGTGCTTCCCAATTATAGTAGTTGTCTCTCTTAGCTTTAATCTATGTAATAAAGATTTCACTGCCAATTCACCTTGTTTACAGCATCTATTGCAACCTTGATACCAAATATCTTGTCCTGTGCATGCTTCCCATGTGGCTTTAGTTTATGTTTAACTTTTGACAGATAACAAACGAGGAGAAACTTGAGGTTCCACTTCTGATAGCACTGAGGCAAAGGATACTTGAACATGCCAGCAACCTGGAAGCTTTTGTTCTGAAACTCAGTCCCTGCTGTGATCTTGAGAGGCCATTACGCTTAGCGCAGGTAGCAGTTGGGGTCGTTTCTTTTTCATCCAATGGGAGCGAATCTCATGATAACTGCTCTATCTGTTGTGAGGATAAGATGTCACCAATGATGATAACAATGAAATGTTCCCACAAATTCTGCTCACATTGTATGAAGACCTATGTTGATGGAAAAGTACAGTCATCTCAAGTGCCAATCATATGCCCACAGTTGGGATGCAAATATTGCATTTCCATCAATGAATGCAGATCATTTCTTCCTCTCACTTCATATGAATCTCTGGAAAATGCCCTGGCTGAAGCTGATATTCACCATTCTGATAGAATCTACTGTCCCTATCCTAATTGTTCTGTCCTGCTTGATCATCGAGAATGTTTGTCAGCTAGGGTAAGTTCATCAAGTGAGTCTGATAATACCTGTATTGAGTGCCCTGTATGTCGAAGGTTTATCTGTGTGGAATGTGGTGTTCCTTGGCATTCTTCCATGAGGTGTGAAGAGTACCAGAACCTTCCATTAGAAGAGAGGGATGCTGCAGACATTACCTTGCATCTTCTGGCACAAAATAAAAGATGGAGGCGTTGTCAACAGTGCCGCAGGATGATTGAGCTCTCTCAAGGTTGCTCCCATATGACCTGCTGGTAAGTTACATGGGCACCTTTTGGGTTTCTTTCTACCTTCTGTTTTATTAGATCGTGTGTGGTGTGGTATTGGCTTGAAGTAGATAGCATGGTTGCAAAATCATCTGGTTACTCAATGTTTCATTCTTGGAAACTGAGTGGGAAATGGAACTGGGATGCTGGTAATTTATTAATTAAGATGGATTTGTTGTGATCTTGATAATTTGATGCCTTTTTATGTACTAACTATCTAATGAAAAATCCAAGCCATCATACCTTTTCTGTTGTCTCTACTAAATCATTTTGCAGAAATAATACTACTAGAGAGGACTTAAGTAATGGGAAAAGCTATTCATTTAGTTGATCCAGGTTACTTGGGAATTTTTCTTTTTGGATGAATGAAATTTGGCAGTTGATGAGGACCTTCAACAGGTCATAATATTGACTGGTATTGACACTGCAGAGCAAGTGGAAATGTTCAAATCCTTTTTTTCTGTTCTGGCTTTGGAAAAGTCAAATGCCTTGCCTAGATGATCATCCATATGGAGACTGCTTTGAGGAGATACTATCGGTTCAGTTTATGTTTAGTCTTGCATTTACAGTTGAGATCAATAAAAGCTAACTTACTATTAAGCTTTGGTCATATCTATGGCATTCTTGACTTTAGATCATGTAAGATTGGTTTGCCTGAATCCTTTTCTTGTGCAGGTTAACAATCGCTTACATTTTACATATTAAATTGGTAATAAAGAGGTTGCATTTGCTTCCTTTACTCTGTGGTTTTTGAAGTTCTTAACCCCAAATCTGCTTTCTTTTCCTAGGTGTGGGCATGAGTTCTGTTATTCTTGTGGTGCTGAATATAGGAATGGGCAACAGACCTGTCAATGTGCCTTCTGGGACGAAGAAAATTCCGAAGATTTGGTCACCCAGTCAGCTCAAGAATCAGAACAATGGGCATGGGAGACTTATAACTCACTACCCATGCTTATGGATGCTTACTCAGAACAAGAGAGGTCACAGCTGGCACTAATTCAAAGGTTCCTTGCTGGGGGTTTCAGTCTGAGTGATCACCATCCATACCAATCTCCGCCCAGCTGTACAGACTCATATGTAGATGCCATGAAGGATCTTCATCAGCTTCCTTGGCTTGAGAGGTTTGTCTCTGTAATAAGCGACAACTACTACGAAGACTATATATCCAATGAAAGCTAATATAGGAGTGCTAATAAACTAGGAAAAAAGTTGCATATCTTCTCAACCTTAAGGGAGGTAAAAGAGCATCTCACTCTATTTACTCCATTTGCACCTACACGGGAATTGCAGAAATTGGGACTTCTCTTTCCTTCATAGCCTTTTCATCATCTCTGCCGGACTATATGTGATCTTTAAGGTCCATAATATGGAAGCAGAATGAATGCTTGAGAAGCATTCTTCTTGAAAGAAACAGAAAATAGATAAAACATTATTACATAGTAAATTGAAAGAAAATTAAACAAAGTTTTCCCTTTTTCTCTACTGTGAATTGTAGTAATGAAGGAAAGCTTTCACTTTTAGTGCTTGGAAGTTAATGAAACAATTAGTTAAATCGAGCTTGTTAAACCATGCAAAGCAATATGCCACTGTTTGTTGCATCAATCAACACTGTTTTTTTCTTTTGCTGTTATTCCTGAGAATTTTGATATGAAATCAATAGGTTCTTGTTCCCATCTTGGGTAGGGTTAGGACAGTAGATTCTCTTTGGACCAGAAACAAGTTGCTTAAGGTAAGCTTTAAGCCTCTAAAGTGGTCATGGATATGACCTTGGAAGATGGCAAGTGATGGGGAGGTTGTCATTTTATTCCTTTCTGTGATAACTCTTTGTTATCTCTCAAGTCATTTTGCATTTGTGTAGCCACATTAGCATCCCAAAGATTTACCTAACATCATAGCTTGGTGTGAGGTGGGATTAGTAAATGCCATGCACGGAATTGTACGGAGGTTTTTTTGGCAGGATTGGAGTCTCGATGATTTTTTTTTTCAAATATGAATTAGAATCAACATTTATATATCATAGCAACTTCAATCTTAACTATGATAGGAAGATCCAATCTTATGCTGCAGCTTATTATTCAGAAGAAAATGTTTTCCTGCAGTAGTTATAACTGTAGCAAGTAAAACTGATTTTTCTTTATAAAAAAAATAGCAATTTCATCTTGAATATTGAAGTGGGAATTGCTATAACATGATTCAGTGGCCGCATCTGAAGTTTCTAATAAATCCTGGCACTGTGGGGAGGACCACCACAATGAGCAAGTTATTTCTGATTCAAGACACCACCCGACGAAACCTCACGCTTCAACCTCCTGAGTGAAAGGTCTAACACAACGAGTAATCCCAGCTGGCTTTTCTTCAAGAAAAAACAAAAAAGCGATTTTACAAGAAATCAAGTATATTGCAAGCTGAAGCATGAAATTTATCCAGGAAAAAAGCAGCAGCAATTTATAAAATACAAGTAGACAGGACAATAACACAACCTAAGATTGTTAACATTTAGAAATAAACAGAAACTAGAATCCCAATATTTACTCTAGTGAGGAGGATATTGCCCTCAACATGGGACAGCAGGCATCTCTATATCAACATGGAGTTACACATAACTAGAGAAAATAACAGCCACCAATACCAATTCCAGAAAGCAGATATCAAAAACCCTAAACATGATGATGTTGAGAAAAGTAAAAATCAGCACTGCAAGGCCTCACTGAATGTTAATATGAATTACTCACGAATGATATTGAGCAAGGTCCATTAGTATTTAATTTGTGCCTGGCTAAAAAGCATGTGAAAAAAAGAGACACCTGAAGAAGGAAATAACTAGTCACTGCTGTAATTAATTTACTTAAATTAATATAACGATCATATATTGATTTTCATTATTGTTTTTATATATTATTTTCATTTCTCTAAACCACTTTAATTATATCAATAACTTAATTTAAATAGATAGAGTTCGGAATAATGAATATTCTTTTGAATACCATAGATTTTTAACTTCAAGTCAAATAGTTATGAGATCCAACCTAGAAGTCAATCTAGCCAAAAGCCTACACGGTTTGAGGAAAAAACATGCTTGGAATAACGTTGTTTTGGTTAAAAAAAAAACTCGGGTTTTTTCATTAAACACATAGGGTTAATAAAAACAATTTTGAAATAAATTTTTATTTTTTAAAATTATAAAGGATATAAAAATATGTTCCCTATATCTTCATTGTCCTAGAGATTTTAGATGGAGTGAGATTGTTTTAATTTTTAGAATAAAGTCAATGGCAAGAAACATATTCATTCAAAAAAATAATTAAGGTTGCTATCACATTATCGTCCATGATAAACCCTTGAACAAAGAAACTTCATCAATCATCTAAAAACCAAGACAGCGGACCAACAAAAATTCCTTTGCAGGCTGGACATCATTGGACCCACAAGAGAATTTTATTCCTTGATTATTTCAGAGGAAATGGAGGAAGGCGACTCCTTTAACCTTTTCCTTTCTGTATCGCCCTTGAATCCCGGAGACAAAAAGGAAATTATGGAAGGCACAGCAGGAAAAGGAAGAAGAAAGGCACGGCATTGGCATGAGATGGGAGAAACTTGAGTTTGACAAATTCATAAGACAACTATATCGACAAAGATACATGAAACATCATCATAGCATAAAACAATGTGTCGCTCTGTAACATGTCCTGTGGATAGAATGTCATAAAATGACACCATATCTAAGACAGGACGAATGCAACTTCACAAGATGTTGCTGAGATTTCTGTGAGGCAGGTCATGATCAGAAGTTGGATTTAATCAAATAAGGCAACAGCACATACCTTGATAATGATTTCCTGCAATGTGGAGCTTGAAAAGAGCTCTGAATCTCTACTCTCTGCATGAACATCAGACTATGTACAATTGAAATAGTATTCTATGAATTAAACCCTCAAAATTACACAGGCAAGTGCAGTAAACTATTGAAGAACACCGTTCAACTCTTAAATTTCCATTTCTGTTCTTTTTACCCGTTCTACTAGTCACCAAAACCAAGCATTGCAGAAATGGGTGATATCCAGTCATATAAATCCCTGGACTTCACTAAAGATTTCTGTTAGGACTGGTAATACTCTTTCGGAAATTGAGGGCAGCACACGCAGCATCCAAAGATGAGAAAATATTCAATCTCTATGAACATAAGTGAATTAATAGAAAAAATTTAAATAACAGAAAAAATGAAAAGTATACTTAATCTGGTCTAAAGTGCTATCCTGACATTCTATATCCTTGTTTCTCTGTACAGAAAAAACTTTCAAAACTATACCACCCAATTTCCTCGCGAACTCGATTAAGGTTCTGAATTGAAGTGTCTGTAGCAGGATGCATTCCATAATCTTCAACAGGAGATGATATTAGAACCATAGCTAATTGCTTTGAGGCTTGAATCAGACATATTTGTCATCCATTTATGAGGACCATTGGATTCCCCCAATATATTGTATGCATATGAAGGCCATCTTACATCCACGCCACACGAGCTTGAGACGCCCATTCTAGTCATCTTCTGTGTTCTCTCAAGAGCTATGAGGCTTGAAAATGTTGAGAAACTATTCCCGACAAATACATCAGCCTTTGAGCAAACTTCATAATCTATTGCTGACTGAATGAGATATGGGTATTTCTTGTAAATTCCATCAACACTGAGCTTCTTCTTCTCAACAGGAAGCAAACCTTCCTTCCACCCGGTGAGTATAGAAGAATCTTCAAGTAGACTATCTGCCACAGCAAGATAAACAACAATAGGACTTTTTAAGCCAACAATGTTCCCTACTCTCTCCATGATCTCCTGCTTGCTACTGCAAATTTCACTAACATTTAATCTTTGCTCTAACTTCTTACAGTGAATCATCCAATCTATCTCTATTCTCATGTGAACCGCCACATAAGGCACTGGCTGCAACAAAGAACTATCAGGATCAACACCACTCTGAGCAGACTGAGATTTGTTCCTCATCTCTTTTCCTACTTCTCTAATCTTTGACACAACTTTATCCGCCTCTTTAGCTATCTCATCAACCAAAACCAAGCATTCAAAGACCCTGGCATAGTCCTTAACTGGCCAATGATCATGCCACAAAAAGGGGTTCTTCCCAACTATTCTTATTACCTCGTATCCATTAAATGAATCCTCGCTAAACTCTTTCAATTGATCCAAATCCCTCTCAACTGTCCACTTCCTCCCACTTCCCTTCTGAAGCTCATACACTCCAGTCCGATTCCGAAGATCTGAATAACGGCCCAACTGCACAAATCCATTACAGAGGGCATTAAACCTCTCAAATTGAAACACCTTGTCGAAGGAAATAGGCTGGAGGCGATCTATTTCCTTATAGAACAGGGAAGCACTTAAACTAGGCATTAGCAGAGTCCGGTTCAGCATTCTAGCAGTTAGACAAGCTCTCGCAAATGCTATCTTTTGATTGTTTAGTCCCCATACTATCTGAGGAACTTCTAAGAATTTATCTTTACGAATTCCATTATCAGAATCCAAGGACAAAGATCGGCTATGAATCAAATCAAGATTGTTTTTATCTATCCCACCATAGCCAGAGAATGAAGGAAGCAGCACAACTCTAAGAAACAGAGCAATCACAATCAAAGCAAGACCTTTACACGTTATAGAATTCAAGTTTCTGCCGAAGAACATTGGATACTTGCAACTAGAGGGCATGTCCATCTAAGATTCCCCTCACCAAACAATCAAACCACTCTTTTAACCAACATTCTTGCTGACAAAATCGCAACCAGCCCAGTTCAGTTACAATTGTATAAGCACATACCCCAAATATCTATCACTCTGAAACTTAAATAACCACAGCTTTCTAATCCCCATCTCTGGAAATCATTTGATCAGAAGCTTGCTTTTCACTACACATCAAAAAATCTGCATGACCAGGAGAAGAGAAAAAAATAATCAGAACCCGTTTAAACACTATAGCACAGAATTCATCAATTTCATGAATATGCCACACATCCAAATAGCATTAACATATGACTGATTACCATATTACAATTTAAGAAAGAGTGGCCATTCAAACTCAGATGCCAAATTCAAACCAAAGCACAAACAAGAAGCATGTGACTCCATTAAAAAAAGCGCACTCTTATGAAGATCAGAAACCAATAAAGCCCATATCTTTACTCGGTCAATGTTCTGGATAGAAGCAAACAACAGATAATCCAAAAAAACAACGATAACAATGCCAAGCTACAAGAAAGAAAGAGACACATGGGAACAGATTTTGCATGATGTCTCACCTTTGAAACCTGAATAACAGAGTGGTTCCAGGAAAGATACAGTCTTTTAAATCCAAATTGGTGTTGGTGTCAGATAACAAAAAGACTCAGAATTTTCTTCAAAACCCCAGATACCAAAAGAGGGCCAACAAGAAAATAACAAGATGATGATGATCATGCATGAACAGGAATCTGAAAAAAACTGAATTCCCCTGAACCAAAAGCAAGACAACCCTTCAACATCATGACAACAATGAACTCAATATCACCCTGACCCTTTTGTCTAAGATTTTCAAAGAAGGAAAAAATAAACAAATAAAAGGAAAGGAATCTGCAGTGGTTGATGATTAGGAAAAGGAAAAAAAAAAGGACTTGAAAGGGAAGTGATAATGGAGAAATTTTAGAGTATATATTGAATGAGTAGCCTTTCATGGTAATATATATATTGAAATAAAAAATATTTTTTTCTTATTTTTCTCTTTTTTTATATTTATTATTCTTATAAAGCAAGTATTGATAATTATTTCTTTACTATTGTAAATTTTCCCTTGAGAGTTGAGAAAGGTGATGATATGGTAGGCTTTTACTACCTAATCATTTATATTGTTTATAAATTAAAAGGCACACATTTTTATTTTTTTTTCAATTTCTAGTACTGCTTAATAAGTTATAATCATAATAATTTCCCATAATAAATAAATAAATTGGGACTAGACAAGAGAAGGGAAGGTCATTTTGCTGCCAGTTGGGGTATACCTTGGATTTTTAACTACGAGTTAAAAAGCTGAAAAAATACATTAACTATTGCAATTTTAAAATCACGCATGTAAAATTTTAGCGTCTCGAGTAACTATGCTATTTTTATAAATAAGTCTACACCTATATGCTATTTTAGGTAAATGTGCTGATTTTTTTATTAAGAAAAAATCGTATATTTTGCACTTTGCTCTTGTGAGTTTGGGTGGGTATTTTCATGTGGGGTTACCATTTACCTAGAGTGAGTGCCTTGCATACTAGTTTGCAAATACACCCTTGTTATTGAATAAAGAAATGATTTTGACGCTATTGGATTTACTATATACAATATTCAGTCAAAAGAATATGTTAATTTTTAGGCAATTTCTTCCCTTTTTTGGATTGCTATATCCATTACTGTTCAACTCCGTTTGATTTTGCCACCCATTTTTCAACACAAAGCTGGTAATTCGCTGGCCTTCCCTGGTTTGCTTCTGGGTCACGTTGAGCTTTGACCATGGCCAACAGACGAGTTGCAGCATATTTGAAGCACAACCCATGACTGATTGTCTTCTTGAGTGAGAAGACAGCTTACAGTTCAAAGCATTGAACCAAGAAAAGCAGAGAAGGATAAGTTTTAAAAACTATCAACTTGTGCCGAAGCATCGAGAAGAGAGGGGACAAATCTTGAACTTGAGCATGCATGCATGAGAGAATTCAGAAAACAATATATAGGTAAGCATGCTACCCATCTCATTCTTTTACCCTTTGAGTTGATTAATTTCAATGCACACAAATTAATTTTAAAATACTATTAATCATCAAAAGATTCAGTTGTTTTTTGACCTAAACTCAAGTATTGAAATTTGAATCACCTGAACAACCAAAGAGGGAAGAATGGGATGCAAAAAAGCCAAGAAAATAAAATGTGGTGGGAAAATGGGGGGGGGGGGGGGGGGGGGTGATTGAACACAAAGCACCATTTGGAAAAGGGTCACCATTCTTCTACATCAAACATGTAATTAAAATCTTGAATATGGCCAGTCTTGCTTGATGATTGTTACCAGCCTACAAGTAAAACAACAAGTTGGAAAGCATCAAGCCACCCTTCCACCTTTTCAATGCTGTACAAACTTCTGTGATGAAAAAAGAAAAGGCAATAGCCGATAGGAGAGGCCATTGTTGACAGCTGATATATCACGAATCATCCTTTCCATGATAATGTGGACGAAGGTGGAGGGCTCCCATTTATGATGTTGATGGGCATGGGAAATACAAATGGCGGAAATTGCAAGGAGGGATAATGGCCAAGTGAAAGGACATAACCGCAAGTCCAACCTTAATTTTCAGCAGCAGGAAATAAATAAAATAAAAGCAGGAGAGAGAAGGTAAGTCCAACCAAACTGTCGTTCTCAGGGTACAAGCCTGCCACATGGATATACACGTGCAAGCTTATGGAGAGTATTTTTCAGATGACAACTGACACCATGAATCTTGCCTGTCGTTTTATTCGTTCGATTTCCCCTTTTTAGTGGGTTTACTCGTGTTGCGCCTTAAAAAAAATTGATATTCATAATTTAAGATAATTTAGATTAAATTAATTAAAATATAATCTAAGATATAAAATAAAAATACCCTCATAAAGAAAAAAAATTCTAAAATTCAAAGCCTAACAATCGAATGTTAAAGATTAAAAAAAAATACAACGCCGAAAAAAAATACCTGAGTTAGCTTGGAGTAACTTGACGAGTTAACAGTCTATGATATAAGATCAGAATAAAAAAAAATCAAAAGAATGACCTAGTAAGAAAACAAAGTTTAATGAAAAAATGTCAAAAAAATCTTGAGTGAATCTAAGTTAACTTTACCAAATCGAATAAAAAAATCAAATTGAATAAAATGCCCAAAGATAAAATTGAAATAAAAATCCAAACTTCAAAACGCATCAAAAGCCAAATAAACAGTAATTAAAAGAAGAAGAACCATAATTGATAAGATTACAAATTGAAGGACACAATTGTTTTTTTGAAAGTTCAAGCGTATTTTTCTTGGAAATGAGAGAAGAAAGAAAAAACATCCACCACAGCCTAACTAAACCTTTCTTCGTGAGCACGCCCCACACCGCTGGAAAGAGAACGACGCATCACAGCGGAAGTAGGACTTTGGCCACTACACAGTCCCTCTTGCGCCACTTGAATTGCGCTGAATAGGGGTGAGCAAAAAAACTGAAAAATTAATTAAATCGAAAAAAAAACTAAAAAAACCAAACCATGAAAAAAAACCCAATTAAACTAATTAGAATATTTTAAAAAATATTTGGTTCGGTTCGGTTTCGGTTTCATAAGCCTAAAACAAAAAAACCTCAATCAAACCGAACCGGTTTAGTTTAAAAATATAAAATTACATAAACAAAAAAAACTGAACCGAATCGAAACCAAGCCTATCATAAAACCCATTAGAAAGTCCAAAAAAAGACCAAAAAACAATATAGTTTTTAGTTTTTAATATAAAATAATCAAATTGAACCGAATTGAAACCGGTGGGTTGGCTTTCAGTTTTTAATATACAATAATTGAACTGAAACTAGTCGGTTGGAACCGATTTCGGTTCGGTTTCAATTTTATTTTTTGTATTTTACAAAATTTTAGTTTTGTTATTTTTATAGTAAAAACTGAACCAAACTGAAAATGATCAACCCTAACGCGGAGGCCATGACACTCGAAATGCACACATCAGCTTCTTTTTTTAATAATATTTAAAAACTTAAAATTACCAAGCTGCCCTTAACAAAACCTAAAAATAAAACAAAATCAGTCTAAAAAAAACCAAAACATCACCGTAAATAGTCTTTACTCTTTGAAAAACAGAGAATAAATACTGTGTGAGTAATAATTTTTTATATTTTAATTAGAATCTATTTTTTAATTTATAAGTCGGACAAAAATATATATTTTAACTCATAAAAAATATTTAAAAAATAAAATTTATAAAATTATAATTTTTATATAAAACAATTAATCAGTTAATATAACTAGATTTAATTGACCAAGTAATTAAGTAAGATTATTTGACTTTTACTTTATCATACTTTGAAAATACAACAAGATGAAAGTGTGCTTCTCACCTAATGTTTTCCAAACTATGTTATACTAATAATTTTTTATGTTTATAGTGCTACTTTAAAAAAAAACTTATTATGGCTGATCTCTCGGCATGCGTCCCTTGAACAGGATAGCATGTCCAAGAAAAGGGACCTCCACGGTGGCTCGCATAGCAAAGCATTTTGTCTGGAATTGCAGTGCATGTTGGGCGTCACAGTTGTTTGGGCACCTCACGTGGCTATCTATCTCCTCCTTGGAGCCTAGCTCCTCCCTCATTATTCCTTCCTGTCTTGGAAGAAATCCAAGTCAACTACATATAAAGTCCGATACAGAAAAGAAATCCAAAGGAGGAAATAATAAGAAATATTTCTGAGAAAAATATAGATCCTACTAGTGAATTTGTAGGTCATTGGAGCTAATATTTTTTTTTCTTTTAAAAAATTCAATCTCAAGGCTCTCTTGTATAATAATAATAATATCGAATTCTAGGAGCTAATTTCTCCAAAAAATTCAAGATGATTAAGATGTTGTTTATTGGAGGTTGAAGTATTAACTATTTAAATAGTTTTGAAATCTGGCCTGTCTTAGCGGGTTGATCTTGGACTAAAATTAGGTAGGGTTTAAAAAAAAAACTCGGTTAACCTGGCTGATCTGGTAACCCGGTTGTAACCCGTTAACTTTTGTTTTTTTACCCAAACGATGTTGTTTTGATTTTTTTAAAAAAAGAATTGACCCGGACGATCCAGTGACCCGGTTAAAACCCGGAACCCGGACCTTGAACAGGGCCGGGTTTAAAACTATGAGTATTGACATCTCCATGCCATCATGATTCAAAATTCAATTTAAATAGAGAGATTAGGTTTTATAATTATTTTTAATTTGTACACATTAATAAAGAACACAAGAAACAAGTAAAAAACAAGTCTTAAACTAAAAAACAAATACCAAATAAACTGAAAAAACACATTAAAAAACTCAAATTTAGCAGAAAGGAAGAAGAATTGCTTCCACCTAAACTTATCTTATCCAATTAATGGATTAGAATATAAATATTGTTAAGCACAATATAAAACCTAAATTCAAGATATATACATGGAGAACATTTACAATTTCCTAAATCCAATATAATACATACATAATTTAATATTATCATTATAAGTATATAACATTTATAATTTTAGTTTTTACCTGTCAGATTTATGATCTTTTTGGCAATGTCTGGCATAACTTTGCTGTGAAGCTGCAGTGGCCGGAAAGAGCAGTGGCCTTTTGCTACCAAACCATGCAAGATGCCTGAGCTGAGCAGGAAGTTAGCCCGTGAACTAATTTATTTTCTTGTTTGATGTAAATAAACGATTAAAAACAATGTTGGTTTAATGGCTGCTTTGTCTTCTTCATTTTATGATTAACCAGCGGAGGGGTCTCCAAAATATGAATTTCAGCTATCAAGAAACATTGAATCTTCTCAAAATATTATGGCAAAAATTAAGAATATAGATACCATGATAAAATAAACCTAAAATTATAGTGATCGGTATGTATTTCTTACAATTTGATTTGAGTTAACCATGATGACTTGTTTGTCTTGCTAAATTTTTTTGGTTTTTTAAATTGTATAAAATAGAGAAATATAGAAAAAAAAACATAAATGTATTTGGTTGAAGAGATAAATAAAAAAAAATTTAAATAATTTTTTTGAATAATTTCAAAATAAATTTACGTACTCTCAAAATGAAAACATGTCAAAAAAAAATGAAAATTGCTAAATTATGATAATTGGTTGCCTAATATTGATGATGGCCCACTAAAAAAAATAAAAGAGAAAAAAATTTATTTTTAAACTCAGCGCTTTAAATAATTTAAAAATATACAAAAAATAATTAATTTAAAAGTCGACCCACTCCACGCGCACGCACCTAACCCAACAACCATACCAATATTTCTAGCCAAACTCGCCAAATTTTTGTCTGAGGATCAGGCCCATGTTCTTTAAAGTCTATGATATGTTTATGGAAACTAAGCCCATGTTTTCTGGGTCCATCAAGAACTCATGGTATTATTAAAACTCCAATTCCATAATCAAAGAAAAAGAAAAAGAAATCGAGTATCAAAATCACCATGTTAGCAAAGCTAAAGACGGATGGTCTTGAGAATCAATAGATTTAGGCTCAGCAGAATCGTAAGTAGATATCATTAGAGCAAGGTTAAGTAAATCATCAGAGGGCAAGGTGCAAGATTGATCTTTATTCTTTTTTAGAGCAATTTCAATGCATATCACCTGGATTACAAAAGCTATGAATATAGTTAACTTCTTGAAGAACAACTCCATGATTCGTGAAACTGAAAGGTGAATGCAAAATAGATGGCGAAAACCTAACCAGATTGGATTCTTCATTGTATGGCCCAGGCCGGTTCACATGCATTGTTATGTGATCCTCTAACCAGGAGACCCAGAGAGACGGAAAGAGGTAGAAGGGTTTGCATGAACAACGACCACTGCCTCTCTCTCTCTCTCTCTGGGATTCATGTGAGAGGAGATATTAATCCCACGTCTTCGCACACAATTTAGAGAATTTAATTTAGGCGTCTCTGTACTGTATATATAGAGAGAGAGAGAGAGAGACCTTGAGTCGGTTCAAATTTCCTTATAGCTTTAGGCCTAGGCTGCAGAAGTTTCTGCACAGCCCAAGAGGATTGGATCTGGATTATGAGCTCATTGCAAGTTTTTTTTGCCCTTTTGAGATGATCGCTTATATATAGAAAAGGAAAAGGAAATATATTAGAGGCCAGTGCCTGCTCGGTCATGATATTTGATAAAAAAGAAATATATTAGGGTCGGCGGTTAAAGTTAGGGGGTGTAAGAATAGTATTTAATTGTTACAAATATCGATTATTTTAAAAAATAAAACATGTGTTTAGATATTTCTCTTTAACTCCAAAAAAATAAAAACATTGTATTATTTATTTACATTATATAATATAGCAAATGAATGTTGATAGTCCACATTTAAAAAATAAAAATAAAAATAAAGAGAGAGGAGCAGTTAATTTGGGTAGCGGTCTAGATACACTGCCTTTCTAGTATGCTTGGGCTAGCTACTTTTTTTAAATTACAAGTTAGGACCCGACACCTCATACTATCTATGCACACAAACTTTTTATGCTTTACTTGCATATTCTTCGCAAGCAGAAACTTTTATGTAAAGTTGGCAACACATCTTTTAGCCAACGGTTGATAGTGTAAACATGCACTATCCTCCTCAACCACTATTTATTGATAGCCCCATCTATAAAGAGCATAAAAAGATTATCATACAACTCTTCACGTTATACAAGATTTATAAATGTTGAGGTCATTAGGTATATAAAAAGACCAAACAATGTTCTCATATTAAACATTTCAATTTCACTACACATCTTCTTTTAATTATCTCGTATATTATTTATCTCAAATATGTACTAACTTAAACAACAAAGATTTTATTGTTTCATCAGGGACTTGTTTTTTCTAGAACGATTAAGCGCATAATCAAACTCTCACATCTTGGTCTAGAATCACAACCCGTGAAAAACTCAATTTTTATATGAATTTTTTTCACAACTTTATCATTTGAGGTTGTTTATAGGGACTAAACAAGAAACTAATTCATTCTTGTTTCACACCTTTTAATTTTCACTGAAAAACTCTTTTTATGATTGACTAAGCTCTAGGACAAGAAAGAGTAATCGATCTCCATTTCATAGGGACTCCAACTCTCTTGGTTCTCAAACAACTCTCACATCAAATGCAAATACTCAATGATATTATCGCAATGATGCATCTGCATCTTTGCACTCATTCCCATGCACAATAACAAGCTCTCATGTATGCACCGCTGAATGTTTAATAAAAACTCTAATTTAATAAAAAGATAGAGTAGAATGACTTCATATGAAACACTCTAAACGAGGATCTAGTTGTCATCAATCTCTATTTGAGTTTCATTGCATCTCTTATAGAAAAGGACCTAAGTATGAGATGAGATCCATAAATCGACAAGATCTTGAACACAAGCCCCAAACCTAATAATACATGCAAAACATGAGATGTATTTTAGAACATTTCACATAAGACAATGATACAATATGCAAAGCTCTTCTAACAATGCCTCGTAGATTTTCAGGTGGATGATATCATACCTTTAAACTTGATTGTATCCTTTATTTTTGTAATCTTAACTCCGAACTCATCTATCATGCTAGCACAAGCCTTTCAACCAAAAAAAACCATCACCGAACTCATTTCTAACTCATTTCTATTATACAATAAAAAGATAGTAACCCTGAGAAATACCTCTAAATCTTCAATAAAAAATGCTAAATATGAAAAGGCTCTTGAACCCATGCCGCCTCATTGACATTGCCACCCAAACTTCTATTTTTTATTTTTTCAAAGGCTTAATTATGATGCCATCAAGTGTCATTAGTGTCTATAATATAATTTTTATTGTAATCTCTATTGTTGATTTTTTTTTTCATTTGAGTACGTACGAATCCTTATGAGATTTGATCAATCAAGTATCGTGGTTGATTTTGTTGCCGGAATATTAATATGATAGCCAATTAATTCTCTGCTAGGTATCCAGGTTGAAATTTTATTAATTTTATAATCAAGTACCTGTACTTTATAACTTTTTGTATTTGAGTACCTGTTTGATCTTTTTACTGTTTGAGCACTTGTACTCGTAAAATGTTATCATTTCCATTACCTTTCGTTGCAATTGAGCTGACATTCCAGTTACCTCCAGTACAAGTGGACCCTGTATCCGAATTAGCCATGATCTTGTCATTATTTAACTTTTTTGTTTTTCATCAAGAAATTAAAAAATAAAGCTTTATTTATTTTTGTATTTTAAAAGTATTTTTTAAAAAAATTAAATTTTTTTTTATTTTTTTTACTTTAAATTAATATTTTTTGGTGTTTTTAGATCATTTTGAATTTTTGATGCACTGATTTTAAAAATAATTTTTTAAAATAAAAAATATATTATTTTGATATATTTTTAAATAAAAAATACTTTAAAAAAAATCATAACCACACTTTCAAATAGGTCATAAATAAAACAACAAAATTTTTAAGTTATTTATCCAAAAAAAAAATCATGAAGTATGCCATTTATCTTTGTCGATTTTCAATACATGACTCGTTGCCAGATAAATAAACTGCTCCATGAACAAATTTGTGACATAAATTAAGAGAGGTACTTGATTGATCTAATTTTATAAATACAAGTACTTAAATAGAAAAAAAATAGTACATGTACTCAAATAAAAATAATTATAAATTGCAAGTAATTCATAGACCATTATAAAAAATAATATATATGACAAAATAATATTTGTTATGGAGATTTTAAACAATGAATTTAATTAAAAAGAAATGAAAATCATCGCATATAATGATTTTTTATATATAGAATATTCCTGCCTTGGAATCAAAGTCCTGTAAAAAATGAATTCACCATACATTACTTTAGAATGTCCACTTTCATGTACTATAATCCAAAACCAATGAATCTCTTCACAGATTAAACAAGAACCACAGTCAGGATGCTTGCTTAATTTATAAGAGATTCGTATGACAATCACCTCAGAAAAATCAGCCAAAAGATTTAGAATAATGCAACAAAAACCCCAATTCCAAACTAATTGGTGTTAATTACATGCTTTCATTTGAGACATTTTATATAATTATGCACCAAAATTCTTAGAATTTAAATAAATTGATTAAGCATAAGACTCGAGTCATATATTAGAATGAATTGATTTATAAATTATTTAAAAAATATTAAAACCATTTTGTTTTGAGAAAGATAGGTTTTTTTTTCAAAAAGATTAAATTTTTTTAACTAGATCACAAATTAATCTAAATTTTTTATTAAATCTAAAATTAACCAGATATTAAATCAACATATCAATGTAGTTCTAACAAATTACATTGAAGATGACAAAACTAAAGAATAAAATGTTAACACTAATTACATGGTTATTGATACTTAATTATAACTGAATTTGTCCTATAATACAATATTTATTAACAAGCTGAAGACACAAAAAATCAGAAAAGGTTAAATTAATTATTGATAATATTTGTGCAAAACAACATGAGTATCTCCGTCTTTTCATGAACACGGTTTCCTTAAAACCGGCCCCTACGTGGCCCCCACCTTATTCCTAGTTTCCACCGAACCTTCTGGATTCGTCCTCGACACTTCTCTGTTTTTTCCCCCTCAAATTTCTATCATCATTATGCCCTTCTTCCCAAGAGTGCCAAACAAGTCAACGCTCCTAGCAATTTTAACAGCATAAAGGGGAAATAAGTGAATTACTACTCTATCCTTATAGCTACTTTTTTAACTTAACAAAATGAAGGATTGGATTTCCCCCTTTTTTTAAAAAAAAAAAATTCTCCATGTTTTATTCTCCCTCTTTATTAATTACATGAAGTCTATACTTACAACCATGAATTAATTCAATTGATGAGTGATTGTTTAGCTTCTTATTTTCATTTTTTTTAAAGCATAGTAAAATAATTAATGTAGCGATCTCGTGTGAATAATAATAAAATTTATTATAAATTAAAATTTTTAAAAATAAAAAACATGGTAACTATAGAAATATACTAAAAATATTTAATTTTTATTTATTCAAATTTTACTTGTAAAAAACCTATTACAAGTATTTATATAAAAAGAACTAGAAAATATATTGAATAAAAATAGAAAAACTAGTATTTTTATATAAAAAACTAAAATAATCAAATGATTATAAATAATTTTTAACCCACCACACAAATCAAACCAATCATCAGACCATAACTTTACATTATTATTTAATTTTATGTAAAACGTTACTTTTTTAAATCAATGAAAATGATTCTTTAAGAAAGAGAATTTCATTAAAACAACTAAAAACACATTATTAATTATTATTTTTTTGTGTTAATATAAAAAGATTTCAAGCTCTTAACTACCAACGAAGGATATTTTGAGTTTCTTATCGATATCCCACCAGCTAAGCACTTTCCTTGCATCCCACGTAAATTCCCTTTTATTTACCCTAAAAATCCAACTCACCGAAAGCACAATCTCTGGCTTTACTAAATTATATTCCGAGCCTATTAAATTACTGAAAAGTTCATGACGCTGTACAATCAAATGATATTTTTATAAAAATAGTTATAAACTTATAATCTTTAATTTAATTATTGAATTGGATTAAAATCTAGTTAATATATCTTAAATATCATGCTTTTTATAAAAATTTTAAGACAACAATATCCAAGTTTAAAACATATTCAAATCTAGGCTAGAATGGACTGTTCAAGGATTTTTTTAATTTTTCTAATTATTTTAGGGTCTTTTCTTAAATTTTAATGATTTAGATTTTATTCGATTTAAATTTATATTTAAATAATTTTATGCAAAAAAGTCTATAAATTATGAAAATTATAAACAAATGGGAATATTTCTACTATTTAAAGCTTAGCTCTTAACAAATTTAGATAGTTTTTCGCTGTAAGCTGCCTATGCTCGCAACTTTCTTGCATTTTATTCCAAAATCTCACTCGAGTTTTCTTTGTTTACTGTGCTCAGACCCGGTTTATTACCGAGTTACTCCCGATTTATCCAATGGAGAGAGCAGGCTATCGAGGCGGAGGAAGAGGTGGTCATGATGGTAGGTACGGTGGTGGTAGAGGAGGTTATGGAGGGGGAGGAAGAGATGGTGGTCGTAGTGGCGGGTATGATGGTGGTCGTGCTAGCGGGTATGGTGGCGGTGGTCGAGCTGGCGGGTATGATGGTACTGGTCGTGCTGGCGGGTATGACGGTGCTGGTCGTGCTGGCGGTCCACGTCAGCATTGGAGACCAAACAATCAAGGTAGCGGTGGTGGTCCTCCACCCGGTCAAAGTGTTGGTGGACCGGGGGGCACAAGGGGTGGTGGATCACATTCAGAGCGGCATGGAGGTGCTCCAACCAGTCAAAGTGGTGAAATGGGGCCTAGAAGGGGCTGGGAAGTCCGTGGTGGTAGTGAAGAAGGAAGGAGTGACCAGCTGTCAGAAACTGGGGGAGGAAAGGGACCTTCAAGACCTGTTAATGTGAGTCCATCTAGCAATTGGGCTTCTGGTTCTAGTTCTTCTGGTGATCTTGAACCTAGTAAGCATCTTTTTTGTTTATCAAGTATATTGCTTTCTGTGTATTCAGTTCGGTTGCTGATGATTTGCAAAGACTATGAAATGGTCGTGGTTAATATTTTTTGTTGTTTGATGAATTAGTATGTCTTCTTTGGTTCAAGCTTGAAACTTTTTGTTGATTTTTTTCAAGTTGGATAAAAAGAAGGGATTTTTGTTCCTGGGCTTTAAAACTTATATTGTTCTGGATATGTCAAGTGTTGGAAGTTGGAACGGAAGAGTTACAATTTAGACTGTATTTATGGTCTGTGTTTCTGGGTTTTGCGGTTTTGTTCTTTTTAGTTTGTTTAATGAAGTAACTTTGTTTGCATTGCATATCAAATAGGAGTGATATTCATGACTTGTCGTGTACCAGACTTGGGTCTTTTGGACTTTGTTTATTGTTAATTACCAAACTGGAAGGGTGTCTTTCTACTGGCAATGCAGTGATCCTTGATCAATTTTCATGTTTTTTTTTTTTTTTTTCATTTTTTGGGCGTTCTTACCTTTGTTGCTGGGTATATTAGTCTTTATTTTCTAAGAAAATCCTTAAAGATATCATGAGGGGGTTACATAATGAAATTTTGATTGGTTGATGAGCGATCGGTGAGATGCTATATTTCTGAGACCTGTAATTGTTGACAACCTGATCATTGCTTCCAGATATGTTTTGAATTTTATTTTGTTGTAATATTTACGTGTAAGATTCACAACTT
The DNA here is from genome assembly GCA_007827005.2 of Populus simonii. Lineage (NCBI taxonomy): Eukaryota > Viridiplantae > Streptophyta > Magnoliopsida > Malpighiales > Salicaceae > Populus > Populus simonii. Next base: position 11,869,283 of record CM017478.2, on the reverse strand, counting down.
GCATACTTCTTAGGTTCATAAAAGCAAAAAGTTGCAATTCTGAATTTTGACTATGCTCACCAATTTAGGAGTAAGCCAAATTTGGAACTGTATAGCAGTCAATTCAAACTGTGTTTAATTTTCTCTTCATCAATCTTATTTATTAATGATTCGCTAAAAGAACCGGGAAGAAAGAGAATCAGATCATAATCAAGGTTATTTACTTACTATACCCCAATCCAGGGCTTTATACTTCTGTAGTGGGCCATTGAATTTTTGCTAGATTTTTTCTTTTATCTTTCCTCTTTTGATTGATGTTATTTCATTGACTTGTACAAAAAAGTTAGTATGCCCTGCTTGTGTTTTTTTTTTGTTCAACTTCAATCCAAGTTGTGGTGATTTGTATTTCGTGGATCTTTGTCATTTTAATTTTTGTATTTTTCTTAAATTGTTAGACAAAATGGGGATAAATCTCCTGGACAGTGTGTTCAAGACTTTGATAAGAAGTTTTTGCAACTTTTTACTGTCCTTGTCTTGCTTTTAACAACATGGGTTTAGAAAATAGTTAGTGGATGATGTTATGCTTGAAATTCAAAGTTCAACTAAGTTCAGATAGTTATTATCTGTAGCTAACGCAACAATGTAGCAAAGAAATCATGCTCATCCTTTTATTGTCTTTATTAACAAATTGGTTTTGGGACAGTATCTTCTTCTTCTTTTTTCAATCTTGAATGAATATGAAGTCAGGGCAACTGCAGATAGAGCAACTAGATGCTGAATATCTGTCTATTCCAAGATTCAATAATTTTTTATGGCAACAATTGGATACTTTGAATTTGTCATATGTTGGAAACATTAATGGGATAAGCTCTCTTTTCTTTGCAGGTCCTAATCTGCCAAAAGGATTGGCTTCTGTCAGTGCTAATAGGATTAGTCCAGTTCTACGACCAGATAAAGGTGGCAAACTGGCTGTCCGAACTCCTAGACTTCTTGTAAATCATTTTCTTGTCAAGTTCAATCCTAAGAGCATCATACGGCATTATGATGTTAATATCAAGCAAGAAGTGCTTCCAAAACATGGCAGGCCTGGGAAAATTTCAAAGTCCAATTTAGCAATGATCAGGGATAAGTTATTTGCTGATGATCCTTCTTCGTTTCCTCGTGCTATGACTGCTTATGACGGGGAGAAGAACATTTTCAGTGCAGTTTCCTTGCCTACTGGAACATTTAAAGTGCAGGTCTCTGAGGCAGAAGATGCCAAACCACGTTCTTACCTGTTTACCATAAAGCTTGTGAATGAACTTGAGCTGCACAAGCTGAAGGATTACTTGGACGGGAAACTTCGCTCAACACCTCGTGACATATTGCAAGGGATGGATGTCGTGGTGAAGGAGCACCCAGCTAGGACAATGATCTCTGTTTCCCGTAGCTTCCATTCTGTTAGAGATCATCAAATTCACCTTGGGCATGGAATCATAGCATCTAGAGGGTGCCAACATAGCCTCAAACCGACCTCCCAAGGCATAGCTTTATGCTTGGACTATTCTGTTCTGTCATTTCATGAGCCACTTTCTGTGATAGAATTCTTGACAAAACATATTTCTGGGTTTAATTTAAATAATTTTAGAAGCTTTAGGAGGGCTGTGGAAGGTGTGCTGAGGGGACTGAAAGTTAGAGTGACTCACCGTGTCACCAAACAAAAATATGTTATTACAGGGTTGACGAGAGATGACGCTCAATATATTACATTTCTTCAGGAAGATCCAGATGGCAAGGCTTCGCAGAATGTTAGGCTTGTTGAATATTTCAGGCAAAAATATCACAGAGATATAGTGCATCAAGATATCCCTTGCCTAGAGATGAAAAGCAAGATGAAGAACTATGTACCAATGGAGTTCTGTGTCTTGGTTGAGGGGCAAGTATTTCCAAAAGAGTATCTGAAGGAAACTGAAGCCAAGATGTTGAAGAAATTCTCACTAGCAAATCCAAAGGATAGACAGAAAACAATATGCAGGATGGTGCAGGATGGAGATGGACCTTGTAGGTATGTATATGCAACACGTTGCCTTTTCATTCTGATACATTATTGAAGCTCATATCTTTTACACAGGTGTTCTGTTTGCTTCATGTTAGATAGATAGTAAAAGCTTCACCTAATAGTTTAAGTTTTTAGGTTGAGATTGTTCTTTGATATAAAACTAGAGCCTTGATGACCAAATATTTATGTTAGAATATTACCATCCCATTCTAATTAATAAAATTCATAAAAAAAAAAAAATACAAAGTAATGGTGGGTATATGCAAATTTCAAATCCAAAAAGCTTTTACATGAGAGGTGTTTTAGAAAGTAATATAAAACCATTCTTAGATCATCACCTAATAGCCTAAACTTTTAGATTAAGATTGTTGTTTGATATTTCACAAAGAATAATGAATTGAGATGGTTTTCTGATTGATTGTTGTTTTCCAATTTGTTTATAACTTTTTCATCCTTTGTATGTTCCCTATTACATATTTAATTAAATGTCGTGTTGATTGTTACAGTAGCATTTGATAAAACTGCTGAAAGTAATGTTATTTTATCCATCTTCACGACAGCTTCATTTTGCTGTTGGGATTTGTCTAAGCAACAAGGATTCTTTACAGTCACAGACAATGTCATAGTCTCATCATATGTATTTATGGTTGTTGACCATGTCATTGTTAGTATCATGGTATGTCACCCTGGTGAATACAGCTGCTGCTCAAACATGTGGTTTTTATGGAATGTGCACCCTGAATACAATTAATGTTATAGTTCTTGACAGAGGAATATACAATGCATATTCAAGTCTTGCCTATCTGAGGATCTCAGAAATGACTAATTTTCTGTCAAGATTAAAATCTTAAGTCTGGGAAGTGTCTTTTTTGCGTGGTATGCTTGCATCATTTTACATGGGGGATTATTGTATGGTACACTTGCATAATATTACAGAAGCAAGCGTAGAACTCTTAAATATGATAAGCATTCTGGGTATGTTATGTAACTTGCAATATGATATTCTTGGTTAAAGTAGAGGATGGGTTCCTCATGTTGTTTATTATTTTGTTTGCAGTGGAGAGATTATCCGAAATTTTGGAGTCGAAGTCAGCAAGAATATGACCTCATTGATTGGTCGTGTGATTGGGCCACCTGAATTGAAGGTAGGTGCCCCCGATGGCGGGGTGATTAAAATACCAGTTGACAAGGAGAAGTGCCAATGGAATCTTGTTGGGAAAGGAGTGGTTGAAGGGAAACCAATTGAGCGATGGGCTGTTCTTGACTTCAGCTCTGATGATTATCAAGACCGATTAAATCCGCGCCGATTCATCCCTAAGCTGATTGCTCGATGCCAGAGTCTGGGGATTCGCATGGAGGAGCCTCTCTTTTATCAACCTACTAGCATGCGGAAGTTCTCTAATGTTGATGTGCTTCGTGAACAACTTGAAACAGTCAATGAACGGGCTCACAAAAGCTGCGGAGGCCAGTTGCAATTTCTTCTCTGTGTCATGTCAAGGAAGGATCCTGGTTACAAGTATCTCAAATGGATTTCTGAAACCAAAGTTGGTATTGTGACACAATGTTGTTTGTCCACTCCTGCAAATGAAGGGAAGGATCAGTACCTTGCCAATCTTGGTCTCAAGATTAATGCTAAGCTTGGAGGAAGCAATGCAGAGCTCAGTGGCAGACTCCCGTACTTTGGGAATGAAAACCGTGTCATGTTTATTGGGGCTGATGTCAATCATCCTGGTGCTCAAAACAAAACTAGTCCATCCATTGCAGCTGTTGTTGGTACTATAAATTGGCCAGCTGCAAACCGCTATGCAGCTCGAGTTCGTCCTCAGTATCATCGTAAAGAGCAGATTCTGAATTTTGGTGATATGTGCTTGGAGCTTGTTGAATGTTATTCCCGGCTCAATAAAGCGAAACCTGAGAAGATTGTGATTTTTCGTGATGGGGTCAGTGAGGGCCAGTTTGATATGGTTCTTAATGAAGAGTTAATGGACATAATGAAGGCATTCAAGTCAATCAATTACACCCCAACCATAACACTCATTGTTGCCCAGAAACGGCACCAGACTCGTCTTTTTCCTGGGGACGAGGGATCTACTGGCAATGTGTCTCCAGGCACAGTTGTGGACACAACAATTGTTCATCCTTTTGAGTATGACTTTTACCTCTGTAGCCACTACGGAAGCCTTGGGACAAGCAAGCCCACGCATTATTATGTTCTATGGGATGAGCATGGCCTCAGTTCGGACGACTTGCAGAGGCTCATATACAACTTGTGCTTCACATTTGCTCGTTGCACAAAACCTGTGTCATTAGTCCCACCAGTCTACTATGCTGACCTTGTTGCTTATAGAGGAAGGCTTTACCATGAGGCAGTAATGGAAGGGCAGTCTCCATCTTCATCATCTTCAAGGACTTCATCATCACTTTCAACGGCAGCTTCGCTGGAAGAGAGGTTCTTTACGCTGCATGCAGACCTGGAAAACATCATGTTTTTTGTTTGAAAATCTACCAGCAAATCTCCATCTCTTTTGGCGGTGAAGGAGATTGCCACCGATTCTCTTTTGGAAATGATGTTACACAAGCTTGCACCTTTACTAGGCAAATCAAATAGTGGAGTTTGTGCGTGAATCTAACTATCTGGAAACTCCTCTGTATTTCCCATGGTTTCACAGACCATGGGAATTGGAGGAATGACATGTCATTTAGGTTTGTTTTCCGTTTGGATGGTTTCGTTTTCTGTGTGTTTTCTCATCGGATCTTGGATGATATTACTAAGCTTCATGTGCGTTAAGACGTTTGATGGCACTACAGTTCTTGACATTGTTGTTGGTTTCGAATTTGAAACTACGTTTCTTTTGATGCTGTTCAGATGCCTCGGTGATTGATCCTTTATTTCATATCAGTTATACATTACTGCTAGTCCTTGTGTGATTTTCCCTGTTACCTATGCATGGAGTTTCAAAGAAATCAGATAGATTTGGTACAAACAAATAGATTGAACTCAAATAATTTTGGTATTCAGTCCTCTAGTAGGACATTCTTTCCCCTGCTGCTCACATGGTATATTTTTGTTGGGATCACAGGTCCCCCTGTCACTGAAGAACACTGCTAGAAACCCAAAAATTGTTTTACGTAGGCGATGAACAATTACATGTTAGCAGCGAGGATAAAAATTACCAAACTTGCATCTTAACGACAGATATTATCTCGTAGTGTTTGGTTACTATTTTGAAATAGAAAAAACAAACAATAAAGATAAATAATAAATATTTCTTTGTATTTCTTATTTTGAATAATATAAAAAATTATTTTAAAAATAAATTTATTTTATATTTTTATTTTTATCTTTTCAACCAATATATTTTTGTTTTTATTATCTCTATTTTTTCTATTTCAAAACATTATCCTAAAGCAATGAGAGGTTACTTTCTAGATGTACAAAGCCAAAACTTTGGGGCCAGTATGATGTCAATGACAGTATAACGTATCAGTGGTGTCCAAGTTAATCTTTTTGTTTTTTTCCCTTTTTTTTTTTTTTTTGTTGTCTTTCATGAATTCTACAGCTTTCAATGATTTGAATATAAAGATTGCATTTTATTTTAATTTATGACTTAATTTTTTAGGAGTTTGAGATTTTAATAAAAATATTAAATAAATAACAATTTAATTTAATAGGATAGATACTTTTATCTTGATGGAAAAATATTGATGACCAAATCAAAATTCGTTAATTTTTTAAGAATAAAAACTTTTTTTTCAGAATAATATTTTTTAAAAAATTTAAGTTAATATATTTAATTTATTACTCAAAATTTATGCCGAGTAGATTCTCAAATCAAGTTTGATAGGTTACTATACACATAGATAAACAATATTAATTTGATTTTTGTGTTTTCTACATACTTTAAAGATGAAATAAAGTAGTTTGAATCCTTACTAGTTAAGAAAGATCTAATCCACTGAAGGATTGGGAGGGTGTTTCTTGTAGCCCTCGTATTCTATGTTTTATCTTTATGTTATATATTGTATTTATTAAGTAATGATTATATTGTTTAAAGTGTTTTTAATTTATAAATGTATTAAAATAATTTTTTTTATTTTTTAAAATTTATTTTAACACTAGTACATTAAAACAAAACAAAAAATAAATAATTTCTTTTAAAAAATCACAGCAACAATCAAACTGCAACTAAGATGTCATGTTTTTTATTTGAGAGGCGATGGAGAGGTAACGCCCTTCTCTTCTCATGGTAGGCATGGAGATACTAACCCTTTTCTGTAAGACTGCATGGAAGTTGACATTGTTAGTTTTGAATTCAAACTATGCTCCTTTTTTTTTAATGTTTGATAGACTTGCTGTAAAATACTCTCAGATGTCTGTGAAAAATAAAAACAAGATTCAGAACTGTCATTTCTTTCAGGCAATGTCACTGGCAAAGACTATATAGAGTGATTTGTCAGGTTAACTATAATCCCAAGTATCTCTATAGCTAATCAAAGTTAGGAGCTAGACATTTTTGGACCTATAACTATGGGAGCAAATGCTTTGTATTTTCATGAAAGTTCTCTAATCATTGCTTCATAATCTTGTACAAAACTGGTACTCTTCAACTACTTAAAAGACACGAAATGCCTTTTGGGATGCTTTTAATATATTGATGCCAAATCAATGCTATTGTCATGTCAGTCACAGGTCTTCTTTTGCTGCAATAGATAATTCTATGGCATCCATGCACTTATGATTTCTTAATCAAGATGATTGGATTTGAAGGTATTAGAGGACATTAGGGCTTGGAGTAATGGAACTACATGCATGTACAATCTTGTAAGAATCTACTCTTACATAGATGCCTTACCTTCACGTTTGGTGTATTGGATTTTTTCAGCTGTGGTCCTTTTTTTAAGATTCCTGGAAATTTGGATTACTCACGACTCTATGGTTCAAATTAATGTGGAATGTTGTGTTTTTGTTCTATTAGGTAGAGTAATAGTGTCATTCATGTGGAACTGGGACTCCATGGCTCAAATTATTGTGGAATGTTGTGTTTTTGTTCTATTAGGTAGAGTAATAGTGTCATTCATGTGGAACTGGGACCATAGCTTAACATTTTCTGCAGATGGGGGGGACCCCAAGAACAAGAAGAAGACAATATAACTGGATAGGACATACATTCTTTCAGTTAATTGCCGCTTATACTGTATTTTTTTCTTGGAATTTTATGCCCTCTTTTCACCAAAGGGAACTGCAAGACCAGAACACTAAAATTTGCTGTATTTAGGTGATATCAGTAGAATTCAAATATGTGGGGAACATGGGCATCACATAGTTGAGAAAGACACCTGCATAAATTTTAATGAGAAAATTTAAATCCTGAGACAGTAGGAGTGTCGAGTGACAGGTAGGCTTGGCCAGTGGAGACAAATGTAAGCTGCAATGGGACTCTAGATGGCGACCATTGCATGTGTGTGTGAGTTGGAAAGATGCAGAGATGATGTTCAATGTGAAATTCCCAGCCAAGTCTTTTGAGGCTGATGAGGTGCATACAGAAGATTATTATCTCTTCAAATCTAAAGCTTTTTTGAGAATTGGAGAAATCTACTTCAATATTGAGATATAGCTTTTTACAAAATCAATGAAAGTGAAGAGAGAACTCACACTGGAACCATTCCTATGCAGTATACATGCATTCAGAAACCAAGAAAGTGTATAAAATTGGCAAGACGAGGAGAAGAACATGTTACAAACTCCTCTTGAGGAACAAAAGCTCTAACCTCCCACTTTGCGACGATCGCACAATAGGAAAATCTTCAACGTTGTGCTTGCACTTCTTGACTCCTGTAATTGCTTGTGTTGATTGACAAGATAGGCTGATAAGTTATCCAAGTCACAAAGGATTTCGAAGAGGATCTATCAACTCTTTATTCAATGTTGAAAGCATTGAGAGATATTCTGTCAACAGATAATGATAGGTTAAGGAGTGAGATAACCTTCTAAAAGATATCAATTCTCAGATATGACAGGTTTGAACTCATTTGCAGACATGCTAGAGCTAAAATAATCCCTTTAAGCTCATCTTTATTTTGCATAAATCCCATGTTTTCTTCTTAGGTTTCGAAGAATCTTGACTAATTTGCCTGCTTTTTTTGGCGAGAAAACAGAAGATAAAACACCCTTTTATATACTTTTCACACAAAAATCAATGATCAAGAACATCATACCTGAACTTTTTATGAGACGCTGTGGTGAAAAATATGGACTCACTCTTTCAATTAGAGCTTTGTCAAAATGTGGTAATTCTAGCAGTTGCGGCTGAAATTTTGAGATTGAATTTTCATTTGTTACTGGAAGCAGGATTCTGCTCATCCATGCAACAGTGAAGAGGCTTGATTGCACTAAATTTGGGATGCCATTGGCAATGGAATTCGAAAGGGCAGCCAAAAAACTCTTGCTGCCACTGTTGAGCAAGACTACTGCTACTTTCCTTTGCCAATCTTCCATTGCATCTTCCTCTTCATTCTAGTTGGGCCATTCAAATAACACAAGCAATCATTATACAGGAGAGTATTCATTTTTTTTTGTCACCAAATTAACTACTGCTACTTCATTTGTTAAAAAGACTAATGTGACAAATTAAAAAATGCAGCACCAGAAGAACCACTCCTCCCTAGTACTAATTTTTCTTCAGACTTGAACTTTTTCTAGAAGTGAATTTATTTTGCTGGTATGTTGCTATATTAAAGCTTACCAAGTTCCCATCAACCATTTCCTTTTGTCGAAATGATCCTCGTAATCTCTCATGGAAGCCTGCTTGTTGTAAAAGCCAATCTTCTGCGGTCGCCTCTCCATTGTATGAAAAACAGCCTCCCAACATCAAGAGAGCTTTTGAGGATTGTTCTTGAACCTTTGTGCTGGGGCAATCTAAAGATTCTGTGATTGCCTCAACTGCTTCTTCCCTATACAAACTGGACTTCGAAAGATCTCCCTGCAACATCACTGCTACTTATTGTTCAAGATTTTGAATCCAAACTGTTATAAACTAGTATTTTGGTCTCGGCACCAAAAATGGACCATTAGCTTACTTACAAATGGACTTACCAGAAGCTCAAGCTGTAAGAGAACTGCCGCAACCAGCGGGCGTTCTTCAGGCGAAGATCTCTGGAGATAGACTAAAAAGATGTGCATGGTGTTCAAGCCACCCCATCCATTATTGAGTCCCGTTAAGAATTTAACGATCCGTGTTCTTCTGCTCGCATTTCCTCAGATTAATCAGAATACAAATTGAATACTAAGCTTACTAAACATGTTTTACAGAAGTGAAACTAGAAAATTCATACCTGCTCAGGCACAGTAGCTCCGCTAGTAAATTGAATGCACACCCATTATAATTCTTCTGGATACCAAGAACAATGAGCTCAAGGAGAGAAGTCTTGTTCAAATTGTCAGCTAAGTAGTTCCGACAGCTCCCATTAGCTCGAATGCAACATAACATGAGCGTAGCAGCATGATTTCTCTCGATAACGTCTCCTACTTCAAAGGTCCTTGCCAACAAGCTCAATCCTCCCAGAGAAACAACTTGACTAGCATTCTCTAAGTTCCTATCTTCATCAAAACCTGTTAGAAGTTGGTCTAAGAAGTACATTGCTGCCTTTTGAGGCATGCACCTTACTGTGAATAAGGTCTGCAACTGGCCTCCAAACTCTAAAACTCGAAGGACTAGTGCTACCCACTCGATAGGAACCATCTGTTTTGCCTTCGGCTTCGATAGGTAAAGCAGAACAGCAGCTTTGAGAAATAAACTGCTACTTTTTAAGAGTTTCATGAAGATCTTGAGCTGTGGATCAGCGTTTAGTACTATTAGCCTATTTGCTTCATTTCTTGTTACAAGCTGTGCGAGAATAGATATTGCCAGCTCTAGAACTTGATCATCAGTGGAAGCAAACAAGACCTCAAGCAACCCTTCAATCACAGGTGCCTTTGATAAAGCACCTTCAATTACGTTACTGCCAGGTGAGTCCAACCAGGCTTTGGCAGTGACATGGATTGCAATTTCACACTCAGCTAGACTATCTGAGGAGCAAATAGTGCTAATGGCTCTACTTAGATCACTAGGAGGGAGATGGATTGTCTCTTCATTCCTGATTGAATTACTCCTGACTATGATGTTTCCATTAACCAGGCATTCTGATAACACACTTTGGCAGGAAAAGAGCCTAAAATAGTCTGATTTCTGAGGCTCATGCCATATATCATTTTTCGAAATTCCATAATTTTGACTCGATGGCCTTCGAGGATTCCTCGTCTTCTTATACTGTAAAAATTAGAAAACTATTGATTGTATTCTCCAATAAAGCAGTAGACTTTAGTTAGAAATAGGAAGGTGGTAGCAGAGTTTCGGGAATAGGGACAAAGATACTCACAGTAGCATAATTGCAATCTTTGTATTCATCTATGCACACCTTTTCTTCCTCTATGCTCCATGTATCCATTGAAGCTCTATTTCGAGAATCGAAGTCCATCGATTGGCGTTCTAGCGTGGGGCCAAACACAGCTCGGTATCTTTTGAGATTAACACAAAAATCATAAAGCAAAAAACATACTGTCAAGACCTTTTTTCTAATTTTGAAAAATAAACTTGGAAATGGTGATCAATGACTTACAAGTTTGTGTTGACGGAGGAACGTGAGTTATAAGAATCCGATGATCTCCTCATTGATGGTGCATAACTTGATCTAGATGGCAAAGGGATGGCTGGAACAGAAGGAGCTTTAGCCCCAACCTTGAGCCACTCTTTATAGTAAAGAGCAAACTGGATTGTTCCCATATCCATCTGGTCATTATAAACCTTACTCAAAGTTTTCACCTTTCTTTCCATCTCAACATGCTGGGAGCCTGAGAGAAATTCAAGTTCCTCATGGTACCAAACTTTAAGATGAAGAAGATGGGGAAGAAGGAAATGCTCCCAAAGATCAGGAAGCAAGTGAGTCCTTGCTAAAAATGGCGCATCGCAAAAAACATGAAGTAGATGCCTGGCAGATGTCCTGTCATTCTTCTCTAGCTTGTAAACAATAGACAAGTACAATTGAGCACAAGCTGAGAGATGTGAATTGGGAACACCACAAGTGGAAACATTCCCGGATTTCTTAGAATTCAATGAAGCAACAATGTTCAAAAGCTGGATTGAGTTTTTCAATGACTCCACCTTCACCTCCTTTCTTGTTGCTTGCTCTTCTACCAACTTCTCAATGCTTTCCATTCCCGACTCCATATTCCCAAAAATCCCATCATCCGAACCCATGCTTCTTCCCACCAAGCAAGAGTTGCACTTCTCTCTAATCATCTCCCTAAAACTCACATCTTTTGTGTACCTGCCTATATAACCACTGAGTATAGATACCACTGCTCTAATAGCTATTTCATCGATTGCAGGATCTTCTCCCCTCAACAATGACTTAGACTGCAATCTCTCCGTATCCGAACTCACTCTCCTCGATGAAAATATCGACGACCCTTTTCGAGTGGAGGCCTTATCGGTCTTCTTCTTGGAAGAATGGGGTCTTTTCTGGTCATGGCAAACATGTATAGGCAATATTACTGACTCTTCTGGTCTAATTAATCTGTCTCTGGGCTTCACTTGTGCTCTATTTCTCAAGAAACTTCTGTGCTCAAATCCTTCCTCGGCGAGCAACTGATTCAAGGAAGCCATTTCTAGGTGAACTGAGTTTGGTTTTGGAGCGAAGAATTAAGTGTCAAAAGGTTCACTGACATTCCTTCACAACCAAGAATAGATAACAAAGTACAGCTATAGAAGCAAGAAAATGCAAGAAAGTGGTTAAGAAAGACACACAAATAAGGACAGAGAGAACTCGGGGTGATTTTCTTTAGGTAAACCGGCCCGGTTCAAATTAGTTACATCAGTTAAAACTCCCACCAATCAAACCCAACAAATACAATTCTTCATAAAATACTGTAAGTTAAAACAAGAGGGAGACAGGGATGTGATATGGCCTGAGATGAATGGATCGATCAAGCAAGCAAGCAAGCAAGAAAACAATTTTTGAAACTAGGGGAAGCATATGAATGCCTAGCATGAACAGGACCCACACTGACAGAAGTAGCAGAAATAATCAAATTCATGGAAAATTAGAAGCAGATCAGCGCGCGCGCAGAACAACATCTAGTCTCAATGGCATTGCATGATCGATGTTGCCTTGTCAAATGCTTTTGAGTGCCAGTTCAAGATTTGTCTTTTGGGGGCAAAGTGTCATAGGACTAAGTACAGCTTTATAATATAGTCAGTGAAGTATTGAATTTTTATTAAATTTATTTTTATCCCTTTTACCAGAACAAAACAGTAAAAGGGTTCTAATTTCAAAAATAAAATAATTAGATCATGATTGGTGTTCATGAAAAGAGAAGAAAAGGAAAATATTATTTTGATATGGTTGTTGTGATCTTCCTCTTGTCTTTAGTTATGAAGTGTTTTAATTACCACTCAAAATTTCAGCCTTCGAAACCTTTATGTATGCTTTGTAGTATTAAGTTTTATATTAGTCCTTTTTTTTATTACAAACCTCAAATTAGCCCCCATATAGCCATAATATATAATTCAAAATCCAATGGAGGGTTTTCAAAGAATATTTATCTCAATTGGGTCCACAAAGTATTAAGATATTCCCCATTGAGTTTTCTATCCAAGTAACCCTTACAAATATATGTTTAATAAAAAACGCTGAACTTTTTGTATCTTGTATTGTTTTGTGTGTGTGTGTAAACATGTACAATTTGACCATTAATGAGTTGCAGAATCAATTGAGATGAGAAAAAGCTTGAAAACTCTATGAAAAAATCATATATTTTTTTTTTTTTTGTTTAACGTGGGTGTCCGGACCAGCTTGCGCGCACCTCGACTAATCCCACGGGCCCTGAAGTTAACGACCATGTAAGCCTCCAGTAGCCATCATATGAGCAACCACAGGGCTCGAACCTGAAACCACAGAGGGAGCAAATCTCTTGATCCCAAGCTCTTATCACTGTGCCACCACCTAGATGGTTGGAAAAAAAAATCATATTTAATCCCAGGGGATTTAGTTTTTACCCCAGCCACTGGTCTGCTAGTCTAGCCAGCCACAAAACAGCTAGTATACATACATTTATTGACAGGACAGAATCTTGTACACTTCACTATTTGTATTAACATACATGTCAAGCAAAATTAACTATAAATTAATTAGTTTAAAATTAAGTATGATTAATTGAATTTATTATAGTTTTATAAATAACAAGAACCCCAGCAACACACAACATGATGTTGGGAATTGAAAGGATTATTGTCTTTCAACTAGGCCCTCTTGAATCAATAATCTAGATTCCTTACTGATTTGATGATCAAATCAAATGAATTGTCCAAATAAATAGTTAGAAAAGACATTTTGCAAGTGGGATTGATACTTAAGGAGATCATTTCAAAGAAAGAAAAATCATCAGAGCAACTTTGTGAAGACATGGTTGATTGATTTCACTTTCAAACGGTGATAGAATAGTGTATACCGAGGCAGATGTTGGATCTTATATAGAAGAAAATTTGGTGGGTTGATATTGACACATCAACTTTTTATTTGAAAAGAAATGCATTCACGGGTCGCTGTATTTTTTTATGATTGATGGGTCCATGCAACTAATTCAATTGGTCTCTACTTGTTGCTTGTTCGCCTATTTATGAATCAATGATCCTTTTGAGTCATCTTGAAGGATTTCATAGCCAAAATGGTAGTGGTAAGGTGCCTCTATTCCTTCCATCATTATCATTCAAGATGAATTTAAGGAAAAAATAGTGAAAAAAACAGAATTTTCGAATGCAAGCAGAGTGTTTAATATCAAATGAATTAAAAATAGTTTTAATATATAAAACATGTAATTAAAAAAAAATCCATTCAAACCGAAAAAAAAAATCATTTAGTTAATGTTTGGTTACTATCTTGAAACCAGATAAGAGATGAAGACGGTAAAGATGAGAGACAAAATATTTTTCATGTATTTTTCATTTTAAAAAGATAAGAATTCACTAGAAATAATTTTATTTTATATTTTTTTTGTCTTTATCTTTTTAACTAATCTCCTTTATGTGATTTTTGTTTGTATCTTTTGTATCTTAAAATGCTAACCAAGGAGAGATGCTCTTTGTGGAAGTTATATACCTAGTAGATATATAATACTAACGCTGATATTTAACGTTTTATTTCTTTGGCCATAACTTTGTGGTTTCGATCTGCTATCATTTAAAGTCTTCCATTGCCTCTCCTCCTCTCATTCCTCCATGCCATTCTTTCTTCTCTTCCTTGTCTTTTTCTTTGCTCAATCCATATCTCTTGTCTACAATATTTGACTGGAATATATAAAACCGGACTCTGTCAAGTTAAGTATGTTGTCTTGGTTTGGTAGTTCAAATGCTTTTTTCGATATAATTAAAGTTAGGGAGACCATCGGATGATCAAACTGTTATATATCAATGGTTCATGTTTGTGAGCTGGGCTATAAAGCTCATTGTTTTTTTTTTTTTGATTAACATGAGTATCCGGGCCAGCTTGCGTACACCTCGACTAATTCCATGAGTCATGAAGTTAACGACCATGTAAGCTTCCAGTGGCCATTATATGAGCAACCACAGGGCTCGAATCTGAGACTATAGAGTAAGCAAACTCCTTAGTTCCAAACTCTTACCACTGGACCACCTCCTAGATGGTTTATAAAGCTCATTGTTGTGTGTGTGTTTTTGTATAAAAGTTATATGAGACTCTATGTCTAATAAATAAAATCATCTAACTCATGATTTTGTTTAATGATGTGTTATGCTCTTGATTGTTTGGAAAAAGAAAAGAGTTTGGAGGGTCAAGTTTAACTGATAAATACTAATGAAATCATCTAACTCATGATTTTGTTTATTTAAGATATATTTGTTTGATTTCTTATTCTAGATTTAATTTCATTTCTGTAGGTATTAATGAATTAAAAAGTTTAATCTCTATAAATTAATGAGTTCATCATGGTAGTTAAGCGCTAGGGAATTGTTTGGTTTAAAGGAGGAAAGAACACAGCAATATTCTCATGTCAATGTCATGTCAAATAATTTCAAAAGCCTAGCTACGAGTATAAAGTATGTTGGTTGAACAATTATGGAGCTATAATTGGGAGCCCACATCCACAGAGGGAACGAATATTGAAGCCCTAGTTCATCAATCATCGTCCTGAAGCCCCTGGTTCAGCTTCCTGCACCCACCAAGAAAGTCTCGTAAAGCCCTGGCCATTTGAACACTAAGCTCAGAGAGACAAGAAATTAAAGAGAGGGCACAGAGTCTTCTTTTATGTCACGAATGGTATATTTATGTGTGTTCAAACACTTTCTTCCATGGATATGTCAAATAAACAGTATACAGCTTCTGCATTTATGTTAATTAATTATTCATTTAAAAAGGATTTGATCTCAATTATATATAGTATGGATTTACGTACAATGACAACGCATGCTTTGAAAAATAAAATTAATTTGACTGATTTTCTCTTAAAATCAATGCATAGGGCCTTATGATTTCCAATGGAGATATATACTGTGAGTAAGAGATTATGTCTTACGGCTATATATTCTCTTCGAAAAACTCTTCTCAAGATCAGTGATGATTGATAGAGAGAAAATTGTTGTAAACTTTATTTTTTTAGTTAGTGAAGTGGAATGGGATTTGAACCCAAAATATTTCCCTTCCTTGTGCTTGAAGAGGAGTTTTTATTATTATTATGTGGCATTAATTTGGTATGGGATTTAAGAAATGAGAGTGAATTATTACAAGAATAATTATTATAAAAAACAATTTTTAAGGGTGTGTTAATTTTATTACACGAGTTCTTACGAACCAAACCAATAGAATTTTTACAAACAATCAAATTTGTATAAATCATATTTAATAGCAAAATCATGATTATTACATAAAGTGATTAATAATCCATCCATCACAAAATGATGTGGACAAATTAATTTGGTGTGTATTTTGAGATGAGAGAGAGAGAGAGCTCCTTTCCCTTTTCCTTTCCTTAAGATTTTTAAAAGATCTATAATTAAGTCGTACTAATCTCTCTATCATTATACTAATTACATATATAACCACAAATACTTTTAAGCAAAACAAATAATCAATTAATAGGTGGTGACCCAATGGTAAGAGTTTTAAACTAAAAGGTTTGCTCTCTCTGTAGTCTCAGGTTCGAGCCCTGTAGTTGCTCATATGATGGCCACTGGAGGCTTACATGGTCGTTAAGTTCAGGGCCCGTGGGATTAGTTAAGGTGCGCGCAAGCTGACCCGGACACCCACGTTAATCAAAAAAAAAAAAAATTCACCCTTAACTCATACTATAAGTGAATATTAATGAATTTTTTCTGATAGTTAAGTGCTAGAAAATTGTTTAGTTGCAAAGAGAAAGAACATAACAATGTCATCATCTCAAAGTCATGTTAAATAATAATTTCTCGAAAGCATATACAACTATAAGGTAAGGTTGGTTGAGCAATTACGTAGCTATAATTAATTGAGAGCCCACGCCGAAAGAGGAAAGGAATATTGAAATATGTCATCAATCATCCTTTTCCTTTAGATGAAATCCCTAGTTCAGTTCCATGCATCTACCAAGAAAATTAATGGTGTGAAGCCCTAGAATTTGAACATTCAAAGAGAAGAGAAAAGAGAAGGAAAGAGAGGAGACAGATGACATTTCATTTTCTTTCCTTCCTGGAAGCTTAGAAGCCTCATATTGAAGCATTGAATCTTCTAGCTTGTGATCTTTCGAGGCTCTTTCCTTTTCTTGATAGTTGTTGTGTTGGGACAATATCGAGAACCAAAGAAAAAGGTATTAAATGACTAGAACGAATATTTGTTTTTCTTTATGATTTACTCTTACTATTTTATTCAAAAGCTTATCATGGCATCTTTTGATCGAGGGCATCTCATGGATTTACATATATATATTTAGAGTTTCTTTCGTATTAATAATTTAATATTATTTTTTTATTAATAATTTATGATAAAATTAATTAATGAGCTGAAAATATTCAAATTAAATATTAAGTTTGTTAAAAATAACTCAAATTATTTAAAAAAAAAATGTAGTATCAGTTAGGATTCGTAAGTTAGAAGTTAAGAGTTTCATTTTTAGATTAAAGTAAGATATTGATTTAATTTTGGAACTAACTTTGGGTTTTAACTTATTTATAACTAGACATACCTATAGGACTCTTCCTTGAGTCAAAAGGTAAAAAACAACTTAAAGTAATTTGTAAAAATCATATCTAATACAACCTTTATTCTTCTTCTTTTTTTTAATATAGTATAGCTGTGTTACAAAACAAAAAAAAATTCCTTGTCCTAATTTTGACTAAGAGCGAGTAGGAATGTTCCATTATAAGTAAGCATTTGAAAACGCGGTTGTACCTGTATTTAAAAAAAAAAAATTTGTGTTTTGGATCATTTTGATGCGCTGATCTTAAAAATAATTTTTAAAAAATAAAAAAGCATTATTTTGATGCATTTTAGCACAAAAAAATTTTAAAAAGCAATTACAACCACATTCCCAAACTTGATTAACTTAATTTCAATAATTTTATCGCCTAAGGTAGCTAGGACTAATTAATTTCCATGTTTAGATTACTATATTCTGATCTAGAAATCTACAATATTCATTAAAAATCAAGAATTAAAAAAAATGAATACAATCATGTTCTTCATGAACTTTCTGAACAAATTTAATCTCCAGTGTATATCTTCAGATTTCAGAAATTAGAATCATAACAACAGGATAATTTCATTAAAATAAATAATAAAAAAGTACAGATAATTTATTCAATCCCCAAATATCATAAATAATTTATTCAAGGAGATAAAGAATAGGCCCATTCAAGGTTTTGAGCCAGCCCACGTAGCTCCATCGTCTTCCTTTGCCGACATGGGCATTTCTTAATTCTGGTGTGCTTCGGTGATGCAGCTCTGCTATTTATTGCAGTTGACTCCTGACGAATATTCTTGCTGGTTAACTGAACCTGAGTGAGTAATTATTTGTAAACCCTTGAGATTAATTATATTTTAGTGTGTGACATTTTATAATTTACTATATAATAAGTTTTTTATTAAAAAAAGAAAGAAAGAGTGTAGTGTGTTTCTTATAGAATTCTTCTTTTCAAGGCTTTGTAACTTCAAGTGTGTTCAATAATGACCGTTTTAAGACAAAATAGATAAATATAAAAAGAACATAAATACATTTAGATGTAGGAATAAAAATAAATGTTTTTAATATAGTTTTGGAATAAATTCTATCATATTAAAACAGGAAAAGAATAATAAAAACTTGTCATCTTTATCTCTTCTATTTCATTACAATAATTTAAAGTTATATTGTGCAAAAACTTCATGAGTTGTAAATATAGTTCATGCTTAGCTTTTGATTCAATTCCATTTCACTTTAAGTATGGTCTAATTTTTGTTGTTTCTTGGAATGAAATTTAGTTAGCACTCACTGTTTTCCTTTTCTTCTTTAAAAGTTGATGATTACATGGAAAATCTGGGAAAGTATTGTGTTGTTTCTTTAAATAAATAAAAAGGCACTGAGTTCACATATTTGTTCATAAAATTTTCATAATTTTTTTTATTAATATGGATATCCGAGTATGTGCAAATCTCTATTAAATTTTTTTTTAACATGTGTATTCGGGTTAACTTGCACACATCTTAATTAATCCAACGAGCCCTGAAGTTAATAACCATATAAGCCTCCAATGACTCTAAAATTTGTGAGACTCAAAATGTTAACCTCATCTCTATTAAGATTCTTTTTTTTTTTGTTGGTAACCAGGGGTGTCCGGGCCAACTTACTCGCACCACAACAATCCCCGGATTCACTGAACACCCTGCAAGCCCAATAGGCAAGTAAGACACCGCGGGGATGACAGACGTACATGATATTTTTTGATATTAAGATTTTTTTTTTTTTGGATTTACGTGGGGTGTCCGGGCCAGCTTGCGCGCACCACGACTATTCCCCACGGCCCACTGGACATCCTGCAAGCCCAGGAGCAGGTAAGGCACCGCGGGGGTGACAGGCGTGCACATAGAGGGTCGAACCCGGAACGGGGGCGGAACAAGTCACACGATTAACCACAACAGCTAGACCCTCAAGTGTTGATATTAAGATTCTTGATATTTAAGGTGTTGTGTTTGTTGGTTCACTTATTTTTTCGTTCAAATTTAAGAGAAAGTCAAAAGAAAAGTTATTTTGGTCCCCCGAAATGTAAAAAATTCTAAGAGAAAGAAAATTTTAAAAAATAAATATTTTTATTGTAAGAAAACAAAACTTCTTCTACTTTTTTCAGTATTGAAGATCAAAGTATTGAAAAATATTCCACAATTCCTGTCTCTGACCTATCATGTATTACTTCTCGTGAATTTATTAATTCTAATTTTTTTTTTTTATCGGAGGTGAATTTAATATCAATTAATCCAACAATACCCAAAATATAAAACTAAAAAAAAAAAATACATATGATAATGGCGACATGCAAATGTCATGTTGTCAAGGATTGATAGATAGCGCCATGAAGCATCCTTATCCAAGGGTTGTGATGAGATGTTGTTGAACATGATTCATGAATTAGATGCATCCAACGCGTACGTTTTTTTTTTTTATTACGATAATATTTATTTTTTAAAGTATTTTTTATTTAAAAATATATTAAAATAATATTTTTATTTTTTTAAATTTGTTTTTAATTTCAACATATTAAAATTAAAAAAAAAAATTAAACTTTTCAAAAATATAATCCATTACAAAAACAAACATACTTTTATTATTCAACAATGATATTTAACTACTCAATCGAGACCAAATTAGCAATCATAATCACAAAACTCTCCACAATTAAAAAAAAACAAAATATATTATATTATTTGAGAAAAAAAAATTCCATACTTTATCAACAATCTAAAGACTTCTTATGGTCTTTGCCTTACAGAGGTGGGTCTCCTTGTCTAACCAAGGTGACGTCACTGTACACGTCATCAAACCACATCTCTCATTGATGACGATATATAAACCGTCACTAAAACGACTTCACGTTCAATCAGTCACGGTGTCATTTATTTCTCCAAACAAAAAAAAAAGTAAAACAAAAAAAATACAATCCTTTCTCTCTCCAGAAAAACAGTAACTTTGAAAGCGAGAAATGAAGTTTCGGTTGTTATCACATCACGTTAGGCACGTGCCCATGATTTTCTTTTAACGTCTAGTACCCCTTTTTGTTACCTGGGTCTTCAGTTCTTGAATTCACAAAAGCACTGTCTTGGTTTGTTGGTGTCTGGGTTTTTATTGGTTTGATTTGTCTCAAGTTAGTAGCTTTCTTGGGTACTAATCTTTTGATAGATCTGATAATAACCTTTAAGGGTTTTTACTGTTTCTTTTTCTAGGTTCTTGAGAGCACTTCACATTTTTTGTTTACTAAAATAATTAGTTTTTGGTGTTGTTTTTTTATGTATAGTATGTTGACTTGGTGGTCTTGGAAATTCAAGCAAGAAAGTTCTTAGCTATGGCATATTGAAGTTTTTTTTTTTTTTTTATAAAGATAAAGTAATGTTTTTGACTTCCTGATAGCTAAAATTTGATATTGCAATATTCTGTCTTTTTTTCATTTTAATTATTTTACACTATGATTTTGAATTTGTTTTAGCTGTATGATTATTTCGGTAAAACCCTTTTTGTGTTCAGCTATATAAGATTTTTTTTAATTTTTTTTGCTTTTGCTTTTAGGTGTCCTTGATGCCGATTTCTTTCTTCTGTGTCTCTTGTAAGTTTAGGGTTTGGATATGAGCAATAAATAGCATCATTAGTTGAAAAGTAAGGTAGCTTATGGTATTTGTTTTTTAATGCTATGATTCGATAGAGAAACTATGGATCATAGGTTCAATCTTAATAATTTATAGAGTTAGTTCGCTGGTGGATTAATGGCTAATTTCTCTGAGCCATCGTCATCTCTGAGCTATACTTCATCTTCTCATTTATCAAATGGCTCAATTAGTCACAACATATCCAACTCCTCAGGTGCTGAGGCAGGAACTAGTCTTGAGGTGATTAGTCTAAACAAGCTGAGCTCTAATTTGGAGCAGCTATTAATTGACTCCACTTGTGATTATAGTGATGCTGATATTGTTGTTGAGGGTACCGCTGTTGGCGTTCACCGATGTATTTTAGGTGCCAGGAGTAAGTTTTTCCACGAGTTGTTTAGGAGAGAAAAGGGATCTTCAGAGAAAGAAGGAAAACCAAAGTATTGCATGAGTGATTTGTTACCTTGTGGAAAGGTTGGATATGAAGCCTTCCTAATTTTCTTGAGCTATTTGTATACTGGAAAACTCAAGCCATCTCCAATGGAAGTCTCAACATGTGTTGACAATGTATGTGCCCATGATGCGTGTAGACCAGCAATTAATTTTGCAGTGGAATTGATGTATGCATCATCCATATTTCAAGTACCAGAGCTGGTTTCACTTTTCCAGGTTAGTTTATTTTATTGCACTGTGATGCATAATTTTTTATTCATTATGCATGATGTTTGTATTCTTGATGTGGTGTGATGGTGCTCTTCTAGCCTATACTGATTCTGTTATTTGCTTGTGGTGGAATTGCTCTTGTCCTGCAGTTGCTTAGCAATTGTGAACTTATGCTTACAAGAAATTGCCCACGCTTGCTATTTTTGCTAATATAGTTGGTAAATCTTGAGAATTGGGATCCAACTTGTTTTACTTCGTTCGCCCATGGTGCAAATATTTCAAATGATTCGTTTCTAGCAGCGCAGGTGTGATCTGATAATATTAATCCATTTGATTTATATGCTGAACCAACCCTGTGAATGCCAATACTTAAGCCTAATTAATAACTTGGGGATAGTTGCTTTTACTGCTATTTTCCTGTACTATTTCCTCTTGGAGTCTGGTTTTCAGTAAATAAATAAAATGCCATTTTTGTTAGAGTAAATTGACAAGAATAACTTAACAAGAAAAAATAGGTTTTGGGCCCTTCTATTTATTTTCCGAACTGTCCTTTGAGCTCTATAAGAAACAGAAGAAAATTATAACGGTGCGAAGCTGTGTGTTTTTGCAGAGACGCCTTCAGAACTTTGTTGGGAAAGCTCTTGTGGAAGATATGATTCCAATCCTTGTGGTTGCCTTCCATTGCCAATTAAGTCAGCTTGTCACACAATGTGTTGATAGAATAGCACGGTCTGATCTTGACAACATCTCTATAGAGAAGGAGCTTCCCCATGATGTTGCAGTTGAAATTAAACTGCTCCGACGCAAGTCTATTTCTGATGAAGAAAACAACACAGAGGCTGTGGATGCCCTGCGTGAAAAGAGAATCAAGAGGATACACATGGCATTAGACTCTGATGATGTTGAACTTGTGAAACTTCTCCTGACTGAATCTGATATAACCTTAGATGATGCTAACGCTCTCCATTATGCTGCATCGTACTGTGATCTCAAGGTCGTGTCTGAGGTGCTTAGCCTCGGTCTTGCTGATGTCAATCTTAGAAATTCACGAGGTTACACAGTTCTCCACATTGCTGCAATGCGAAAAGAACCATCAGTGATAGTGTCAATGCTGGCGAAAGGAGCATCTGCTTTGGACTTGACATCAGATGGGCAAAGTGCTGTTAGTATCTGTCGAAGGTTGACAAGGCCAAAAGACTATCATGCTAAAACAGAGCAAGGGCAGGAAGCGAACAAGGACAGGTTATGCATTGATATCTTAGAGAGGGAAATGAGAAGGAATCCAATGGCTGGGAGTGCTTCCATCACTTCCCATACAATGGTTGATGATCTGCACATGAAGCTGCTATACCTGGAGAACAGAGGTATATTATTCTGCACATGATAATTTTGGATCAAATCACTAGTCTTTTTGCTGAAGCCAGTACATGGTTCGTATGCACTTTCAGCTCTATGGGACTGGATTTTGCTTTTGGATTGCATTTGGGGTTAATCTGCATAATTTTGTTCCAGTTTATATTTAACTTGCTTTTTTACCTGAGAATTTCAAGATTAATATACCAATAGCTGAAGTTATTGGTTATTTTCTTGAAATCTCTTTCTTGCACATAAAGAGAAGTCCAGGAATGACGTTTTCAATATTCTGTTGAGATACTTGGATATTAACATTACTGATCTTCTTGCTGCTTTATTCGGGCTTTAAGTTCCTTGGTTTGGGTGCTGGGGATGCCCTGCTAGTTATTCTGTCTGCTCGTCCAAATAGGAGCTTTTAAGCTCCCCTATCTAGTTTCCTAATATACCATGCAGTCTTAATGAAAAATAGAGATTTTCTCATTTGCATTTGATGCCCACAAAGGTGAAGGCATCCTATTGATATATGGCTTTAGCGCCTTTTGTTCAATTATGATGATCTTGATTGATTTAAATGGATATCTATCATGGCTTGTTCTTAAATGTATGATCAAGTGTTGTGGTGTACATCACAGTGGCATTTGCAAGATTATTTTTCCCTACTGAAGCCAAGCTAGCCATGGACATTGCACATGCTGCAACAACACCAGAATTTGCTGGTCTTGCTGCATCAAAAGGTTCTAACGGGAATTTGAGGGAGGTTGACCTAAATGAGACACCAATAATGCAGAACAAAAGACTTCGTTCTAGGATGGAAGCCCTTATGAAAACAGGTATGTGGAAGCTATGAATCCTTCTGTTTCAGTTACCAACATCAGGACTTATGTTACAATGTATTATCATTACGCAAGTCCTAAAATATTGTAATCTGATTGAATCAATTGAAACCCAAGAAATTGCAGATTTGAGCAAATCAAATACCACTTGTGGCTTAGAAAATACAAACTATTTAGTTTTTGCAATTATTCTCATATTAGTTGTGTTTGTCATGATGGCAGTTGAAATGGGGCGACGATACTTCCCCAGTTGCTCTGAAGTGCTCGATAAGTTCATGGAGGATGACCTTCCTGATTTGTTTTACCTTGAAAAGGGTACCCCAGATGAACAAAGAATCAAGAGGACACGTTTCATGGAGCTTAAAGAGGATGTTCACAGGGCATTTACCAAGGACAAGGCTGAGATTAACCGCACTGGTTTGTCTTCCTCGTCATCCTCATCTTCTCTAAAAGATGGTATTAGTAACAAACTCAGGAAATTATGAGGGCATGCAACTATGTCTCTGATAAGCCTTATAATTGATACAAAGTTTATAGTTAAAGATTTTGATCTGCTTCCGTGTACAATTTTAACCAAAGAGCAAACTAGCTCTGTAAGCTCTTTATGCCTATGTAATACTAAGCCCTTGAAAGCTTCTATTTTTTTCTTCCCGAAAGCTCATAGAAAATGTTCTCTAATCGCAAGCGAAAAACAATAATTATAGAAATTTGCAACTGATTTATTCAGATTCGAAATTCTCTTCGTCTGGTTCGTGTTTCCATAACATGTCTGATCTGTTCTGTTGGAATTTGGAATACAAATTGCGCCATGGTTTTCTGGTCTACCGAAGGTAACAAAAATTGTGAACATTCTGGGAACCTTTATTTTTCAACTATTTTCTTCTCCGTTTGTTCTCATATCATAGGCATGTTATTGGTTTGCCTGTAACGCCGGTAAAAGCAGTAAAGATTCCAAAACCTTGGCACTTTGATAAAAGAAAAGGCAGCACTGAACGCTTGTTTAGAACCCAATATATTCCATTGAAGTGAAAATATTCGATATCTGAGTACATAAATTTCTTGGAAAGCAGGATACCACTAAATGTGGAGTAAAGCAAGAATAATGGGCTTTGTAGTGATAGCAAGATAAAAGGAGATGAATGAAAGTATTGACTATTGGAATTTCTGCTTTCAACAAAATGAGCTGCTTTTTCCCTTTCTTTTTATCATATCTTTGAAGGAGACATGTTTTGTGCTAGTGTGTTTGGTAACGTGATTTGTGTTTTTCAAGAATTTTGAATTTTTTTTATTTTAAATTATTTTTTATATTTTTAAATCGTTTTAATATGCTGGTATGAAAAAAAATTAAAATAATATTATTTTAATATATTTTCAAGCAAAAAAATACTTTCAAAAAGCAACATTTATCATTGTCTCAAACACTCCTTTGCTTACTAGATTGTTGGCCTAGCAAATATTCGGACTTGACTAATGTTTTTCTAGTAGAAAAAAAATTTAATCATGTTGAGGTTAACCTGGTGTGATCTGATCAACTGACAAATTTAAAAGTAACCTGGATAACTAGTAAAAATATAATTTAACTTAAAAAACTTAAAAACAATATTTTTTTTTAAATATTGAAACGACAATATATTGGATCGATTTGGGTTAACCTTTCAAATCTATAACTCAAGTCATGAGATCATAAGAACCCTATAAAAAGCAAATCGAAACAAATCTAAAACTTAATTCCCAATCAATTCAATATTGAAGGATGAAATTGAAAAGAAATCCATGAAAAAAAGACTTGAATTAACCTGGGTTAACCTATCAAACTCATGACATGGGTTATGAGACTGAAATAACCCTATAGAAAATAAATCAGGATAAATTATGAAGCATAATTTTCAATATATCCAATGTTGAAGAAAAAAATTGAAATAAAAAAAATCAACGAAAAAAGGATAAAAAAATAACTTAGATTAACCCGTAAAACTCGTGTCCTAGGTCATGAAACCGAGATAACCTCATGGAAAGAAAACTAAAAAAATAACCCGAGCTAACCCTTCAACCCCGTGAATTGGGTCATAAAATTGAGATAACTCCTTAGAAAATAAATCAAAATAAATTATGAAACTCAATTCTCAATCAACTCATTATTGAATGATAAAATTAAAAAAAAAATCAATTTAAAAAGGAACACAATAAAATAACTTGAGTTAACCTATAAAACCTATTACTTAGGTCATGAGACCAAGATAATCTTATAAAAAATAAACTGAAATAAATCATAAAATATGATTATCAATTAACCAAATATTAAAGGATGAATTGAGAGAAAAAAATTCAATTAAAAAAAGAAAAAAAATGAGTCAACCCGGCTAAGTTATCAAGCCTGCAATCCGAGTCATAAAACTAAGATAATCACATAAAAAGTAAACTGAAACAAATTATGAAATCTGATTTATAATAAATAAAATGTTAAAGGATTAAATTAGAAAAAATCAAAAAGAAAATAAAAACTAGGATGAAAATATAAAAAAAGCCCTTGTGCTATGGCTAAAAAACATTTTATTTTTAAGAGTAATTTAGTTATTTTAGTGCGTTTTAAATGGTGAAATTTTGAAGGGAAAAAAAAGTCTTTAGATGTTAGTTAAATAAATTTTCCTTTTAAAGATAATTTAATTATTTAACTATGCTGTAAAAATATATAAAAAAATAAAGTTGTTTCTAATCAATGGCTTATAGATCTTGAAAAAAAAATCTATTATAATAACAAGTTCATTAAGTTTTTCTAAAATTAAATTATATCGTTTCAATCCGCAACGCAATAAATTTGAGTGTATAATAAAAGACTAAGCATTATTATTTTGTTTTTAATTTTAATTTAACAAATACACCCCAACAGTATATAAAGTTATAGAAATTCAAAACAGCCTACGCGTGTATTTGGTAATATAATATATGAAACTTTTATGAAATTGCTTTTCAATTGAAAAATGCATAAAAATTATATAAAAAAAAACTTTTTTAAAATATCAATTTAATTATTTTTCAAATATAAAATAGTTTGAAAAATATTTTTAAAAGCAACTTAAACCCACAGAAAAAACACTGCCTCCATTGCCTGTTTGGTTTGCCATAGGTGGTCCTATCATCGAGGTACAGTGCTGGTATTGACGACACCCAACAATTAATGAACGACATGACAGCTATTGTGAAGGTGCCAAACTGCCAATGTTTAAGCTGAAACCCCTTTTTTTACTAGATAGTATGCCTGCTGTTTGCCAACTTGCTACTGGTTTTTTTACTTATTTATTTTTTTAATTTTATAATAATTAAAATAAATATCAGGAAAGACCCTGCAAATGATAGAAAAATTTTAAAATATATTTGGTATTGATATTGTGGTAATGATTATTTTTTAAAATAATTTTTATTTAAAAATACATTGAAAAAATATTTTTTTTAAAAAAAATATTTTTAATATAGTATATCAAAATGATTTGAAAAAACTAAAAAAAATTAATTAAAAAAATACTTTTATTATACAAAGTAAACAGATTACAAGTCTCTTTCAATCCTTGTATTAACTTTAACATCTTACAATATTTAATTAAATCTTAAAATACAAGTGTCGGAGGAGTATATTTGGTTCGACATGAAGATTTTTGAAGCTATAATAACTATAGACTTATTTATAAAATAAATTCCAGTCTTACGTTAACCGTTTTGTCACCATAAGTATTTCAAAGATTATAAATAATTCTAAACATCAAAATCACCTAAAATATATTTGAAAAAAATATTTTATAAAAATATAAATTAATTTTGGAGAATTAAAAAGAAAAATAGGGACATGCATGCTAGGCCCGGTGATGAAACGCCTAGGCCATCGAGTTAGCCCATAAGTGCATGTTTTTTTTAACTTTTAGAGATTGAAAATTGAAATACATAAATTTTAATTAGCAAAATAAAAAATAAAAAAATTACAAGAATCTAATTCAAGCTTATAAGGAAGCGAACAAGGACAGGTTATGCATTGAAATCTTAGAGAGGGAAATGAGAAGGAATCCAATGGCTGGGAGTGCCTCCATCACTTCCCATACAATGGATGATGATCTTCACATGAAGCTGCAATACCTGGAGAACAGAGGTATATTGTTCTGCACATGATAATTTTGGATCAAATCACTAGTCTTTTTGCTGAAGCAAGTACATCGTTCTTATGCACTTTCAGCTCTATGGGACTGTTTCTTCTTCAACCATTCTCTTCTTTGTTTGTGCTGAACTCTTGTTTAGAACCCATATATTCCATTGAAGTGAAAATATTCGATATGTGAGTAAATAAATTTCTTGGAAAGCAGGATACCCACTAATTGTGGAGTGAAGCAAGAACAATGGACCATGCATTCATGGCAAGATAAGGAAAGGAATCATAGCATTGACTAAGATATAAGGAGCACACTCTTTTAATTTATTTATTTTTTCTTTCAGTAAGGAGCACGAACCTTTCGCTCATCAACTATGAATATTTTGCTTTGTCTTGGAAAAAACAAACTGTGAATGTTGAGTTTCGGTCCACAGCAAACAAGGGGCGAACACACTGTTTCATCCCATTCATACAGGACAGGACGACCGTGAGTATCTATGCAACCAAATCATCTGCTGAACGTCAAGTCAATGGTTAAAATTCCTATGATGGATGGCTTTTGAGCAAATCAGTCAGTTCCAAAAACTCCATTAACCTTTTGAGCTATTATGGCAGAGGTGTAAAATGGATTGACAGGCCCATGGGCAGAACAGGCATGCAAATATGGGCACCGCCTGGCATGGTCAAAAAGTTCTTGCCAGGCTGGGCTACTGTTCGATAGTAAGAGAGCAAACACGACACATGTATTAATGACACAATAAATATGGATAGGGTTGGCACTTAACACAACCACGTTACACCTCCAAGATGGAATTGACCACAGACACTAGCACTGCTACACTTGTGTAACACCAGCAGCCCTCAACAACCGTGTATTAGACAAAACCTTATCCTTGGTCTCTTGTCAGCGAAAGCATTCAATATAGACTGCTGATTTGAAAAAAAAGGATAGATGATGGATTTTTAATGGAGGAGACATTTTCATTAGCAGGTAAACTCAGGCTGGCCACTAATGCGCACAAGACCACATACTAGTGCATTCATTAATTAAGGGCTGCCATCTCAGATCTGCAAGTTGGAGAACAACAAGCAACATGGTATTGTGAGCGACAGAGAACACGAGATGGATGATTCATAGAGAAATTTGTTAAAAACTACAGCAAACAGAAAAAACGCTCAGCGATTAGATCCGTGGTAATGAATGGATGGCATCAATTTGACTGAAACAATACATATAAACTGTGCACAATTTAAATGCAGAACTAGCCTTGGCTTGAAGCTGATGCATTCCTTAAACTTTCCCACATAGCTGGTCCTTCAGGGTGGACATCTACATAATGTAACTTTCCCACATAGCTGGTCCTTCAGGGTGGACATCTACATAATGTTTTACAAATTGCACATGAACATGCAAGGATTGTGCCCATCGATACTTTGGGTTTTGCTGCACCTTTTTCCCTCAGCCGAATATACATTCGAAATCTAAGTTTAACCCTCTCAAAGTCATAGCATAAATATGCTGGGAATTCCTCCAGTGAGTTGACCGAGTAGCCTAGGAAATTTGTCATGCAATCAATCTTCTTTTCAAGTGCATCTTTGGTCTGGTTTGGCACCATTGGAACCAACATTGTAGTCCAAACCAGTTTGTACCAGGCAACCCATCCGCTCTTGTAATTGATTCCCTCTACCTCGAAACGTTTTTAGAAATCTTGTCATCTCATCTGAGTTTTCAACGTGCTCCACCCTCAGCAAGAACGCTGTTTTCTCCAAAACAGTAACAGAAAGTCCCCTGTCGGGATTCTAAAATACCACCACAAAGGCAGCGCCGCAGTAGCTGAGGGTCATCCTCGTACTTTCATATCACTACTCTGACTCTCCCCTTGGATATTACCGGGGCAGCGGGGCTCGTGGCAAGAAGCAAAAAGGCGGAAAAAGCGTTTTCCTTAGGACAAAAACACCCTTGAACAAAATAGGACCAGATTTGTCCCACATCAGAAAAGAACGAAGAAACAAGAGAGTTAATAAACTGTTCGAGGAGCACATAACAACACGACCATACTTGAACAGGATCTGTTCTATAGGATCGTACCTCTGTATCTTTAATCACTAAGGAGACAGGAACTTAAGCCTGGTTGAGGAATCATGACCGTGTGATCGTAGCGTGAATAATGGCTTGTTGGCCCTCGTGATCATCATGGCTGTAGAGGATCGTTTCTCAGCTATTAACTTGGCTGGGAATGGTCATGCGGTTGTCTGACAGGTTTCTTTATTTTTGAATGCAATTAAAAAACAAAAAACACTACCAGCCTGCCTCTCTCGATCGATCGAACACTCCTCTTGCTCTCTAGCAAAACTCGCGACAGTTAAGCTTTTTTCCTCTACCAGCAATAATGTTAGATTTTCTGACCAAACTAGTCATAGCTGCGGCCATCCACATTTCACTTCTAAAAATATATTAATTTCTTCATTTTAATTAATTTGATATAATTTATATTTAATTAGTGTTAATTGGATTTTATGGAGTGTTAGGGTTTTAAATTAGGTTAATTAGATGTAATTGAAATTGTAAATTAGATATTATTATGTTATTTTGTTTAATTATTTTAGATTGTTGTTGATCGTAAATGAATAAAATTATATGTTTGAAATGTTAGTATTGATGTAGGTTAAATTATGAATTATATTAATTAGATATATTTTTAGTTGATAGTTTAATTATTTTATTAAATAAATAGTTTTTTTTGTTATTGTTGATCGTGAATTAAAAAGATTATGTAATGAGATAGTGTTGATTTAAGTTAAATTATGAGTTATATTGAATTTTATATAAAATAATAATACTAGCTATGTAATACTTGAATTTGTTTAATAAGAGTAGAAGAAAATCCACTTGTTTACATAATAAAATGGATGCTAGAGAGGGGTATTCATTAAATAGAAGTGGTATATGTGGTCAAATGGGTCATAACAATAAAAACTTATGAAACTAGATAACATATATTATTTTTTTATATTTATTTTAAATTATGTCAACTTTAATTAAATTACAAACGTTAACAATATTTTTTTACATAGAATCTCGAGATAGACATGATTCGGACTAAAAGAGGTTCAACCTATTTTAAGAGTGTCGACAAGCAGAACCACCTTGTTGTTGATGTGGGTCTTGATGATAGGTCAATGTTGTGTGTGTGTATTTGTTAATTATTACAATTTTAACGATATTTATTAATGATTTAACTAAGTTGTTTGATTTTTAGGGTGGTTTTCTAGTTATACCTAAATAACATACCTTTATAGAGTTGCATGAGCGAGTGTGTCGGTATGTTATCGAGGTTGGTTTTCATGAGATCATTCAATTATGCCTCATAAATCTTGATAATGCATTGATTGTAGTATTGGTAGAGAGCTGGAGATGAGAGACACATTTTTCATTGATGTAATGGTGAGATGACATCAACACTCCAGAATGTGGTGATGTTAAGACACTTGTAATTAAAAACATATATAATTGACTGGTCTTCTGAGTTACAAGAAGTAATAATAATAATAATAAGATATAATTGATTGTAGTCAAGTGTTATTTATATAAATTGAATGTAAAAAAAAAAAATTAGAGATTTGTAATTAAATTGTAATTGAATTTGAACTTGAATGATAACGAGGAGAACCTATCTAATGTGTTTTCTTTTTTTTTTTAATCTAATGTACGTACTACGTAGTTGTCTTGTGCAGTGGTTGTTTGTATTAAAGCCACCAGTTATCTAAAACAGCTCTTCTTTTACGAGGTGAAAGAAGCTACACACAGATATGATCCCAGCTTGGTCTTCCTGATTAATTCCACCACCATATCCATATATATATATATGCTCATCGATTCATTGGGGTTTGTTGCGAAGAGCACTTGCAAATGTTTTCATCTAAGTAGGTTTGCTGTCAAAAATGTGTTTGGTTTTGTAATTGTTTGAAGTTTTTGATGTATGGCGCTGTCTAGTGGTGTGGTAGCTTCTGGTCACCATGAATATTTTAAACCCACCTTGTTGGCCTGAGTGCAAGTTGTTAATAATATTTTCCACTCATATTTCTTGATGCGGGAATCTTTCTATCTTGTCCACTGCTTTTCCTTTTTGCAAAAAGATAAGATATTTTCATAGAATCTTGTCGGCAAAACCAGAAATATCAGAGCATACGAGGTAAAACTCCTATGTTGAGGATGGGGCATTCCGAGAATCGAACTCGGGACCTCTCGCACCCAAAGCGAGAATCATACCACTAGACCAAATGCCCAATTTACGAACGTTTATCATGTCAATTAAGATATTTCTACTTACCTTTTTCATGCTATACATGGCAATTAATATTTAATACTGCCTTGTCAGAGATTCGAGGGACATGGGTGCTCTTTCGATCTATTTTTTGCCCTAACATATATATATATATAATAGAGAGACTGATCATTAATTGTTATTGATGACTCTCTTTTAGTATTATTATTGTTCTTTAATTTTTTTTAGGGGTTTTTTTAACCTTTTTTTTTTCAATATTCAGTTTGCTGGGACATTAAACTTTATCATTTTTAATTTATTTTATATGTAGTTATCATGAACTGAATAACAAATTTTACAGGTTAAACATTTTAACCCGAATTATTTTTCTAGTTGATTATATAGTCAACATGTTATTTATATAAATTGAATGTAAAAAAATATATAACTAACTTTGTGGCTTGTTTTATCAGATAGTGTGGGACTGGCATTTCATACTAAATTTCACTCATGTCTTTGAGTTTTATCAAGATGATTTGGGTACGCAGTAGTCACATCACGTATATATTAAAAATATATTTGATTTTTTTATTATTTTAAAGTTAATTATTTAGTTTCAATTGATTATTTGAGATAATTGTTTTATATGTTCTAATAGGTTATATAGATGTCATATACGAAGGAGTTGATACTTTCAGTTTTGCCTATATACCGTGAGAGATCTGACATTTGATTAGCACAAGTCCCTCTACACTGCTTTGATATTGTTGAGATATATTGTCCAGATCGAGTAATGCGATAATTTAAATTATCTCAACATATATCAAATTATGTTGATTATGGAGAGAAACTACACAGTATTGGTCGTTATGGTAAATATGAGGAGAATTGGTTGATAATTCATACATCTTACCTTAATTTTTGAGATGTTAGGAGAAATGGTATTTTTGAAGAGCAAAAATCTATAATTGATATAGATACTTACATGACATGATATATATATTCATGACACTCCATCTCACTTTTTTTTCTCTCAATTTTTGTTATAATAATTTGACCTAGGATGAAAATGGAATACACCAATCAACTTAAAGTATATGAAGTCTATAAAATTAAAAGAAAATCAAAATTCCAACATTTTTATTAATTAAAACACTGGGAGGAAGAGGCTATTATAAAATGTATTAAGAAACTCGAGTTGACTAGAAAAGGAAAAGACAAATAAAATCAATTTTTAGGATGATGCTAGAATTTACGATAACAAATATAGTGAGTGCCCTGTAGTAAAAATAGATTAATAAAATCAGGTTGCCATGGAATAAGATTTTGTTGAAGGTCGGGAAAGATGGAGGGAGGGGGCATCAACCTAACTTATATGCATAGCCTTTTTCCGTATCAATTCTTTGTTTTTTTTTATAGAAGAAAAAACATATATATATTTTTTACGACGTACGTGATTTTTCAAAAAGAAAAAAACCTGTCAGACAACCGCTTGACCATTCGAAGCCAAGTGAATGGCTGGGAAACGATCCTCTACACCAACGATGATCACGAGTGCCATCAAGCCATTACTCACGCTATGATCATACAGTCTTGGTTCCTCAACCAGATTGTCTCATTCAAAGTTGTCAATTTTATTTTATTTAAAATGGCTGAAATACTCCGTATCAATTTAAAAAATAAAACAAAATAAAATAAATATCATTTTATTTTAAATCTCGGTTTGTTCCGGATTTTTCGGCTAAATTCCACCTGGAACGTTTCGGTTTCATTCCACATGTTCCGTTCCGCTCTTGAAAAGTTATTGAATCAAATTGAATATTGTTTAATTTAATTAATTAAATCACTTAATTATAAAAAGCTATTTTTTATTATTATTTTCAATAACAATAATATTAATAATAATATTGAAAATTATTATTACTATTTTTATTAACAATAATATTAATGTTTTAGATTTTTTTAGCTTGATGATTTAATTTTATATTTAAAATATTTTGTTATTTATCTTGTTTATGAAATTTAAAAACAAAATTAATAACCTCGTTAGGGATTAAGGATACAGAGGTACGATACTATAAAACAGCTCCTGTTCAAGTAAGGTCGTGCTGCGATGCGCTCCTCGAATAGTTTATTCATTCTCTTGCTTTTTCGTTCTTTTCCGATGCGGTACAAACCTGGTCCTGTTTTGTTCAAGGGTGTTTTTGTCCTAAGGTGCGACAGTATATGGCCCTCCAACTCACCCACCCTCCAACAACATCTCTTCAAAGAAATATATGATTTACTCTGTTTTTTCAAGCAAAGATTTTTATTCATTATACTCTTGGGAGCAACGCCAAAAAACTTTGTGAGGCATCAGTTTCTCTTTAACTTTTTTTTTTTTTTTTAATGGTTAGTTGGACGTGACTGGACACCTAGCTCGAACAATTGAATTTCGATCAAGAACTAAAGATATTGACAAAAGGTATCAAGTTCAAATACCTACCACCTTTTGATTTCACTGCTCACTTTAATATTCGGTTTCAATTCACCAGTATGAGACCCTTACCTTCTCTATTAAAAACTATATTTTAATAGACAGGTTATGCATTGATATCTAAGAGAGGGAGATGAGAAGGAATCCAATGGCTGGGAGTGCCTCCATCACTTCCCATACAATGGATGATGATCTTCACATGAAGCTGCTATACCTGGAGAACAGAGGTATATTGTTCTGCACACGATAATTTTGTTCCTGTTTACAATTAACTTGCCTTTTCCCCTAAGAATTTCAAGATTAATATGCCAAAAACTGAAGTTTTTTGTTAGTTTACTGAAATCTCTTACTTGCACATAGAGAGAAATCCGGGAATGATATTTTCAAATACTCTGTTGAGATACCTACATATTAACAGTACTGATCTTCTTGCTGCTTTATCCGAGCTTTTAATTCCTTGGTTTGGGTGCTGGGGGTGTCCTGCTAGCTATCCTATTCCTGTCTGCTCTTCTCCGAATAGGAGCTTTTATGCTCTTTCTATTTTAGTCTCCTAATCAACCATGCAATCTTGATGAAAATAGAGATTTTCTTAATGGCATTTGATGCGCACAAAGGTGAAGGCATCCCATTGATTTATGGCTTTAGCGCCTTTTGTTCAATTATGATCTCGATTGATTCAAATGGATATCTATCATCGCTTCTAATTAAATGTATGATCAAGTGTTGTGGTGTACATCACAGTGGCATTTGCAAGATTATTCTTCCCTACTGAAGCCAAGCTAGCCATGGACATTGGACATGCTGCAACAACACCAGAATTTGCTGGTCTTGCTGCATCAAAAGGTTCTGACGGGAATTTGAGGGGGGCTGACCTAGATGATACACCAATAACGCAGAACATAAGACTTCGTTCTAGGATGGAAGCCCTAACGAAAACAGGTACATGGAAACTATGAATCCTTCTGTTTCAGGAACCAGCATCAGGACATGTTATAATGTGTTATCATTACGAGGGTCCTAGAATATTTTAATCTGATTGACTCAATTGAATTCCCATGAAGTTGCAGAATTGAGCAAATCAAATATCACTTGTGGCTTAGAAAATACAAACTATTTAGTTTTTGCAATTATTTTCATATTTGCTGTTTGTCATGATGGCAGTTGAAATGGGCCGACGATACTTCCCCAATTGCTCCGAAGTGCTCGATAAGTTCATGGAGGATGACCTTCCTGATTTGTTTTACCATGAAAAGGGCACCCCAGATGAACAAAGAATCAAGAAGACACGTTTCATGGAGCTTAAAGAGGATGTTCAGGGGGCATTTATCAAGGACAAGGCTGAGATTAACCCCACTAATTGTTGAGTGAAGCAAGAACAATGGACCATGCAGTCATGGCAAGATAAGGAGAGGAATCATAGCATTGACTAAGATATAAGGAGCACAGTCTTTTAATTTATGTTTTTTCTTTTAATAAGGAGCACGAACCTTTCGCTCATCGACTATGAATATTGTGCTTTGTCTTGGAAAAACAAAAAACTATGAATGTTGAGTTTCGGTCCACGGCAGACAAGGGACGAACACACTGCTTCATCCCATTCATACAGGACAGGACGACCGTGAGTATCTATGCAACCAAATCATCTGCTGAACGTCAAGTCAATGGTTCAAACTCCAATGGTGGCTTTAGCGCAAACCAGCCAGTTCCAAAAACTCCATTAACCTTTCGACCTATTATGGCAGAGGTGTAAAATGG
Source organism: Populus simonii (assembly GCA_007827005.2). NCBI lineage: Eukaryota > Viridiplantae > Streptophyta > Magnoliopsida > Malpighiales > Salicaceae > Populus > Populus simonii. The sequence goes on along the minus strand of CM017478.2, from coordinate 11,832,886 downwards.
ATTGACAGGCCCATGGGCAGAACAAGCTTCCAAATATGGGCAGCGCCTGGCATGGTCAAAAAGTTCTTAACAGGCTGAGCTACTGCTTGATAGTATGAGTGTTTAAAAATTACGTAGGTATTATTTTTTAAAATGTTTTTTATTTTAAAATATATTAATACATCAGTATATTAAATAATCTGAAAATATAAAAAATAAAATTAATTTTTTTCAAAAGTATTTAACATTTAAAAAAAAATCACTATCAAGAAAGTTCAGAGATGGGCAAGGTAATTGTTTAGTAGGATAAATTTAAAAAAAAAAACAAAAGCTATTAGGCTATTTATTTGGAATGTCTTTGTTTTAATTGACCTTCACAAACGCTTTATCAAGTTTACTAGCTATTCCAAATGTGACACGTCACGATTTTGTTTGATAATTTTTACTAACAAAAAAAAATTAAACATGAAAGCTTTTTTAACATTTTTTTAAATTAAAAAATTAAATATAAATCAAGAAACTTATGTATCCATATAATTAAACAACATGAGAATCCTCTATGTTAATGAATGAAAAAAAATCAATAACAATAACTAAATATATATTTTGAAAAATTGAGAGACGGATGTTAATTAAGATTTTTACCTAATTAAAACAATTGTTTGGTAAAGTAAGAAATACTATTTATTATTCATGGCCACCATGATTTACGAAACGCAGGGTTGCTGAAAGCACAAAAAGGCAGATCTGAGATGGCAGACATTAATTATTGCATGCACTGGTATGTGGTCTTCTGCTGTGCGCGCATTAGTGGCCAGCCTGAGTTTAACTGGCTAATGAAATTGTCTCCTCCATTAAAAATCCATTTTATTTATGGAGGTTATTTGCTGTTTTAGGATTCTGAGGAATTTCTTCTGGTTCTTCGTTCCAGATCAAGGAAGATGACAATATGGCCTCTCTCCTCTTCCACTTCGTTTATCATGATTTCCTTTAATTGCTTGTTCCACGATGCAGATTGCAGTGTACTTTACTGGTGCCTTATAGCTTGATAGATGAATCTGTGTTTTTCTGTGTCTAAAATGATGATCATCAAGTTTCAAGAACAGAAGGCTACAATTTTTTCTTACAGCAACTGAAGTTTCAGAAGTGATTCTCTCCTTTCTTTATTCAAATTTGAGATTGGATAGCCCTAATCCCCGCCTTCCCTTCCCTTCTTATTTCTAATACAAAGACTATCAACACTGAAAATTTGACAGAAAATAAAAACAGTCAAGAGTTCCTGCAAATTATTCCATAAATAGATTCCAGGTAGCATTCATCTTTGAGACTCCCAAGTTCTTTAACCTGTGTGATCTTCGACTTCAGAATCTGGACCGCATCTTATCCCACACTTGATCTCACAGCGGCGCATAAGTCTTGTGTTTGATTGAACGCAGCCGGTGGTACATGCGTCCATGCAATCAGAAGCATCAGACGCTACGTTCTCAAAATGAGAAGCGACCATGCTCACAATCAACACTGCAACCAATACTTTCCTCATCATTGTCCTTAGCTCTCTCTCTCTCTCTCTCTCTCTCTCTCTCTCTCTATGTTTGCTTTGTGACACTCCTCCCCTCATTTCTTTTTTATAGATGTCGTGTTAGATATTTTAGAGTTTTGTAATATTAAAAAATTTTAAAAAAATAATATAGTTTGAATATGATTGTTATTAAGAATAGTAATTAAACACAAGCTTTAATTAAAAGTTTTGTACTTTGAATCTTATATTCTAACTTTTAAATTTTATGGAAGTTTTAATTGATTTTTGATGAGGTTAATTAATTTTAAAAAATATTTATTAAATAATATATATTAGAAAAATATTTTTTGAAATGCAATTATTATTCTAAATAACAATTATGAATAAAAGAATATTCTAAGATATAAAACTACGCTATTTTATAAATATATTTTTAATATGTATTATTATCCCAAAAATCTTTACCGAACCATGATATTGTTTTGGAAAAATCCACCATCTATCTATTTAAAATAAATAAATAAATCAGCCATCTATGTTGAATGCTTACGCTGACAAGAGACCAAGGATAAGGTTTTGACTAATACACTGTTATCGAGGGCGGCTGGTATTATACAACTGTAGCAGTGCGACTGTCGGTGGTCGATTCCATCTTCGAGGTGTAACGTGGTTGTTCTATGTGCTAACCCTATCCATATTTATTATTCTATATTTTATTTAAAAAGTGTGGGAAAAATATTGTTTATTTACTGTGTATATAAATTTATTGCATAAAGTATTTATACTATAAACAATATTGTAGCACTTGTGACTTGTGAGAGGTGTTTTTTTATTTTTAGTTAACAAGTATTGCCAGGTTATTCGGTCTTGTTGCCACTAGGATCTAACTGTTGCCACTACATGGGTTTGGATCCTGCGGTCAGCAGAACCCGTTAAACGGCATGGGATCCAGTCTTCGGTAGGATAAATCAATGCTGGGTCATGCCCTGCAAGACCCAGCACTTTATTTTTTTTATTTTTTCTTATTTGTTTTTTGTATTGTAACAAGGAAATAAAATAATGAGAGTTTTATTATATTATATAAAAATTAGGTGAAAATAAAAAAATTTCATTCAAAGTTGCGTTGAATTTTTTTATAAAAACATGTTTGTTTTTATGTTTAAAAAATATTAGTATATTAACAATAGTAGCCAGTGTAATATATGCATAATCTATTTAAAAAAAAAAAGAGTAAAGTGGTCTCACCTGAAGGATTATGTTATCTTTAATGGACATAAATAGGAATTCATTTAGTAATATTATTTTTAAAAAGAAATCTTGGTAATTGTATTATGTTATTTTTATTGTTTTAGCTTAGACTAAATGATTTATATATTTTAACAAACTTTATTAATACTCAAAAAATAGTTAAATAGTGGCATAAAAAATTTATATGTGCATATTTTTAATACATGTTCACATATAATCGAAATGAATTCTTTAAAATAAAAATATTAAAAAATATATAATTATAATATTATCATATTAAAGTTGATGGAGCTCTAAATAAATTTTTTATTCACATCATATACTTTATTTATTTGTATTATATTAGAGAATTTGTTTACAATAAAATCAATTACAAAACAATTCATAAATATTATAATATAATATTATTTTGGGTAATATTATCAAGATATTGGATCTGGATTCGTAGCTAAACATGAATAATAGGTCTTGTACCCAGCCAGGAGGGCCCAACAACATTGGGCCTTGCTGTCAGCATGACTTAATAGCAGTGGGTCGTGCTCCACCAGGACCTAGCAAAAGTGGGTTATGCTGCCAACAGAACCCAATAGCGTTGGCCAGATCTGTTTCGTTCAAAATTCGGGTCTACAATTGACCTAGAATAAACTGGTAGACCCGACAAAAACCTAATAGAGTCTTTTTTTTTTCAAATGTGTTTTTTCTCATACTCGAAGACCCCTCTTTTTTCATATTTCTTAGTTGGTTGGTAACTCATTTCAAAGTTCACTATATAAATACTTGAAGAATGTTTAATTTTTTCAATATAAGATTTAAAACCTTTAATATATATATATATATATATATATATATATATATATATTATATTATATTTTCTCAATGTGAGATAAAAAAATTATTATCTTAATTAATTTATTAAAAAATAAATTATTTCATGTAAAAAATGATAAGAATATCCTCCCAGCAAATTACTTGGGTTGGACTGTATAATAATAAAAAGGAGCAATCGTGGAAAGTTTTTATGTTATTTAAATAGTAATTAGTGTTATATTGTTAGTTAATTTAAAAAATATAAATAGAAGAGACAATAAAATTTATTATTTATAAAAAATAATAAAAATATCTTCACAAGAATTTTTTTTCTATATAAAATGGATTCAATTAATTAACTAATTGAATGTTATTAGTAAATATTTAAATACTATAAAATTTATGATATTGATTAGCTAAGCTACTTTTTTCAAATTAAATAATAATTTTTAGAAAAATTTCAAATATATCTATTCGATTATTATCAATTTTATACTCGAGTTATTTTTTATTCTAATTTTATTATTAAATTGTTTTAGTTTTCCAAATATCAATTTAGGATTTATGTTAGAATACTTAAAGGTAAACAATGACATAGTTTTTACAAAGAAAGTATAATTAAGATGAAAATATAGAGAAAAAAACTTAAAAATTAACGAAAGTTTTTAATTGAGAATTCAAAAAAAAAATTAAGAACATAAAATTGATATTGAAAATTATTTATCGAAAAAATTATGAAAAAAAACAAAAATAAGAAAGTGTCTTTGAAACTGTAGCTCTAAACTCATTTATATTGTGGATTGGCCAGATCTGTTTTGTTCAAAATTCAGGTCTACAATTGACCTAGAATAAACTGGTTGACCCGACAAAAACTTAATAGAGTCTTTTTTTTTCAAATGTGTTTTTTCTCATACTCGAAGACCCCTTTTTTTTCATATTTCTTAGTTGGTTGGTAACTCATTTCAAAGTTCACTATATAAATACTTGAAGAATGTTTAATTTTTTCAATATAAGATTTAAAACCTTTAATATATATATATATATATATATATGTATTATATTATATTTTCTCAATGTGAGATAAAAAAAATTATTATCTTAATTAATTTATTAAAAAATAAATTATTTCATGTAAAAAATGACAAGAATATCTTCCCAGCAAATTACTTGGGTTGGACTGTATAATAATAAAAAGGAGCAATCGTGGAAAGTTTTTATGTTATTTAAATAGTAATTAGTGTTATATTGTTAGTTAATTTAAAAAAATATAAATAGAAGAGACAATAAAATTTATTATTTATAAAAAATAATAAAAATATCTTCACAAGAATTTTTTTTCTATATAAAATGGATTCAATTAATTAACTAATTGAATGTTATTAGTAAATATTTAAATACTATAAAATTTATGATATTGATTAGCTAAGCTACTTTTTTCAAATTAAATAATAATTTTTAGAAAAATATCAAATATATCTATTCGATTATTATCAATTTTATACTCGAGTTATTTTTTATTCTAATTTTATTATTAAATTGTTTTAGTTTTCCAAATATCAATTTAGGATTTATGTTAGAATACTTAAAGGTAAACAATGACATAGTTTTTACAAAGAAAGTATAATTAAGATGAAAATATAGAGAAAAAAACTTAAAAATTAACGAAAGTTTTTAATTGAGAATTCAAAAAAAAATTAAGAATATAAAATTGATATTGAAAATTATTTATCGAAAAAATTATGAAAAAAAACAAAAATAAAAAAGTGTCTTTGAAACTGTAGCTCTAAACTCATTTATATTGTGGATTGGAATAATAAAATGATGATTTTTTCTTTCTCTCCAAATATCATATGGCTTGTCTATTAGATATAATAGGGTCTTATTATATATTTTTTTGCACTGTAAAATTACTAATTTACTCTTGAAAACAAAAAATATTAAACTAAGTTAAAATCATAAATTCTTGAACTAGCATTCATGGGCTTTTTCATCTTTACATTTTGATATTTTTGTTGTTATCAGGTTGAATAATGGACACTTTTATAATTAAAAAAATATAAATATTATTATGAAAAAAATGATTGATGCATGAATTGTACATACCAATACGTGGATTGAAGCCACATCATTTAAGCATCATATGCAAGGTGGTGCAATGGTCAAATGGTGGCTTTCAAGGCTGCATTCAAAACGTCTTAATGACACCTTGGTTCCTAGGCAATGCTTGTAGCATACGGATCTCTAATGTGTTACTAACAACTTTGTTTCATTATTTTCACTTTACTCATCGATTTTAATGCTTCAACCTTTATATTTTCAAAACAATCATTCAATTTACTTTTTCTTAAAAATTTAGTTCATGTTCTTTTATTGATTTTTATTTTATTTGAAATGATTTATAAAATTGAATTTTTTTCAAACTTCATCTTTATTTAATTTTTGTTTATCTGTAAGATTTGGTTCTTGTTCTTTTTATTATTATTTGTTTTATTTTAAATTATTTTAAATTAAATTTATTTTTTATTTTCATCCCTCGTCATTTAATTTAATTTTTGTACGTCAAATATGATCCTTATTTTTTATTACTATTTGTTTTACTTTGGTAAATTTGTTAGATTTAAATATTTTTTTTATGATTTTACCATTTAACATTAAATTAATTGGGAAATAAGCTTCTTAATTGAACATGGATTTAGGATTTCATGGGTTATAAATTCGAAAGACTAACCCAGGTATAAGATTTGTCCGAGATTGCTTAGTTTTTTATTTTTATTTTTAATCTCTTTGTTTTAGTTTCATCTTTCAACATTTATTTTATTAGAAATTAGGCTCTGTTATTTTTATTTTCTTACCTACTTTCTATAAGATTTTTCTCTAGTTTTTAAAATGACTCGGATTATCTCGAGTCTTTTTTATTATTGTTCTTTGTTAAATTTAGCTTTTTAAAAATAACTTTAATTTTTAATTAGATTAGATTAATTGATTCAATATAAACACAAAATGCTCGCTTCATTGTATTTTGCTTGGTTTGTTTTTTCAGGTCGTTGCTATGATGGCGTGTGCGACATCTTTTGAATTTAGAGGTGAGCAAAAAAACTGAAAAACTGATTAAATCGAGAAAACTAGAAAAAACCAAATCATGAAAAAAATCGATTAAACCGGTTAAAATTTTTTAAAACCCAACCGGTTCGGTTTTATAAGCCTGAAACTGAAAAAACCCAACCGAACCCAACTGAAAAAACCGAACCAAACCTGAAAAACGGAGCTAAACCGGAAAAAACGGAGCCTAACCGGAAAAAAACTGGTTTTTGTTAAAAAATAACCGAACCGAACCGAAACCTGTTGGTTTGAATCGGTTTCAGTGCAGTTTTGGTTTTTTTTTTAAATTCGGTTTGGTTATTTTTTTTTTTATAAAAGCATAACCAAACCGAAAATGATCGTCCGTACTTTTGATTTCATCATACAACCTTTTGCAATAGTGTTATAACTGTCTTGATTAACTTTTTTTTGGGTAAAGTGGTGTTCTCTGCGGAACGACGATGAGTCTTTAACGAATTTTTCTTCATTTTCTTTCTAAATATGATATTATCATCTCATTTTTTATAATTAATTATTATTATTTTTTTAAATCATATTATTAAATTAATCAATCTTATTAAACTCATTTAAGTTAATTACCGTTTCTCAAATCTTTTTTATTTTTAAAAAAGTTTTAAAAAATAAAAAATATACAACTTAATTACAATATTAAACTGTATCGAGTGCATACAAATATACAATTATGGAAAAAAGAGTTATGCCATGAAGGACACCTGTAGTGTCTCCATCGAGAATAGACCGCAGGCATGGAGAAGGGGGAAATTGATTATCAATTTGCTGCTTGTGTTTAGAGGCCGGAGTGTTGGTGTAATTGATTTTTAAAATATTTTTTATTTAAAAATAAATTAAAATAATATTTTTTTATTTTTAAAAAATTATTTTTAATATTAGTATATAAAATGATTTGAAAATATTAAAAAATATTAATTTAAAATAAATAAAATAAAATTTTTTATTTTTTTAAACTATTTTTTAAATATAAAAACAAACAGTCCTATACCGTTAGGGGAGAATTCAAGCTTCGGTCGCCTTCTACGCGTAGGTATTCGGTGCCACGTGCTAACCGACAATTTATTTATTAGACATGGAAAAGAAGTACTCTTTTGTCATGCATTGGACATGGAAAAGAAGTTGCTGGTCCATCCTCTCTTTTTTTCCCTTCCCTTTCATAGGAAATTATTTGGGTTGGACTGTATAATGATATAAAGGAGCGGTCGTGGAAAATTCTATGTTATTTAAACTGTACGATAGTGATATATTGTTAGTTAATTTATTTTAAAAAAAATAAATATTAATGGGAGAAATAATAAAATTTATTATCTTTAAAAAATAATAAGAATACCTTCCTGTTTTTTCTATATAAAGTGGATTCCGAATGTTACTATTTAACCTTAAAATTTATTGATATCGATTAGCTAAGCTATTTTTTAAAATTAAATAATAATTTTTAGACAAACATCAAATGTATCTATTAGATTATTATTAATTTTTTATTCGAGTTATTTTTTATTTTTATTTTTTTATTAAATTATTTTAATTTTTCAAATAAAGATTTGGGATTATTTTAAAATTAAAAATTATTATTTTAATTTTTAGAATATTTGATAGAAAACATTAAAAATAAACAATGACATCGGTTTTTACAGAGAAAGTATAATTTAGATGAAAATATAGATAAAAAAACTTAAAAATTAACGAAAGTCTTTAATTGAGAATTCAAAAAAAAAAATTAAGAATAAAAAATTGATATTCAAAATTGTTTATTGAAAACATTACCAAAAAAAAGTAAAGTAGAAAGGTATATTTGAAAATGTAGCTCTCAAATCATTTATATTATGAATTGAAATAATGAAATGGTAATTTTTTTTCCTTACCAAAAAAATGAATATGACCCGGCTATTAAAGATAATAAAGTTTTATTATATTTTTTTTGTAAAATAAAATTATTAATTTACTTTTGAAAACAAGAAATATTGAAATAACTTAAAATCACAAATTCTTTAACTAGTGCTCCTAGCTTTTTCATCTTTACATTTTGATTTTTTTGATGTTATCAAGTTGAATAATGAACATTTTTGTAATTAAATAAATATAAATATTATTTTAAAAAGATGATTGTTGCATATATTGTAAATATCAACATATGGGTTGACGTTGTGCCATTTAGACAACATATATAAAATGGTGTGGTAGTTAAATAGTGGCTTTCAAGACATCATTTGAATTGTCTCAACAACCCCTCAGTTATTGGATAATGCTTGTAGTATGTGGACCTCTAGTGCAATGCTAACAGGTTTTTTTCAATTATTTTCGCTTTACTCCTTGATTCTAATGCTTCAACCTTCATATTTTCAAAACAACCATTTAATTTACTTTTCCTTTAAATTTATTTCATGTTCCTTTATTAAAATATATTTTATTTGAAATGATTTATAAAATTGAATTTTTTTCAACTTCAACCTCCTTCAATTTTTTTATCTGTCAGATTTGGTTATTGTTCTTTTTATTACTATTTGTTTTGTTTTGAATCATTTTCTTAATTGAATTTGTTTTTTATTTTCACCCCTCGTCATTTAATTTTATTTTTTTATGTCAAATATGATCCTTATAATTTTTTTTATTGTTATTTGTTTTACTTTGGTGAATTTGTTAGATTTAAATATTTTTTCTGATTTTACCATTTAATATTAAATTAATTGAAAAATAAGCCTTTTCGTTTAACCTGAATTTACGATTTCTGTGGCTATAAATTCGAAAGACTAACCCAAGTATGATAGATTTGCCTGAGATTGCTTAGTTTTGTTTTTTTTAATCCTTTTGTTTTAATTTTATCCTTTAACATTTATTTCATTGAAAATTAGGCTCCGTTATTTTCTTTTCTTACTTACTTTCTATATGATTTTTCTCTAGTTTTGAAAATGACTCGAATTATCCCGAGTCTTTTTTATTATTGTTCTTTGTTAATTTTAGCTTTGTAAAAATAACTTTATTTTTTAATTAAATTAGATTGATTGATTAAATATAAACACGAGATGCTTGTTTCATGATATTTTCTTTGGTTTGCTTTTAGGTCGTTGCTACGACGACGCGTATGATATCTTTTGATGTTATCGTACAACCTTTTGCAATAGTGTTATAACCGTCTTAGTTAGTTTTTTCCTGGTGGTAGAGTGGTGTCCACTGCGGAACGACTGTAAGTATTCAATGGACTCTTTTCCATTCTCCTTTCAAATATAATATTGTCAATTCATTTTTTATAGTTAATTATTGTTAATTTTTTAATTATATTGTTAAATTAATTAATCTTATCGAACTAACTCAAATTAATGACTTGAATTTGTTTCTTTCAAAAACATTGATATCATCTAAATATTTTATTTACTCATGAAAAAATTTAACTCTTCTTGTTGCGCAACGTGGTATACCAATTTTTTTTTCCTAGAAAACATTAGCCAGCTATGCTTTTTTAGAAACGTTGGTATACCAATTTAGTTAAGATTGACATTTTAAAGGCTTGCTTCTCTCTCTCTTTTTTTATCAAATAATTAAATTATGCTAATACAGTACAACCGTCCAAACTTTAATTCAGCTATTTTTTTTTATATAGCCAGCATTGATTCATTCAAAGGGATAATTAAACGAGGATACTCATAGGATTGGGGAAAAAAGAAAAGAAAAGAAAACCTTTTTTATGGTTTATTTACTGCTATCCCTTCTTTGTCTGATTTTTTTCAATAGGTGATCTTACGGTCGGTAATTTTTATGAAAAGGAGGATATCTATAATTATTATATCAAGTTTGAACTCAATAAAATATTATAAAAAAATCACGAATACAATTTTGATTATATAATCTATTTAAACAAAATTAAGAAATGATTATTCAAAATTGGATGGACAATAACATGCTTTTGGATTCCCCAACTTTAAAATTTTACAAACTTGTTATAAAATCCATGCAATATCTTTTCTAAAACATGCAAAAACACACGCACCCACCATTCTTCCACTAATTTCCCACACACACACCAAAAAATCACACGTGTTTACAAACCATTAAAAAAATCAAATTTTAACAATATTTTTAACATATATTAAACATTTAAAATTTACAAAACAATCCTCCCAAAGGTCGAAAATAAATTGGAGAAGTTGATGCAAAACTCAAGAACCACACTGAAAATTTCTGAAATTACAAGTGGTGGCACGGGGTTCATGTTCCCTTGCAGATGAAACAAAGAAATATGTGGATCTAGACTGTCTTAGAAATGGGTCAATATAGATTTTGACTTATCAAAATATTTTTAGCATGAGATTGAAAACTAGTAAATCAAATGACAAGTCGTCCGCTGCAATAAACAACTTGTCACTTGTTATAATTTTTTTTTGAAATGGATTAAAAATAATAAAAATATAAAACCATAATGACCTAGGCTTTTTGATGGCCGGTCAGACACGTAGGCCTGACCTATTAGGTATGTGGGCCTCGCCTACTAGGCACAATAACGCTTGCCACCTCTCTTTTTTTTCATTGCATTTTCATATTTAAATATTAATTAATACAGACTCTCTCTCTTAGTTTTTAAATTGTATGGCTTAACTTTTTTTTTGGTGATTGATCTTTTTAAATATATATATTTTTAATTTTATAATGTTTCAAAGAAATTATTATAATTTGTTTGCAATTGTTTTTTTAATTTTATATAAATGAGTTATATTTTAATGATGATCTTAAAAATAAAAATAATTTGTTATTAACAATAAAAATTAACCTCTAATATAGAATAAATTAAAACATGTAAAATGGGATAGAGTACTGGTGTAAAATATTTGTATTTTTATCTATTTTTTGCTTTTACTAGAAACATTAGCTCTCAACTTTATTATTCAATTGGAGTTAAGACCTATGTTTTTATTCATCATTTCATTTCATTTATTTATTAAGCACAAAAAATATTTTTTTTATTTCTTAATTAAAAAAAAATTAACAATGCCTTAAAACACATACATAGTTAGGTTGGTGGATGTTTGGGATTTACTTAAATTTAAGTAAAAATTGATGATTTGCTGACTTTAGTTTGATTGCTGAATGTCTACCAATTTAGTTCATGTCTGCCAGTATAACAGTGATATCATCTCTTTGTTGATGTATTGAAGAATTGAGGCTTAACATTTATTGTTGAAACTAACTAGAATGTACTGTAGTAATCTTTCTTTGTTGATGTAGCAATCACGAGAAGAGTTAAGGAAGAGATAAGTTCTACTGAAGCAGGATAGATGGAAAGGGATGATATCAGGATTGTTAGCTATTCTAGTAAAATTCAACTTCTCTAGGGCTTATTTTGAGCTTCACCTAGGTGAACATATCTGGTTGAGATGGTCTAAGCTTGTACTTGAATTGATCGTATGCTAATAAAGACTTGGTTAAGAAAAAGCATGATTGACTTTTTTCAGGTTTCTAATGTCTTGAGTTTCTATATTGGGGAAACAACTTGGCGTGAAGATGGTCACTAATGTGTCTAGCACCTCGTACATTTCTATTCATGATGACATAGGTGGCCATAGCATATGATGAAAGAGCTTTCCTAATTCTTTGTTTCTGTTTGTTCTATGTCCTTATATCATTACATGCACTGTGAAGAGGAACTGCCCAAGTCTGGAAAGCTAGATCACATTGGAGGGTTAATTTGTCTCAAGTTAGAGATTGAAAAGTTAAAAATAATAATGCTTAAGCCATTGTAACTGTCCAAGTATTATATATTAGACACACATGACATCTTGTAATAGGGACTTATGGAAAACAATGTAAAAGATAATAAAAACAATTGGCAATATCAAATGTGATTTGGTAAATGTGGGGGCAAGGAAAGGGTAAAATGAAGGTTTTGTTCTTGCTGATTTATATGAAACATTAAGTTTTCTCTTATGAATAGTGGATTTATTGAATCAGAATTTGATAATATGTAGATTTCAGAAACTACAAAAGTTGTTTGGAGTTCAATGAATGAGAGATCCTTAAGTATGACTGGGCTATACAACATGTAGGTAGTGCTTGAGATGTTTTGGAGGATGATCCTACTGGAAGGCTGAAAGTTTTTGTTTATGAACTTTGAAGAAAATACAATAAGAAGATTCTGCAAAAGGACCCAAGATGCCTTAGCCACATGTTTGCAGCTGAGATCTTTATACATCGGTTCCTATCATCTAGCCCTGTACGAACGCTCAATCCCAAGAAAGGTGATTGGTTTTATACCCCTGTATATATAACTTGTGATTTGACTCCAAATGGCCTTCCTTTGCCTTTCAAATCACCACGAATGATAATAAGTGTTATATAACTTATTTCTTCAAACTGGCTTTATTGGAATCGGACTGAAGGTGCTGACCACTTTTTTGTTGTGCCACACGACTTTGGTGCATGCTTCCACTATCAAGTGAGTAAACCTTTTCCTTTTTATTTACCTTCGTTTGTTTCCTTTAGATTCTGTTGACAAATTTTCTCAATGCATTCTGATTTTTGAATTAATTGACCTGAATATGTGGTTTCCTAAAGAGCTTTTGAGGTTGCTATCTTTCTGGTATATCTAATTATTGATATATATTATTAATAAAGTGTTGCATTCTGGCAGTTTCTTTTTATTTCCATCAACTCTTAATTTATGTTCCTCCATTCTTTATCCTTTTTGCAAGAAGAGAAGGCTATCGAAAAAGGAATTCTTCCCTTGCTCCAACGTGCCACCTTGGTGCAAACTTTTGGACAAATAAATCATGTTTGCTTAAAAGATGGCTTCATTACAGTTCCTCCATATGCTCCCCCACAGAAAATCCAAACCCACCTGATTCCTGAAAAAACACCTCGGTCAATTTTTGTTTACTTCAGAGGATTGTTTTATGATGTAGGAAATGACCCAGAAGGTGGCTACTATGCAAGGTAATTCTCACATGGTTCTCACATTTTTAAGAAAGTGATTGCATGTTCAATTACTTAAACACTTTTTCATAGAATGTGAGGCTTAAGTATATTTTCAAACAAAATATCAACAGAAATGGAACCTTTATGGTATGAGTTATGAAACTAGAATCATGACCCTTTCATATTTTTCAATTAGAACGAAAGAGGTCAAATAGAATATTTGGACTTCTTCATTCAATTGTCAAGCTAAATGGAAGAGAGAATAGATTTCATGTTTTAGCAACGATCCTATATGTATTAGAGGCTTAAGTGGAGATCACCGATCAATTTGTTTCATATGTTTACAGAGGTGCACGAGCAGCAGTCTGGGAGAACTTCAAGGACAATCCACTTTTTGACATTTCCACAGAGCACCCAACAACGTATTACGAAGACATGCAACGAGCTGTTTTCTGTTTGTGCCCCCTCGGCTGGGCTCCATGGAGTCCGAGATTGGTTGAAGTAGTGATATTTGGTTGTATCCCTGTTATTATAGTTGACGACATTGTTTTACCCTTTGCTGATGCAATCTCATGGGAAGAAATTGGGGTGTTTGTAGACGAGAAAGATGTTCCAAATTTGAACACCATACTCACTTCCATTCCACCTGAAGTGATATTGAGGAAGCAGAGACTGCTTGCAAACCCTTCAATGAAGCAGACAATGCTATTCCCACAACCTGCTCAAGCAGGAGATGCTTTCCATCAAGTTTTGAATGGACTTGCTCGAAAATTGCCTCATGATAGAACTGTTTACCTGAAGTCAGGTGAGAACTTAAACTGGACTGCAGGCCCAGTCGGTGACCTGAAACCTTGGTAGCAGCTTTAACTTGATGCTTCTTGAAGAAATTCTTAGCAACTTGCCCCTTAGCCCTGCCAACAAAGCTGGTTTAATCTAGGTGGCTATTTCACATAAAACGTAAATCATGATTTTGCATTCAATGTGTCAGAATATTTAAGGGAGTGGCTATTAGTTGTAATCTGCCATAGGTGAAGAAAATTCAAATAGGGAACTGTTATATGTTTTAATCCCCTTGATGGACGACTTCATTGTAGCATATAATTATCTCATATTGTGACCAAGTTTTAAACCTCGGCTAATTTGGTCTGGAAACTGTTCTGTGTTCTGTTTCAAGTGACTTGGGGATTCACTAATATCACTCCAGCTTTGAAACACAACTTAAATTCATTGAAAGCAATGGATCAGAAGCCACATGAGCTAAAAACTAGCATGTTCTTATGAGCATCATTTGTCTTTTGAACTGTCATGTCCAGCGATTGAAACAGAAGATCACATCCCTTTTGGTTTTATCGGTAGAACGAGAGGGGACTCGTCGGCCACCAGACCAATGAGTGTGTTGATACCGATTGACAAATTCTTTTAAACTAGATTCCAATTCTTGATACCATTTAACCCAAATAATAATAGTGTAATATTCAATAAATCCTCTCAAGAAAGTAACCTCCCAATAAAATATCTCACACTCAGACCGGAAATCCCTTAACATCCAAGAAATATCTTTTTTAAAAAAATCCTCCAAAGAAAACCAAACCTCACAAAATTCCTTTGAAGAAACTAAAATAAATTACCCAAAGAAATCATGTTCAAAAAAAAAAGAGAGAAAGAGAGAAAGAAACGTTATGGTTTAATAAATTAATTTTACCAGAAGTGTTATGGTTTAATAAATTAATTTTACCAGAAGTTGTATGCATTTACCATAGAATTGATCAGATGTTAGAAAATGACTGTAATATTGGGTCACAGCTCGAATGTGAATTTTTTGAGTTTTTCAAGAGAAGCTTTGATAGAGTGCTTACCGAATTATTAAAAACAAATTCGATATTATTGTTAAAAATATAAAAGAACCATCTTAACTAAATATTTAAGTTATTAAATAAGGTTTTAAAAATAATTTTACATGATTTTCAAGCCTTCAGGAGTTCAATGTTCAAGCATCTTACTGCAAGAAATTCACCTAGAAGATACTAGTTACCTCAATGATATTCAGTGTTTCTTGTTTCAAGTGTAAAAAAAAGAGAAGAAAACTCTGCCATCAAGAGAAAGGATAGCCAATTCAATCTTATAAACTGCTCTTTTTTTTTTACTATTTAGCATCTCTTCTTTGCTTGGTACCCAAGCTAGGGCACCCTAAAGTTTCTCAAAAAAAAAGACAATCTCTATCCTTCTGGAAATCAGAAGGCAACTAATTTAAAGTTTCTTCATTCTTACAACTTGCTTTTATTTGCTTCTATCCTAGCCAACTACCATATCTTAATTATGTAATAATGATTTGTAAAGTTGGTAACATATACTCTAAAATAATAAAAAACCTTCTTAATCACCCATTTAATCTCTTAAAATTAAGATGTTACGAAGACATGAACAATGCTAGCAAAACTCTCTTTTAAACACTGTTTATTTCAATTATCCACATCATTATTAATTATTATTGTTATTATTATTATTATGGAATTGTGGAAGCCAAATCACAGGGACAAGGCTAAAAAAATATCAAAATTATGAGTCATATCTCAATTAAATTTATCTTCAAGAAATTGGATCTCTAAAGGTTAAAAACTTCATGATTGATTTCTTCCATCCATATTTTCTAATAGATTTCATCAAGAACGCACACTCTATGCAATGAAAACGATATCGTTAATGTGAAGGAAACATGATGTTTTTCATTAAAATATTTTCCTAATTTTGGAGATGAAAGGATAAAATTTAATTTTTTTTAAAATCAGGGATCAAATTAAAAAATAATTTCTTAGAGCATTCAATTGAAACCCACCATATAATTAGGAGTCTAATTTGAGACTTGTTCCTTTTGTTTTCATCGTAGAAGAATTACCACGCTCAAAGTCATATTGATTGAACATTGTAGTGTTATTAATGAGTGTTTCTAATCCTTTTATTTTCACTAATTTATTTTGTAATATGATGATTAAATTTATATTTTATATCTCGATACATTTTTAATTGTGTGTTTTTAAAAACTTTACACCATGCATGCATTTTTTATATATAAAACTGTTACACTCTAATTTTCATACTTTTTCCAACAAAAATTAATCAGATATAACAAAATTAGTCATAGTAGCTCTGTATATTGTGGTGAAAATGAAATGATTTGCAATGGCTAAACAAAAGAAATGATTAATAGTTTGCATATATGTCAATTAATTGATAAAATTCTTGTTAGAATGAATTTTAAGGATGCAAAGTATAATTTTTAATACAACAAACAAAAGAGCAAGAGAATAATATAAATCTCTTTTAGCTGAGATTGTGCAGCTGAGATCTCTTTTACTGCTTTAACACAACATCAACAGATGCATAGAGCATTTCTAGGAGGTTTGTCGACACAAAATGATGATCAAGGAACAGATCCACCTCCATATAAAAAAAATAAAAAGATGCTCTAGAGAACTTTTTTTTTGTTAGAGAATAATATAAATTATATTTTAAAATTTCACCTAATAAATTAAGTTATTGAGTTGAGATGGTTCTTTAACATGATATCAGAGCTTTGATGACCAAGCGGTTATGAGTTCGAATCTCACCATCTCCATTTATTTGATAAAAATTAAGCACAATGTAATATGGATCTGTGCATATTTCAAGTTCAAAAAGCTTTTACTTGAGGGGGTAATATAAATCATATCTTGGAACCTCACCTAATAATTTAAGATATTGAATTAAGATGGTTCTTTGACATTCCCGATTGTTTAACATTCCTAATGTGTCTATAATTATATGTTTAAGAGTACTAGCTCCTGATTCTTTTACTGTAGCGAATAATAGGACTACTACTTTATTACCGCTGAAAATTTGCAAAGCCTTTGCCTATCTAGCTAGAATCTCTTGAGAATGAAAAGATGCTGGATAAACCCATTGTTTTAATCATCGAGAGGATGACTATCGTTGAATAGGTTATCTATCCAAATTTCTGAAATTTTTCTGTGTTTTGAAGATGCAAAATTCCACTAGTGCAAGGCAGAAACTTATTAGTAAATGGTAGTCACATGTTCAAACCTTTGGGAAGTTTAGTGCTCTAACTCATCATAATGATATTCAGAATTCCTTCTTTGAGTGTCCAGAAAGCGATGTCTATTGCCTATCAAGAAAAGAAAACGGGGGGAAAGCAACAAATTTAAAGTCTCTTGATTCAAGCAGCATCTCTTTATTACTATTTAGCATCTCTTCGTTGCTTTGTGTTGGAATATTGCCAATTATGTGGCTGCCATTGTCAAAGAAGATGACTGTCATTGTTAAAGAAAGAAGGTCAACTTGTGAGAGTCAAAGAGAGCTGCTGGTGCAGCATTTGCAACCTCTTGACATTGTCAAAGAAAGAGGCTACAATGGTGGGTTGTTGGTGGCAGCCAACAACCATTGTCTAATGTCAAAGTTTGGTAAGTTTGGCAGTCACCATTGTTGACAAAGGAGCAAGAGGAGTTGTCATTGAAGCCTATAAATAGACACCAAGAGTGCAGCACAAAATGAGAGAGTGTGAGAGAGAGCAAGAACAAAAGAGAGAAGAAAAGAGAAAAAAAGAGAAGGGCTGCCACCAGCAGCCCTGCTGCCTTATGCAGCTGCTGCCCTATGTAGCAATGAGAGATGGGAGTTGAGTGAATGTGATCCTCCTCCGTGTGTTGTATTCTTTCTCTATCTCTAATAATATCGATCTCTCCCGTGGATGTAGGCGATTTGCCGAACCACGTTAAATATTGTGTGCTAGTGTGCTAAACCTCCTTTGGGTAATGATCATGAACACCACCATTCCGCATTGGGAGAAATCCCCAACACTTTGTACCCATGACAGGTACCAAATTCTTACGTGTACATGTAACTATGGTTTGTGAAAGCGATTTTGCATGCCGTTCAAATCGCAAGACTTGCATGTTCTTACGCCGGGGGTGAGTATGGAATAAGCGACTCCCAGAGCGGCTTCTTGTGATGAAATTAAGACTAATACGATAATAAAATATTACAAGCTCTCCTACAACTTATACAGGTAACATTTACGAGCTCCTTTTGTATACTAAAACTAAAACCAGAACAGCTAGAGGGGCGCAACACATTTACATGCTTATGGAGAGGCAGGGGGTTGAAATTGGATGTGCGGGCAGTGCCTTTCAGGTTCTCCCATTGTCCATAATGTTTTGAGTTCACCTCACTGCCTTCCCAGCATCAGAAACGTACCTGCATCCATGATAAAAGAATTAATCTCATGCGAATTCTTTGAGTGTCCAGAAAGAAATGCCTATTGTCTATCAAGAAAAGAAAAGGGGAGAAAAGCGACTAGTTTAAAGTCTCTTCATTCTTACAGCATCTCTTTCTTACTATTTTGCATCTCTTCGTTGCTTTGTACCCATGACAGGTACCAAATTCTTGCTTGTACATGTAACTATGGTTTGCAAAAGCTGGTAATGCAAGCTTTGAGTTAAAGGAGATATATCCCAGAATTCACTTCCAAATATTAATCTGTAATGCATCCCATACCTTTTTCTTTGCATGATGCAGCAACTCCTATTTTATGATACCTTACCCAAAATCTACTGCAGAATTCTTTTCTCATAAGAGCCTTTTCGCTATTCATTTTAAGAGATTTTTTCAAAGATACCCGCATTTACTTTTCCATCTTACAAAATAGTTTTTTCAAGGGTTCATCGAGAGAACTAGTTTCCACAGTTGAGGAAAAGATGACAATGCTTAAAAAATTGCCTGAAGAAGTCTTAAATTTATGGAACAATTGGGAGATTAGAGGAATGGTTTTGCTTAGTCTCTTACTACAAACCATCCTCATCATATTTGGGTCTTGGCGAAAGACCAGTGGCAGAAGCTGGATCAGGATTCTCGTTTGGTCTGCATACCTATCAGCAGACATGGTGGCAACTGTTGCACTGGGTAATCTAGCCAGGAGCCAAGGAGATTCATCAGGTGACGGTTCAGAGAAATCAAACAATTCCATCCAGGCATTTTGGGCACCTTTTCTACTCCTGCACCTTGGTGGCCCAGACACAATCACTGCATACTCGATTGAAGATAACGAGTTGTGGTTAAGGCATTTACTTGGTCTTGTAGTCCAAGTCGGGGTGGCTTTTTATGTCTTCTCAAGGTCCTGGGGTAGCGGTATCCTCTCATTCATAGCGATCCCAATGTTCGTTGTTGGCATTGCAAAGTACGCAGAGAGGACTTGGGTGCTCTGGTCTTCATGCTCCAAGAGTTTGAAAAACTCTTCTCTCTCAGATTTTTGGGATTCTTATCGTCGTACGGGAATATCAAAAACTCCTCCACAAGACCACCAGCGAGATTATCTTCTTCAAGCTTATGTTTTTTCGTATATATCCAAGTTTATGATGCAGGATCTTGTCCCTGGCATTCCTTCACTAATAAGAAGCAGGGAGCTGATTTCCAAGAATGAAGCAGACGGTGCCTTCAAGGTGGTAGAGGCTGAGCTTGGATTGATATATGATATGCTTTATACTAAAACGCCTCTGATTTACTCCCGTGGCGGAATCATTCTTCGCTGTATCAGCTCTCTGCTCTCTGTTACTGCGTTTATTACCTTCCAGGTCAAGATTGACAAGCATGACTACTCAACGACCGACATTGCAATCACGTATTTATTGTTTGCGGCCGCTGTTTTTCTCGAGTTTTATGCTTTTTTATGCCTTGTTTTGTCTGACTGGACAATGATTTGGTTGACTGGTAAAGGAGGGAACGCCCTGACTGGTGCAATTTATTCTCTGATAAGGAAGTTAACTAGAAGCGAGAGGTGGTCGAGATCCATATCACAGTATAGCCTGATAAGCTCTTCCTTTGAAAGCGAGCTGCCACCTAAATGGTTGGGATTGCTGGGAATCAATGAAATGATGAGGCAGATGCATGTGAATCGGAAAGATTTGAATGTTGGACTACAAGGTCTTATTTTCGAACATCTTCGAGAGAAAGCTCAGAAGATTAAAGAAGAATTGAATGTCTGGGATAAGAATCACAGAAGAAAAATAATAGGTCAGAGGGGAGATGGTGTGCTAGAAAGAGAGGGACTGTTACGGGACTACAAGTGGTGCACGACTGAAGTAGAATTCAGTCGGAGCATTCTTGTCTGGCATCTCGCAACAGAGTTCTGTTATTTTGTTGATAAAGATGGAAGTAATATCTCCTCGGAGTATGAAGCAAGCAGATGCTTATCTGAATACATGATGTATCTTTTGCTGATAAGACCAAATATGCTCTCTAAAGGATTCGGTGATGAGGAATATATACGTACCTTGCGAGGATTGCGGGGTCTAAAAGATCGTGGTCCTCGTGATACGGATTGGGAATATCAACGTACCTTGCGAGAATTGTGGGGTCTAAAAGATCGTGGTCGTGATGATGAGGGATATCAACGTACCTTGCGAGAATTGCGCAACAGTGAATCACGTGGTTATGATGATGGAGGGTCTCAAGTTATCTGGAAAACAGAAAAGTCAGTGTTACGTGGTGTGGCTAGGCTCGCCAGGCAATTGCTTTTATTGGAACCTGAGATAAAGCGATGGGAGATGATAGAGGAAGTTTGGGTAGAAATGCTTGCATATGCAGCAGCTCATTGTCCATGGAAAGAACATACTTATCAACTGAGAAGAGGTGGAGAGTTACTCACTCATGTTTCCCTTCTCATGCTACATCTTGGCTTGAGCGCACAGTACGAATATAATGAAACTGACAACTATCGGCATTGGGAGGGGTAAGTATACCAAAAATCCTTCTCAAGTACGTAGATAGATACTGCATTTTTTTAGGCGACAGAATAAAATAACAAATCAGATTATTTCAATTTATCTATGTTTTCATTTCGTTTTCTTCATTTTAATAATAAAGTGATTTTAATTGGATGTCATTTAATTTAAAACGGTTGGATGACGGTTAATAAGAGGTAATATTAATTCTATGTTTCCGACAACACTCTACTTGTTATATGTTGCCAAATCAATGATTAATATTAGATATTTGCTTCTATTAACTGATAACTACTTCAATTTCTGACAATAAATTGATTCATATTTCACCGCAATCTTCAACGAAAACAAAAAGGAGGAGAAAGAAGAATATCTCAACGCTGGAGACAAATATTTGGGAGGTATTGGAGCCACGTCAGGGTATGAGGTATGTTCCACTTCCATCTCAATACTTTAAAACCTTCCAATTTACCCTATAGTTTTCTTAAATAGTTTCCATTTTTAAAAAAAAAATAACTATCAAAACTTTCAATTTTCCTTACATCTCTCTTTTACTTCCTCTCATATACCCACTCTCATACACCCATAGATGTTATTATTTGCTTAAAAACATTTCCAAAAAAAATATATTCAAAAACCAATTTTAAACAGTAAGCTTTTTAACGATTAGGGTAACATTGGTAATTTTAAAACTAGAGGGATAATATTGAAAAAGTTTAAGCTATATGAGTATAAGCATAGCATTAACATCAATCGAAGCTAATTTTTAGTTTTCCATACTTATCTTTATTGGATACAATTCTTTGCATGGTACATTTTCATTAAAACAAGTCTATTGTCCATAAAAAAATCAAAATACTTTACACTAATTATCTCACAAAATTATTCTTAAATAATATAAATAATAATTAAATATACATGTAAATTCAAAAATGGAGGTCCAATATATATATAGGTCAGATATATAATACTCTACCTATCTTTATATTCAAATTGTTTGATTGTATTACCTCCCATGAAAAACAAAGTACACCCATACATATCTCCTTTCAAATAATGGAAGGTAGAGCTTTTCCAAGTCAGTACAATTATCGTGTCCAGCCTTGTTGATTTTTTATCCTTGATAAAATGAATTTTTTTTTTAGTAACAAACCAGACATAAGGCAGACGCTTTGCTGTGGGCTGATGCTTTGCTGTGGGTCGGGCTGATTTTTTTTTTATAGTGTAAAAAAACAATGTCCAAGCACTGTTATTAGATTTTAAAGAACAAAAAAAAATATCCAAGACTCAACATCTTAGAAAAAGAGCTAAAAAAATAATGACAGTTAATCCCTTAGAATAAAAATGTAGAAAAATAAAATCAGAAAAAAATCAATGAAAAAAATATTTATTGATTTTTTATACTTGATAAAATAAATTTATTTTTGGTAACAAACCAGACATAAGGCAGACGAGGTTTTCTCTCTCTCTTTTTTTTAAGGAAAAGACAAATTTAAGACCTGTTAATTTTCCATGCTTTGCACTTTGCCACTCTTTCTCTTCCGCTAAATTCAATGTCTTTAATAGTCTGTCGTCTAACTAATAATCTTAATATTATAGGTTATTTTTGATATTCACGTTGTGTTGTTTTATTTTCTAAGAGTACATTTTCTTTATCCAGTGTTGCATAAGTTCTTACACCACACATTCTTTTATTTAAACAAGGTTGCACTTAATTTGCCTACTTCGAACAGCATGCATGCATGCATATAAAACAAGATTACTGTACTTAATTAGGTAGCAAGTTTTAATCGATTAATTTCAGGAAATTAGTCAAATTACCTTTATATTTATTGAAATGAGAAATTAAATTGAAATTCATGAGACTCCTGATTTCTATTTTTAAATAAGAATAATTTGCATAGATTAATCAAATATTTATTAATTACTTATATCGAGTTAACAATATTGCTATTTTGAAGGAGTTGAAAAAACTTGAAAAGATTGTAGCAGATAAAGATCGAGAGCTTGAGCATAAAGATCGAGAGCTTGAGCATCAACAACGAATGCTTGAGCATAAAGATCGAGAGCTTGAGCATAAAAATGAAGAGCTTGAGCAATTGAGATCTTTTTTAACTGCATCAGTTCCACAGCAATGAATTGATTCATTTCCAAGAAGTTTGCCAGCACAAACTGATGATCAAGTGATTCACTGAAATAATGAGATCAGTTTAAGCATGGAATAAGAGTAATAGCTTTTGTTATGTTGTGTCCATAATTATTTAAGTGAATTAACTTAAATAAGTTCCTACTAGAAACAGTACTGTTGGGCTTCATTTTGCATGCATGTATTGAAAAAATTGCATTGATGGCTGTTAATTAGTGATTGTGTTTAATTGTATTTATAATTTACCTTTGCTTTAAATTGTTCAAGCTGTTTAGTGGATTGTCATCCTTTAGTTGGCCTTTGAAACGTAATTACCGGTAGTTCAACTTACTAATTACAGATTTGTGAAAGAGCCACCACATCATCATGCATGTGCTTATTGTTGGTGGGAGTCATCGACAGAGGATTTTTTTGAGAGATTATAGGGATTTTTTTGGAGAATAGAAAACGCAGTTGTGAAGGGATGGTTATTAATTCAATGGATCCAAAGTAACTGCATCATATTTACAACGGTGAAAGCCGAATGGGACGCTATCGCTGCAATATATTTTGATGGCGCTAACACCTCACAAGCTTATGATCTCAAGAAGAACATAATAAGACTTAAACAAGTTTGGAGGATAGACATACTACAACAATTTTCAATGTCTATGAAGAGAAATTGATTTTTGCTGCCGAAATCCAATAAAATATGAGGTTGATTTACAAAGATATAATTCTATTTTACAGTAGTATAGAGTTTACACATTCTTAGATGGACTACATAATCCTCTTGACAAAATTAATGCAGTGACATATCCAAGTACAGGGGTAGAAGAGTGACACTTTCACCATGTTTTTCATTATTGTCCAACACTTTATTAGTTCTTGTATGTTTCATAATATTTTCAAATAAAGTTTTTTTTTTGGATTAACATGGGTATCTGAGCCAGTTTATGCTCATCTTGACTAATCTCACGGGCCCTGAAGTTAACAACCACGTAAGCTTCTAGTGGCCCTGAGGTTTGTGAATCCCAAACTAATGATCTCTGGAGAACAAACTCAGGATCTGATCAATTAAACTACACCCTTCAGAGTTAAATAAAGTGCTCTTTTCTTTTTAGATTAATGTGGGTGTCCGGACTAGCTTGCACGCACCTCGACTAGTCCCACGGGTCTTAAAGTTAACGAACATGTAAGCTTTTAATAGCTCTAAGATTTGTGAGACTCAAATTAGTAATTTTAAAAAAATAAATCTAGAATACAACTAGCTATTCCTTTCAAGTTAAATAAACTATTTTTAAATATTATTTGCCAGCAGAGATGGCTTGCGTAGACACTAGTGACACGACTAAAAAATTAATGTCTTCTCCCAAGGGCAGGAGTATCGAAGTAATAAATAACCCGG
The DNA here is from genome assembly GCA_007827005.2 of Populus simonii. Taxonomy (NCBI): domain Eukaryota; kingdom Viridiplantae; phylum Streptophyta; class Magnoliopsida; order Malpighiales; family Salicaceae; genus Populus; species Populus simonii. Next base: position 11,808,023 of record CM017478.2, on the reverse strand, counting down.
CAAGACCGGAGTCGAACCACAAGGAGGTTAATTATATAAATTATAGATAACAATAATACAACAACAACAACAATAATAATAACAATAGTAATAATAGTAATAGTAACATTAATAGTAATAGTAATAGTAGCAGTAGTAGTAGTAATAATAATAAAGAAGAAGAAGAAGTTGATGAGAACTTTGAAATGAAAAATTAATGTAATGATTAAACAATAATAATAACAAATATCAAGGTTAGAGATCCACTAATGATATGTCAAACAAGTATAGTATAAACTTTTATTATTCAATTGAAAACCACACACAAAGGAGGTTCCAATCAAATTATAAATTGTTAACATGATTACATTAGTTATCTTATTCAATTAATGATAATACTTGTAAATCTCGACATTCATGATTATAACTTATGTTAACAACAAATCAAGTTCCTTTCATAGCTCAGGTATCGGTTATACCATACAGTATAAGCTATGAAAGTGCCAAGCATTTGTTGTACCAAGTGTTATACAACATAAATCTAGATTAGTCATTTAACAAGCAAAGTATTAAAGAGTGAATAAGATAACAAATATAAAACATGTTAGTATCAAACATTAAAGTCCATGTTAAGTTTATACTATACCTTATTTTTACACCATTAGTATAATATTTTCACCTTTACATAATAAACTTAACCAAACATAATGAAAGAAAGAAAAATAAATAAACAAAATAAGAATATAAATAAGATAAGAGTTAACTAAGTACAGGAAAGGAAATGAAAGGCATGAACAAGATATTAATGAAAGCAAAACTTAAGCATTACAAAAATACAAAGAGAGAAAGCAAAAGCATGATCTTGATCTGGAGACCAAGATGTCTAAATGCATGGCAAATGCCTCCTTTTATAGGCCAAATTGGAAACTATTGATTTGATGGCTAATTGATTAGTGGGTGGCCAACTCTTGATAATCTTTATCTTCGTTTGTCTACCCAAAACGTCATTGATAACGTCAGAATTGGAACCACTTGAAAATATGAAAGTTGTAGGAAATTGTCTCAGCTTTCCAAAAAAACAAATAGAGGTCATTTGGACTTTTATAACTCCAGATATAGGCCAAACACTGAACAGTGTTCGGGCTGCAGAACAGATTCAGACTTCTTTGTTGTTGCTACAATTTGGACTTGAAAATGGCCTTTTTAAATCTTGAGCTCCTCTGAAAGTTGTAGGCTCATGTCTTACCTTTCCATCCATATAAAGTAGACCTAAATCCGAGATCTACAGCTCTAGATACAACCCAATTACCGAACAGTGTTCCGGTTTGGACTGCACCGACATCTCTTTTCTAAATTTGGCCATCTCTTTATCCTTTTAATTTCAGTTCTTAAACTCATCAATCAATACTTTCATTTATGTGATAGGCCTACATTTAAAATGAACATTTACCACAAATTAAAGGTATCTTATATTATTACATATGTTATTATATAAAACATGTTTTAGTTAAGGAGTTATTGATACTTCAAGTGCAAAATAATGATATAAAACCTTGATAAAAATACATTTTTAAGTATTAATCAACTAGATAGAAAAGGTAAAACACATACCAGAAATGACAGACGAGCCGGTAGGCTGGGGCGGCTACCTTTTGGTTTGGTGCAGGGTTTGGAAGAAAATCTGGTACTTATATTTTTTCAAGAGCTGGTTGAACCAATTTGATCTGGCACATTAGGTTTTAGAATTTTAAAACCAAAACCAAACAGTATTGTATTTTTTTAGTTTTTTAATTGAATAATTCAGTTTTTTTCAGCTTTATTTTTTCAATTAAAATTTTTAATTTTCTCAATTTAATAGTTTATTTAGTTTTTATTCTTACTCCTATCACTGGCGGCCATGCTAAGTAATCATTAGTATTGGATGAATTTTTATATAAAAAAATCATTTTACAAAGTGTTTAAAGTGTTTTTAGATTTTTTATTTTAAATTAATATATTTTTTAATATTTTTATATTGTTTTGCTGTGCTATGTTAAAAATAAATTTGAAAAAATAAAAATTTTTATTTCAATATCTTTTTAAATAAAAAATACTTTAAAAATTAACTATTATTATAATCCAAAACATGCTCTAAATTATTTACCAACTACTTTCACTTACAGTATTTTTGGGTAAGGTATCAACAAATAAAAATGACCGTAAAACGTGTCATATTAAAGGAGAAAAAAGAAAGAAAAGAAAAGAAAAGCTATGCATTAAATTAGTACCTTCCTTTCTTTTGTCTTCTTTATATATATATATATATATATATATATATAGAACAACAAACATATTAAATTAAGCAAAAGAAGATGGCTTATTATGATTAAATATTTTTTATTTAAAAATATATTAAAATAAATTTTAAGATTTTTTTATGTTTGATATTAACATATCAAAATAATTATAAAACATTAAAAAATCATCAATTTAATATTTTGTTTTAAACCAAATACACTCAAATGAATTTACAAGTACAAAAACAAACATTAACTAAGATAATAGCTAGAGAACAAACAAAACAAAGAGTAGTAAAAAAGGAAAATTAGATGGATTCATGTGTTTTGGTATTTTGTTTTTTACATTATTTCTATTATTTTATATTTTATGTTAGTTTTTTAGTCTATTTAAAGGCATTGTAAACCTTAGAAAATTTTATGGTGCTGAAGCTATAACTAGTGGTATTTTATTAGTCACTCTATGAGTTTTACTTTGAAAAAAAAAGACATACAAAAAGAAGAGAGAAAATAAAATTCATGTCCTGCCAAAAATAATAAGAACACCTATGTAGGATTTCTCTATCTTATTTTATCTATTTCTATTTTTACAATAGGTTTCAAAGAGTAACTCATAGAATATCACTAGTTATAGATTAAACACCATAAAATTTCTTATAAGCCTCCTAGAGAGGAAAACTTTGTTAGATTAATATTTTAAAAATAAAAATAAAAATAAAATTTTAAGGTTCTTTGTGTTTTAACCCTATTTCATCATATTAAAGATGATTTTTTAAAAATATTAAAATGACGATATATTTAATCAACTTTGAATTTGCGACTTAACTTGTCAAATTCATGGTTTGAGTTAAGAACTCCACCAAGTCTAAGAACTTTGTTATTTAAAACTATTTTATACTTAATTATATGATAATAAAAATAAAAATAAAATCATAAAATTAAGTACAAATCAAATGTCGTGATGTTTGTTTGAGATCATGATAATATGATATATATTTTATTATTAGTGGGAGATCCTGGAAAAAAAAATTGAAATGCATTGATAAACTTATAGTAAATTGTCCTTAAAAAATTAAAATAATTACAAGTATCTCACAAAATTAATATTAGAAAATACAAGACTTATACAAAATATGTTTGATATATATTGATAAAAACATAAATATATACATTAAATTATTTATAAATGTAAATTCTCATATTAAGATCCAATATACATGTCACTCAGATAATATTCTAATTACTTTTATATACATGCCATGTGTTATTACCTTATTAAATGAAAATTTTTTATTTTTATTTTTATTTTTATTTTTATTTTTTAGTGGATAGTCACTCCACCACACCAAAGTTTTCTTACAATGTATGATCCTCGTACTATTAATGAGTCCGGTCAATACTGATGCCTTTATGTCAAACAAAAAACTATGAAATAAATTATTAATATTAGATATTTACTTTCGTTATGTTAACCAATAATTACTTGAATTTTTGAAAACAAATTGAATGACGTCTCACCGGAATCTCAATATCGCCAGGCCTTATATAGATGTTTGGCTACAACTGCAAACACGTCACTATCAGATCCCGATGAGGTACGTTACCGACTTCCTGGTTCTCGCTCTTTTCTCCTCTGGTATATTACATAATGTAACGATACAAAATTTAGGATATAATAAATTTATTATTTATAATGAGTTATATTAAAAATAAATTTAAAATAATAAAAATAATTATTTTAATATATTTTTTAAATAGAAATTATTTAACAATCAATAATAAAAAAGCTATTAGAGGATAGACACTACACTATACTATAAAAAAGCTATTATTTATAGTATGTTATTAATGGTATGTTTTTATTTTGAAAATTGTTTTAAAAATAATTTAATTTTTATTTTATTTTTTTAATTCAAATTAATATTTTGTTATGCTTTTGATATGATGATGTCAAAAATAATATTTTTTAAATTATATATATTTGATGTATTTTCGAATAAAAAATATTTTAAAAAACAACCGCTACCACACTTCTAAATACCCCTAAAAAAACTATGAAATAATTAATTAATTAGATATTTGTTTGTGTTGACTGCCTGAATTTCATAACAACTACATGATGCTTCACTGCAATATTATTTTTAATTTTTTGAAGGAGGAAGATGAAGAACATATTCCAGCGTTAATTCAGAGATAATGCAGGCATGTTAGTGTCCAGTCCCTATGAGGTATGATACCGATTTCCTTCCTCGCTATCCTTTTCCTCAAGTAAATTGTATAATGGAGCAGTGTAGGATCAATTATAGAAATTCTTTTCTAAAAGTAATTATAAAAAACTTATTATTTTATTTAATTCGTATCATTAAATTCAAAATCAATGATTAAATGTAAAGTATGATTAATCAATTTTTTAAAAAATAGTAGTTAACTTATTTTGGAAAATTGGGTGAAGTTTTTTTTTTCATCTTTATAAATTATCAATGTTACACTTTCATCTCAATAGTTTGAAATTTATAGGGTTTTTTTAAAATTAAACTTCTTCTCTTTTTTTTTTAATTTTTCTTACAAATCTCTTTTACTTCCTCTCAGATTTGTCAAGAAAACACTTAAAAACATTCCCAAAACAGAAAAACTCAAAAACCAAATGTAAATGCTAAGCTTTTTAATGGCTAAGTTAACATTGCTAATTTTAGAAACTAGAGGGATAATATTGGAAAAGTTTAAACTATAGGATTAGAAGAAAATGTTAATTAACCTATAGAGACAAAAATAAAATTTATCAAATAATAGTTTTGAGTATCATATATGTCATTCAATGTTGATTTTAAGCCTCATTAAAGAAATTTTTCATTTTAAACCAAGTTGTGTGACTGATAATTAGAGACATCTTGCTTGGGGATGGCACTAAAGGTCTACCTCTCCAAGTTGTGTGACTAATTATTCAAGTGAGTTAACTAAAACAAATTAGGACGTGCAAATCGCTAAATTTATCATCGGATAACATGAGCAAATCATTTTTATTCATTATTAACATGTGTTCTTCTGTTGAAGACTTAGATTAATAATTTATTAATTTAATGGTTGGTCCTAAAAATGAGCAATTTCTTTTCTTTTCTTTTTGCCAATTTTGCATAGAATCTCTCAAAAGGAATATGGAGAACTAATTATCCCTTTTTGTTGTTTCTTTGAATGTGGGTTTAATGGCGCTAAAGCGTTAAGTTATTAATAGATGCTATGACATTAGTTTTTTTAATATTAAAAAATTAAATCATGTTGAGTTGATGTAATATGATTAATTGAGTTAATATTTTTTAAAAATATTAGATTTGAATTTAAAATTATGATTTGATTTTAAAATTAAATTAAATTAACATCTTTCTTAAAAAAATATTGAGATAAAAAAATATTAAATCGATTTGAATTTTAGAGGTAACACAGAATTCACATCATAGACTAACTTTTTTATAAGAAAGAAATTACTTAATTATTTAAAACAATTAATCTGCTTCACTTCTCAAGATCATAATTGAACAAAAGGCGCTAAAGCCATAAATCAATGGGATGGCTTCACCTTTGTGCGCATCAAATGCCATTAAGAAAATCTCTATTTTCATCAAGATTGCATGGTAGATTAGGAGACTAAAATAGAAAGAGCATAAAAGCTCCTATTTGGAGAAGATTGCAATTCAATTGTAATACTGAATTCTATTTTTGTTATTTTTTTAATCTGTAATTTGATCGATGAAAGAGATCATCAAATTCTAGGGTAATCAACTATGAACTCTGTACATCAATATGATCTATTTTAGTGTTAAAAAAATCTATTTGATGAGGAGAATTCAACTTAAATGTTTTTTCAACTTAAAATTATATAAGAAACCAAATCTAAGCTGAGAAGATTTTTAATTTTAAGTTGATTTTGATTTTTTGTGTGTGTGTTTTTTTTAATGCAATCTATAGATGTAATAAGGTGTTTAAATTCTTTATTTTTATTTTTTATTTTTTAAAAGGAAATAGGGCCCACACGAGGGCATTTCTAATTGAGCCAGACATTGGCCTCTTTCCTTTTCTTTTTTTTATATAATTTTGTTTTTTTTTTTAAGTCAATACTTTTTATATGTGTTTTGATAAATAAATTTTTAGTTTATATTTAAATTAATATTATTTCTCTGATTTTTTATTTTTTTTTTTATCATGTCTTAAATAGTTATTGTTTTTTAATTATTTTATACGTGTTTAACTTTTTAAGATATTATTCTAATTTATCTATAATTTTTTTTTATGTATTACATAATTGAGATTTAGTTTTAAAAATAATAAATATTTATTTTTAAATAGTATTTTTAATAAGCGCAACATTGTGAGATGTTTTTTTTCCTTTAATTTTATTCAATCAATATTATATATGTGTTTATTTCTATTGTCATTTGATTAAATAAAGAATGTATATTAATAAATAGAGTCATTGAACACAATCAGGTAAATGATCTGTATTGCTAGATCAAATATCTTGATTTATATTTGTTTCTCGATTTTTTAAGATATATATTTAGTTTGTTATTGACTTTTTTTCATTTATTGATATAAATGGTTCTTGTTTTGTTTAATTATATGAATACATAAATTTTTTGATTTATATTTAATTTTTTTATTTAAAAACCATGTTGTAAAAACTTGTTTGTTCAATTTTTTTATTGAATAAAAATATCGAACTCTTATGTGTCACGTTTGAAATAGTTTGAAATAGCTAGTAAACTTGATAAAACGTTTGTGAAGGTCAATTAAAACATCAAAGACATTCCAAATAAATAACCTAATAGTTTTTTTAAAAAAAAATTTATCCTTGAACGAAAATAGCATAGGATAGTGATTTTTTAAAAAAAAATAGCATAGGAGAATGAGCTGCGTTGTTCTAAACAATGCAGCCAATATTGTTTTTATTTTAATTTAGAAATTGTGTTGTAAACAAAGCCCATCATCCTTGAACGAAACACATTATCCCACACCAAAACAAACGAAGTTGTAAGAATTTTGATAACACATTATCGATCCCACACGGAACACATTCGTTGTGTTTGGTGAATATATTTTTAAGATATCATTTGATTATTGTGATTAAAACTAATCCTTTAAATTTCTCTTTTTAATTTCATTCAACAGATATGAATTGCTCGATTTTCTTTTTTCTTATCACATTATAATATATATATATATTATATATATATATATATTATTTTTTTATTCATCGATATCATGTAAATTTTTCTATACTAATTGAATCTTATTATACTTATTATTTTATTATCTAAAAAAAATAGATAATAAAAATTTTGTTATTTTTTTTATCTAAAAATTCGAAGTTATACGTTTAAAAACAAAAGGCAGAAACACACTGTATCGATTATTTGTTTTTTTTAGGACTTGAAGCAAACAGAAACACACTGTCCCCCATCGAGCAATAACTGTGAAGCATCTTCTTGAAAAAATGTTGGAATCCAATGGGGGACTCGTTCAAACATTGCTCCTTCTTTTCTTTATTCATCAGGACTTGAGCGAAACGGTGAGCTAAGCTTTTTTCTCGGACAAAAATGCCCTTGAACAAAGAGGAAAATATTGTCCCACATCGAAGCAAGAGAGATATCTCACGAAGGCAGTAAATATTTTTTTATCTTTTTTTTTTATGACAGATGAATCATGACCGTGTGATCATAGCTTGCTAGATTGTGACTGTGGAGGATCGTTTCTTAACCATGGATGGTCCTGCGGTTGTCTGACAGGCCACCACTCCCACGAAGCCTATTATTAGAGCTACAACGGCAACTCCCAAAACCCAAGTACTCCTTCCTGTATTTTTTCCCCTGTAGTTTCAGTACACAGCAAGATAGCTTCTGTAGCGATTGGCTTCCTGTTATACCATGAGCACTCCCAAGCAAACGTAGTTGTTCTTGGCGGTCATTTTCACTTCTCTTCGATACTTGTCGGTGTATTCCTTTGAATACCAAATTGGCGGAAACGAAAACTGGGTTGTCCCTCCTGCCATTGATACCAGAATCTACGTTGACTGGGCCTTAGAGAACCGATTCCAAGTTGGTGATACAGCTCGTGATCAGTTCAAACACAAAGAAATACGAGATCTGCCTTTACCTTCAATTTCCTGGGTGTTCATCATCTGTTTTTTGCGAAGGTTTCAAGCACAGGAAGGATTCCGTGATGAAGGTCAGGGCAGAGGATTACAAGAAGTGCAACTCCCGTCACCCCAACTTCTTTTCCAACACTGTTCACCATCGTAATCATCCAGCGTCTTCCTACTTCATAAGTGGGGTTGCTGGACACTGCGAGAAGGGACAAAGGATGATCATCATTAAGGTTATCTCAACTGATCAAGAGATTAATTCAAATCTGCAGCTTTTCCTTCTGCAGGAGTGCTAGTCTTTCGGTGCCTGGAAAGTGCTCTTATCTCAGCTTGTTTCATTCTAACAAAATACCACCGCTAAAGCACCGCAGCCGCTCAGGGTCTTCCTCGTACATTCATATTACGCTCTCGTTGTTTTACCAGCGCTCGAAGCCTAAACGTTTTCCTTGGGACAAAAACACCCTTGAACAAAACAGGACCAGGTTTGTACCACATCGGAAAAGAACGAAGAAGCAAGAGAGTTAATAAACTATTCGAGGAGCCCATTGCCTCACGACCTTACTTGAACAGGATTTGTTCTTTCCTTGGGACAAAAACACCCTTGAACAAAACAGGACCAGGTTTGTAACACATCGGAAAAGAACGAAGAAGCAAGAGAGTTAATAAACTATTCGAGGAGCACATTGCCTCACGACCTTACTTGAACAGGATCTGTTCTATAAGATCGTATCTCTGTATCCTTAATCACTAAGGAGAAAGGAACCTAAACCTGGTTGAGGAACCATGACCGTATATGATCATAGCGTGAGTACGTATATGATCATAGCGTGAGTTGAGTAATGGTTATATGTCCCTCGTGATCATATCATGGCTGTAGAGGATCGTTTAGTAGCCATTTACGTAGTTGAATGAGATAAATTGAACAAGTATGGTCGCCCCATATTGGGCTGTACTATTAAATCTAAATTGGGGTTATCCGCTAAGAATTACGGTAGAGCAGTTTATGAATGTCTACTCGTTTCTTATTTTGTACCGTGAAATCAAAGGGCATTATTTAAACGCTACTGCAGGTACATGCGAAGAAATTATCAAAAGGGCTGTATTTGCCAGAGAATTTGGAGTTCCTATCGTAATGCATGACTGTTGTCTGACAGGTTGCTTCTCTTTTTGTAACTACGTTAGGCAAGATACTTACTGCTTCCTTTATTGTTATTCTGACCAGCCAAATAAAACATAAGGGACCAGTGCGCACATTACCTAGCCCCGGTTTACATAAATACGAGATGCAGGAAGAGCCCACGTGCAGTTTCGTTACAAGTATCTAGTTAATTGACCGTGTTTTATCTGAGTTAGAAATTTTTTTTTTTTATATAAAGTTTTTGAACATTTTTTTGTATTTAAAAAAAAATCAAAAAAATTATACTGTAATCAAATAAACTGATAATATAAGGGTTAATAAGTGAAAAAAACTATAAATAATTATTAAAAATTAAAATTAAAAAAATCAAGAAACATGTATAAATCAAGATATTTAATTTCACAGGACATAACACATTTATATGGTTGTGTTTGTTAAATTTATTAATTAAAATAATTTTTTAATTCAATCAAACAATTATAAAAATTGACATACATTAAATTAAATGAATGAAATAAAAAGAACAAATATAACATGTAAGGCTAATATATTAGAAATATTTTTTAAAAATATTTTTTTTTAATAAAATTCATCTATATGAACATTAAAAAATATATTAATTAGAAAAATCTTCTTGAAAATTAACTGCATAATTAAAATATAATCATTATTTCAATAGGTTTTCTAGATAACATAAAAAGAAGAAGGGATATTAATAAAAATAAAAATAAGATTAAGATTAAGATTAATTTTAAAAAAATAAAAATAAAAATAAAAATATATTTTAATTTTAAAAAAAATAGTACCAATAAAACTTGTGAGGTAAACCCAAATAATGAACTTGACTAAATTTAATATTTTTTTCCTCTAAAATTTACAGCAAACCCTTAATAATACTGCCACATCTTTCATTGTCAGGCGATCTTCATAGCGATTGCTTTGTGCAAAGAAGAGAGATTCCAAGAGCTTAAAAGCGTTTCCTGTATTTGCGTGCCTGGGTGGTTAGATAAGCTGGCAGCGCCGCAGCAGCTGAGGGTCATCCTCGTACTTTCATATCACTACTCTCCCCTTGGATAGTGGATACTAGTACTACCAGGACTCGAAGCAAAAAGACGGACAAAGTGTTTTCCTTAGGACAAAAACACCCTTGAACAAAATAGGACCAGATTTGTACCACATCGGAAACGAACGAAGAAGCAAGAGAGTTAATAAATGGGTCGAGACTCGAGGAGCACAGAACTGCTCTACCTAACTTGAACAGAATGTGTTTTATAGGATCGTAGCTCTTATCCTTAATCACTAACGAGACATCAAGATCGTGTGATCATAGCATAAGTAATGGCTTGAAGGCCCTCGTGATCATCATGGCTGTAGAGTATCGTTTCCTAGTCATTGACATCGCTGGGAATGGTCATGCGGTTGTCTGACGCTCTGCTTACCTTTTTTGAAACTAAATATAGCCCACATCTAGTTAAAATTCATAGAGCTAACCAAAACTTTTTGAATAGTTATTGTATTTTGCTTATTAGAGTATCCACGCTCATGCCCTCTATATTTTAACTAAAAAATACTATCATATTCGTGATCTCTTGAATAAAAAGTCATTAATATTTTATTATTACTTTTTAAATTAATTATTATTTTTAATTTTATCTTTGTTGTCTAAGAATTTAACTTATAGTTTTTTTCAATTTATTTAATATGAGACTATAATTTTATATGAGACTATCTCAGTTTTATGATTTAAGTTACATATTTGACAGATTAACTCAAGTTAGTTCGGATTATTTTTTATTTTTTTTAATTATATATTTTAACATTGAGTTGGTTGGGAATTAGTTTTTATATATATTTTTATTTTCTTTTCATTGTATTATCTTATCTTTATGACTCAAGTCACGGGTTTGACATATTAATTTAAGTTGAGTCGGGTTTTGTTTCTTAAATAAATTCTTTTCTTTAATTTTATCATTTAACGTTAGGTTAATTAAAAATTAAGTTTTATAATTTATTTCAATTTATTTTTTATAAATTTATCATTGTTTCATAGCACAAATCATAAATTTAACTGAGTAAATCATCTTCATATTATTTAAAAAAAAAAAAGATATAGTACACCAAAGAGCTAACCGAAACTTTTTGAATATTTATTGTATTTTTGTTATTAGAAAATCCTTGCTCATGCTCTCTATATTTTAACTAAAAAATATTATCATATTTATGATCTAGGAATAAAAAGTCATGAATTTTTTTTTTATTTTTTAAATTGATTAATAGTTTTTCTTAATTTTATTGTTTTTGAATTTTGTAGTTTTTTTCAATTTATTTTATATGAAATTATCTCGGTTTCATAATACAAATCACATATTTGACATATTAACTCAAGGTAGTTTATATTATTTTTTTTGTTTTTTTTAATTGCATCTTTTAATATTAGCTTTGTTGAGAATTATGTTTCATATATATTTTTTTCTATGGTATTATCTTATTCTCACAACTCAAGTTGCGGGTTTAACAGATTAAATTGGGCTGACTCAAGTTTTTTTCTTAAATAAATATTTTTTTTTAATTTTATCGTTAGACATTAGGTTGATTTGAAATTTAAATTCATAATTTATTTTTATAAGATTAACATGGTTTCATAACTCGAATTGTATATTTAGCAGAGTGATTTATTGGGTCAATCAAATAAATCATCTTAATATTATTTTTTAAAAAATATTTATCTAATATAATTTTTTTTAACTTTAATCCGGACCTGCAATGTGGTGTGTGCTATTTCTAGAATGTGACATCTGCCCATGTAAACAAAGCAAATATCAAGAGAATGATCTATCATGACAAATTTTATTTTTATACATGTTTCTTAATTTGATATTTACTTTATTGTATCCCTTAATTGACCCTTTTAAATTCAAATCTTGGAGCTACAATTATGAAGAATTTATTAATTTTCTTTTGAATATACAAGGCTAATACCATGTATGTATCCTTAAATCAACATTTAATTATTGTTTTGAAATGGAAGATACGGATATAATTGATAGACAGAGAATATATTTTCTTATCTTTCTTGTGTTGAAATAACAAAATCTCAATACAATTATTTTTATATTTGTATTTATATATCTTTTTAACCAAATATTTTTTTCTATTCCAATACACTAATCAAGATCGCTTAGAAAAGGATCTAGTTTCAGTTAACACACAAATTAATTTGAAGATACCCTTATCCCTCATGGTTGAAAAAAAAAAATCTTAGAGCTTTCATTACCTCATCCTCGTAACTTAAGTTGCAGATTTGACAGATTAAACTAGGTTAATTTCAGTTTTTTTTAAATAAATATTTTTTCTTTAATTTTATCCTTTAATATTAAGTTGATTCGAAATTCAACTTTATAATTTATTCTAATTTATTTTTATGAGAATAACATGGTTTTATAGCTCGAATTGTATGTTTAACAGAGTAATCTATTAGTCAATCCAATAAATCATCTTAATATTATTTTTTTAAAAATATTTCTCTAAGATATTAAAATCTCAATATTTAAAAAATATATAATTCCTTTTTATTTCAATACACTAATCAAGATCGCTAAGAAAGAGATCTAGTTTCAGTTAACACAAATTAATTTGAAGATACCCTAATCCCCTCATATGGTTGAAAAACAAATCTTAGAGCTTTCATTAAAATAAAAAAAAAATAAAAAAGGTGGTTAAACTATCCCCATTATAATTTTATCGAATGAGGGTAACATTTGTCCCACCACCCATTTATTTTTACATCTAAGCCTTATAGATATAAAGTTAGTTGTTATTCTACAATTTAATCCATTCCCATCTGAATCTATCAATTTATTTAATTCCCATCATGTAACTCTCATCACCTACCTTACTCAACTTATTATATGAGAAAACACCGCATTAATAATCAATCTAATTACAGTAAAATCAATCAACAACCATCATTTTTTTTTCTCATCCAAGCCAATAAAACCGCCCAAAACGATGGCGTTTTTACATTTCTCACACACTTCCCCATCTCCTTGGGATGGTCCATTGCAATGCAAGCCATGGGGACCCAACCCTTGCAAAAGTCCACACGTATTGTAACCCTACCACTAATTTCATTTCTACTTGCTTTCTTTCTGAAAATCTACAAATCAATCCCTATACTATATAAATTGTTTTCATTAAATCCCTAAAAGTTACAAAAAAAAAAAAAACGAGAGTTTGAAACCATCAAACCTTACTCAACATCAACCTCTTCCCTGTGCTCGCAAATATGCAGCCCAAGGAACCCATGCTAGTGCTATTCCTCGTGTATATTAAAACCCAATTATTGTTGTAAAAAGCTACTAATGAGATTTTAGACACTTCCATGGTTTTATAAGATTGACTTTCTTCTTTTTTTTGTTTAAAATTGTGTTCATGCCTTTTATTAGAAAAAAATACAGATAATTGGTTATTGAAATCTTTTTTTTCCTATTTTCTAGGCTCATTAGCATATTAGTATGCAAAATTAGTTCAATATATTTAAATATGGAATTACTTTATGTTTCTCATAGATAATTTATAGTCAATTTTATGTTTCTCATGTGATATTAATCCATTCAAGACCTTAAATACCGATATGTAAAGTTATTTATAATTGATGGACTGATTTGCAGTTTCTATGAATTCTATAACAAACTTTTATTCATTTCTTCGGTTAGAGATTCCCATTGAGAGTCCTTCACATTGATTGAACCTCACGGCTTGCCATCTTCTCTCGTTTGTGAGTGTGGATTTGCATTTTGCATTGATTGATGATTTGATTACCTATCGGTCTCAAACACTCTCACCCTCATCCACTCGTGAGTTTTGGCTCCCTTCTCTTTCGTGGGTTATTCGCTTTTTGTTGAGTTCTTTTGCGTTAGCTTTCTTTCTTTAATATTCTCAAACACCCCATTTGCCCATTTGCCCTGTCATCTACTTGGCCTCTCTTTTGTTTCCTTAGATACCCATTTGGCCATTGGCTCTTGATCTATAAAGGATGGTCTGTGGTTTTTCAATAATATATGAATGCTGGTAAGCTTTCTCTTTATTGGCTTTGTTGTTTTGTAATGTAGGATTTGATTCTTATATATATAATGCATGATTTGATTTGTCGATTAACTGGTATGAGTTTTCTCGCAATTTTGTGACATGGGTGGTTGTATTTTTTTTATATGATGCAAAGTGGGCTTAAATGTTGGATTTTTTATGTCAATGGATGCTGTGATTTGATGTCATTTACTGTATGATATATCAGGATTTGTTACATTTCGTTTTGTTTTGTCTTAATTTAGTTGTTGATGTATTTCGGTAACACGAGGAAGCTTAAAAAGCTTGGATTCAAATAAATTTCTGATTTTGGGGACCCGTGTTGATGGTTTATAGGTGATTCTTCTTACTTAACTGGAGGTTTTTTTTTTTAATCGTTACGAGGACTAATAGTAGCTCTGGAGAATTACAATTCCTATGGCAATTTGCTCATGTCTTTACATGAAGCTAAACATGTTTGTTTATTTGTTCATTGGTTTGCTATTAGAAAATGCGGTTCTCTGCGTGTAGAAAATGGCAATGAAATTTCGATTACCTTTGTAGCTCCCTTTCCTTTTATGGAAAATGCATAAACTATGTCAGATTATTTTGCTTTCTTTCTTTTGATTGGGAAATACAAAGTAAAACTGGTTTGTTTTTGCATCATGGTATCCTTTTATTTTGGCCCTAACTTCTTCATTTCTGTCAGGGAAGAAATGATAGGGCAATATTAAAAGGGAAGAAAGTAGTAGAAGATAGCAAAGAGAAGATCTGCTGATCAAAAGGATTGTCTGTATATGGCTATGTCTACAGAGACAGCTATGGCTATCAAGTCTTACCAAAATCAGGCTGAGGCATTAGTTAAGAATTACTTATTAGCAGATCCTTTCATTCCTTACACTTCCGTCCTTGGTGGCATTTTTGCTTGCAAAGTGGTAATTGTCTTGCCTTTTAGATCAGTTTTGAACTTGAGAGTTGTCGCCTGACCAGCACTATTATGTTCATTTTAGCTTCAATGGAGGGTGTAATCATGCACCTACCTCTTTATGATGATAGAGCAATTCCAATACATTAAGCTTTTTTGTACCTTAAGTGGGTTTTGTTTTGTTACCTTCTGCATTTATTAGTTCGTGCCTATGTTTTTTCTGTCTGCAGGCCTATGATCTCACTCAATTAATCAGCACTTTTTACATCAAAACTTATAATGGTCTTACAAAAATTCAACGAATTGAGTGGAACAATCGGTGAGTGCATGTTCCAATATTACCACCCTGTCATCTATTTTAAATGTACTGACAATCAGTGACCTAAATTTGGCAGAGGTATGTCTACAATTCATGCTGTTTTCATCACGGTTATGTCACTGTACTTTGTCTTCTGGTCAGATCTCTTTTCTGACCATCAGCATACTGGCATTGTTACATTAAGAAGTTCACAATTCTCCATTGTTGGACTTGGGGTAAGTTCTTTTTTAGCTCTGCTTTGGTGATATTTAATGACATCACATCTCTGGTCGATTCCCTTGATTTCAAATCTTTCTTTCTTTCTTCCTCCTCCTCCTTTTTTTTTCCTGAGATGATCTCTAATATCGTGGGATCTGAAAACAGTTCTCTGAGTATGAACAACTCAACTATTAGTGCAATATGTTTGCCTTAGTTGTTAACCTCATATCCCATGTGTTTGCCGTTGGTTTTGGTACCGCACAGTTTAGTGTAACTTCTCATATGTAAAATGCTCCACTGATTCAGATTGAACTAGTAGTATGCAGAGTTGTTTTAGTAATCTTTCTTGGCCAGATAAGGTATCTATCCCTAATTACATGTGAGAGTTTTGTTAATTTCATGAGAGAGTTTTCTTTTTGGTTGGAAAATTGACTCACAATTGTCAACAGGCTCGTATTCTGCCGATTTAGCTATTATCTTTGCATTTATCATATCTCTATGAATACTTTGTCAGCCTTCCTTGATATTATACTTCTCTATTTATTTGTTCCCTGAATTTTACAAGTAGTCTTGACATTAAAATAGTTTGCTTTTTTTGACAGGTTTCTGTTGGGTACTTCTTTGCGGACCTTGGAATGATTTTTTTGTACTATCCTACTTTGGGTGGAAAGGAGTATGTGAGTGCATTTAATGTGATGGAGACAAGTTGAACCTTTTTGTTTCTCTGTTATCTTAAAAAATGAGAATTCGTCCCAATACAACTGTTTTCATGTGCATGCTTGTCTTCTTTCTGCTGTGCTTTTAGATTAACTTCCTCCTGCACTACTTTGTGTTATAGATATTTTTGTTTCATATGGATTTTTTCTCTCGATTCATCTTGCATGATGGAGTTTTCCTCACAAGGAAGTGAGGTGTCTGACCTTTCATTTCACTTTTGATTTTCTCGGCCTCTTAGCATCCATCCCAGAATCCCTGATTCATTGATCTGTAAACGAATTTGGGATTCTGTTTCTGTATGTTAGAGTGGTGAATCAGCACAAAATTGATTAATAAGAGAGGACAGAGGACATTTTACAGCACTGCAGATTATATGAACAAAGTTGAACACAAATTAGCTCTCGAATGAGGACTCGCAATATAGTGCTTGCAGTAAAAGTTCTGACTTCGAAGGAATGCCATTGCAACTCACAACTGGTCGCATTTGGTTTCAGGTTATCCATCATTCTCTTTCTACAATTGCAGTAGCATATTCTATGTTGTCTGGAGAAATGCAGCTTTATACATACATGTGCCTGATCTCCGAAGTGACAACTCCAGAGATTAATATGAGATGGTAGGTTTTGTGACGAGGCCAATTCTTGATAAGCTCCATCTTTTTTCTTAATGCTAACCTTTTTTTTTGTCTCTGTGTAGGTATCTTGATACAGCTGGTCATAAGAGGTCTGCTGCGTATCTTATTAATGGTCTAGCAATCTTTCTTGCTTGGCTGGTGAGATCTTCTTGAATATCTAGTGATTGTTGCTTCCTTTGCTAATTGTTGCACATTGATATCCATGACAATAAAAATGTCTATATGTACATGTATGCACAAACTAATCTAGATCATTAATCATGGATGACCTTGTTGCCAAAAATTAAAACATGTGGTTACTTATGATACTTCCAAGATTTTAATAAGCTGGCTCAGGTTTCTTGTCTCTTGTTGGCCACTTAGTGGCAAGAACAAAGATCTCGCTTATATTCAATAATACAACAGAACTACTCTTTCCTTGATTTATTATTATTAATATCTTCTGAAGCAAACACTGGAATGCAGATGGCAAGAATTCTGCTGTTTCTTTACATGTTTCACCACATCTACTTGCACTATGATCAGGTAATGCCCTCTTTCGTAAATGTTTGTATCTTATATGCAGTAGACTTGTGCAAATTAAAAATATTTGTTATCTGCAATTATTCTATTGATTTCAGTAAATAATTCAAATCTGCAAGAATGTTGATAGTTTTTTCATTAGTGATCCACTTAAATGCTAAAGAGAGGAAGATAGGTGGAAATGAACAAAATTTAGAAATAGCACGAGTGTCATATCAAAATTTAGTACAAAGCTTCCTCTTCTTCTTGTTTGTATGCACCCACTTTATTTTATTTTACAATTTCATGCACAATTATTTGGCTCGGTGCAATGCGTTGTGTATTTCTTGTTCAAAATAATTCTTGACATTACGTAAAATTTGTATGATTCTCCCTTTTCTTTTCATTTTGGTTCTAACTATGTTTAGTTATCCTATCTTGTTTTTTCATCAATGATTTCCTAACTTCCCAAGTTTCGTAACTATGTTTAGTTATGGTATCTTGTTTTTTCTTTTGAATGATTTTCTCTTTTCTTTTCATTTTGGTTCCAACCATGTTTAGTTATGTTATCATGTTTTTTTGTCAATGATTTCCCAACTTCCCAAGTTTCGTCCGAAATATTACATGATCATAGTACAGAGTATGAATTTGATATGTTTAGCAAGTCATGATTGATGATGACAGGTACTTGATTCATTGACAGGTTATCCAGATGAGCCTCTTTGGCTGTTTTCTGGTCTTTTTGGTTCCAGCGGTACTATTTATCATGAACTTGATGTGGTTTGGGAAGATCATCAAGGGATTGAAGAAAACCTTGGCAAAAAGACAGTGAGAGATATCACATAATAACAGTTTGATCAAATCTGTTTCTCTATACCCGGTCTAATGTTCCTTTTTCTTTTTTTTCTCTTTTTTTTCTTACTTTCTTTACTGTATAGGATAGAGGGCTAAAACCAAAAGAAAAGGTGATCAGATGTTGGAAATCAAATTATTGTATATGATTTACGAGGATCGTGCACACATCGATCTTTAAATCTACAACTAGCACATGATGTTCCTTTCAAGCAGTTCTTTTTCTTTTTTCTTTTTTTTTTCTTAAAGCAAAGCTCCTAAATTTACCTTTAAGTTTGTGTCATTTATTCATTTTTATGTTAGTATTTTTAATTCGATTAGTTAATTAATCCTTGTATTCTTCGATTTTGTTTAATTGACCTTTGTGATTTTTAAATTTGTCAAATTAACACAATAACTTGGTTATATATATCAAGTCTTGATTTTACTATGCATGTAGATATGATATTATTAAATATATATAGTAATATGTCCCTGTATATATATATATATATATATATATATATATCATAATACAAAATTATTTAATTTTCATATAATTATATAATCATAATGGATCTTAATTTATTGACAAAACTAGAAAGACTTGCCTTTTCTTCTTTCCTACTAAAACATCATTTCATATCTCTGTTCCCTTTCTCCTTCTCACCATCCAAATTAAAGGGAGCGTTAATTACGCTAAGAGAAAATATATATAAATGGTGGAAAATGATTGGTAATTGATAGTGACACTACATTTGAAAACTTCAAATTAAATGGGGGCCGGTAAGGCCAGGCATGAGAAGAGATAAGAAATGAGTTATGCCCCGTGATGAATTGGAGAGTTATTAGACAGGTCACATTACGTGTATTATGAGTTAGCTAAGTTACCATCCAAGTCAATGTTATTAAGAAAAAATTAAAGAACACTTGATTGGATCATCATTGACTTGCTAAATCGACTAAATTATACTTAGGTTAATTTTTACTCAGTTTAATTTAAAATTTAACCAGGCTAACTAGAAATCAAGTCAACAAGCTACTAATTGACCCGATGGAACAGACTAGGTTTAATAATTTTATGATGGTAAGTGATTTCTAAGAAAATAAATCAACATTTTCTCCTGGATTTGTTAGCAGATCCTGGCCATAAGCTACAAGCCGAGGATTATAATTGCTTAAGGGGTTAATTATGGTGATATTACTATTTTATATTGGCTAAGACGAGGGTTTTAATTGCTATGAAGGGTCTCATCTCTTATAAAGAAATACCTTTTTAAAAGCAAAACCCACTACATGATTGAATCCATGTCAACTAGTACAATACCTTTTAAAATATCTATCTTCTATGGATTTATACATACATCATCACTAAGGCCTAGCTAGTTCAAGAAAAATTTTCGATCATTTGACCTAGCTAGCAACTAACCGCAATATCCTTCCACCCTCTTTTCTAGAAATTCAAAGATGAATTAATGGTTATTATTTTATTTTATATATGTTTTAATTTGATGCTAGCCACAATATATATTCCTCCAAACCTGATTGAACAAGAACTACCATATATGGCATATATATGCAGAGACAAATTAATCGTACGTCCTGATCACTTTCCAATATAATACCTTCACATTTTAGTAATCAATAATATTCCAATGAAAATTTAATTAATTGAGAGTAGAACAAGAACACCCTGTTAAGATCCTTCACTCACATGCTACAACACCCTGTTAATAAATCCTATTCGCTAGCATGGATTCCCTAAGTTAATTAATTAACCTAAGTACATTGATGCTAGCTGCGCAATCATATATTTTATAGTTGTTTTTAATTAATTATAATCACCAAATTAATATTCATAAAAAGACAATATAACTAATATCGATGGCCATTGATTGGATGAAGACACAAGGTCATGGAACAAGTTGGAATTCCACCCAAATATTTGCCATGGAATTCCTCGTCAATATAAAATATAAGAAATATGAAACTCTAATTTAATTAAAACAGGGTATATATGGAGTATTTTTATTAATATTAATTATAAATAAAAAATTGTTAAAAATAATAAGATAATTATTTAGTGTTAGAGAATCATCTCAATAAAAACAACTTAAATTATTATATAAGATTCTAAAAATAGTTTTTACACTTATAAATCATTAAAATTACTCTTGACATGAGTTCTCTGCTTCCACACCTGTCATATGTATCTCTTAATTAATTTAACAGTTGCCTAATAACAACTTAATTATTTTAATATTAACTTACATTTGATAAGTTTAATCATTCAAATTAAGGAGCTTCCTCCCAAAAGAGAGAAAAAAAATACTGAAAATGCATGCCTATTCATCAAGTACTATAAAATGAATTGTAAGTACTATACATCTTACAATTAATTTTAGTTTTTTCTTAATTAAAAAATGTAATTTATTTTATTTTATTTAGTTCCTTCATCTCTCTCATGCGGCACACACACACCTCCACTTAAAACCCTAGTCTTCTTGGCCTTGGAAGTACATCTGTTGGTTTAGGCCTAGACCTCAAGAACCTTGAATTTGCTCTCCAGATTATAAATAGATACCCCCCTCATAAACCTGTACCTCCATCTCAAAATACAACCAAGGAGCTAACAATGGCCATAGCACTCAACAAAACCACCACATTTCTTTTCTTTCTCCTAGTCAATAGTCTAGTGTCCTATGCAATCCAGTCCCTAGCAAGTCCAAGAAACCCTAATCCACTCATTCTTGGTCTTACCGTAGCTTCTAGGGCTTCCTTTCCAACTTATCCAAAAGCTTCCACTTCCCCAAGAAAGATTGTCTCAATAGATGTTTTGGGCGCGAAGAAGCCTTCAAGGGAAGTTAGAGATGGGTATTTGATATCTCTAACTATAGGCACACCCCCACAAGTCATTCAAGTGCTCATGGATACTGGTAGTGACCTTACTTGGGTTCCTTGTGGAAACTTTTCTTTTGATTGCATGGAATGTGATGATTATAGAAACAATAAGTTGATGGCTACTTTCTCTCCTTCCTATTCTTCTTCGTCATTTAGGGCCTCTTGTGCTAGTCCCTTCTGCATTGATATTCATAGTTCTGATAACCCTTTGGATACATGCACTGTGGCTGGATGCTCATTGAGCACCCTTGTTAAAGCCACATGTTCGAGGCCATGCCCTTCATTTGCTTACACATACGGTGCAGGAGGGGTGGTCACTGGGATACTGACTAGGGATACACTTAGGGTTAATGGAAGTAGTCCTGGTGTCGCTAAAGAAATTCCAAAATTCTGTTTTGGTTGTGTAGGGTCTGCATATAGGGAGCCTGTTGGGATTGCAGGGTTTGGTAGGGGTACACTTTCTATGGCTTCACAACTAGGGTTTCTTCAGAAGGGCTTCTCACATTGCTTCTTGGCCTTCAAATATGCAAACAACCCTAATATTTCAAGCCCATTAGTTGTAGGAGATATTGCCCTTACTTCTAAAGATGATATGCAATTCACTCCGATGTTGAATAGCCCCATGTACCCTAATTTCTACTACGTTGGTCTAGTGGCCATTACTGTTGGCAATGTTAGTGCAACTGAAGTGCCTTCAAGCTTGAGGGAGTTTGATTCACTGGGTAATGGGGGCATGAAGATTGACTCAGGAACCACTTATACTCACCTACCTGAACCGTTCTATTCTCAGGTTCTCTCTATTCTTCAATCAACAATAAATTATCCTAGAGACACTGGCATGGAGATGCAAACCGGGTTTGATCTTTGCTACAATAACACTCTCACGTCGGATGATCTCCTTCCTTCAATCACTTTCCATTTCTTGAACAATGTGAGTCTAGTTTTGCCCCAAGGAAATCACTTCTATCCTGTGAGTGCCCCAGGTAACCCTGCTGTGGTCAAATGCCTCATGTTCCAAAGCACGGATGATGGTGATGATGGACCAGCTGGGGTGTTTGGGAGCTTCCAACAGCAAAACGTGGAGGTTGTCTATGACTTAGAGAAAGAGAGAATTGGGTTTCAACCAATGGACTGTGCTTCAGCTGCATCTTCTCAAGGACTTCACAAGACCTAACTAAGTGACAGTTAATGTTAGTTCTTACATTGTCAATGGTGCATGCAGTTGGTTGGTTAATTTTATTAAGCACTTTACTTTTCCACTTCCTTTTGTTTGTAAACGAAGTTGGTACTTTGCCAAGTCTTTTGAACTAGATTAATATCATGCTGTAAGGCTCTTTGAACCTTGGAACTGATTAAGAAATGATCATGAGTTGGTTATATTCTCTCATTGCTAATTGGTCGAAGAAGAACAAAACGAAGTGGAGAAGCTTTATGAAGCTGTGTTTTTCTTTAAGTAATGGGTATAATTAATGGGGTCAAAATGTGACGATGCATTTGCAAATTAATTAATGAAGCACATGAAAGAAGAAAAGAAAAAAAGAAATGAGGAATCTTTTAAGTAATATTATATAGTCGATGGATTCTCACATGTTAAGATAGTGCTCATACCAATTCCTCTTGCAAACGATGATCAGATACATTTTTATTTTTTTTTATTAATATAGATATTTAAACCAGTTTATACGTACGTATATTAACTAATTTTATGATTCTGAAGTTAATGATTATACAAGTCTCTAATAGCTCTAAAATTTATAAAATTTGAATTAATAATTTTTAAAGAATAAATTCAGAACTTAATCCGTTAACCTATCTCTTTTAATTTTAAAATTAAATCAGGATTAAATACTTGCTTTTGAAAGAATCATGATACTGATGACGCAATCTAGACCTACTTGATCTTGGTAAATATGTGAAAATAAAAAGAGCAGCGGACGCTTGCATGCTAACCCGAATCCTATATATATAGTTCAGGTAGCCTCTTCAATACCTTGTAAAAAACCCTAAGACATTGATAAAGGCACCAGCCACTGGTGTTAAAACTTCCGGTTGAACATCCCGATCTATCAAAGGAACTTTCAAGCTCCCACTATTTCCCAAAGGCCTCTAAAAAAAAATGCTTTTTTTTTAATAAATAAAACCTCTTTATTTTTCTTAAATATTTTTGAATTTTCAAGGATTGTAGATTATTTTTAAAACGGTTCTTTCAGACATGAAAATAACATGACATCTAAAATCCTCTCAAATCCTTCACGTTTTCTTGCCTCCTAATTTTCCTTTGAATTCTAATTAAGAATCTAAGATCCTCTTGTCTGCAAAACATGAAAGGAACTTTCACGTTTTTTTGGTGGTGAAATGTTTTGCAGCTTAATTACCAAACGAGTCATATCTCACAAGAAAAACAAAATTTCTGCGATTTCGTATCAAAATAAATAATCAGTGAAATAGAGTATATCGGAGACTGCTCAAATTTCAATAGATTGTGAAAGATAATGCCACACACCATTTCATTACACGAGAAGCCACTACAATTCCATTTCAGTGGTTGAAAAGGAAGCGTGCATGTACAATTTTTAACAAATTCTTTATGAGGAATACACAGTCGACGAACTAGAATATCAAAACATGGATATCCGGTGAGCATCACAATAACTACTAAGAAGACATACAGACACGCAGCAATATCACTGCCACTAGGCATTTTTATGAGCAGCAAGCTGCACTAGCTGTCCTTTCTGTAGGTCTATCCATGATAACCATTCCAGAAGGGTTTGGCGCTGGCTGTACTTGAGATAGTCTTTTTGCTGCACACAGAATGGAAAGAAAACCAAAATAATCGCCATCAATTTCTTGAAAAAGAGATGGTAAACGTGCAAGAACATAAGAACAATTAATTGATCAGTATAATAAGATGCTTGTTGAGTTTTGAGCAAAATATTACCGTCCTTCATTCGTATCCAAGATTAATTAATTTCATGTACACATTGGAAAATATCGAACTCACTTTTCAAACAATTTATTCCTTATGTTATATTTTGTCAACATCCAAATATTTAAACCTTCTATCCACAATGATAACTTACCTATTTCATAGAAAATGTCATTGACATTGGTTGCGGTTTTCGCTGAGGTTTCCATAAAGAAAAGACCATTCTCCTGAGCAAAAACTTGTGCTTCCTGCAATGCATTAATGAATAGTCATAGAGCATCTACAAGATGTTCCTTTAACATAAACAGAAAGCAGCAGAAAAATCACGGACAGTCTAAAGTCTAAACATAGAGATCGCTATTTGATCCTCAATAATTTGAGGATTGCAGATCAGCAGAAGTCTTTATAGGGAAAAATTTAATAGAAAATAGATACTATATAAATAAAGAAAAGACTAGCATATGTGCCATTGTATAACATTTCTTCCTGCATGAAAATAGTTTCTCAAAAACGAATATTTTCTAGCAGATCTCTAAATGAACTTGCCAAGGTATTCAATAAATGCTAAGGTATTATTTTTGTAAAAGGTGAAACTTATCTAATAAATTATTAAAAGAACTCAATAAAAAAGAGAACTCTTTGTTGCTAACTTTTCCTTAGTCATCTCTACCAGAAAGGATCTTTAAGGACTAGTTTACTTTGTTTGTGTCCCGTCGTATAAACCAAGTACATAAAACTTTACTCTGATTTCTTTTCAATTTCTCAATTTCCTATATCCTTGACAATAAGCTGCTATATTTGTCATGATTGAAAGGACCTACTGTAAAACTATAAAGCCAGCTAGTAAGTGAGCTACTTGCCTCGGCAGCAACCTTCCTTGCATCTAGCAAATCAGCTTTGTTCCCCGCAAGTGCCATAACCATATTTGGGTTGCCTTGTGGAAGCAAGCAGAACATAACGATTAACGAATTCAGGAACCAGGGAAAAGGTTAGAAAAAGAGAGTTCAAGAAAAACAAGTGTAGTTGACCAGTATATCAAGAACAGGACTCAAGAATGACACGTGAAGAAGGCTTTTACGAACAGCCAAATTCACATTTATACAAGCAAAAATGTAAACACTACCTTGTGCCTGAAGTTCTTGAACCCATTTTTTTGCTCGCTCAAATGAGGCCTACAAGAGAATCAAGAGTTGGAATTTTAGTGACCAAATGAAATCAGCCAATTTAGCAAATCAATTTAAATAAAGTTGTGGCAGTCATTCTTTTCAGTAAAAATCTTACTAGACAACTCTGCAAACTTTTTAAATTGGTCGAGCAAAAGCACTTTCATGCAATATTGCAATCATTTCTAGATGAAGATCAGTGACTCAGTTTTTTGAGCTTTGGAATAGAACTTGTAGTGATTCTTTATTTTCTAAAAACAAGCTTTGATATAGAGCAAGAAGAAATAAATGAAAGGGACAGATATCCTTGCAAGGGGAGGGAGAAACAAGTGGAAAATATGGAAGATAAAGATCTTCCGGCCAGTCGGAAAGCAGGGCAGGCCCTGGCACTCAGAGAAGAGGGACATAAAGCACAGGCCATGAAAACAGTATAGGAATAGCATAGACTTGCAGACAACACCCAAAAAAAATTTGAGTTGTATGCCTTAACTGAGATCTGCTAATGCCATATATAATCTTAAGGAAAAACTGAAGAGAGACTTTTGTGCAACTGGGAGATAACTGAATGGGGCAAGAAAGATATGTCAGCATGAGGTAACTACCAAGGAAAATGCACCAAAACACATGTCATCTGTCTAGTTTAGCTCACAGTGAATGATGATATGGTAGCCTTGATATGAAAATTCTTCTCTAAACAAAAAAAGTTGAGTTTCAAATTGCCACACGCTTCCCACTTCTTCCATATCCTTCTACATAATAAATAAGCATTAGACCTGAAGGTTGACACTACAGAATGTTAAAGCCTAAAAGTCTAATGCTTCCTTACCTCTGTATACAATATAAACCTAACCTTAATAACTTTTTGTAAACGTAAGTGTTGCCTAGAGGGAATGGCACATGTTGTGTTAGCAACCTTGCTTACCTGATTAGATATATCATACACAATAATTGCTGCTGCAGCTCCCCTGTAGTACATTGGAGCTAAGCTGTGGTATCTCTCCTGACCTGCTGTGTCCCAAATCTCAAATTTTACAGTTGCATCATTGACAGCCAATGTTTGCGAGAAAAAGGCAGCACCTATGGTTGATTCCTACAATGACATAAAACAAAGCTGAAGCTCCAAAAGCAAACAGGACAATTTCAGCTACCAATGTTATAGCCCTCAAAAGTCCTTCAGTACTAAGTACTAACCTGGAACTCAACAAACTGTCCTTTAACAAAACGCAGTACAAGACTGGACTTTCCTGCACCAACATCCCCGAGAAGCACCTGAAGCACAAATCAACCATCAACCAAATGCTAACAAAAAACGGCCAGAAAAAGTCAAACTGCAGGCATGGAGAAACACGGCCACCTTAAACTTTGCTACACAAAGTAAAGGCATGCTACGAATTTTCTATAAGCAAAAATACAAACAAAAATGACAAACAGCACACCTGGGATTCAAAGAGAAATGAACCCATTACAAGTCTCAAATCTCGGACTCATAAAGCAAGGACTAAAGCATATAATATTTGCACATGAAAAATGCTAGAAAAGCAAATTAATAAAACCAGCAACCTAATTCAATAATCCTTCTCAATTCATCAGACTAAAGACACAATAAATTACCAGAATACAAACAGCAGTTGAAAGTTAAAACACTCTTTCGCAGGTAGTAGATAACATCAAGGCTTAGCTTACTTAAGTTGTACATGTAAATCTTATTAACCTAAAACAGTACCAAGGTGATCAAAATTTAACAAATTCACACAAGATCCTTAAAGTTTACGGGAAACCCACAATAGACAAAACACAGAAATATTCAATTAAGATGAGCTAAATCAGTTCTCAAAATTCAAACATAACGCAACATAATTTGCATAGATTCTGTAAACAAAATACACAAAGATCAATTGCAATCACAAAAACAACAACAACAAAAAAAAGATAAAAATTACATCAGACTTTTCTGAAAATTAAAGAAACCCAGATCAAAATTTCCAAAAATAAACAAAACCCACATCAGAAATTGCATAAAAAAAAGAAGATACCCAACTAACAAAAAATGCAAGCAAAATTCATCAAAATTAAATCAGACCCGGATAACAATTATCCATAAAGAAACAAAAAAAACTCACCAATTTAGCATTGATATTCTTGTTTGCAGTGGTGGCCATGACGAGTAGCAATCGATGGCTGTAATTTATCAAAAAACAGATCAACAAAATTGAAATATGAATTTGAATTTGATCTCGAGAGAGAGAAAATGAATATTAGGCGTAGAAAACCAAAAAAAGGGAAGAAGTCAAGATAGAGAAAAATACAAAGGCAGAAGGAAGGAAAATGTAGGAAAGGAAGGATCCCTCCTGGTAAAAGCTAAGAAAGACCCACAGGTACACGATAGCGATGGTCTATTTCACTTCTGATTTTTTTATTATTTTTTTAATTAATTGGTTTAAAAAAAATGTTTTTTTATTTAAAAATAATTTTTTTATTTTCAATAACAATACATTAAGATAATAAAAAACATTAAAAAAATAATTTAATTTTTTAAAATAAATATATTTTTCAAAAAACATATAAAAACAGAAACTATAGCACTGTTTTTATTATATTAAACTTTAGGTTAAATATTATTTCTTTTCTCATGTTGCTGTAACTAAATTCAATTAAATTAATATTTTATTTAATTCAATTGATTGAATTTATACCCTAGAACCAATTTGAGCTTACCATAGACTTAACTCGGGATGGACCGACCAATTATAGGTGCAACTGATCCAACAGCAGTCCGGTGTAGTTGAGTGTTGTTTTGTTCTTTTGAACACTTTTTGTTGCGTGTGTTTGGAAGTGGGATAATATTTAAGATTTAAAGTATTTTTTATTTTTTATTTAAAATATATTAAAATAATATTTTTTTTATTTTTTAAAATTATTTTTGATATCAACACATTAAAAAAATATAAAAAAATAAAATAAAAATTAATTTTAAATAAAAAAATTTAATTTTTTAAAAAATACAGTTTCAACCATATTCTGAAACACTATCAAAAACAAAAATTATAATGAAATGCTATTGCATGATATACTAACTTGACTATAATTTATCGATAACTTGATTGTCATAAAAGGTAGTGTTGGATTATTATATTGAGACAAAAAGGATCGAAATAATAGAGATAAAAATGTGTTTAGTTAAAAAGATAAAGACATAAAAATAAATTTGTCTTTTAAACAATTTTAGAGTGAATTTCTATATTTCCAGAATAGAAGGTGCATGGAAGACATGTCTCTATATATAATATTTTTTATTTTTAAAATATCTTTGTAAAAAACTCTCAATTTCAAAATTGTCCATCTAAGACATGTAAGAATAAAAATGGTTATTATCATGGTTTTAAAACCCAACTCGGGGGTCGATCCAGGGCAAAGTTTGGGACATTGGTCGAGGCTCGAGTCATGAGTCGAGTTGATCCGGGTCAGCATAAGAATAAAAATGGTTATTATCATAATTTTAAACTTGATTCGGGAGTTCACCTAGGGCAAAACTAGGGTCGCAAGTGGGGTTGATTGTTGACTTGGGTCAACTTAAAGATAAAAATGGTTCTTATCATAATTTTAAAACCCGACTCAATGATCAACTCAGGGTAAGGCTTAGATTATGTGTTAGGAGGGTTGATCTAAGTCAACATAAAATAAAAGTGGTTATTATCAAAGTTTTTAAACTTGATTCTAGGGTCAACCATGAGTAAGGCTCGGGTCACAAATTAAAAATGTTAGCCCGAGTTGACCCGGGTCAATGTAATAATAAAAATTGTTATTATCATAGTTTTAAAACTTGACTCGAGGGTCAACCAAGGTAAGGTCCAAGTAACGGGTCGAGAGGGCCAACACGAGTTAACTTGAGTCAACACGTGAATAAAACTGGTTATTATCATAATTTAAAAATCTGACTGGAAAGTTGACCCGATGCAAAGTTCAAGTCACTGGTTAGGAGGGTCAACCTTGCTGACCCAAAAAAAAATCAAAACAATCTTCTTTTGACCAATTTTTTTTTCAAAAAAATTAACGAGTGAGTTTTTAGATAATATTGAAGTTTTAAATAACCACCATCAAAGTCTCTCTCGCCTCATGGAACCCTTAAACACCAAAAAAATCTATTTTGATGGTCATAAATAGCTTGAACTACAACTTTTTCTCTCATCGCTAGAATCCATCAATCTCTCTCTCTACTCTTTTTAATTAGGGACTGAAAAATATTATAAATAAACTTTTATACCAAAACTATTATTTTCAAATCTAAAAGGACCTAAATTATCTAATTTATGTTATTTTTAAAGTTTGAAGACCTAATTGTATTTTAAAAAAAATTAGCATACCACCCATGTTTGGTGTTTTTTTTATTTGAGTCCCTCTATTTTTAATTTCACCATTGCTTAAGAAATTAAAAGCAATTAGTCTTTAATGGCTCAAAATAAAATTTTGAAAACCAAAATAAATTATTAAAAAATACATAATATATTCATAATGTTTTGTGAGTATGTGATAAATGTTAGCTGATCAGTGTTTATCCCACCCCTTCATTTTTTTTTATGTTTGTTTTTGAGATAGCTTTTGTGATTGTGGTTCGAAAAAAGTAAGTTTTAAAAAAGTACGGTTAGCTGTGGTTAGTTGGATTTAGATACGTATTTGGTAAAATTTGTGGTTGAGGTTTATGAGCAGCAAAAAACATGTATAAGATGTTTGGTAGTTATGTAGTTGCGGTTGCTTTTCAAAGTGTTTTTTACTTGAAAATACATTACAATAATGTTTTTTTTATTTTTAAAAATTATTTTTGATATTAGCGCATCAAAATAATTTAAAAACACCAAAAAATTTAATTTTAAACAAAGAAAAAAATAAAAATAAATAAATTTTTTTTAAAATACTTTTAAAATATAAAAATAAACTGAATTTTATAAAATTCAATTACAAAAATATATAAAACAACTTCAAAAACTGTATTTTAAACTCAATTTTTTAATATAACTTGTAATATAAAACGTAATTTGGTATTACCGTCAACTTAAAAGCCGAAGATAAACAAACGCACCTTTTAAGTAGAATTTTATCTCGATATTTGCAAATCTGCTTTAACGAGAAAAAGGTTATTAAGAAAAAAAGGACGAGAACTACAAATATCTTGATCAACAAAGTGGATCATGCCGCAATGGTACGTGGAAATCAAGTTTGCAAATATTCTTCAGTCAGCCGAGTCTTCATGGATCAGAACATAGTAAACCAAACACATTGATTTCTAATCTAGACCTAAAGCCAACAAGAACATGCAGTGCAGACCTCTCTAATTCTCAAGTCTATTTATTTTCTTTAAACATGGAAGAAGCATAATTGTGCACCAGACAATTCACAGCTATGAGGACAAGTAGTGCAGACCATATGCCTGTTTCTGGACCCCAACAAGGACATCACAGATACCCTCAACTCTCTGGGGTCTTAAAGATCTTTTGGCTTTAACTTATCATCTAGCTCTATTGGTGGCTCTCTACCACTAGAGGTTGGACAGATGAAGGTCTTGCTTGCATTAGATCTATCAGGAAACATCCCCAGCACCATTGGAGGCATGCAGACTGCAGAGTTTCTTAATCTCTCCTTAGCTCACAACAAAATGCAAGGTCAGATTCCAGAAGTATTCGGTGAGTTGAAAAGCTTGGAATCCTAGGATTTATCCTACAACAATTTTTCCGGTGAGATCCCAACTTCTATGGAAGGACTTCTGCAACTCGAGAACTTAAATTTATCTTCCAATCAATTACAAGGAAGACTTCCTAGTGGAGGACCATTTGCAAACTTCACAGAATCATTTTTCATGTCGAACATGCAAGAACGATGGACTGTGTGGCCTGCCCCTAAGTTTCCCAACTTGAAAGAATGATAATGCTCCAAGATTAAATAAAGCCGAGTTGAAATTTTTTAGATACATTTTGCCATCTATTCTTCTTGCAATGCTTATTTTAATTACTGTAATCATAATAAGAACTCGAAAGAAGAATAGGCAACGCCCCAGCCAAGAAGGATCCTTACCACTCATTCATAGCATCACACAGAGAAAAAATTCATATCAAGAACTTTTAGCTGGAACCAATAAATTCAATGAAGGTAATCTTCATGGAATAGGAAGTTATGGTTGAGTACACAAATGTGTACTTTCAGATGGAATGACTGTTGCGGTAAAGGTCTTCAACTTGCAAGTTGAAGGAGCTTTCAAAAGTTTTGAGGCAGAACGTGAGATTATGCGCAACAATATTCGGCATAGAAACCTTTTAAAAATCATCAGTAGCTGCTCTAACACTGTTGATTTTAAGGCATTGGTTCTTGAGTACATGCCTAATGGGAGCTTAGAAAAGTGGCTGCGTCTCAATAGCCAATAGGCGAGAAGTTCTGAAACAGAAGGAATTTCTGCAAGATATTTGGTCGATTCTGTAGTCATAATAGAATATATGGAACCAAAATATCTGCAAGATTCGTAGATTATAAGCCTTAAATGTAGTAACGAAGCTGTTATAAAAGTTGCATCAATATTATTAGCAACTTTGCAATAACTTCTCTGCTACACAGTTTATATCAAAACTCATCAAGACTGCGCTATTAGAAATGAAAGATTCAACACTAATTGAGTGATTGCTGAAATTGGGATGCAGTGGTTGCCAAAGATGAAGATTACAAATGAAAAATTCCAGTTAGTCACAGCCCCAGCAGGGATTAATTTCTTCAGCATAATTGAAACTGAAAATGGTCTGTGAAGTCATTTTGATCACCTTATTCGAATCTTCTGACCTTTTTGTGGCACTCTTTGGTTCCTTGGAAAGAAATGGATAAAAGAGGAGAGACTTTCTGGCTGTAGTTCTGGCCTGGCTCGAGGTTTCTTTTCTTTTCTTTTCTTTTTCTTTTTCATTAATTCTAACTGTAACTCTTGCTGGAGGCAAGAACACCCCACCTCTATGCATGCATGCTCATCCTTTTTGTCAGAAACCTCAGCGGAAATTTCTGCTGTTCAGAAGTTTGTGTTATCAAGACGGGTTCCTTGTAAAATTCATCTCTACGAAACACTGTTGCTGCCTCTCCATATCTGTTAGATGTGCATGGTCTAAGATATCCTGCTTCGATCCAGATTTGCACAACACATTAATCACAGCATCCTAAGACCTTCAAAGTTCAAAGACAAGTTACTTCCTAACATACGAGGAAAAATTTCAGGAGATTATTCACCTGAAGCAAGGATCAATATCAAGACCAGACTTGAGAAAATTAAAGAGAGTTTTTTTCTTTATTAAGGTTATGTTTGGAAGTGATTCATCGTGTTTCTATAAAGTTTTTATTTTTTTAAAATAATTTTTTTTATGTTTTTAATTTTTTTTAATATATTGATATTAAAAATAAAAAATATTATTGTAATATATTTTTAAATAAAAAATATTTTAAAATATAGTATAATAAATATTAATAATATTGTGAATATATATGGAAACAGATTCAGCCCATTATCTTCGTAAAGTAAGCTGCCACTTAGGCTTAGTTATCACACTGGGTTAATTAACTTGAAGCCCAGTACTTAAAAGGGCAACTCAGTAATTAACCCCAAAAAATAGCATCTAGGGTTTCTTCACCGTCTCCTTTATAAGCAAAGTACAAGACTCTCTCGCAGATAGCGCCAACGCCTTCATTCTTGCTTCCTAGCTGCACAAAACCCTAGCTTTTACGGGTTAATCTCTCTAACTCTCTAGAGGGTGAAATCATGGCGACGAACACAACAGCAGGAGCAACCCCAGCTCCACCTCGGGAGCTGTCGCAGAAAGAAGCTGACATTCAAATGATGTTGGCTGCTGAAGTCCACCTCGGCACCAAGAACTGTAATTTCCAAATGGAACGTTACGTTTTCAAGCGCCGCAACGACGGTTAGTTACTTATAATTACAAAACACGGAGTCAAATATTGTTCTTTTATTAGTGAAATGGTTAGTTTTGCGATTTTGTGTTTTGAAGTTTGTGTATTGTTCGTGTCTGAAAGAACAAGCTTTTTCGGTTCTAATCTAGTTTTGTCTTGATTTGATTTTGTCTTAAGTAATAAATTGGCTGTTTTTTCATGTTTGGATTCTGGGTTTCTTAGGCTGTATATTTTCTGCTTTTGCTCTACAGTAGTTGTTAAAAGAATTGTATTTTTGTGGTTTTTGTCAAGAAAACGTGGGAAATAATAAAAATTTATTATTCTAATATGAAGTTTATTGTTGAATTTGAATAATGTAATATTGCTGAATTTTTTTTTTCCGAAATTGCTTCGTAAAGAATTTCAACCATTGTATTTATGGGACTCAATCCACTCATTCAATGGTTGAGGATTTCGGGAAGATTTGGTGTCTGGTTGGTATTGCTCTTTGAATTATGATTAGTTGTTAATTAGGATAATGTAGCTTAATTAATGACTTGCAGTTAAGATAATGTATCTTAGAAGGCTTCTATTTTTATGTTAAATAAATCACTTGCTTTTAAGCAGATTTGCGTTTGTTGATATTTGGTTCTTGGTTGCTTTTCAAATGTATTTTGTTAAATTAGGATGTGATTGTTTATGTTTTTTGAGTTGCTCTGTATTTTTTTTTTACAGGTATTTACATCATCAACCTTGGTAAGACATGGGAGAAACTTCTATTGGCTGCCAGGGTTATTGTTGCCATTGAAAACCCACAAGACATTATTGTTCAGTCAGCCAGGCCCTATGGTCAAAGAGCTGTTTTGAAGTTTGCTCAATACACCGGTGCTCATCCTATTGCTGGAAGGCATACTCCTGGTACATTTACAAATCAGCTCCAGACTTCCTTCAGTGAGCCTCGTCTTCTTATCCTTACTGACCCAAGGACTGACCACCAGGTGAGGCTAACAATCATTTATATCTCTTGTAGTTGATGGCTTGTTTTAGTGCTTTCTGATTTTCTTACTTTAACCATGAGTGTATTTTTTTTTATCTTGCAGCCAATCAAGGAAGCAGCCTTGGGAAATATCCCAACCATTGCTTTCTGTGACACTGACTCACCAATGCGGTTTGTGGATATTGGTATTCCAGCCAATAACAAGGGGAAGCACAGCATTGGATGCCTATTTTGGCTTTTGGCAAGGATGGTTCTCCAAATGCGTGGCACTATTCGTCCAGGGCACAAGTGGGATGTGATGGTGAGTTCCATATGGTTTTCTCTGTTTTTAAATTGCAATAAGACATAAATTATGTTCTCTGATTTGTATGCTCATGCCATTACTGCAATTGCATTACTACCTAGTTTGCTACCACTGTATGGTTAATTTCTTTTTTTGATTGCTTAGGTGCATGACGCAATGAATGCTCATGCTTTGTTTTTTTTCTTTTCTGAAATGAGAAATCCTGAGTGCCTCCTTGTTTTTAATCGTTTACTTGTTAGGACCTTGGCAATATCAATTAGCATGCAATTTTATATCCTATCTCCAAGTTTTCTTATGTCCATTTGTTTTTCTTCTTTGGCAGGTTGATTTATTTTTCTACAGGGAGCCTGAGGAAGTAAAACCACCGGAAGAGGAAGATGTGGTTGCTCCTGTTGACTATGCACTTACTGGACCTGACTATATGGGTGGTGCTGCTGACAGCTGGTCTACCCCTGTGGCTGATAGTGGATGGACCAATGAGGCCTTGCCAATCCCTGCTGCACCTGTCACAACAAGCTGGACACCTGACCAAGGTATGAAATGTGTTTGCTTTGTTGATTAAGCCGCTTGACAGAGATTTAGGTTGTTGAAGCTTTTTGTGTTGGATGCAGAATTTGTTAGTCTGTTCGCACTGGCTGCTACACATCTTAAGTTTTTCATGCCAACATCGTTTTCTTTAGTTTTGTTCCTGGCTTATACTTCTCATTTTCACAGCTGCTGGTGGATTGGATCCAGACTGGGGTGCTGCTGCTGCTCCTCCTCCTCCTCCTCCCCCACAGCAAACTGCAAGTGCTGTGGTTGACGAAGGTGGTCCCTGGTAGTGAAGCCTGCAAGAGTTTTTACTTCGACCATGTGTTGTTGCAAGTTTAGCATAATTGTCAGTGAGTTTCGAGACAAATTTTATAGATTTTGGTGATGTCGGTATCTCAAATGATGCTAAATTTGTTATTCTCGATTGGCCTTAAAGCAACTTGCGAATTATATTCTTTTTATTGCTTAATGATTACTTAGGCATGCGAATTAGTTGAGAAGGCTTAAAATTTAAAATAATTGAAGCAAAGCAAGTTTGCTCGTGTAAAAACTTACTTTGGAAGAATTTGTATTCCATCCAAAAACAACTAAATCTGCTGTTGATGGAGACCACCTCATGTTTGAGAGCGAAATTTCAACTATAAAATCTAATTCTCATTTTCTTGTCTGATTTCCTATAACTGCCTCTTCAGCCTGAGGTGGTACCATCCTATACGTTTAAAGAAACTTTGAAGCAAGGTTTCGAAGAATTTAACTCATCTTCTTGTTTGATCATGGACGATGGCGAATGTATAAGGATGACTGGTTTTGATCTTGTAATTATATAGAACGATATATTAAAAAAAATTGAACTCGAGCTTATTGTTATTTTTCATGGTTTATATTTTAAAATGGTATGTATTTTAAATCAGATCTTGGACAGCACCTAAAATATCAACCTAACAAGAAAGTTGGATTGAGTGTGTTTCAAATTTATTTTAAATTTTTTTATCCACTATTACATGTAATATCTGCATTGATATAAAAATTGAACTCGAGCTTATAACTCCTAGGATGGACTACTTCTACCATTTATTTTTGGTGTCTGGAGAAGCCTTTGGTGGGGAAATCTCCCCTGTTGGCTCAATCGGGGTCAGCTCTGACAAAAACTAAAGGTTGGTATGATGCCATACGATAGGGGTTTCAATCCAGCCGGAGCCACCGGACCAACGAGAGTGACCTCATCGGAGGGTTAAGAATAGGGTAGAAGCCGGTCTTCGGAAGTGGATAGAAGAAAGGAAATCCAAGCTTCTTCAAATCTGGGAAGCTGGATCCAGATGTGACTGAACGATCAACCTTTCCAGAAGACTGAGAGTCGGGGACTATGGCTTGAGAAATTGCAGTCTTTCAGGTTTTGAAGTATCTTGAAGACATCAACTCAGGCACCTGCTGAACTGTTTGTAATTTAAAGAATGGACAAAAGGAAAGCACTCTTCGTGTTGAAGTGCTCCGTGGAAGCTGTAAGAACTCGGGCTTCATAGAAATCAGGAGATCTCGGTCAAGCTTGGGCCTCTCTGCCGGCTGTTTTGCTTGTGGATCGAATGTCGGCCTGTTCGGTGAAAAAGACCTCTTGCGAGAAGCTCTAGTGCTTTTGCTAAACTTGGCTAATCATGTACTTCTAAAGGATTGGTACTCCTTAGCACGCCATGGGCATTGTCAGATTATAACAGTTGTTAAACATGGGCTGGATTAGTGGACTGATAATCTGAGATTAAGAGTCTAATTTTATCTTATAATTTTTAATTGAATTAAATAAAATATTTATTTGATAAAATTATAAAATTAAGTTTTTAATTATTCGATTTACCTGATTAAACCAATTCAAACCCAATTATGTCAACATCAAGGAAAAAAAACCAATTTTATTTTAATAAAAATAATTGATTTGATGTTCCACAAATTAACTCAATGACTTAATTATTCAAGCTTATTTTCTAATCAATTCTCCAATCAGGTTTAACAACAACCAATAACGTAGATTATATTATTAAAAATAATTTTTAAAAAAATATACATGGATTGTTTTTATGGTACTGAAAAGATGGATTTGGCCTCCAGTAAAAACTGATCTAAATATACCAATAAAAAAACATTAGGAACAAAAAGGGCCTAAAGCAGAAGACAAGCTCTACTTGTAAACTCTCTAAGATCTCCAGCACATATTTTTCTAAAATCTGAAAAATAAGCAACTTTATTGTTCAAATAAGATCAATGTTCAGCCAATTTAATTGAAATTATATTTTCCTCAAAAGAGAGGCATTGAAAAAGAAGAAGAAGCGTAAAATGCTAACTATATATTCTAGAACAATGCTTCTTAAGAAATCAATATAATTGTTGAATATTGTAAACAAACCGGTAAATTTTATTTTCAAAAGTTTTATCTAATCACTATCTATTAAATTATGAATTACTATTCAAAAGTAATTATCTACCTAAAAAGATCATGTTACGGTGCCTTGTTAATTATCTTTTTAAATAACAAACTATATTTTTTATTATTTTATTTTATTCAAATATAGTGTAAGAGTGTCAATTTATTTATACTTTATTTGGTATTAAATAAAATAATTTGTTTTTCTTCTTTTTCATAACCATGCTATGCTATGCAAACTATTGGACATAGTTTTTAAATCTGGCCCGGTCCAAGACCGGGGTTTTGGGTTTTAACTGGATCATCCTGGTCAATTTCTATTTTTTTTAAAAATCAAAACGGTGTCGTTTTAGTAAAAAAATAAAAACAAAAGTCAACGGATTGCAACCGGGTTTTTGACTGGGTTTTGCTAGGTTAGCCGGGTCACATCGGATCATAACTTTTCTTATTTTTTTTCAACTCGGTTCGGTTTCAGTCTCGGATGGACCGGATCCCAAGTTTGAAAACTATGCTATTGGGTACAAAAATAAAATTCACATTGAATGACCAAATAGCTCAGTATTTGTACCATAAAAAAAATGAGCAGGCTAGATAGATTTTTGTTTTGTCTTAAGGGTATTATTATTTTATTTTATATTGAATAAAAATAGTAATTATATAATAAACATTAGATATTCGAAATGTAATAAATATAATATAAATATTTAAAATTGTTATTCATTGAATAATGAATAAAATATAAATATAGTAAAAAATCCATTGTGAGCATGTACGATTGGGCTATAAGTTGGGCCAGGCTAATTGTGCATGGAGCTAGTTATTTTGCTTGGTCTCAGCAACCCAGTTTATATTTTGGGCTTCAAGCCTTATATCTTATCACGGGTCTCGAGCGCTTCCTAATAAATTCTTCCCTTGAAAATGGGTAAACTCCCATCTTGCCCTCCCTATAAATACGATGGTATCTCATAAAAACAATTAAAACTAAAAAATAAACAGGGTCTAGTAAGTCATAATTAGTGGTTAAGCTGCTAAAAAATTGACATTAGTAGTTAAGCAATTTATGATGGTTTCTCATAAAAACAATTAGAACTTAAAAACTTATTATCATTGTACTACAATAAAGTTTTTCTTACAATTAGTAAAATAATAGTCCAATAAATTAAAAATGAAATATAATATAAAGGAAGATCAAACAAAATGCTAGCATACACACAAATAATATATTTTAATAACAATTCTTATCCTTGCATTGACCCGAGTTAACAGTTAATCTGATATGTGATTTAGGCCTTGTTATGGGTTAATTTTTAAATTGAATTTTAAAATTATAATAATAATAATCTTTGTCATTATATTGACATGCAAAAACCTTGTTCTTAGTAAATCCGTGAGTCAGATCATAACTTCTGAATCAAATTGATAAGTCAATAATAGAGGTTTGAGTTTTTAAAAAAATAGAAAAATAATTAACTTAGCTTGACCCAGAAAAAACCCAAATTGACTTGTGACTTAGATAAAACTCGTTAATTTTTTAAAAAATTTCTTGTTTTGATCCGTTTTATTTATTTTTTGATTTTATATGAAGGACAATTTAATCATTTAATAAATAACAATTATTTGTATGTAGAGAGTTGAAGAAGCATGTTATATTTTTTTTAGTGGAAAATTTCTTCATTAGTGAAATTTTGGACAAGATAAAAATTATTTTTTATATTATTCAAAAGTATCCAAACAACTTCACAAAAACTTATGGTGATACTGCCCAAATGACTTGTACCTTCAACGGTAACTGTTTCAAAATAAATTTTTTAATTGATTTAGCGTATAGCTTTTACCTTTGGTTTCATTTGATTTACGAATAAAGAATAAAATTATACCTTTAACTTCTTAATTTGAAATACCGGAGAAAAATCTCAAAAATAAAACAAAATAAAGATAATAAAGTTCTGAACATCTATTCATAATACAAATCAAGTTATAAATATTGAATGATAAACTACGACAACTCATCTAAAAAACCCTCAAAATGGCAGTGATCACCAACCGATCTGCTGTTTGTTTGCCTGTGACTAAAATGTCATCGTGGGTTCATTATACGTGACAGTCCATTTTCCATGCTCTTCCCAGGTTCCATTTCCCATGCTCTTCCCGGGTCACGATGAATCTATTCAGGCCAAGTAAAACTACACTGCTGTTTGTTATACGTGATCAACACAAAGGTCTGGATTTATGCCGATGAGATTCTTTTAAGATGACCGAAGGACTTCTGCTCAATGAATATACCTCTTGTCCTATGCTGAATGTTTGCCCTGTTTTTGACTGTCCATTCAGACTCCACTTGAGTATCTGGAGCCTGTTCTAAGGGAAGATATTCAGAAGGTATTTTGTGCATTTTTCTGCCTGTGCCTGCTTCTCTTCTGGCCCTCTGGCAACTGTTTGTTTGATTTAGCATTTTCTAATGTTTATAATTCTGCAGTTACGGGATGAAGTTGCTAAACCCGAGGCTCATAAAAAACTGCCCTCAGTGAAGTAGCGATCCTCTCATTTCCACTTTTCTCGCTAACGTTTTTGTCTATGCTTCGTATTTTATCTCCTTTTTTTTTGCCATGTTTAATTGAAATGTTTCTGCTTCTGTTAATTTACACAAAGGTGGAGAGGTTGCTGCGTTGCCTAGCTATGAAGAAAAGGAGGAGCAATTTAAAGAGCAGGTAACCTGAGCACACCCTTATGATAAGAATAGTAGTGAATCCAACCTTAGAACTTGTATGTTTCTAATTGATATTGGTTTCAAGGGATTATACTTCTTTTAAAGTCCTGGTCTTTGATTTGTAGCTTGTTTTGTT
This sequence comes from Populus simonii, assembly GCA_007827005.2. Classification (NCBI taxonomy): domain Eukaryota; kingdom Viridiplantae; phylum Streptophyta; class Magnoliopsida; order Malpighiales; family Salicaceae; genus Populus; species Populus simonii. The sequence continues at coordinate 11,767,328 of CM017478.2, read as the reverse complement.
TGCACAACTGATTGGAGTTACATTGGTAGTATGACATCCAGGCCAAATTCATCTATCTGAAATTGCTTTTTATGGATCACACGAACTGATATGTGGTTGATTGTGAATAAAAAATGAGTAAAATTACAGGAGATAACCACCTTTTCAAATGCATAGAATTGAAATTTTCTGTTGGTAGACTGATATGATGTCTTACACAGGTTGATCAACTGAGGCGACGGATTTCCGATTCTTTTTCTACAGGATTTTCTTTCAGCCTGTGGCAGGCAGGGAAAACAGTAAAAGAGAACAAGGACCTGGATCTTCCTGCTCACAAGGTTTATTACAAGCCCCTTTCTTATGTGAAAATATATTATTAAACTTTCATTGTAAATACAGTTTGCTGTTTGCTTAAAGGTATGGTTGCCACCCATGTTTTGGATAGGTTATGAAACCACCAATGTTGCTAAATCGGGCTTCAAATTCAACTACTATTAGCATAAAAGCAGAACTGTGTGCACAGGTTCTCCTGATTTAAAACCACACTTTTTTTCTGTGTAAATAATCTGAGTTTCTATAGCTGTTAGTATAATAACAGGATCTTGTTTCAACTATTCATCTCTACCAGTTCAATCGTGCTTAGGGTCTCCCTAAAGTACTCAGAGACTACAGCTTGGACTTCTATTCAGTAAATCTTGGAAGCGAGCAACGTGAAAGATTTCAAGAGAATCCTAGAGGCAACGTGAAAGATTATGAAGATCAACTCTTCTCCAAATCACAAGTAGATGAGTAGCCCATCTGCTTGTCCATGTAGCAAGACTAGAGCTTTTAGTGGCCATTTGTATCTAATCTTTAGTAGTTTAGCGCTCTCTCTCCCCACCACACGCATTCCACAGAGGCTTGCTCTGGGATATTTGTCAACCATCCTTGCCAATCAAATTAGTGATTCTCAGGTGAATTTGGGCTTAGAAAAACGATAAAAATCACAGGATTGATGCCAAAAAAAAAAAATCTTGTGAAGAAACTGGCTCAAGAACAAAAATGGCTTGTCAACAGAAATAATATGATGTATGCTTCATTTGCTAAAAAAATGGAGTCCAGAGACCCAAATATGTACGAACTACAATCCCATACAAAGCATTGCTGCTTTTGTATAATTTCCAAAAAGAGGAACCAAGAAACACTGACGGCAATGCGATTCACCTTTTGATTGATGGGTTCAGGTAAGGCAAAATCTAAAACTATATCCTGTGTAATGGTAATTTCTCCTTATTGGATGCAACAGTGCAATCTGCTATTTGTAAAAATAAAATGGCAATCACAGCTGCCTGATTGATCTAAATAATGAATCAATCTGACCAAATATAGTGAGTGTGAAGCGAGCAAGAGATGTACGAAACCAGTTGGAGGGCCTTTCGGAGATGGTTGAAATTGAGCTATCGTCCAACCCCAATGGTTTAGATGCGATAAAGAAGTCCATAGCATCTGGGTTTTTCCCCATTCAGCTAGGCTACAGAAGAATGGATCCTACAGAACTGTGAAACATCCCACAGACGGTTCACTTTCACCCCAGCTCAAGGTTGCTGTGGGTGCTTCCAACATGGGTTATATACCACGAGTTGGTTCTTACTTCCAAGGAGTACATGAGGCAAGTAAAGGAACTAAAGCCAGACTGGCTGGTAGAAATAGCTCCCCATTATTACCATATGAAGGATGTTGAAGATCCTGGGTCGAGGAAAAGCCAAGAGGGCTAGGACTAGCATGATAGCAGCTGGGTTCATGTGTTTATTTCTTGCCTCAAGAAGGTATTTTATATTGTTACAATATACACAGAGATGACAAAATCTTGATAAATTGTTCATATGCAGAAACAACTCAGTTATGCTCTCACCAGGCCCGTAGATTCCCTATTTTGAAGAAATTGTATCAGTTATATGCATGAAATTCTGTATCTAGATAGGCTATTGAAAAAATAGCTGCCTCCCTGCCTCTCTATACTTGAATGACATCTGAATATCTTGAAATCATGCCATTGCAGTCTTACGCCTAGACAAGGAAGACAATATTGAGGAAGTGCTATTCTCCTCGCTCATGGATGGAACTGTTGCTGCTGCTGCTGCTGTTCCATCTTCCGTAGATAGAAGCACAAGAGCTAGCACGGACCCTCTTGCCTCGAGAGCATGGGAAGTGGTAATAGTTGGTTGATAATATTTAAATAAAGTATGTATACAGTGCTGGCATTACATATTTCCTGCATTCAGATCTCAATCTCTTTTTTTTCTAAATGGATTTTGCATAAAATCAGAAGATGAGGCAGGTAGGTCTCTTTAGATGCTACACTGCTAACACCATTGCAGTGCAAAAGCATTACGGGAGCAGTTCATAGCAGAGCATTTTGGCTATCATTTACCTTCAATGTTTTCTTCAGGAGGCTCAGGAGTTGATAAAAAAGGAGGCCACCTTTTCACTGGAGAATTGCCGGAAATACAGGGACGGCAACAGGGGTCGCTGTGGGGCCGGCGGGTGCTGTAGGAGGGACAGTTGGTATAGTTTTGGCAGCGGCTGCCACAGGAATGAGGCGATTCGTGGGTGGTAACAGCCATTGATTCATAGTTGTATTTCAATGGAGACGTCAGGGTATGGTGTCCTAGGCTCTGGATGGTTGACGTATTCATGCAGCAGGAAACTGCTTGCATATTCAAGGGTACATATAAATCTAATAATTTTGTCTAGACTATAGTTTTAACATTCAAATTTAGCCAATTTACATAGTGCATTGATCAAACTGGTGAGCTTATGGAAATCCTAGGCTACGGCAATCCTGTGTCTGGTAGGAAACTGCGAGTTTGAAGTGAAAGTTTCTCATGGCTCCTCAGCTGTCCCGCTGGCCACCTACAACAGAAAATTTTATAGGGATGGCATCACTGATTTATTTTTTTAACGAAGAAGAGCATCCCTAAACGTGTTAATTAAAATTAAATTCTACAACAATTTCCTAACGAAAAGATTCTTCTTTTTTACCTCAACACTTCATAAATATATTAAAATTAAATTTGTGTTTCTGGGTTTTTGCCCCCCGTGGGTTAACCAAGAACCAAAACTCTTGAAAGTTCATAATAAATTATCGTCAGAAATGAATGCGGCAACAATTAAAACATGACAAGACGTTCTTCATTGGTTTCTGTCCGCCACTAACAAGTACTTTTACAAAAATAAGAACTGCAGCTGTATAAATTTATTTTTTAAAGAAAAATGCATTTCTTAACGAGAGGAAATACTTCTTTTATGATTAGAAAAGGAAAAAACGTCCTTTCAAAGTAAAAAAATAATAATTATATTTTGGTTTAACGTCAATTTAATTATCTAATACATTTAAAAGATTTGGGCAGCTTAACAGTAAAGCTTGTGACTTTTTTTATTATTTTCGATTTCTTTTCCTTTTAATTTCATCATTTGATAGCCTAATTACATGGAGTTAGTATTGCAATTATAATAAATTTATCAAATTAAAAGAAATAAAACTGAATTGTAAAACACAAAAAAATTATCAAAATCACAATATTTTTTTATTTGTTTATTTTTCAGTTAGTGACAGAAGAGAAAAACCTACAAAAAAAAACAAAAAAAAAATGAAAAAATAGTTGGTCACCACGATTTTGACAATTAAAATAATTAAACTTGGTGTCAACAGATTTTATCCAATAAAAATAAAATTGATGGTGGTGAGTTTTCTCTTTAAACATTCATGAAAAAGAAGGTTGAGTTCTATTATGATTTTTTTTATTCAGTTGATTTTGATTTTTAAGATGATTTTGGAGTATTTTAAGGTTAATTAATAGTTTAAAGTGGTTTTTATAGAGTTTATTAGGTGTTTTCTAGATAAAAATAGATTTTTAACCTAAAAAACATAGCCACAATTTTATAACCTCATAACGATGGTCAAATTCGGATTCTCCATCTACATGCTTTTTTTTCTTCTATTTTTTTTCAATGGTTCTCTCTTCTAGCTGATACACTTGATTTTAAAACAAAATATAAAATTATAAATATATTTTCGATATAAATGAAGGGCAAGTATAGAAATGATAGGATCCTCTAACAAACACAAGGCATATTTAATTTTATATAAATATAAATATAGAATAATAAGTAGAATTTAAATATATATATATATATATATATATATAAGTAAAAATGAGATTTAAAAAAATCTCTTACTTAAATTTATATAAAAACAATTTATATAAAAACCACTATAGGAGATATAAGTTTTGTGATTTTAACATGGCTACCAGGATATATACATACATATATCCTAGACGGGTGGGCTTGAGTTAAGCCTATGTGTTTGATTTTTTTTAAGCCTTGGAGTTTTGAGGTATTTAGTCATGCATGTCTGGTTTAATTTTGTTTTTTTAAAAAAACTTTGAATATGAAATTATTTTAAAATAATTTTTTAATATTAAATTTTTTATGAGAAAAAAATTATTTTTTATTTTATCATTTAATATTAAATTAATTTTAATTTTATCTTTATTTTTTTTATCATATAATTAAAATTTAAAAAATATTATTAAAATATTTGAAGTTCTAGATCACAAGTTTGCTTAATTAAATCCTAGTTGTTCTAAATCGTAGTTAATCCAAATCAATCAAATATATTTTTATTTTAATATAAAAAAATATCATCTTTAATATTTATTTAAAAGCCAAACTGTTTTTAATTGTATTATAGGTTGTCTTTACCTTACTATCCTGATTTTGGTTTTTCATGTTCATTAATTTTTTTTATCATTTAATTTTGTTTTTATTTTATTTTTTAACTTATTAAATAGATGATATCACACCAATACAATTCTAATTTAAAATTTAAACTAAACAAAGAGTACGAGTTAAAAAAAATTTGAATTTAACCCCTTAAACTAACTTTAAAAACAAAATTAAAAAGCCCCCTGCTATTTAAATATTTTTTAAATTGAAAAGAAAATTTCGCTCCGAACTAGAGCATATTGCGGCCATGTACTGTCAGCTAAATGACAATTCAATATGCTAAATGCTAATTACATGGAAAAGTTTTTTTTTTATTTTTTATTGAGATTGTTGGGGCACATTTTTTTGAATAAATTACTATTACTTTTTTTTTAATAGTAAAATCAGGACAATATCCCTCAAAGTAAATCAGAGCTAATGAAATTAATTAAAATATATATAAATTAACTCGAATATTTATATTAATAATAATAATAAAATTTATTTCTTGTTAAAACAAAAACGAATATTTGTTTGTGCTTGTTCTTTCACTTCTTTTCTTCCTTTAACAATTATATTTTATTCACAGATAAATCAATCTATTTATATGTAAAGCCGAAGTTTGAAGATTGAGGTTTTCAGCATTCTTATCTTTGTGTTCACGTTATGCTTTTTCAAAAAATTATTTATTATTTATTTTAAATTGTTTTTTTATGTTATTAAATCATTTTAATTTATTAATATCAAAAAATAATTTTTTTTAATATTAGTATTTTAAAATTATTAAAAAATAATACAAAATATTAATTTAATATATTTTCAAATAAATATATATTTTTAAAAAGTATATAGACAGAGAAGCTAAGGAATAATATATAATTCGCCCTAAAAAAATCACCCAACCGTAAGAAATAAAAAATCAATTATTTGGCAAAACTTGAATTATTTGGATGATCATTACATCATAATTGAGATCCACAAAAAGAAAATAAAAAAAGACAGTAAAAATAACGCAAAACGAGGGCTGTTTTGCTTTCAATCAATCCTTCCTTGGACTAGGAGAAGAATGCTTTCAGCAACTAGTAAAAAAAAGATAGAAACAAAGAAGAAGCCGTTGCTTTTTCTCTACTCAATTTCTCTCTAAAACCCTTAAATCTCTTCTTCACACCCCCCCTCTCTAAAACCCTTTAAAGTTTGTCCTTTAAGTAGAAGATCGGTGAGTAAATAAGAGCAAGAATGGAGCGAGATCAAGATAGCTGTGGCACACAGCTGATTGATGGAAACGGAGTGTTTAATGTGGAAGGACTTGATAACTTCTCGAAGATCACGAAACTGTCACAGTGTGGTCTTTCTTATGCTATTGTCGCAATCATGGGCCCTCAAAGCAGCGGTAAATATTTTGTTTTTAGTGGGATCTGAAGTCCATTTGATTGGTTAGTTGATTTTTGTGGTTGTTTAGATTAATTGTGAAATGGGTTTTTGTTTTTTTGTTGGTTTATTAGTTATAACTGTGAATAAGCTCTTTTGATTTGTTAGTTTGTTGTAGTGGTTGTTTTAGCTTATATGTGAAATGGGCATTTTTTGTGTTTAATTTGTTTGGTTAGATTTTGGTGTTTGATTGTATTTTCTTGGAACTTGATTTGTTCTTTATGTTTAAATAATGATTAGTTTTAATGGGGTTTTATATGAGCAGATCCAAAATATTTTGCTCTTCTTGTTGTTTTTTTAGTTTTTTGGAAGTTGAAAGTTGAGAGTTTTTGAGTTTGATCGAATATTCTTAATGTTTGGTTATGCAAAGTTTAGTGAAAATGAAATCTCTGGAACTTAAACCTGTTGTTTGATTGATTAATTATTTGTTCAATTGGGTTTTTTTTTAGTAGATCCAAATTGTTTTGCTCATTTTTGTTGCATCCTTTTTATTTTTGCAAACCTGAAGTTTGAAACTTTCTGTATATTAATGTAATAAAGGGCTGTTGTAAACTGGATTTTGTTTTTCTATATGAAATCTATTATGCAGGAATTGCACTAAAGATCTCTCTTGACTTTTGTTTAGTGATGCACATCAATGACACTAGTTACAGTTAGAACTGTATGTTATGCATATGCATTTTGCATGTGTAGATCAAATAATGGTTTAATTTGTGTTCTCTGTGAACAGGGAAAAGCACGCTTTTGAATCATCTATTTCATACAAACTTCAGGGAGATGGATGCAATCAGAGGAAGGTTAGATAGTTTTAGTTTTGTGAGTTTATCATTTTCGAAGGGAGAATTATGCCTTTTTGTATCTCTATTTTGCTTTTTTGATCTTCACATGAAGAAACACTATATAATAATGTTTCAGGAGTCAAACAACCAAGGGAATTTGGATGGCAAAGTGTGTTGGTATTGAGCCTTTCACAATTGCCATGGATTTGGAGGGAACTGATGGAAGAGAAAGGGGCGAGGTAGTGAGCTTTTGTGTTGATATATATTGTTTTAGCTTCGCACTGCTAATTGAGTGGCTTGTATAGTCTTTGGTTGTTGCCTTTTCTGTTTAATTTGATTATCCCCTATGTTCGTTGGATTTGACAATTGATTAGTGGCTTCATGCAGTCAATGTGAGTCTTAATTTACAATAGCATGTCAAGTATATAGAGAATTATGGTGGCAGCTTATTATTTTCAACATTTGTGAGACAGGAAGCCGAGTAGCATTAGTTTGTAAATTTTGAGAAATATTGAGGATGAAGAATACTGTGTGCTTCTATAAGCTGTGGTGTCTAATGCTTGTAGTAAGCTGAACGAACCAGCTACAAATTTCAGCTTGTGAATCTATTGAACACATGCTGTAGGGAATTTTTGACACTCCTGATCCTCTGAATATTTGCTGTTTTCAGGATGACACTGCATTTGAGAAACAAAGTGCCCTCTTTGCTTTGGCAGTTGCGGACATTGTACTGATAAACATGTGAGTTATTTTATTTTATGCTAAGCATTATAGTGTTGGATGCTTTTTCTGCCTGATAAATTTAGTGGATGCCTGGACCCCTGGCTGTATTTGGTGGTGGCTTTAGACTGTCAGGCTAGTTAGACTGCTATATTGTTATCAATATATTGCCCAGTGCTTGGTCAGGAGTGACATGGTTGAAACGGCTCTGCCTGGTTATGATCATCACATTCTTCTTTTTTTTTTAAATCCAGAATTGTTGTGAAGTTTTTTTTTTATATGAATGCATGTGTATAGTGCACAGCCAGGATTGAATTTAACTTTACTTTGTTCCGACGTCGTTTCAATTTTCGATCTTGTTCTTTTTTATGTGCCTTTACCCTGTAGTGGTTAAAAAAGTGTGTGAAACACCATGGCTAACAGTGCAGTGAACTGTTTGATATTGGTAGTTTACTACTTTAACATGTGTTTTAGTGATTTGGGCATCTCTTTGCAAGCTGAACATACTATTCTTTTGATGTTCCTATTCTTTGCTATAAGTGCTGGGTGGGAGGGGTTGAATGTCAGAGACCAAACAGATGAAGCTGGAGGTGAAAGGGATATGGCCTTAACAAAAGTGAAAAGTGCATACTGCATTTAACCACCTTTAGCTAGTGTTGAAGATTAACGCATTTTGCTGATTAGATTACACACAAAAATAGTCCAGTTTGTGCCGGGCATCGGTTAGGTCTAAAATCTGGGAAAACTACTTTGCTTGGCTCCGCAGTCTGTAGGTGTTCTGAGATAATCTGCTCAGCTGTTACCTGGCTTGTTGCTGATTTGTATATTACAATTCAATAATATGGTGGGATTCTGGTCTATTAAACATCTTTCTGATTCTCATTTGATGCTTGAGTGATGAGGAAAATTTGTCCAATTTAAATACAAGATAACCTTGGACAATTGTAATGAGTTCAATTTATCATTAGGGATAAGTGATTATGTCCTGCAAAAAAAGGAAAAATAGATGTTGATTCAGAAATATTCTTTGTTGGATTAAAATATATTCATATTTTAACAGTGGATGAATTAGACACTGCAAATTAGAGATGCAGCTAAAGAATGACAAGGCACGAACATGCATGACTACAGTTTTCTGTTTATTGGGATCTGCTCCTAATTAAGTAGATGCTGAAATATTACTTGTAGGTGGTGCCATGACATTGGCCGGGAGCAGGCTGCCAATAAACCCCTTTTAAAAACAGTTTTTCAGGTACACTTTGCCATTTCCTGTGATTAAGATGCTATTGTGCGTTCCTTACATGCAATAATCTATTTTCTGTCCTGTACCTAGGCCATGATGCGTTTATTCAGCCCCCGCAAAACAACACTGCTCTTTGTTATACGTGATAAAACAAGGGTATGGATTTATGCCCATATGATTCATTTAAGATGATTTGCCTTTTCTCCTTGAATATAGCTGTTTTTGTCCAATGCTGAATCTGTAACCTCTTTGTGACTGTCCATGTAGACTCCTCTTGAATATTTGGAGCCTATTTTAAGAGAAGATATTCAAAAGGTACTTTTGTGCATCTCTTATTTTCTGGCTATGCCTTTTCATCTTCTGTTTGATTATTTCGTTTCTTTTAGCATCTTCAATGGTCATAATTTATGCAGATATGGGCTACAGTCACGAAACCTGAGGCTCATAAAAGTACTCCTCTCAGCGAATTTTTTAATGTATGAAGATAATTCTCTCATTTTTCATCTTTCTCGTGTTTTGACAATTGTGCTTCATTTCTTGTACCAATTTCAATTGGCATAAACTCTAATTTTTTGCTTTTGTTCATTTGCACAAAGGTGGAGGTCACTGCTTTGTCTAGCTATGAAGAAAAGGAGGAGCAGTTTGAAAGGGAGGTAACCTGCTACCATTATAGCAAAAATAACAGTTTATTAGCCACAGAACTTATGTTTGTCATATATGTTGGTTTTTCAACTTTGGATTGTGCTGTAGTATTTTTCTTTTCTCTTATTAAAGTCTTGGTCAATGATATGTAGCTTGTGTATGTTTACCAAAATGATTGGAGTCCAAAGTTAAAGGCAACGTGACATTATTGTCAAATCTTGTAGCCATGATTGCAATTTACAGATCATCATTTGACTGATTGATTCTGAACAAATAATTTAAAATAACCAGAGGAAACCACTTCTTGATTACATAGCATTTGAGTGTACATTTGGTAGACTAATTTGATGTTTTATACAGGTTGCTGAACTTAGACAGCGGTTTTTCCATTCCATTTCTCCAGGAGGTCTTGCTGGTGATAGGCAGGGAGTTGTCCCTGCTTCAGGCTTTTCTTTCAGTGCACAGCAGATATGGAAAATTATAAAAGAGAACAAGGATCTGGATCTTCCTGCTCACAAGGTTTATTATTTACCTTTTCTTATGTGAACTTAAATTGTTAAATTTTTCTTCATATGAGAAATATGTTGCAAATCTTGCTTATCAGGTGATGGTTGCAACTGTTCGGTGCGAAGAGATTGCCAACGAGAAGCTTCGCTACTTGTCCTCTGATCAGGTTACTTAAAAGTTACTCTGATAAATGTTAGAATTGTGAAATTTATCATCAAGAAGTGTTAATATGATTTCTTGCAGGGTTGGTTGGCATTGGAAGAAGCTGTTCAAGCTGGTCCAGTGTCAGGGTTTGGGAAAAAACTCAGCTCTATTTTGGAATTCTATCTTTCAGAGTAAGTTTATATCTTGCTATTCTAAATAGTGGTGTGCTACATTTCTTTCTGTTTATTCAATGTTTGGAGACTCAAAAATCTCTAATTCATCTTATCAGTATTAGTGTTTTATTTCAAATTTCCTCAATTTCATTAGTTTTATCTCACAGAAGAATATTTTTTTTTGCTTGTTGATTTGCATCATCTGATGTTATGACTCTTCTTTTACACTAGATATGAAAATGAGGCGATCTATTTTGATGAAGGTGTAAGAAATGCAAAACAGCAACAGTTGGAATCAAGAGCATTAGATGTAAGTCCTTAATGAGTGTTTTTTTTTTTTGCTTAGTTCTATAATTTTTGTTGCCTGCAGTAGGATGATCTAAAATATCTTCCATGATGGAAGTTTTTAGGATTATATAGGGTCTAATCATATGTCTTACCTTTTGGATTCTTATGTATTGGTAGTTGGTGGGTGCTTTTATCTAAAAAAAAATTGCTTCTTATATTGTGGGTTTTCTTTTCCTGTAGGTGGTCCACCATGCTTATGTTACCATGTTGGGGCATTTACGCTCTAAAGCTCTTGAAAGTTTTAAAACGAGGCTGGAACAATCATTGCACAAAGGAGAAGGATTTGCTGCTTCTGTTCGTGCCTGTGCTCAATCTTGCATGGTTGAGTTTGATAAAGGGTGTGAAGGTATGTGTGGTTTATGGATTTGTGCACAAATATTGGTAGTTGCTCATTAACTATGTTAAGTGTTGGAAGTCCGTGCCTACTATTTTTTCTCCACTAAAACAGAATTTCTTCCATTGCTTTTCCTAGTATTATTTGCAGCTGTGCTAGTTACAGAGTGTGCTTTAGGATTGTTATGAGAAACACTTACTTCAATAGATCATTGTTAGGAGGCTAAATTCAGCAACTATTATTCATATAAGCAGGATTGTTGCGTGCATAGTTTCCCAGATTTAAACCCTTACCTTTTGAATCCAAGTTTCTTAGCTGTTGGACTGCTTAGCTTGTCACGACCCAAATCCCGGGTCCATAACCGGCAACGCAAGAAGGATGCTGTAAGGACACCCCACCTACGCTAAGCCTCAGAACGTACATATCATAAACAAAACTGTATAAAATTCATGCAGCATTTCATAAATTTTCAAAATATTATATTGTTCAAAATTCATAAAATCAAATGATAGATCAAAACTTCTCATCAGTAATTAAAACAAAAACAATAATTCATAATACTCATTATATTGTCAAAATCCAAACTTAATTAAAACAGGGTAATAATGAAGCGTTTAAGATATCGAATCAAAACTAAAAGGAAAGCCTCGCGAAACAAGCAAGGCATAGTGACCAAAACTGAAGAAGCAGGAACACTCAACAAAGTTCATCTACTAACAGAAACTAAGAACCTGAAATAATATAAAAAATAAGGGCGAGTTCAACCAACTCAGTGAGGGAATAACATTTAATATACATTTCAGATATTAATAATTTGCAATTTGATTTATCTTAATATAGATATACATACTAAGCATATTATCATAAAGTAGTAGAATACATGTTAGAGATTAGATGACACGTGAAGGTGACCACTGTGGGAGGATCAGTCTCCACATGCTGGTATCTTTCTCACCAGTTAGGTATACATAATACTATTTGCACATAGGCTAACTACTCTTCGTTAACATGGAGTTACTGACAAGTCCTATATTAAGGCATAATAGATATTCACATAATTATCAAAGCAACGTATATCATATCAAATAGAATTTAGTTCAATAGAATGCGAGTGCAAATTCAAGAACAGGTAAGTACTCGGAAAATAAAGCAACATATATAAATATTCAAGAAATTAACTAATCGTATTCATCATATAATCAACATACATATTTATTTATATTACATGCATATTAAAGATTATTTCATTCACCTAGAAAATATAGAACTAAAAGGAATATCGGATGAAAGACTCGAAAATCCTATTGAAGATTGTTATAAGAACCTATAACAAATATATGGAATATGCTAAAAAACAACCCAAAACAACACAAATAAAAGATTCCAATGCATAAAAGAAAACCAGGTTTAGTCTCCTAAGTTTAGGGACTAAAACAACAATTTTCCAAAAACAGGGATCAAAATGCAATTTTACCAAAATTGGAGGACCAAACTGTAAATACATAACCATACTGAAATTTCTCACATAAATCATCATCAGTTCTGTCCAGAAACGAACCAGAGACAGAACTGTAATTTTTTTAAAAAGTTCAAGGACTAGAATGTAAATTCACAAAATTGGGGGACCAAACTGAAAATATTCCATATAAATTATCAAACTGAGATTCATCATCCTTAACCTCGTAATAATACTGCCTGGAATCCCAAAATACTTTCAGGGGTCAAATTATAGTTTTTCAAAGTTTAGGGACCAAACTTTAATTTTTATAAATCAAGAACCAAAATAAAATTTCATCATCTTCAACCTTAAGATCATTTTGTCCAGATTTTCCAGCAAAGTTGAAACGAATTTCTTAACCCATAACAAATCAATTCACAAATTTTTATTTCTAACAACACACTCAAAATCAATCACTTAACCTTAACCAATAATAATCATGAATCAATCTTAATAACATAAACTTCAAATCTTTATAAATCATAATCTCTTCTTTAATCCTTCTATAAACAAGCCATAATCGAAAGTAACATGAGAAGGAACCACTTGTTACTTCCATCTTTCTTGAACTCAAAACTCAAGATAAAAAACTGAAATCCTTGGTTTGATGAGAGGAGGGTCACGGCAGCCACAAGAATTAGAAGAGAGAGAATTTTTTTGCAAATTTTTCCTTATATAACTTAGGTTGGGTTTGGGCTGACTTGGGCATGGTTTGGGCCAAAAGTTTGGGTCTTACATAGCTAGTCCTCTCAACCAGTCTATTCATTCTAAGGGTCTCCTTACAATGCTTAAAGGATACAGTTTAAACTTCTATTTTTGAACTGTGGAATCTTATAACTGCTTTTTGCTTGCCACAATGTAATTGCAGAAATAGTCTTATCTTGCACAAGAATTGCATCTTCTCTTTTGGACTTCTAAAGATCTTGACTTGCCCCTGACAATAAACTGTAAAGTGGTATGGCTAGTCAGCACTTCTCAGGACATGTTCCTCTAACCCATCCTCCTAGCTAATTAGCTTGTCTGTACTTGAACAAGCATCAATTATTAAAACTGTGACTGCAAAACAAAAGGCAGTCAAATACTTCATCAAAGAATTTCATTGGGTTAGACAAAAGAAAAGTGGCAAGGTGAAGGGCAGCTGTACCAACTTATTTAAGCTGTTGATACTAGAAGTTATAGAACTCATCCTTCTATAATTCTTTAAACTTCATATTTATTCTCAGCAAAGATCTGTTATCTACTTGTTCTTTTTTTCTGGATTTGTTGATTGACATGTAATATCCTATCCCTCAGATGCTTCCATTAGACAGGCCAATTGGGATGCTTCAAAAGTCAGGGAAAAACTTCATCGTGATATTGAGGCACATGCAGCATCAGTACGCAGCACCATGTTGACAGAAATGATAGCCAAATATGAGGTATTTTCTTGGTTGATGTTGCAATTGAATATTCCAAATTGTTGAACTCTGTATTGAAACAAATAACAAAATCTTGTTACACTAATCATGCAGAAACAACTTACTGATATGCTTTCTGGACCTGTTGAAGCCCTATTTGAAGCTGGTGAAAATGATGCATGGACTTCAATAAGAAAGCTTCTTAAACGTGAGACTGAGGTTGCTGTATCAGAGTTTTCAACTGCTGTTGCTAGTTTTGAGTTGGATAAGCCTACAATTGACACAATGGTGCAAAATTTGAGGGAGTATGGAAGAAATGTAGTGGAGAAGAAGGCAAGAGAAGAGGCAGGGAAAGTTCTGATCCGCATGAAGGATAGGTGTAGTACATGATTGTTGCTTATTTTTCTTTTTTCTTTTTTTGTCTTTTTTTGTTGGTTAATTTAGATAACATTTCAGGTTTACAACAATTTTCAATCATGACAATGACTCAATGCCAAGGGTTTGGACTGGGAAAGAAGACATTAGAGCAATTACAAAGGATGCACGCTCTGCGGTAATCAACCAAGATTTCTTAATGAATTGCTGGCTGCCTTTTATCTTTGAGGAACATCTAAATATCTTGCATTTGTTTTGTTGCAGTCTTTGAAAATTCTATCAACCTTGGCAGCCATACGCTTAGATGAGAAATCAGATGATATTGAGAATGTACTGTTCTCCTCGCTCAGTGATGGAACTGTTTCTGTTCCATCTTCCAAAGATAGAAGCATAGGAGCCAGTAGTGAATCCCTTGCCTCAAGTACATGGAAAGAGGTGAACAGATGGTTGATAATAGTTCAATTGTGTACATGTGCATGATGGCATCTGTATTTGTATATATCCCTTGTCTATTTTCAAACTGTTTCTCATGAAATCAAATGAGGCAGGTCTCTCCAAAAGCTACGCTGCTCACACCAGTCCAGTGCAAGTCACTGTGGAGGCAGTTCAAAGCAGAGACCGAGTATAGTGTGACCCAAGCTATTTCTGCTCAGGTACCTTATACGAAATATTTCTATTTTTCATTTATGGTATCCTTTTATCAAGATGTGTGTTCATATAGTAATTTGGTTGGATTCACAATTTTAACTGGATGTTTTATTTCTTAATCAAATAATGTTCAAGTTAATTTGGGGAATATTTTCAGTTTGTCGTTTGCTATCTTCTGCTTTACATGCCAATTAAAGTTTCTATGCATGTAGTAGGGCACCAAACCAAAATATGTAACTCATGCTCACGTTCACTCAGTCACACGCATGCACAGACACACAGATCACTCTCTTTTCAGAAACCAAGGGTATATTTTATTCATTTATCAAGTATCATGTCCTGCAAGCTATCTAGCACTCTTCTATGCAATAAATGGTGTTTCTTCAGGAGGCTCACAAGCGAAGTAATAACTGGTTACCTCCTCCATGGGCAATAGTGGCGATGGTTGTTCTTGGTTTTAATGAATTCATGGTTCTGTTAAGGTACTCACTTCAAACCTAGAGTCTTTGCTTTCCTACAGTTTCTGTTCTTGCACAACTTTTTTTGCTTTATTCTCCAGTTGACTGGTGCCTTTCTTTGACATGTTTTTTGCTAATGAAACAGGAATCCACTTTACCTCTTGGTTCTGTTTGTTGTATATTTACTTTCAAAAGCATTATGGGTACAGATGGACATCACAGGAGAATTTCGAAATGGCGCTGTAAGTTTAGAAAAAAATAAAATTATCATTCTCTTGTTAACCATGTTGAATATCGTGCATATGTTAAGTACATGGTTAAAATGGGACAAACTTTTATCATGTGTTTGTCTATTGATTGGTATGATTTATTGTGATTAGAAGATTTAACTCTAGAACTATGCATGGACATGGAAATGGAAATCAAAGATGTGTGCTAAAAAATATATTGTTCTTAAAACTTGTCTAGGAACTTAAGCACACAGTAAAGCCCCCACCAGTGCTTGAACAAAATTCTGACACAGTAAAATTGGTCTTAAGCTCTTGTGCCGGGATATTTACCTTTCCATGCACAACCTGTTATATGAAGCTTGGCTTCCGTTCTTCATTATGGTTAGACCTTAGTAGGAGGCAATGAGAGAAGTAGCTGTAATTTATGATAAAACAGTGTTCTCAGTGGCTTTATTTGGTACTATTTTTTTTTCCTTGTTCAAAAAACTATTTTCTTCTCTTGTCATATGCAGAGATCCTGTGCCTTATTTCTTTGTTTGGTGTGTGCAGTTGCCTGGTATATTATCCATTTCTTCAAGGTTACTTCCCACTGTTATGAATCTTTTGAGGCGACTTGCAGAAGAGGCTCAAGGACGACCAACTCCTGAAGCCCCAATGCAACAATCATTTAGTTTTCAGAATAACAGAAATCAAACTCAGCTGAATCCAACATCAAGTACAATACCTGAGTCTTCGGTATCATCATCCTGCATTTCATCAACTGATAGTGAATACTCAAGTCCAAACTTGATGCACAGGCGAAGTACAAAAATCTCAGAGGAAGAATTTTCTTGAAAATCTGAACGTGTGTAAAATTTGTACCAAAGTAGAGGAGATAAATAGGTTAAAGCCTTCTTCTGCCCCTTTCAAACAGGGAAAAAGAAAGAAAGAACGAGGCTGGGGGATGAAGGCATGGAGTTATTTTGTCATACGGGAAGTTGAGATATATTTATATATGTAACAAGAAAATAATCCTGTGTTGTGGAAAGACTCTGTCAGACAACAATTGGGCGGCTAATCTGTATCTCGCTAGATTCAACTGAATCGGATATATATTTTTATTGATTTGGCTGTCAAGTCACCTTGCTCAGAATGGCCATGCCCTTTCATTGCCCTGATGTCTACTAGCTGGATCAAATGATAATGAAGATGAACTTCCCATGTAAAGAGCTTTCCATGAAGACTTCATTGGTTTGTTAATGCATACTGAAAGAAAGCCAATATAGAATACCAGCATCATTATCTTTGCATAAGCTAGACATTTTTTACTGTAACAACACTACTGTTCTCTCTCTCTTCTGCTAATGCTTCTCCTGCGTTTTTTTGATTTGATGTGGCTCTCTACCACTCGCTTTCTTTTCTATTTTCAGCATTTGTTTTTCCGGTATTCTTCTTGTCCCAGGTGAGAGCGGGTCACGTTAATTTCCAAAAAAACAAAAAATTAACGTCGGTTTTTTCAGAAGTTACAATTAAACGGCATCATTTTTAAATTGATTAGATAATTCATGGATTGATTTGATAATTCAATAACAACCAGATCAGCGGGTATTTATTTTTGTGTTATAACTTTTTTTTATAAAATTTTATAAAATTGTTTTTTATATAAACAAATATTAAATTTAAAAAGTATTGTAGTGGCTTTTTCAAAAGTTACAAGTAAATGACATCATTTTTAAATTGATTTGATAATTTATGTATTGATCTGATAATTTAATAACAACCTCATTACTAAGCATTTATTTTTGTGTTATAACTTGTTTTTCATAGTAATTAAAAAAAAATATTCATATGAAAAGTATTAAATTTAAAAAGTATTTTAACAAAAAAACTTAAACCATGATAACAAATAATCATTAAGAGATTGCTCAAGAACATGGTAAAAATTGCTTTTCAACCGTATGTTTTTATTTAAAAATATTAAAATAATATTTTAATAATTCATGGATTTTATTGATAATTCAATAACAACTTGATCAACAAGTATTAATTTTTTTATATAAGTTCATAACTTGTTTTTCATAGTATTTTTTAAAATTGTTTTATCTAAAAAAACATTAAAATTTAAAAGTATTTAAACAAAAAAACTTACGCCATGATAATAAATACCCTCTAGTCTCTAAGAGATTGTTCGAGAGTGTAGTACAAATTGTTTTTCAAAGTATTTTTTATTTAAAAATATATCAAAATAATATATCTACATATATATATATATATTATTTTTAATATTAATATCAAAACGATAATAAATATTAATTTTGAAAAAAATTTAAAATTTTAAAAAATTACCATCCAATTATACTCCTAAACAGCCTCAGAAATCAATTTTAAAAAGCATCGCATACTAGTGTGTTTGTTTTTAGGTAGTTTTTGTGGTTGTGGTGTGAAAAAAATAAGTTTTAAAAAAATACGGTTCACTGTGATTAATTTGATTTGGATACATGTTTGGTAAAAATTATGGTTGAAGTTTATGTGTAGCAAAAAATATATATAAAATGTTTAGTAGTTGTGTTTAGAAGTGTGATTGCGATTGCTTTTCAAAGTGCTTGTTATTTAGAAATGCATCAAAATAATATATATTTTTTATTTTTTAAAAAATATTTTTGACATCAATGCATTAAAATGATCTGAAAACACCAAAAAACTATTAATTTGAAGTAAAGAAAAAAATAAATAAAAAAATAAATTTTTTTAAAAACACTTTGAGTTTAAATTATTTTTTATAAAATTTATTTAAAAATACATGTAAAAACTATTGCACATAAACTATATAAAACATAATTTTCTTTGTTATTATAGACGTTGCTTTTGTTTCACCACTTACGCAAAAGTTAGCGAATAATAAAAGCAGCCAACAGGGGAAAAAAAAGAACTTCTTGGCGAAGGAGTCATCGGCAGCCATGCATGGAGTAGTTCAATATTCTTTAAGTGGGGTCAAAACTCAAAAAGCCAAAAACTTCTTGGCGAAGTGGTCATGTGGTTGACTCAAAAAGAATATTTAGAGCTGCTTTTATAGAGACTTTACTTCAATTGTCTCTGCCAGACTGCCACTTCACTGTTTGTAAGATCCTCTGCAACCCAAAAAAACACTAACCTAGTAAGGAAGGCACATCAAAAGCTGTTGTTCTTGAGTTAGAACGGTAGTGAAAATGGAGAAAGGCATGCAGTTGATTGATGGAAATGGCAAGTTCAACGTGGAAGGACTCCAAGACTTCATGACAACCACTGAGCTCGCGCAGTGCGGTCTCTCTTATTCTGTCGTTGCCATCATTGGCCCACAAAGTAGCGGTATGTTCGTGTTCTTTTCAGTTCTTACTTCTTAGTGAGCAGTGACCCTTTGTTTATGTTCATATGAAGTTGATTAAATTCTACTATTTTCTTATGTTCATATGAAGTTGATTACATACACGTATATGGTTTCATTCACGTTCTTTGTGAGCAGGGAAGAGTACCCTAATGAATCATGTCTTCGGTAGTGATTTCAAGATGCTGAATGCAAACAAAGGAAGGTTTGATATTTTATGTTTTTTTCAATTTAATAGTTTTAGAAAGGAGAGTTTGTATATTTTTAGTTCTTTGTTGCTTTGTATACATGGAGGAAGACAATCTGATTGTATATGTTTTAGAGGTCAAACAACTAAGGGCATTTGGATTGCCAAGAGTAGTGAAATTGAGCCTTTCACAATTGCCATGGATTTGGAGGGAACCGACAGCAGTGCAAGAGGCGAGGTACTTGAGAGCTTTGAATTAGGACTATGATTTTTGTGCTTTGTCGAGGACAAGCATTACTATATGGTTTCGTTTTTCTGTTTACATCATTGTATGGCTTCACGTTGTGTGAATATCTTGCTTTCAGGACAACACTGCGTTCGAGAAACAGAGTACCCTGTTTGCTTTAGCAATTGCTGACACTGTATTGGTGAACATGTGAGTTTTGAAGTTCAGCATTACAATATCTAGATGCTATTTCTTCCTGGAAAAATTGATGAATGCCCACACCTGGGTATAGTCAAGGATGGCCATGAATGGCTTGGTCTAGGCAGTAGCTGGCCCTTATATATCATTGTTGTGACTTGCTTATTTGATACACTACTAGTCACTGGTTTACTGGGAATTATCCTATGTTTAAATCTCGAAAAAAAAAAAAAAAAAAACTCTTGTTGTAGCCTTTGCCTTGAAATGATTTCCTTAGGCATTCAGGGCTCATTGCCTATTTGCATTTTTGCAATCCAAATATCCTATGGGGTTGTAGTCTGTTAAACATTTTTCTGTCTCTTGTTTGATTGCCAAATAACTGAGAAAATGCATCTGAATTTGTTACAAGATATTCAGATGAACTTGAGGAATATATTTCAACTTACCTACAAGACAACTGCATGTGCATCCAGCCAAGGAAAAAGAACAAAATTGTGAACGAGCTTTTGTTAGTATCCATATTGTGAAATTGTTGATAACTTTTTTTCTGTGTGTTGGATATATTATGCCTTCACGCAAATCAGGCTCTTCATAAATTGTCACTCTAGAATTTAGAGATTTCAAAAGGAGACACGAAGGTAATGTTTTGTAAGAAAAGACATTCCCTCTCATGCTCACACACTGTTTCTATCCTGTGTTGAATATCATTGTACAGGTGGTGCAAAGACATTGGTCTGGAACATGCAGCCTGCAGACCCCTTTTGAAACTTGTTTTCCAGGTACTTCATGTTGAAAAGCAATAAGCAGAATTATCCCAAGTGATTGGCTGTTGTCAAGTTAATTCACTATGAATCAATTCCCTTGAAAGTCAAATTGGATTGTATTTTAGTTGTATTTGACTGGATAGCTGTTTTTCTTAACCTTAAAGTACTTGTGAAGTAATTATTGAGCTGTTCAAAATTACAGCTAGAAGAAGCTAATAACTATCACTTTACAAGAGCTATACATACAGGAATATGAATGACACACATGCATGGATAATGACAGCCTCTTCTCTTCTAAAAACAAAAAATGACAGCCTATTCCATCTCCAGTATTTGTCAATTTCTCATGCTTGAATAAAGTGCCGCCTCTTCCATATTTGCCACTAACGTGCTCCATTTTATGAAAACTGTTTCGCTACATTCATTTAGGCCTGTGTGTGATATGTTAAGTATTGCACCCAAAATAATTTGGTAGCACAGCCAACAATCCAGCTATTTGGCTATGATGTTGATAACTTATTACCCGTCTTCTGTTCAGGTCATGAAGCGTTTATTCCAGCCCCGGAAAAGAACATTGCTGTTTGTTATACGTGATCACACAAGGGTATGGAATTTATGCCCATGAGTTTCTTTAAAAGAGGAATCCAAGCACCTTTTAGCTTGTGCTCCATTCTTTGAGTGCATTTTTTTGTCCAATACTGAATCCACGCCCTTTCTGAGTTTCTATGTAGACTCCACTTGAGTTTTTGGAGACTGCTCTTAGGAAAGATATAGAGAAGGTACTTTTTTGCATATTTCTTATGCTACATCTATGTCTTTCTCTTTTCGGGTCAAATATTTGTTTCTTCCAGCACTTTCAGAGGTCATAATTTCTGCAGATATGGGCTGCAGTTGCTGAACCTGAGACACATAGCAGTGCTGCTCTCAGTGATTATTTTAATGTATGAAAAATATCATCACCATCTCTCTTACTAACGCCATTGACATATATGCTTCATACGTTTGTTTTTTGTTTAACTGGCATATAACTTAATTTTCTTCTAATTATTGAAATGAAGGTGGAGATCACTGCCCTGTCTAGCTATGAATTCGAAGAGGATAAGTTTAAAGATCAGGTAGCCTTTTCTCTAAGAATAGCAGTTAATCACCTCAAAACTTAAGTTCATCACTTGTGTTCTTCTGCAGTATGTTGTGGCATTTTTTTTTCTAAAATTAAAGGTCCTGGATGATTTGTAGCTTTGTATTGGAAATCAAAATTACTGGTAGCCATCTTAAGCGGGATGTGATATCCTTCTGTGAGATAGGTGAACCTTCCCTAAAAGGAATGATGGAAGGGATATGTAAGAGGTTTAGAAAGAGAAACTATGAAGTTTGAGAAAGGTTGTGTGTAGAAGAAATGGTAGAAAAATCCATTAGTGAGTCGTATTTATACTGATAGGGGAGACACTTGGGCAAGTGTGGCAAGTGATTTGACAGTGTGTCCAAAAAGATGAATGAGTTAACATTCAAGCCCTGTAGGACAGGTTCAATTCGGAGTGACTGGCCTGCTTCAAGTCCACTAATCCACCTCTTTAATCCATCTTGTTAATTTAGAAGTTAATTGCAAATTCTATAACTGATCAATAATTACACTTTTATGCATATTATACTTGATATCAAACTACTTGATGTCTGCTTACCACACATATTTGTGCTTTGACTGGTGTCGTTTCCCAGTTCTTGTAAAATCAAGTAATTTAGAGAGTAATTTATAGACATTAGGAGTCTATCACATGGTGATGAATGACCATTAGGTCATATGATAATTAAAATAAATATATGTCTCAGATGAGGACTCAAGAGTCTACAATCCTTGACTGCATTTTATTGACAGCTTCGACACTTACAAACTGGTATTACAGGATTGTAGCCTAATATGATGTATTTTACAGGTTGCTCATCTGAAGCAGCGTTTTTTCAATTCCAATTCTCCAAGGGATCTTGCTGATGATAGGTTGGAAGTGGAACCTGCTTCAGGATTTTCTGTTTGTGCAGAGAAGATATGGAAAACCATTAAGGATAACAAGGATCTACATATTCCTGATCCAAAGGTTTATAAAAGCCATTTACTTGTGTGAGAATAAATCATCAGGATTTAATGTGATTACATCTCTCTATTTTGTTTTTCAGGTGATGGCTGCTTCTGTTCGGTGCGAAGAAATTGCCAAGGAGAAGCTCAAACAACTTACTTCTGATGAGGCACTTAAATTGAATATAACCTTCTTTCCTTCTTTCCTTCTTTGAAAGCTACTTCAACTTCTGAATATCATACAATACCAAATTGATATCTTACAGAAATGGCTGGAGTTGAAGGAAGATGTTCAAGCCGGTCCAGTACCTTGGTTTGGAGCAACCCTCAGTTCTATTTTAGCAACCTATCTTTCACAGTAAGTGTACATCATGCTTAATAATCCAAACCAATCGTTAGCATTGTGTGCCTGCAGTCTTGGACTCTGCTTCTTGTTCAACTTGATTCGGAATCTCTTAATTTGTATATTTCTTTTTTAATAGATATGACAAGGAGGTGATTTATTTTGACCAAGATGTACGAAATGCAAAACGGAAGCAACTGGAGTTAAATGCATTGGAGGTAGGGCCTTAATGAGCATATTTCCTCTTTTTTTACTATTTAACCTCTCTTTTCCCCGTTAGGTAACTGAAGTAAACTTTCTCATTTGATGCTCTGGATATATGGTTCTAGTGAGGTGAACTTAGTTTTAGTTGTTGTGGGATAGGATAGTTTTCCTCGTCTCTTTGTGGTGTCATACATCGGGTGCTTTGACAGGAGTTGTCTTAGCTGATATTCAACAGGATATGCTGTTCTTTTATGATTTTCTTTTTCCTTCATTTTTTTTGGTGGATGTCTTATTCTCCATATTCTTCTGTACTTTCTTTTAGTGATTTGATGCAATTTTCTCTTATCTAAAAAAATGTGGTGTAGGTGGTACGCGATGCTTATGTAACCATGTTGGAACACTTGTCTTCCAACACACTAGAAACTTTTAAAACAAAGCTGGAGCAGTTGCTGAACGAAGGAGAAGGGTTTTTTGCTTCTGCCCGTAGCTGTGCTCGATCTTGCTTGCATGAATTTGATCAAGGATGCGAAGGTATTCAACTTCAACTAGTAAAAAGAATTTCTCTTAACTCCACCGGTATCTAACCCAGTTTCATCTCCAATTGATAAAGTGGCTCTTTTATTTACTTTCTTTTTTCTTTTTGTGAGATTCTTTTGATCTTCTTAATATTTTGAATCTTCAATATGATCTCAATGTTTTTTCTTCACAATTATTGTAGTAGTAGTATGATAAGAACTCTTAGCTTTTCTGGATATAATATGTTGTTGTTACATATTTATAAATTTAATACATATCTCTCTTGAAGAGGCTAAGTTGTTTAGCTTGGCAGTTAGGGTAGGTGCTGTACTCTTATCTTTTCATTTGTCTTGAGGGTCTGGCTTAAATGCTTTGATGCTACTGTTAAACCTTCTATTTGATGAATTGTCAGATTTTCTACATGCACCTTATGACCACAGAAATAGTTTAAACCTAGAGAAACCCTCATATCTGACTGATATGAATGATAACGTCAAGTTCTCCAAAGGACCCTAAATTAGTTTCGGTCTACGTGAGAGTTGGTTTTCTTCTCTTATGGACTTTAAAAACTCCTGTATCCCCATTATCATTAAAAACCATGGTGGGATCTAGATAGTCAACATTCTCAGGGTGTGTTCCTCCACCTCCTCCAAGTTGACCAGCTTGCACTCTGCACTTGATGAAATCTCAAGTTGTTATGGTTCTCACGGTAATAGATAAATGCTAGTTAACCGAATACTTTATCTAAGAAATTCATTGGCTGAGGTAAACATTAGAAAAAAGTAATTTGACAGGCGAAGTAAAAGGCATCTACTACAAATTATTCAAGCTGTTGCTGCTAAAACTCATCCCTCGATGGTGTTGAAATCGTTTGCATATGCTTGGCACACTGTCTGATCCACTAATTCTGTTTCTTGGATTTGGTGTATTACCTTTATCATGCTCTCTCAGATGCTGCCATAAGACAAAGTGAGTGGAATACTTCTAATGTCCGGGAAAAACTTACATGTGATATGTTGTCAGAAATGATGGCAATATATGAGGTAATTTACGTGGTTGATATTGCAATCCCTTGGTGCTCATTAAACTAAGTATATGACTTTACTCAATCAAATAACCAAAACTTGTTATGTTCCTATGCAGGAGCAACTCACTGATGTGCTCGCTGATGAAGTACAATCCTTATTTGAGGCTGGTGAAACAGACACATGGTTATCAGTGAGAAATCTTCTTGAGAGCAAGACTGAGAATGCTGTATCAGAATTCTCAGATGCTGTTGTTGGTTTCAAGGTGCACAGATCAGCAATTGACACTAAATTGGAACATTTGAGGGAGAATGCAAGAAATGTAGTGAAGAGAAAGGCGAAAGAAGCGGCAGCTGCAGAGAGAGTTTTGACGCGCATGAAGGATAGGTGGAGTGCTATCTTAACTGTTGCTTTTGTTTCTTCTTTCAATTGTTTTTCTTTTTCTTGTTCTTTTGGTTCATTAAAGCTTTGGATCGTATCTAGGTTCAAACAGGTTTTCAATCGTGATGAAATCTCAAAGTCAAGGTTTTGGACTAGGGAAAAAAACATTGATGAAATTGAAAGGAATGCGCTCTCAGCGGTAATATGCCTACATTTTGTACTGACTGGCAGCTAGCATGTTAAATTGTTCATACTTTCTGAGCAATATATATCCGAAGGTTTCCCGGTTATTTTGTTGCAGTCTTTGAAAATTCTATCAACAATGGCAGCCATGCGCTTAGATAATCTGACAGATCAGATTGAGCATTTACTCTTTTCCTCTCTCATGGATGAATCTGGTGATATTCCATCTTCCCAGCGTACAGGGGCTACTCCAGACCTCCTTGCATCCAACACATGGGAAGAGGTAATGGTGTATATGGATGTGTACCCATATCACTATATGTGTGTAAATGTATCTACTCAAAATACGCGCGCGCGCATTCATGTGTTTATCAAAGAGGTCTCTGATAGGAATCGAATATGAAACAGGTTTCTCCAAACGATACGCTGCTAACACCAGTGGAGTGCAAGTCATTGTGGATGGAGTTCAGAGAAGACATGAAGTATAAAATGAACCAGGCTAGATCCGATCAGGTACCTTGTTATATATTGCTTTATGTTTTTATAGCACCTTGTTTGTTAGAACATTTTCAGTTTTTGCCAACAAGTTCCTATGCTTTCTAAACTTGGAACAGAAACTATTTCTATAAGGCATGCGCCTGCACAGTTTTTTACAAGAGCATAATATGTTCTATGCGACCATTGAAGTTTCTCATGTCTTGGAATCTAACTAGCTATCTTTTTTCTTTCATTGCATACTTGTTGTTTTCCTCAGGAGGCTCTTAGGAATGCTAAAAGGATAATTAAGATAGGGGTCGGGGTAGTGGGGGCAGCAGTGATCATGGCAGTGGGAGTACCTACAGCCATGAAGATAGCCGCTAGGCCGGAGGTGGCAGCAGTGTTGAAAGCTGTAAAAACATGGTTGTTGGCGGTGCTGAAATATATAGGGATGGAGGTGTTGGAGACGCTGAAATATATAGGGATAGATGTGTTGGAGGTGCTGAAAGATGCAGTGGCAGCGGCATTGAGATCTTTACAACCGCACATAGTGGCAATTATAATTGCACTGGTGACCAAGCAGTCGGACTGGCGGCAGCAGTATTAGCTTAGGCTAAAGGCCCTAATCTTAATGCAGCATGGTATGGTGAATCTTATCAAACGAAATCTGTAATTTGATTACCCCTCTGAGATTTATAGTTGAACTTGCAAGCCCTACTTATCAATACTTTCACTGGTAAAATTATCTTTCGGTTTCCATAATGGCAGTCCCAAGTTACAAACATAATATTGCACAGCCAAAATCTATGAGAATAATCTCTCCTCCTCTCTTTTTCTTTAGATTTTTTAGTTTTATTTTTATGCTTTGATTTCTTTTTGTGATAAAAAAACTTATTAAAATCAATTTAAAGGCCATTTTCAAGAGGTATTTTTTCCTTTGTTTTTGCTGCATCTGGGATTTTTTTTTTTGAGTGTACCCTCCTTTCTCTTCATAATTAGTTAAAATAATTATAATAGATTGTTTACTTAATCATGTATGTTAAACAAAAGTTTTTCAACAAAATATTAGAATTTACATGTTTAAAATTATAAATATATACTAAAAATATAACCGGTGACAAACATATTATCAACAAAAAAAAATATAAAGATTCTAATTACATGCTAATTATACATTAAACTTACAATTGATATTCAAATAAAGCTGTATATTTTTAAGGAAGGTATTTACAAAATATCTAAGTTTAAAATAAAAACAAAAACATCACCTATTTATTTGAAGCACTTAAAAATAATAAAAATTTTATTATTGTCAAAGATAAATTCTTTATTTTTAAAACATTATTACTCCTCCTAGCGCAGAGAATATTTATGATAACTCTTTCAAAATTCCAACATCTTAATTTAGATATATTTTTAAATAAGATTTTTGTATTAAAATAAAACGAACTAGTTATTTCTAATAAAGTGATCCTAAGATCTAGTTTTGGAAGGAGAATCATAACATAAAAAGAGAAATAAAACACTAAAAATGAGGTAAGAAGAAGTGTGAAAATTTGAAAAAAAAATTGTAAGAAACTTTTCATTCATTTCTTTTTTACAGGGGATCTTCTATTAATTCTAGTAATAATCATAATTAATTTTCAATATTATCAACTTTTGATTAGCCACCATAAATAAAAAATCAAACTTAAATATTTTGGCCATAAATTTGAATCTTTTAGTTGAAAAAAAATGTTCGCGTTTGCATAAAATGCTTCTGTAAGATATTGTTTAGGTGCTAATATTCATGGACTGTATTGGACAAAACAATTTACATTTTAATTGGTAAAAAATAATGTTTTATAGCTTAAAATATTATTTTACAATAAATTCAAACTCAATCCTTAACACAAGCTAGGCTATCACCTATATATATAAAGCACAAAGTCTACTTTGCCAAAACTCTCTCATCTAAAAGCTTAGGTTTTATTTAGATGTAATTTTAACTTCTTAACTTTTCATTTTATAAATATCAAGAAAATCTTTTATAAATTTTGAGTTTCATTCAAAATATGTTGATAAGATATTATTAAGATCAATTTTTTAAATATCTATAATTTATTTAAATTATGTTAATATTAATCGTTAAAATACTTATATTAAATATTAAATTACAACAATTTTATCTCAAAAAATGAGTGAAATACATTTGACCTCACAATAATCCATTAACCATGTTATTAAACAAAATTTTCCAACAAGTTGAAGTTTCTCTCATTATCACACTCGATAACTCTAACAAAACCAAGAGATTTTTCTAGCACAGCCACACCATACATAGAAGCAATCTCTTTCAATCTTACAACGTGAAATATGCATCCTTGACAAGGATCAACAGTGTCATGAACAAGAAAACCAGAACCGTTAATTTTTATGTACAACACAAAATACAGATATTATGGCAAAAACTTGGAAGATTACAGCTCCAGTAGATCTTTCATGGATTAAACTCAATTTTGAGATGGGTAAAATTTTCAATTCTCTTTTTTTTTTTTAGTTTTTTTCTCTGATCAGAGAGAAGTTTCAATCATATAGTTTTTGGATTAAACTCAATTTTTACAGGCCATTATCATAAGCTCTTTTCTTTTTTATTTGGGAAGAGAACGTTTCTTGCTATTTATTACTCTTTTTAGTTCAAAGTCCCTCTCTCAATACTCGAGACCTATCACAAAGCCAAGAGACATTTCTCACACAGGGAAACGAACTCTCCTGTTTTTTCCTCTTTCAATCGTATAATGAGGATGTGCATCCAAGACATGATTCAGCAATGTCATGAACACGAACAGTAGTCTGTAGTGCAGTTTATCTGTTATACACACCACAAAATATACTTGTATTATGCAAAAATCTTGGAAAATTACAGCTCCGGTAGGTCTTAATTTGATGGGTGTAACTGTTGCAATATACCAGGAAACAAAAAGGACCAGCTCATGGCCTCATATAGTTTTCAACAAAAGGCCCTTGAATCAATCTCAGGACCACCGCTTGTCTAGTAGCTTAGAGATCGTCAGGTCCGGACCTCCAAACCCATCCACTGTAGCTTTTGCAGATGGGAACTGAGTTCTAGATGTTGAGCTACAAACATAATTGAAAGCATTAGCAAAGGAACTGACATAAAATTATATTTAGAAACAAAATGAGAAATCATGTTATGATTGTTGTGATCACA
This sequence comes from Populus simonii, assembly GCA_007827005.2. NCBI lineage: Eukaryota > Viridiplantae > Streptophyta > Magnoliopsida > Malpighiales > Salicaceae > Populus > Populus simonii. The sequence goes on along the minus strand of CM017478.2, from coordinate 11,738,553 downwards.
AAAGGAGTGAATGATTCAACATAGGTTGGGGACAAAAGCAGCAGCACAGGATGTAGATATAAAAGCAACTGCTTAGTCAAAGCCTCTTTGCACACATGACTGTTCAAGGCAGCATGTTTTCAGCAGCACATGCAAGAGTATTCAATTGCATTGATAAAAGAAAAAAATTATATATATCACCGTCAGAACTCGGAAACATGAAGAACGGATATGGATGCACAATATGTGAAATAAGGACTTGCATTTCTGTTCTTAGACTATTTCAGTTTAGAGATGTTGAGAACTGATTCACTTGAAATTTTACACTCAGCTTGGTTGAACAAACACAACATCAAACAAAAACTTGATTTTTATTTTTTTTATCACTTCTATTTTCACTAAACTTCAAGGGAAACACCAGGAGTAGAAATACTATTCAAGTCATAAATATTAAATCAGTCAAATGCTCAATTTTCTCAGTTACCCACCTTTAAATTTACTCATTATCACCACAAGGTTGTAACTGATCCCTTACTTTATTCTCTTATTAACCAAAATCGTTTGTTCTTATAGTGCATTATCAATTGTTCTTGTTATAACATCATATTTCCTCTGGTACATACATAAACCGAAAGAGCTTGACATAAATAAAATGCTGTGAACAGCAGGAATGAAGTTGCTCACACAGTCTACTTCTTTTGTCCCAAGGCATTGTTTCCTATTATTTTCAGCAGACTCGGATTTCAGGTTTATTTCTATCTATAATTGGGCACATACACATGTGGCTAGGATAGCTGGTATCCGAGCCAACTCCATGTAATTATAACAGATCATTATAACAATTCATGATGACATTGCATACCCATGCTATGAAACTTGAAAGTTTGCCAAAAATGCTACTCATAATAATAACATAAAGAAAATATGCTAGTAAATTTCACTAAGTAACAGTGAAAAACTTGAGAAACAAGCCTTCACCTGCTCCGAAGAACAACACAAGGCATGCCAATTTGCTCAGCTCCAGCCACTCCAGATTGGCTTCCAGCAATAAGGACACAATTGTTGACAGACACCCCAGCATACTCTGCCCCTGCACGCAATGCAGCTACAGTCTTTTGTAGGCTGGATAACTCATTATACGTTAGTTCAATTTAGGATTGCTATAGGAAAACAAGTTAAACAATTTAACAAATGACTCGGAAAGCACAAGCCAGCTGTTGCAAATAATGCGTGTCATTGCACATATACATATGCCTGAATTTATGCAGCTTTGACAATGTAGCCTCTATAGAAACCACGAATAGAATAATTCAGGATTCACTCGAAAAAAAATATTAGGCAGGAACTTCCAAGACCAAATTGTCTGTCATCCAAATAGCCTCCCAAATACACAGAATATGTATGCTTATATAGGCACACGAAAACCCTAAAGAATCCTGCTCAAAATAGGATATGAAATCGCTACTTGAATAAAATACAAGTAGTTCTAATCATAATAAGTTTATAAAGAATTAAAATGAACTAAATAAAAAATTCCCAGAATGATAACGGAAGTCCAAAACTAATAATTCTTCATAAAACTTCCAACATCGCTTTTATTTTTTTCTTTGGCTGCATCAACTTCTTTTTAAAGTGACATATTGGATATCTAATTGATTTAGTAAAAGTAGTTACATAAGGAAAAAATATATATATTTACTAGCACATTCTTCTCTACGATACCCTAGATTTTTGTTGTCCTAACACAACATCATCTTCATGCTTCACCAAAGGCAGAAATTTTAGAACCAGAACCATTGATTCTTACTGCATTATAGTTGTTAGAACCAGAACCATTGATTCTTACTGCATTATAGTTGTAATGCTCAACGTAATGTGTTTGTTATTCAGAATCCAGTCTGTGATTTTGATAGCTTGTTCAAAATCTTTTTTTTTAAAAAAAATATCAGAGACAAACTCTACGGCACATTATCTAATCAGAAATAGCGTTCATTGTTTCTGAACCTTATACCATGAAAAAAAAAGCGCGCCAAGTAGTGCTAGAATTTAGTGCAAAAGGAAAACAAATACAAAAGAAAGTTACTGGATTAACCTTTCAGACGAGCTAGAATCAAGGGAAACACTCAACTTTAGCATTGATGCGACCTCCTCTGCTATCTTTTGTTTCTGGGCGGAGACTGAGCAGAAAGCAGTAGTAGACCATTTTAGTATCCAATCATCTGCTGTGAAAAAATAAATATTACAGAACAGGTGACAATCAGCCCAGGTTAAGGGCTTACCTGCTTTCATTGCTTCCTTAGCTAGTTCCTCATTCGTACCAGACAAGATTCCTTTATGATGCACAAGTTGACCATATAAGCTCTTTTCAACTTCCTCATTCCCGACAATCTTTAACTTTGAGATTCTTTCATGCCCAAGCTTGTCTATGATGGATCTAACAATATTCAGAGAAGCAAACAAAATACCTGGTGTGAAGCCTTGGAGCTTATGTCAGAAGAGCAAGAAAACTGGGGCTAGGGTGAGCTAAATGTGCAGAACTGAAACTAATAGGGCAGAAGGCTTTAGGATATACATAAATTTATATATTGTATGCAGGAATTCATCAGATAACAAGCTATCATAGTGGGTTGATAAAAAAAACAGCTGATATTCACTGGCTTCAGTATGAAGGATTCCACTTGTTCCATTAAGTTGATGAAACCAGAAAACTACATAGTTAGTGAAGCCTGTGATTAGGTGAGTGTGAGTCCCACGTGAGATGATCATGAGGCTAGGTTCAAGCTTTTACAATAAATGAGCCCAGACAGGTGAACAAGGACGAGGCCTACCCAAGCTCATTCCATGCATGTTGTATTTATAATTTTACATAAAACTTATACCGTAACTCACAAATAACAACAACAATAATAAATTAGCTACAGAGAAACACATGACAGAATGTTTTCCATCCACAGAAAGAAAATACAGTTTGGAATGGGCACTACCCTGACAGGATAATTTGCTGTGACTCATTCTAACATTTCGCCCATCACCCAAACAGGATAAAGACTACAAGCATATGCTTAATAGAATAGAACACCATGATCTAAACCTTTAACATTCTAAGCTGTGAGGCCTACAGTTCTGCTTATAAGAGAGGTGCTATTCCATTGACAAAAAGATCAGAAGGCAGTGAAATACTCAAATAGGTAACTCAACCATTTGCGCCATTTTTTTTCAACTATGGCTTTACTATTATTTTATAGGCATCAATGCTTGAAACCATTAACAATTAGAGTCAATTTCTTCATTTAGTGGATATATCAGACAGCTCTAAGATGATGTCAGTAGACTTTCTTCACATGGATAATTCAAAGGTTTATTGATAAAAGTACGATACACTTAAGTATTTAAACAGAGGAAACAATGTCAGTATCATGCCTTTGTATAGCAACCGGGCAGCATATTTATTAATAATTATAGAACCTACTTACATTCTGGAATACTTTTCGTAATAAATATACCATACCTGGCAATCTTTTCCACACTTTTACCATAAGCTGTTAGGATGACAACAGGTATTCCTTTATTAGATGCATCATCAATAAAACTGCAAGCCAAAATTGGCAATTGTGGGTTTAAAATTAAGTTGATTTACAAATATTCAAAGGCATATCCAGAGCAAATAGAAGATGTCAAAAACTGACACAACTCAGCTTATAAAAGTGAATTGAAAAAAAGAAACAATAATATTTTTTTTATAAGAATTGACAGGTATAGATCCTTGGCACACAATTCCAAGATTAAAAAATGTTTTAGATGTTGAAAATCAAAGTTTGAACGAAAGCATCAAAGCGGACATTCATGATTCGCTGCCAGACCTGACTTGGAAGGGTAGAGATACCTCCCTCAAAATTTAGGAATAGTTCTTAACATTAGAAATAAAAGTGTAGCAAAACAGTAGAAAGGAAAAGGAACAATCAAGGCCAGTCAGCAGCGAATAGCCAAAGACAATGCAGGGACCATCAACATCTATTATAAAATTGAGACTTTCTTCATAAAAACTGGAAGGCTGAAAGAAGAGATTCATCAAATGTCACAAACATAATGAAATTCAGACGTTAGAATCACCCAAATATTTTATAAACAAACTTGAGTGAACATATCTCATACATACATAAAACAGTGTCAAAGGAGATATTTATCTCTGCCTAGATAAAAGATTAGACATGAGAGTTGGAGAAAGGAAACTGACATTATGACAATTCCACTGGCACAGAAAATACACTACTGGCAGTGAATTATGATGAGAAAACTTACTCTTCAACTCCAGGACGTAAAAGTGAACTTTTAGATGCCACAAATTCATCCAATGCATTTTTCTGCCAACAATTTGTAAAATGTTAGAAACTTGCAATGGTTTCCAGGCATCTTTATTTGAAAAAAGGAACGAAAAGTTGCATAGCTTTGAGCATTGAATAATTAAATTTCATTCACAGTTCTTCCACTTCTCCTTTCCTCACTGTCACGTATAATATAAAATCAAATTGGTAACGTGTACCCTTGAACCATTATTTGATCACCAGATTTGTACTACAACATGAACTGAGTTCCTCATCCAACCAAGAAAAATGGACCTCGGTATAATGTTACCGTTTATTCCAAAAAGATACCTTTTCTCGCAGTACACTTTTTATGAACGCGCCTTTCTCACTTGTGGGCAATGAAGTAGGCCAGCCAATCTGCAAGGAGGCCAAAAAGTATAATATGTAAAAAAATCACATAGAAGGCATAATTTATTGATTACTTTCCAAAATTAGAGAGGGACTGACCCGGTTAAAAAACAAAACCAGCATCCTCTCCTCATCACCATCGCTCTTTCTGAGAAGCAGTGAAAACGATAGCTTAAACAAATCCCAAATGATAAGAAACTATGCATTTGATTAAAACCAACTCAATCACAAAACTTAAAAAGCAATTTTATAAGAAATATGAGCAGCAGTATAACGCTTGGAAAGAAAGAACAAAAAAACACACACACCTTACAAGGTCTTGATAGATAGGCTGAGTCCAATTAGCACAGTCAAGTCCAAGCTTTTGAAATGCTGGTGGCACATGAAAAAATTAACAAAAACAACAATTTAAACTCTAAAACATATACAATCACAAATATTTCCTCCAAAACATGATCATTTTATGTCATACACATGCAATTACTTGGAGAATTTAATCAATAGCCGCACCTACATTAAAAGCCCGGCGATTTCCTAACCTGTATGCATCTATAAGTACCCTGAAAAAATAAAAGATAATTCATTTCTGAATAATTAAATAAATAATAATAATAAAATAAAGGAAGAGAAGATAACTAATGGAGCAATTGAAAAAAAAAAGAAAAAGAAAAAAAAAGAAACAGAGATGGAGAGAATACATACCCGTCAACTTCAAGAAGAACAGCAAATTCTGTAGATGGGTTTTGTTTACTAGAGCTAGGTGTTAAGCAAAATGTAGTGAACAGATTTTGTTGCACAAATTTTCCTGGGAAAGTGTAGTTTCTTAGGAAAGTGGAAGAAAATGGAAGACCCAGATAGAGATTATTGCAGCAGCTGCTGCTGCTGCTGCTGCTGTTTCTAGATGGGGTTTCAGTGTAGTGTTTGCTATGATAGTTGCTTGATGAACGAAGGGGATGAAGAATTGAACATGATGAAGCTGCTGCTTCCATGGCCAGTACTTAAAAGTTTTTTTCTCTATTTTTGCTTTTTATTTCTCTATTTTATTTTTCTTATGCTAGCAAGCTGCTCCAAGATTTTGTTTACCGTCTGGTTTATTGAAACTTGTATACTCTAGGCATTATAAAAAGGAAAATTTATTTATTTTAGTCACTATATTTTTCATAAAATACTTAATCAGTCCCTCTAGTTTGGAAACAATAATATAGTCCCTTGATGGTAGACAACTTAACAATCGTTAAAAAAGAAGAAGTTATGTACCTCATTTTTTTTCTAAATGTCATGTTATTATTTCTTAAATCGATTCTATATTATTATATTTAAAAAACATACCAATATGTTAAACTTAATATAACAAAAATTTCAGAAAATAACAATGTTTTAAATATTGATGAATATATATATATGGTTATCATGTTCCGATCATAGTTTTGAAACCCGGTCCGGCCCGGCGGGTTGACCGGGGACCCGGTCAACCCGGGGCTGGAGCCAGGCTGGGTTGAAAAAAAATAAGGAAAGGAAAAACCTGAGATGACCAGGTGACCCGACAAGACCCGATCAAAAATCCGGTTGCGACCCGTTGACTTTTGTTTTTTGTTTTTACTAAAATGACGTCGTTTTGATTAAAAAAAAAAGAATTGACCCGGACGACTCGGTCACAACCCGGGACTCAGGCCTTGGACCAGGCCGGGTCTGAAAACTATGGTTCCGATGTTTAACAATCCTTCTAAAATACTCAATGATAAATTATTTATAATATATCATGCATTGTTACATACTTTACACACACACACACGTAAGTAAAATTGCTCTCATTATAATCAATAAAACCATAAATTATACGAACTGTCCATTTTATTAATAAAAATAGTTGATTATCCATGTGTTCAATGATCTATTATTTATTAAAAAATATTATCTATTATAGTTTTTTTATTTAAAGATAAAGATATATTTAATCAAAGCTTGCTTTGTTTTCAAAACACAAAGTAAATTTATTTGAAACAAAGCTAACATGCTTTGAATACACACACTATTACAGTTCATAAGTTGTAATGAGAAGTATTTTAAACATGAATTGGATGGAAATTAAATTGATTGAGACAGCGAAACAGTTATACATGTGAGCTCATATAAGCATATTAAGAATTAAGAACGTAGTTTAAAATGTTTATAATTCTTATTTTTTTATGAAAACTTTAATGAATCACCTTTACCAGAAGAGAAAATATTAATAATTATTATATAAATTAATGTGACGCAAAATTCCACAAATCCTATAGTTTTATTTGATAAAAATTAAACTTTAATTTTATAAAAGATTTATTATATGTAGATAGATGGAAAATAAATGAGAATACGAATGATTTATTTTTAACTGAATTAAAATTGAAGAAATTGCAAAATGATTCTATTATAATTATGGCATGAATAGTTTATCTTTGATTAGATTAAAGGTGAACAAATTGCAAAGGAATATCTACTAGATCATGTATGGGTATTTGAGAAGAAAAAATAAAATAAAAATATGAATCATTTTTTATTTTTTTATACAGTAGAATTTTTTGTTAGTTATGAGTAATAAAGAGCAAATTGAATCTTTTGAAACAATAGGGGTAGTTTTTAGAAAAGTTAAACTAAAAGGGGTACAAATGAGAATTGATGAATCTACGAGGATAAAAATATAGTTTACCTGAAAATAATTTAAGCGTTAAATCCACGTTATTAATAATCACCATTAAAGAATTAAATTTAAAATAATAAAAAGCAAAACCCCTTCAAAGTTCTCAAAAGAAAAAAAAAAAAAAATGAAGCCGCCACTCACTAGTCACTCTGCTGCTGCTGCTGCTCCGGTGTATAACGCCCAGATTGTTTTTCCGGTTGTAAAACGTTTTAAAAAAAATTTAATATTTTTTTAAATTTAATGTATTGATTTTAAAAAATAAATAAATAATTATTTTAATATATTTTTAAATAAAAATTACTTTGACAGTTACCAAACGATCAAACAGCTAAAAGACCACCAAGATAAGCGGCGGCACCGGCGGTTTCAGCTTCTACATTCGGCGCCAATTCCAAAAAGATGTATATTTGTGCTCCTCCTCCTCATCGCTTTATCTCTCTAAAATTCCCTGAACTTCATAGCTCCTCAAAGCTTAATGATTTGCAGGTTTTGAGGTCGTTTGGTTTGAGTAAGAGAAACTTTAAAGTATTTTCAGTGACTGTCTCATCGTTATCAAGTATGAGTGAGGCCTCTAATTATATACCTGCTGCTCCTATTTTTCTACCTGAAGGACCATGGCAACAAGTAAGCTTAGCCCACTATTTGTTTCAAGGTTCAAGATTTTATTGCTTGACTGTTATTCTGTATTTTCTAGTCTTTCAATGATGTTAGCATTGATGGTTTTTTTCTATTTTTGTTCTTGAGATGCCCACAAATGTTACTTTAGTGCGTAAAAATCATGATGGGTTTTTGTTCAAATTACCTCGATGAATAGTGCTACAGTCAATGTGGGATTTTGTCTAATTTTTTCTTTTTTTGGTTATTATTTTAGAAGAGCTTTGAGTTTATTGAATACTGGTATATGGGTGTCTTTTATTTGGTTTCTATAAAATGGCTACCAAGTTTGCAACTTTTGTGGTAGATTCCTGGGGAAGTTACTGCTGCGAAGGGGTTCAAAGCGGCAGGGATGTATGGTGGATTGCGTGCCAAAGGGGAGAAACCTGAACTTGCACTTGTTAGTTGTGATGTTGATGCTACAGTTGCAGGTGAGGTCTCAGTTTTTAGTGGATATAACATGACGAGTAGTTTTACAAGTTATGGACTTTTAGATTTGAGGTTATGGTGATTATTTGCCTCTGAGGTAGATAGGTTAAACCGCTTGAGTTGCTTGCTTTTGATCGACAAATTATTGGCATCATTAAAGAAATTGGATTATTTTGTCTGAGAATTTAAATTTCACACTCTTTATCTCCAGGGGCGTTCACTACCGACATGGTTGCTGCTGCACCAGTATTATACTATAAAAATGCATTAGATATTTCAAAAACGGTATGCCAGAGTATTTTTTTTGCATTGCTTGTATTCGGTCACCTGTAATTCAAATGAAGGATGATCCTGTAGTGACTCAGGTCATGTAAGTGAATTATGTCACATGAAACTGTTGTGAAATGATGGCAAGTACTATTTTTTGCCCTTCAAAAAAAGAAAAAAGAAAAAACATCCAGCCACAATCAACTGTTGCTTCTTTCCTTTTTTTGAAATAATGACCTTCATGCCCAGTAGACATGATTTGAATGTTAATTCTTTCTCCATCAGTACCAGAGCTTAGGGTTGAACATCTCAACTTCACCAAGTTCATGTTCTAACTAGATTCTTATTCACTTCTCATTTGTGCCTTTTATCCTCGATTACTGAAATTGAAACCAGAAGAAGTATTGATTGAATCCACTGGTGTCATAGGTCAAAGAATAAACAGGGTATGGATGATTGATTCCACTGTCAAGAAGTCGTTGCTTTCTCAGCTTGCTATGATACTCCAGTTTATGTGCTATGAACCATGCAGCTTCAAAGATGAATGAGTTTAACTGAATGAGTTTATACTTGATCCAAGACTGATAATGTTGTCGTTTTTGGGTTTTTTTTTTTGTGGTTTATCAAAATGCAATTTCTTCACCGAATCAGCAATCTCTACGACCACCTCAGCATGTCATGTGAACGTACTTTACAGGAAAAGGGAAAGGAACCAGGCATATGAATCGGATATTATCCTACTTGCATATGATGCTTTGCCGGCTTGGGTGGAAATTATTTCCTCCGAGTCTCAAGAATATAATTAGTACGATATCATCAAACCGACCAGAATCTTTGCCATCCTCGTCCTCTTTTCTTCTATGAAAAAATTTCTTAGGTGATCAGTCATCAATGGATTTTGAGGTAGACATTTTATCCTTTCTTATTGTTTTAGCTCTAATAATATTTTTAGATCAGTTTTTTACAGGATTATTTTTTTTCTTATTAACTTTTAAGTTGATCATTCGAATTATTGTATTTACAAATTTTTTTTGGCACATCTAGGATCATATGAAAAAGAACCTACATGCTAACCTGATCCAGTCTCGAAAAGTATCATAGTTGTTAGACTCCAAAATTATATATAATTTTCAACATCATCACTCGCGTTAAAATCATTAAAAACATTAAAAAATTACTAACTTATTATTTTTTAAAAACAAATATATTTTTAAATTTCATTTTTCATAAATTATATATATATTTTTATTTTTCAAATTTTATTTTTTACAATTAGAAAACGTAAAAAATTTTAATTTAAAAAATAAAATAAAATAAAATAAAATAAAAAATATATATATTTTTAAAATACTTTTAAAACATAAAAATAAATAACATTTAACTGTATATTAGCTTCCGATCCCAGGGATCTCAGGGGGGTGACGGATGAAAACGACGTCAGCATGCATGAAATAGATGGTGTGTGAAAGGCTTTCATCCACATTCCAAAATCTAAACCACAAGATGGCTTGATGAGATGGCTAGAAATCTGACTCCCGAAATCTTCCATGTCCTCTTCCAGATTCTTCCAGTCCACTATCTTCTCCAGTAACAGTGTTCAACCGAAACAGGTAACTCAGAGAATCGGCCGATATCTTTCTAGCAAGTATAAATAAAGAATATTGATGGTAGGTGAGAGTCGTATCTCCCTGTGGAGGAAGCAACTCGTGTCGGTTATTAGTCGAAGAATATTGACATATGAATGCATCTACCTCAATTCCTAGTCGTGGAACCCAATTTTTTTAAACCTAAAAATAAATAATATCATTTTAGGTTTTTTTAAAAAAACTAATTCATTTCATTTTTTTTAAAAATTGAAATAATGTGATTTTTGTAAAAAAAAATTTCCATTTTTTAATAAAAAATTCCAAGTATATTTAGTAACGTGGTTTGTGGTTTATAGTGTTTTTCAATTGAAAATGATTTAAAATGATATTTTTATATAAATATATAAAAATAATTGAAAAATACTAAAAAATTATTAATTTAATATTTTTATAAATAAAAAATAATTAAAAAAAAAACAAACATAAACACTCTATATCTATTTGGAGTGTTGTAGGTTTGTAGATATTTTTTAAAATTGTTTTATTTTAAAAATATTAAATTGATATATTTTTAATAATTTCAATGTGTTTATTTTAAGAATTAAAAAAAATATTTTAATATATTTTTAAATAAAAAATACTTTTAAAACATAATAAATCAGCTTACATGACTAATGATTCAATAATTACAGCTTAATTCAAATCTTAAGATCTTCCTCGATAACTGTGTCCAAGAAGGTTTAATTACGTGTAAAATAATAAAGCCAAGGCAATCTTGAGTGTGAAATGGTTAGTTAGATTTGTGAGCTGTTAAATAAACACAATAAATTCTTCTAAAAATTATATAAAAAAATATCATCGAAATTAAATTTGAGAGAAAAAAACTACAAAAAAAACAAATAAATATATTCTCCATTTGTTAACCAATTGCAACATCACTTCTCCTCCACCTCCACCAGTGCACGTCACGCACCCAAATCTAAAAAATGCTCCGAAATCTTGCTACCCACTTCTCTTCTACCTCCTCCACCACCACCACCACCACCACCAGCTCCACCCCTCTCCTCGTCCTCTCAAAACCTTTCCGTTCTCTCTCATCAAAATCGCTACTTTTTCTCTCTAAACCCTTCAATTTCCCTCGAACCTCAAAACCCATCTCTTATTACAAGCCATCAATGAACATCCTTAACAAACTAGGCTTTGGTCCCAGGTCACCTGACCCATCAACAATGGACCCAACAATCCCACAAGGTCCCGATGATGACTTACCAGCTCCTGGTCAGCAATTTGCTCAGTTTGGAGCTGGTTGTTTTTGGGGTGTTGAATTAGCATTTCAAAGAGTCCCTGGTGTTACTAAAACTGAAGTGGGTTATACTCAGGGCTTATTGCATAATCCAACTTATGAGGATGTTTGTACCGGTACTACTAATCATAATGAAGTTGTTAGGGTTCAGTATGACCCTAAAGAGTGTAGCTTTGACACTTTGATTGATGTTTTGTGGGCTAGACATGACCCTACTACCTTGAATCGCCAGGTGGGTTTGCTTGAATCGGCTTTTTTTTTAACGGGTTGTCAAAATTTGATTTTTTGTGTGTGAAAGTTTAAGGCTTGGTGATGATGTGAACTGGGTTTTGATTGGATTCTGCGGGGTTGGTTTGTAATTGGGTTTTGTTAATTTTCTTGGATTCTTGCTTAATTTGTAGTGCTACATGTTTTAAGTTCTTAAAGTTGGTTGATATTTTGGAGGTTTTGGTGGTTGACTTTTTTGGGTTTTAGGTGAGCTCTTCAGTGGATAATTCACTTTTTGTTTGATTGACTGCTTAGCATTTGTGTTGATAGTTGTTTTTTTTAGTTCAAGTTCTATCTTTTTTGTCTTTCTTGAGAATGAGTTGAGGTGATTTTGGGCCTAATTGCTTGGCATTTCCCTCCTTATTGTTGGCATGTTACTAATTATTTCTATTTTTCGTTAGTTTCTAAAGAAGTCAATAACCTTCTATACCATGTGTCAATTCGTTTGCCTGGAATGTATAGGTGCCCGGGTATGGGTTATTAGGAAACACACATAGGTTTTTTTAGAATCTAACTAAATGTAATATGATGTAGCTGAAGAATGAAATGGAAAGACCTGCTAACTTGGTGTCCACAATGAAGAAAATTAGTTGTCAAATCCACTTTGATTTTGGACAGTCTGGTGTAGTATCTACTTTGTATCGTTTTGGAAGGGGAGCCATCGAAATTATAGATGATTTTCTAGAGAGTTCTGTGCATGTTGAAAACTTCAACATCCAGTGACCCCTAATAGTCACGCATTGGACTTTTGAGTATACCTCGTTGGTTGTGTGAGTCAGCCATGGTGCTTGATTTGCATTGAGGGCAACCCAACGAGGATATGCATTATCAGGTTGCACTTTAATGGTGCTGTGCGAGTCCATTGTTCATCCAGTCCATTCTCTGTCATAGTAGGATTAATGAGTATTATCACTTGTTTTCATTGGAATAGATGATCCATTTCGGACATGTATATTCTAGGAGGTAGTCCCGGCATGCCTGTGGTCATCACATGTCTTCCTGTTTCATTGTTAGCTTATTATATCACGCCATCAATAGCTGATGTCACTTTATTTATCCCAATGTTACGACATAATATTAATCTGCATTGTCTCAAGGGCTTTTATTGTGATACAAGTCTGATTTCAATGTACTCTTCTTATGGTCTGTTCATATTGCATATTCTAATATCTCGCTGGTCCTTGCTGGGCAGGGGAATGATGTGGGAACACAGTACAGGTCTGGAATATACTATTACACCCCTGAGCAGGAGAAAGCAGCGAAGGAGTCCTTGGAACGGCAGCAGAAGCTCTTGAACAGGAAGATAGTCACTGAGATTTTACCTGCCAAAAAATTCTACAGAGCAGAAGAATACCACCAGCAGTATCTTGCGAAGGGTGGCCGATTTGGATTTATGCAATCTGCTGAGAAAGGATGCAATGATCCAATCAAATGCTATGGCTAAGTCCTTAACCATCATTTAGAGGCAAACATCGTCCTAGGTTAATTATTCTTGTCCTGAGACTTTACCTGTTTATATTGATAAACCTAAGCTTTTGTGTGCTAGGCTATGTTGTGAATGCCATATGCGCTTAGCTTCCAGGATACATATATCTAGTTACCTAAACGTGTTTGATGGCCGCGTGCTCTACTGTTTGTGTAAAGGTAGTTTGGGCAGTATGGTTGGTATATAAGAAATAAAGTTTTTCTGTAGTTTATTTTGCTCTTCTAGTTGAATAGGTGTAAACTTTCTTTTCTTTCCTTAGAAATAAAAAATCAAGAAATAAGCCGTATTCGAACGCATCTCATCTCCCCCTTTGCTAGTATCAATATTTCTTAAATTATTAGGTATAATTATCAAATCTTTGTTCTAAAAAGACAAAAACTCATCAAACTGGAGGATAAAAGTAGGGTATTGATAGAGAAAACAAGTAAGAAACAGTCAAATTCATAGAACAATGGAAGAAGATAGAAAGATGAAAGGTTGTTTACCAATGATATTGGGAGAACATCACGGACAATAGCTAGGGTTTTTTCCTTGGAGAGGACGATCGAGAGATTGTTTATCAAAGTATTTAACACACACACACACACACACACACACACACACATATATATATATTCGCTATCAAAGCCTAACAATTTTCTATTATTTGTTTTTTCTAACCAAGAATTTCCAAAGGAAGTACCCTTGCTGATGCTTCCGTGCACAGTTAAAGGGCCTCGTTATCTGATTTCGGCCTGCTTCATCTGGGCTTGTAATTTTGTTGTACTTGTAGTTTGGTCTTGATGAGCTTTTATAAATGCAGGGCTTTTGCCCTGATTAATGAGATTTATTATGATGAAAATGAAAAAAATACCTGACATATATGAAATGTTTCTTGATTTCATAAATATAGTTATTCCATAATACAAATTATGTGATTAGAAAATGTTGAAAATTCCAAAAATAGGCTCTTATTTATTAAAATGGTGGTGGAGAGATTGATTTGATAATTTTGAGTTTGTCTTTTTTTTTTTTAGAAAAAAAATAAAATTGAGTTCATATTATTTTGTAAATACTTAAAAGACAAAATATTGAAATATTGGAGAAAACTAAGAGTTAACAATCTCTTAAAAATATTATGTTATGTTGATTTATTTTAATTAGCACTTAAATATTTTTGTTGCACAAAATAATAACATTATCAAAATCCCTTGAATACAGTAGAACATGCATCACATACCTCACCAACGTGGGTAGCACGAGTGATCAAGATACAACGATCGATTAAAAAATAAAAAAAAATCCTCCTCCATGTTCAGGTCATGTTAAATGCTCAACAATTAAAACAATTGAAAGGGAATAAACAGCCGTTTTAACTAGTAAAATATCATGTTTGAAATCTACTAACGTGACCCTCCAAGGCTACAGGAATACCATGCTTCGTTGAAGCAAAATTTTGATAGTTAAAAGTGAAGAAAAAATAATTTAAATTACTGTTGTTTTAGAGAATCATGCCGGCGCAGATAAGGCAGGGCATGGCGAGCATGTTAAGGAGCTTTGAAAGTGGGAAGTTGATCGACTTTTTCTTAGTTAATCTGTGTGGTATTTAATTAATTACTAATTAATATACCAATGTTAATAATTTTATGTGCAATGTCATGCAAATGTAATTGACTATACGTACGTACTCGAAAGAAAAAGAAAAGGAAAAGGTGAGAATGGTTAGCTTGGAGTGCAAGGAAGCAAGAACTGCTATAAATGATTAGTTTGGTGGTTAACCAATTTAATCCTAACCTAAACCACTAAGTTTTGTAAACAAGCATGATCATACTCCAAGCCTGGTGGATGGGAGAAACATATGATTTCTTTTTGCCTTTTCCTGCCTTAATAATATATAAATACCGAGTAAGACATTAGGAAAATACTGGATTATTTAACTTGAATAGATAGCATAATTATAAGATCATTTCGACATCTTAATCATCTGATTAAATGGGGTTTATTGTTAATTAAGGTCTTGAACAATAAATCTAATTAATCGAGTCTATATATAAAAATTAAAAATAAGTTGATCATAAGTAGTCTCACGGGGATGAAACTGAGGATATTGCAATCTATTTTGAGTTGATTTGAGGCTTCTCCTGTGACCCCAATTATGCTAACAACAACTGCTAAAAGCACCAAAGCACAGCAGATCGAAGGGTTTTATTTCTTTTCTTCTCTGGTTACTAATTCACGTTAGTCAGGCCACAAGGAGAACAAAAACCCTTGTATGATCAAGATATCCAAGAAAACAAAAGGAAGAAAACAGCTGTTTTGAATTAATGATTATATATTTGTTTTCAAGTGTTAGAAGTAACAAGCTGTCAGTAAGAAAACCAGACACCTAGCCTAGAAAGAGGTATAAAAGAAATACAGAAGACAAGAAATCACAAGTACAAGAATGTTGTGTAGTAATGTGGACTCATTCTACTAGCTAGCTAGTTATGAAAGCTAGCTGGAATTCTAATGATTGCCCTCTTTATGCGATGCAAGGCACTCGATTAATATTTAAGTTAACCTTCTTAAAAGAAATTGAAAAAAATTAAATAAATAATAATTAATTAGGGTATGAATTGGTATATGGATATTCTAGATCAGATCATCTAGTTGTTTGATGGGACCATTTCCATTTTTAATAGAGCTACGGTTTCTGTTTTATATAATCCCAACTCGAATTCTCAATGCTTGTCTATATCCAAGCCTCAATTTTCATGTGATCTTGTTCAGGCATAGGACAAGCGGATAGGGCATTAAAATTAGCCATCATATTTATCATTTTTACCCTCATTTTATAAACACGAAAATCTCCAAAAAAAAAAAAAAAAATTCGATGCAATTCAGTTAATTTATAGTATTTTTGGCACTTTTGCAGGTTTTTTTCGAGCATGAGATTCTTCGCAGGTCATTTTCACTAATTTTACTGTGTAAAACCGATTCATAATTGAGTCCACTACACGTTCGACTCATATTCAGAAATTTAACTATGATTTCCTTGCTCGTCAGGACTATGCAAACACAGCATTGACATCAACTTTCCCTCTCAAGCTTAAATTCCAACCCAATTTTGGTGCCATGAGAAACAAGATATAAAACCAGTGGGGACGTAAATGTCACGATATTGCTTTTCTTGCCAACCTCATCCACCAAAAGAGAGAAAGCAGCATTAATTAGATGTCATTACAAGTTAGACAAATTTATTTATTTTTCAGCTCTCAATTATCCCTAATTATTACTCAAGTCCCACCTTTGATATGCAATCACTTGTCGAATCCAATTATCTGTTGGAACATCTCTATCATGATTTTGATGTTAAGACAAAATCATGGGTTTACTACAATAATTATTAAAAAAACTAATAAATTAGGAGTTATAATGATGTCTAATTACTGCTCCAACCACATAAATCTATATAACTTGGACATCCATACTCAAGCAAGGACTGTGCGAGAGTCATTGGCAAGAACCTGGCTTTTGAGAATACCATAACTATGGAGGAATTGATCTGGTCGCATTCAGTAATAAAAAGAAGTGAATCCTTTTCCTTAGATGGGAAAGATGTTTGTGGCATGGATGGTATGGATAATGTGCTGGAGGTTGATGTGAGGGAGGAAGTAGCACGCGAAAGACTTAATTTGTTCTTATGAGGATACAGTACTGGTGGGTTCTGTACCAGATGTTTCTTACCCGAAACCCTGAATTCTCCAAAGCCACCATAAGAGAGCAGAGTCCTAGTGAGGTAAGGTTGCTATGGAGGATGAGGCAATTTCCTTGGTGGATAAAACACAGTTAATTTAATGATCCAGGAGGTCAAGAAGCTTCTCATGTCGATGCGGTTATGGCTTGTCATAACGATTCCGATGCCTCTATTGATCAGATTTGAGCTATACAAGGTTGTTTGGATATTTTTGTGATGCTTCCGGCCGGTGATCAGAATGTGAGTGGTCCTACGACCAAAATCTTTTTCTCCCCTAATGAATCTCAGCATGTTGCCAGCCACTTCTGTTGTTAAAGAGAGTGGTTTTTCTAGCTAGGACCACTGATTTTGGGAGATATCTTGTGGTGCCCTTGCTTCACTAGCGAGCAACCAGGTACACGTTCTGTCACATTGTTGATTAAGACAAGTGAAGATTAGCCAGATGGAAAGTGGACAGATTTTCGTTGGCAGGGAGGATATCTCTTTCCTAACCAGTTCTGCAAGCCATGCTGATCATGTATACAGTGCATTTTGCTAACCTTCCCAAAGGCACTGGTGAGGATATTGAGGAGATTTGCAAGAGTTTTATGTGGGGATGAGGAAAATCTTATTCATTCTTCGCAAACCAAATAAAAAAAACTTAATAAGTCTTAATTCTATATAAAAAAATTAAGATTTTAATGTCATTATTAGGTAATAAATACTAATATTCCTAAATAATACTAGAACACTAAATAATCATACAATACTAAAATTCCCAAGTGGACAAATAATATGTATATCATTGTTTGAAAAGCTAGGGAGATGCATAAAGACACCCTCTTACATAGTAGTAAACTTGGAAAGAGAAAAAAAATTAGCAATAAAATCGTTTGACACGCTATACAAAGGGAAGGCAGGAGGTGGTGTCTTATAAAACACAGCTAATTACACACAACAACCAAAGTAAACCAAACAAGAATGGCAGAATTAGCAGAGACTGCAGTGATGCCTAAGGTCATAACTTTCCTCTCTTCTCTTCTTCAAAGAGTAGCAGAATCTAATGATATTAGCCATCAGTTATACCCCCAGAAAGCCTCAATCTTTCATGGCCTAACCAGACCTACTATATCCATTCAAAACTATCTTGAGAGAATCTTCAAGTATTCAAATTGTAGCCCCTCTTGTTTTGTTGTTGCTTATGTGTATCTTGATCGGTTTTCTCAGAGACAATCCTGTTTTCCTCTCAATTCTTTCAATGTGCATAGATTGCTCATCACAAGTGTCTTGGTCTCTGTCAAGTTCATGGATGATATGTAAGTAATCTTCAGAATCCAGTTCTTGAGCTAAGTTCCTTTTGATCTTTAATTTAGTTTTTATTTTATTTTTTTATAGTTGTTCTTCTTGATCTGGGATCAACTTTGATAAGTGGATTCAAGTTTGATGATCCAACTGATGAGTTTATATTTTTCTCTTCATCAAAGATAATGGATAGCAGTCCTGGTACAAGGATTCTTGATTGGAATCTTTCCTTTTCTTTATTTTACCTTGATGACATTCAACTCTGAAATGTTAAAAGACATTAAAGGTAGGTTAGGCCTCAAAGTTCAAGTCATGCCCAAGTTTGAATTGAAAAAAGAATTATTGATTTTCTTTGTATTAAATGAAATTCTATGTGATGGAATTCTTGCTTTCACCTTTCTCAGTTAAGATCCGAAGCTTAGGCTTGTGTATACATACGCATGAAAACTCTCAAGCGATAAGATATTTTCATTGCTTGAAATTAGCCATGCCAAATCACGCCAGCATTTTGATTTAAGAAGTCAGACTTGATATTCCAGTAACATAGAATGATGGCCGGTGATCCGATGAGATCCCCTTAATTAACCAAAACGCAGTACACAAAACTAGGTGCATATGGGATCGGAAAAAATCCCATCTGAATCAGCCACAGCCAAGAAAAAGAAGACACCCATGTGTAAAACTCCAGCTTTGATTCGACTATACCACCTAAGTTTGTGGTGTTATTACTTATTGCCTCTGTCTGTTTAAGCATGCCTGTAAATTCCATCAAATTGTAAGCATGTTTCACTTTCATCCTAGAGAGGGGTCAGGTCAGTGACAGCTCAATCAAAGCTCTATATTTTGTTTAAAGCCACAGCATCTAGAAGCATTTCTTTCCTTTCCTTTCATTTTTCCTTTTTTGGGCCATTTAAAATACTCAGCCCTCTCGGGCCTCGGCTGTTTTTGTTGACTGCCAATACCCACTGTGCTTTACTGCCAAAATCATGGTGGCAGGCTAGTGGTTCAATTGTTTGTGTGTCATTCATTCCAACTGGAAACCATACATAAGATTACTAATGTAGAAAGTTTATTTTTCTTAGCGTTGATATGTCTTTGTTTCGTCTTCTTGCCTGGTCAGATATTACAACAACGCATTCTATGCTAAAGTTGGAGGAATCAGCACAAGAGAGATGAATCTTCTTGAAGTGGATTTTTTATTTGGTCTGGGCTTCCAGTTGAATGTGACACCAGCCACATTCCACCTCTATTGCTCTTACCTTCAGAGAGACATGTCGATTCAGTCTCCTCTGCAAATAGTAGACACTCCTCTAAATATCGCAAGACCACTGAAAATCCATTGCTGTTTCAATGAAGATGAATCCACTCATCAAAAACAGCTTGCTGTTTAGATAATATTTAGGACGGTTAGGAAAGTTGGACCTAAAAAAAAAGAACTAGCAGGCTTTTAGTAGTGCTAGTCATGTAGGGTCATGCGCATGTGAGAGCTTGGATATTTTCCATAAGCATTCTGGTTTGAAATGATGGAGTCGAAACTCTCATCTGGCTTCCTATGATTTGAGGCACTGCACACATTTTCAAGCTCAGTTTTTTATGCTCCTCGTCGTGTTTCTCCTTAGCTTTTTGGTTGGAAATTTGCAAATCAATGCTATGTACAGATGAGCTTTTATGCCCTGTTGCCCAAGTTCCTCAATGGGACAAGTAATCCAGGCTTCTAGAGACTGTGACCGACTGCTGACAGAAGCAGTATCAGTAGAAAACAGAATCTTGCTTAGCCTTCCAAATGCATGGAGAAAAAAATATTGCAATTGAAGCACTGCGCAATCAATCTATGCATATGTAGGAGACTAGCCATATAGAGTTGTGTTGTGATTTCAATTGTTAACAATGGTTAATGACTGTAAGGAAGGAATTTAGCTGGTGATTAAAGATTAAAGAGATATGTTCATTTTTTAATTTCTTGAATTTTAATTTTGAGATTTACATTCAAAATAATTTTATTCCTTCTAATGTACTAATATAGAGAATGAATGTGTTTTTAAATTTTTTTATATAAATAAAACTAGGAAATGACACAAGAAACAAGAAAGTATTTTATTGAAAAGATAAAAACGAAAACATAAAATGACTCTAATATAATTTCAAAATAAAATTTTATACTTCTATATATATATATATATAAATCATAGTCCTGCACAGTCTATCTCAATTATTGGGCTAGAGCTGTTGTCCTTGGTACTACGGCCCATTTCTAATAAAAAGGTTAGGAAACAGGACCCTAGCTAAATAATAATGGTGTTAATTCATGATTCAGGAAATAATTTGAGGCTGCTTCGCTTCTGTTTTATAAACACTTTCCAATTAAAGATAGACATTGAATAGGAAGTACAGGTTAAAAAGGAAAACAACTCTGATAAAATCCGGGAACCTCGAGGGGAGAGAATTCTCGCAGGGGAAGGAAACAGCCTCTGCCTTAGCTATCACCGCCGCACTGCTAGTATATAAAGGGCTTGCGTCAAGGATAGGAACGTCAAGTTTAAAAGAAAAGGTTATTCTTCCAAGATAGATGTAAAAGAGATAGAAACGCGGAGAAATATCTATGCTTCTTTAACAATTTTAAAATGAATTTTTATATTTTTAAAATAAAAAATACATAGGAAACATGTTTTCCTATCTTATTATCTGGAAACACTAACCAAGCTACTGTAATTCTAATTGGCTGATCTCATCAAGCACTTCTATGTTTATTGTAAAAAAAATCCTTTTTATATGTCCCTAAAAAATAAATTCTCTTTATTATAGATACAAGATTATTTTAGGTTTTTTTATATATATATAATTCTTATATGTGCTTAGGGTTGATTTGGTATTTTAATATATAAATTAATATTAAAAATTAAAACCTTTCATCTTTGGGTAGGGCGTGCGACGCCCATACAACACCAAATGCCACCTTCTAGGACGACTTCGATGTGTCTCACCACCCCGTAATGGTGGTGACATGCGAGCTCTTCGACGGCACGCGGAGGTGCTCCAGCAAGGAGTCCCCCCCTTTCCCCTCTCTTCGTAGAAAACAATGTTGGCCATTGCAAAAAAAATAAAGAAAGAAAGAAAGTCTAGTTATTTGTTTGCTAAATTAAATTTGTTCCTTATTTTTTTTTATTATTAACGTGGGTGTCTGGGTCAACTTGCGCGCACCTCGACTAATCCCATGGGCCCTGAAGTTAACGACCATGTAAGCCTCTAGTGGCCTAGAGAGAACTCGAACTCGTGACCATTAGGAAGCAAACTCAAGGTCTAACCAGTTGAGCTACCTCTAAGGATTAGTTCCTCATTTTTTTTATTGCAATAATTTGGTCTTTAATAATTTATTGAGTTAATTTATTTTTTCAATTCTATCCCTTGATACTTTGTTTTTATATTAGATTTGGTTCAAATTCTTTTAATTGTGATGTTTTTTTTTTCTTGAATCCTTTATTTAATTAATTTGTTTTTGGATTTCATCCATTGACATTTTATTTTTATATCAAATATTGACCTCATTCTTTTAATTGTTATTTTTAATTGTTCTTATCCATTTCTTAATTGAAATTGTTTTCCAATTTCATCTCTTATGATTTGGTTTTATTTTTCTTTGTATCAAATTTAGTTCTCTTTCTTTACAAATCTATATTTAAAAAAAAAATTTAATTACTTTTTTTTTTAAGTTTATCCCTAATTATTTTAGTTGGTTTAGAATTTTTCATTGTTATTTTTTTGGGTTTGCTTTTTATGTTGTGATTCAATCCCATGACTTGCATCACAAATTTTAAAGGTTGAACTGGGTTTTGACTTCAGTCATTTTGAATTATTTTTTAAAATTTCATTCATCATCATTAAGTTCGTTGGAAGTTGATTTTATTTTATTTTTTTATTTTGGATTCTTTTGAATTTAATTTTTTTTTAGATTTGAGCTGACCATTCTTTTCTGAATTTAATTTTTTTTTTTAGATTTGAGCTGACCAAATATATGGGGATTTGTTTTTGTTCTTATTTAGGCCACTGCTTCACATATGCCCTCAAATGCATCGATTATGTTCTGGCAGGTATTTCTTCTTTGCTTGATGGCTGGATGCAACATTAGCTGGTTCAACACAATATGCTATGTTTTATGCATTATAAACTTCCTATCCATCATTTACAAGTTCTCATCATGTATGTTTTACAGTGAAGATTGATCATGAGCTATACATCATGTTAGCCAGACTGTAAGGACAAAAAACACAATAACAATGTCTATTGTTTAATTTCGGATTCATCATAGAATTGTTGAAATCTTCCACTGATATACTCCTTTCCATTGTCAGATTTTAGTGTTTGAATCTTGCATCCACTTTGGTTTTTCACCCATGTTTTATACTTCCAGAACATATTAGCAACTTCTGATTTGAATTTAAAAAAGAAAATCCAACAAAACCTGGAATAATAATCAATGAAGATGATATAATATCTGCTGCCATTTAGTGAAGTTATACTTAGTGGACCTCCAACGTCTGTATGTACCAGCTAAAGTTTACGTGTTGCTCTCCAGGTAGCATGAGGAAAAGGTTTTCTGACCTGCTTTCTATATTGACATGCTGCACAGTTGGTTGATCTATTCTCCAGTTGTGGAACTCCTTTTACAAGAGTGTGTTTTTTGCATATACATTATCCCTGCATGATGAAAATGTCCAACTCTTTTATGCCACAGTTCGTCATTGCATGCTTTTGCAGAGAACACACTCTGCTCCTCCTTCATAAGGTTTAAAGTAAAACCTTTTACTTTTTTTTTTTACTCTGAACACGTTGTTGCCTAAATTGTCTTTGATCAAACACCATTGATCTTCAAACAATACTTTGAAACCTTTTTTCATAAGTTGTCCAACATTAAGCAAGTTTTGATCAATGTCAGGCATATGTAATACATCTGAAATACACTTCAAACCAAACAGGCTGTTTAAAACAACAATTTCTTTGCCTTTGACATCAATATAATCACTATTTTCAATTTTGACTTTGAAAATTGCAGTTTTGGCAAGTTCCTTGAACAAATCCTGATTGTTTGTCATGTGGTTTGTGCAACCACCATCAATCAACTAGGAATCATTCTTGATGTTGCTTGTTAAAAAACATGATGCAACAAAAACTGCTCGTTTTCAGGTTGTTGAGCAACAAGATTCACCTTTTCTTCATGTTGTTGTGATCTACAGATTCTTTCAACATGTTCAATCTATCCATATTTTCTGCACTTGATGTCTGGTCTCCACCAACACTTGATCGGCTGATGATTTGTTTTTCTACAGTAGGTACATGGTGGAAATATTTCCACCTTGTTTTTGTAAGTTTGAACCTTTTTCATCTTGTTGAATCTCTTGTCTTTGCCTCCTCCTTGGTATTGAGCTCTTGCTTGAAAAGCTCCCTGCATTGATTCCTCAAGTCTCATTGATCTTTTCTGCTTTGTGCCTGCAATGCATTTACCAATTCTCCAAGAGAAATATTGGTTAAGTCTTTTGACTCTTCTAATAAAGGCATTTACCAATTCTCCAAGAGAAATATTGGTTAAGTCTTTTGACTCTTCTAATAAAAAAATCTTATACTCATATTTTTCAGGCATAGTGACCAATATTTTCTGCGTAATTCTGTTATCAGAAAATTCTTTTCCAAGTAATCTTACTTTATTTATTATGCTTAGCAATTTGTCAGCATAATCTTTGATGTTTTCGGTTTCCTTCATCTTCTGCATTTCAAATTCTCTGATTAAGTTAAGAACCTTCATATTTTTAGTTCTTTTATTGCCTTGATATTCTTTTTTAAGATAGTCCCAAATACCTTTTGCAGATTCCAAATTCATGATTCTTGTGAATATTGTGTTTGACACTACAACATATAAGCAAGCTTTAGCTTTGGACTTCCTTGTCTTCTTTTCCTTGTGAATCTTTAGTTGAGCCACTGTTGGATTTGCAGGCAAATCAGGAACAACATAATTTTCTTGCACAGCTTCCCAGAGGTCTAACGCCTCAAGATGAACTGTCATTCTGATGGCCCAAGTTTCATAGTTTTCACCATTGAAGATTGGTGGTGAACCATGTGAGATGATTGATTTAGAATCCATTTTGTGTTTTTTGGTTGTGTTTATGGTTTGGTTTGGTTTGGTTTGTGTTTTTGTTTCTCTCAACTCACAAGTCCCTTAAAATAATCTAAGCTCTGATACCAATTTATTGGTTTTAATTCTCTAGTTGCAAAGCATAAGATGAAAAAGAATAGTATACGTGAAGAAGAATTAGAAGAAGATGATATTATTGATTTCAGAATACTCTTAAATAGAGATAAAGTTTTACTTGGAAACAAAGACTATTCAAAATTTGAAAATTGCATAACAAACAAATCAAATGTAATCATAAATTTTATTCCTAAAATCTTGGTCTTCAAGTAGAGATCTTCATTAACAAAATCCCTAAACAAGCAACAACAAAGCTTCCTGGTCTTCTGCAACTTTCTAAGACATTCTTTCAACACCTTCAATGAAGCAGACAATGCTATTCCTACAACCTGCTCAAGCAGTAGATGCTTTCCATCAAGTTTTGAATGGACTTGCTCGAAAATTGCTTCATGATACAAGTGTTTACCTGAAGTCAGGTGAGAAGATCTTAAACTGGACTGCAGGCCCAGTCGGTGACCTGAAACCTTGGTAGCAACTTTAACTTGATGCTTCTTGATTAAATTCTTAGCAGCCTGCCCCTTAGCCCTGCAAAAAAAAGCTAGTTTAATCAAGGTGGCTATTTCATAAAAAGTGTAAATCATGATTTTGCTTTCAATGTATCAGATTAAAAGATTCATTCTGCAAGTTTAAAGGAGTGACTATTAGTTGTAATCAGCCATAGGTGAAGAAACTTCATTGTTAGCATATAATTATCTCATACCGTGACCAAGTTTTAAACCTTGGCTAATTTGGTCTTGAAACTGTTCTGTGTTCTGTTTCTAAGGACTTGGGTATTCACTAATATCACTCCAGCTTTGAAACACAACTTAAATTCATTGAAAGCAATGGATCACAAGCCAAATGTGCTCAAAAGTGGCATGTTATTTGAACTGGAACATCGTTTATCTTTTGGCGAATTCTTTTGAACTAGATTCCAATTCTTGATACCATTTAACCTAAAATAATAATTGTGTAATATTCAATAAATCCTCTCATGAAAGTAACCTTCTAATAAAATCTCTTCTTAAGAAAAATCCTCTAAAGAAAACCAAACCTCACAAAATTACCATCAGGAATCATGTCCAAAAAAGAAAGAAACTTCACCATCAAGAAAAAGGATAGCCAATTCAATCTTGCAAAGTGCATCTTTTTACTATTTAGCATCTCTTCTTTGCTTGGTACCTAAGCCAGTGCACCCTAAAGTTTCCCAAAAAAGAAGGCAATCTCTGTCCTTCAGGAAATGAATAGGCAACTAATTTAAACTTTCTTCATTCTTACAACCTGCTCTTATTTGCTTCGTATCCTAGCCAACTACCCTATCTTACGTAATAATGATTTGTAAAGTTGGTCACACATGCTCTAAAATAATAATAAAAACCTCCTTAATCACCCAATCAATCTCTTAAAATTAAGATGTTATGAAGACATGAACAATGCTAGCAAAACTCTCTTTTAAACACTGTTTATTTAAATTATCCACATCATCATTAAATTAATTTACTTGCCAGCAACACTCTCTTCTTCTTCTTCTTCTTATTATTATTATTTTGGAATTGTGGAAACCAACTCATAGGGACAAGGCTAAATAAATATCAAAATTATGAGCCATATATCAATTAAATTTATTTTCAAGAAATTGGATCTCCAAAGGTTAAAAACTTCACAATTGATTTCTTCCCATCCACATTTTCTAAGAATTTCATCAAGAATGCACATTCTATGCAATGAAAACGATATCGTTAATATGAAGGAAACATGATGTTTTTCGTTAAAATATTTCCTAATTTTGGAGATGAAAGGATACAATTTAAATCTTTTTAAAATTGGGGATTGAATTGAAAAATAATTCGATCCCTGATTTAATTCTGGTCATGACTTGCATCTTTGAACTTTTTAATTCCGGAACACCCATATTAATCGATAAATGCTGAATCGAGTGTCGTAGTGGAAAACATGCTGAAATAAAAAGGAACGATTTTGCATGCCGTTCATATCGCAAGACTTGCATGTTCTTACGCCGGGGGGGAGTATAGAGTCCATGCAATAAAATAAGACTACACGATAATAAAATAACAAGACATATTGGACCAAGCAGAAGTTTAAGAGCGTTGGGAACTAAAGTAGTTCGATTATGCAATATTGGCAGGAGATCATCTGCTAATCCGAGCGGAGATAAAGATCCTTCGCAATTAGTCAAGCTAATTCTACTCTCACTTCGGTTCCCAGGCGGTTAATGGCTAAAAATATTACAAGCTCTCCTACAACTTATACAGGTAACATTTCGAGCTCCTTTTGTATACTAAAACTAAAACCAGAACAGCTAGAGGGGCGCAGCACATTTACATGCTTGAATTTTATTATTGAGAGCCAGGGGGTTGAAATTGGATGTGCGGGCAGTGCCTTTCAGGTTCTCCCATTGTCCATAATGTTTTGAGTTCACCTCGTTGCCTTCCCAGCGTCAGAAACGTACCTGCATCCATGATTAAAGAATTAATCTCATGCGAATTAATTATGCAGACAAACAAGAATGGCCAGTTAAGGAGGCCATTTCTGTGTTCTCATAAATGAAAAATAATTAGGGAAGTTCAGTGCTCAAACATCATATTGATATTCAGAATTCCTTCTTTGAGTGTCTAGAAAGCGATGTCTATTGTCTATCAAGAAAAGAAAGGGGGGAAGGAAGCAACTAATTTAAAGTCTCTTCATTCTTGCAGCATCTCTTTCTTACTATTTTGCATCTCTTCATTGCTTTGTACCCATGAAAGGTACCAAATTCTTGCTTGTACATGTAACTTGGTTTGCAAAAGCTGGTAATGCAAGCTTTGAGTTAAAGGAGATATATCCCAGAATTCACTTCCAAATATTAATTTGTAATGCATCCCATACCTTTTTCTTTGCATGCTGCAACAACAATATGCACCAACTCCTATTTTATGATACCTTACCCAAAATCTACTGCAGAATTCTTTTCTCATAAGAGCCTTTTCGCTATTCATTTTAAGAGATTTTATCAAAGATATCCGCATTTACTTTTCCATCTTACAAAATAGTTTTTTCAAGGGTTCATCGAGAGAAGTAGTTTCCACAGTTGAGGAAAAGATGACAATGCTTAAAAAATTACCTGAAGAAGTCTTAAATTTATGGAACAATTGGGAGATTCGAGGAATGGTTTTGCTTAGTCTCTTACTACAAACCATCCTCATCGTATTTGGGTCTCGACGAAAGACCACTGCCAGAAGCTGGATCAGGATTCTCGTTTGGTCTGCATACCTATCAGCAGATGTGGTGGCAACTGTTGCACTGGGTAATCTAGCCAGGAGCCAAGGAGATTCATCAGGTGACGGTTCAGAGAAAGCAAACAATTCCATCCAGGCATTTTGGGCACCTTTTCTACTCCTGCACCTTGGTGGCCCGGACACAATCACTGCATACTCGATTGAAGATAACGAGTTGTGGTTAAGGCATTTACTTGGTCTTGTCATCCAAGTCGGAGTGGCTTTTTATGTCTTCTCAAGGTCCTGGGGTAGCGGTATCCTCTCATTCATAGCGATCCCAGTGTTCGTTATTGGCGTTGTAAAGTATACAGAGAGGACTTGGGTGCTCTGGTCTTCTTGCTCCAAGAGTTTGAAAAAGTCTTCTCTCTCACATTTTTGGGCTTCTTCTCGTCGTACGGGAATATCAGAAACTCCTCCACAAGACCAACAGCGAGATTATCCTTCAAGCTAATGCTTTTTCATATATATCCAAGTTTATGATGCAGGATCTTGTCGCTGGCATTTTTGAACTAATAAGAAGCCGGGAGCTGATTTCCAAGAATGAAGCAGACGGTGCCTTCAAGGTGGTAGAGACTGAGCTTGGATTGATATATGATATGCTTTATACTAAAGCGCCCCTGATTTACTCCCGTGCCGGAATCATTCTTCGCTGTATCAGCTCTCTGCTCTCTGTTACTGCGTTTATTACCTTCCAGGTCAAGATTGACAAGCATGACTACTCAACGACTGACATTGCAATTACGTATTTATTGTTGCGGCCGCTGTTTTTCTCGAGTTTTATGCTTTTTTATGCCTTGTTTTCTCTGACTGGACAATGATTTGGTTGACTGATGAAGGAGGGAACGGCCAGACTGGTGCAATTTATTCTCTAATAAGGAAGTTAACTAGAAGCGAGAGGTGGTCGAGATCCATATCACAGTATAACCTGATAAGCTCTTCCATTGAAAGAGAGCCACCTAAATTCTTGGAATTTATGGGAATCGATGAAATGATGAGGCAGATGCATGTGTATCGGAAAGATTTGAATGGAGAACTGCAAGGTTTTATTTTCAAACATCTTCGAGAGAAAGCTGAGAAGATTAAGGAAGATTTGAATGTCTTTGATAAGAATGTCAGAAGTAAAATAATAGGTCAGAGGGGAGATGGTGTGCTAGAAAGAGAGGGACTGTTACGGGACTACAAGTGGTGCACGACTGAAGTAGAATTCAGTCGGAGCATTCTTGTCTGGCATCTCGCAACAGAGGTTTGTTATCTTGATGATAAAGATGCCTCCAAAGAAAATGAAACAAGTAGATGCCTATCTGAATACATGATGTATCTTTTGGTGATAAGACCAAATATGCTCTCTAAAGGATTCGGTGATGATGAGGGATATCTAGAAACCTTGCGAGAATTGCGAGAATTGTGGGGTCTTGATGAGGGATATCAACGTACCTTGCGAGAATTGCGTAGCGGTGAATCACGTGTTTATGATGATGAAGTGTTTCAATATGTCTGGAAAACAGCAAAGTCAGTGGTACGTGGTGTGGCTGTGCTCGCCAGGCAATTGCTTTTATTGGAACCTGAGAAGCGATGGGAGATGATAAATGAAGTTTGGGTAGAAATGGTTGCATATGCAGCAGCTCAGTGTCCATGGAAAGAACATACTCATCAACTGAGAAGAGGTGGAGAGTTACTCACTCATGTCTCCCTTCTCATGCTACATCTTGGCTTGACCGAACAGTACGAAATTAAAGCATTTGACGACTATTTTGATGAATTGAGAGGGGTAAGTATACCAAAAATCCTTCTCAAGTACGTAGATAGATACTACATTTTTTTAGGCGTCAGAATAAAATAACGAATCAGATTATTTCAATTTATATATGTTTGTTTAATTCATTATTTTGAAAATTCCGTAAGTAATAGTAATTATATGTTTCCGGCAACATTTGTTTAGGCGCCAGAACAAAATAACAAATCAGATTATTTCCATTTCAATGTTTTCATTTCGTTTGCTTCATTTTATTAATAAAGTGATTTTAATTGGATGTCATTTAATTTAAAATGGTTGGATGATGGTTAATATTAGATATTTGCTTTTGATGTCTATAAAGAATTTGGAATAAATGATTAATATTAGATATTTTCTTTTATTAACTGATAACTACTCTAATTTCTAACAATAAATTGATTGATGTTTCACCGCAATCTTCAACGAAAACAAAAAGGGGGAGCAAGAAGAATATCTCATAGCTAAAGCAAAATATTTGAGAGGTACTGCAGACATGTTAAGGTCGAGTTTCGAGAAGGTATGTTCCACTTCCATCTCAATACTTGAAAACCTTCCAATTTACCCTATAGTTTTTTTAAATAGTTTTATTTTTTTTCTTTCTTTAAATAACTATCAAAACTTTCAATTTTCCTTACATTTCTCTTTTACTTCCTCTCACATATTCCCATATATGTTATTATATGTCATAAAAACATTCCCAAAAAGAAAAATTCAAAAACCAATTTTAAACAGTAAGCTTTTTAACGATTAGGGTAACATTGATAATGTTAAAAACTAGAGGGATAATATTGAAAAAAGTTTAAGCTATATGAGTACTATAAGCAGAACATTAATTAATCTATAAATACAAGAATAAAACTTACCAGATAATATTTTTGTATATGATATATGTTATTCAATATATTCATTTTAAGCCAAGTTATGTGACTGATAAATCATCATTAAAGGCAACCGTGCTTGGGGATGGCAATGAAGGTTTAAACTATCCCCTTCAAGATTGCTTCTAAATTAATTCTATACTTGCATTAACATCCATCAAAGCTAATTTCCAGTTTTCCATACTTATCTTTATTGGATAAAGATTCATACGATTCTTTTCATTGTACATTTCCATTAAAGAAGTTTATTGTCCAAAAAAAAATCAAAATACTCTACACTTATCTCACAAAATTAATCTTAAACGATATATATAATAATTAAATATACATGTAAATTAAAAAATGGAGATGCAATAAATAGGTCATATACTCTACCTATCTTCATATCCAAATCGTTTGATTGTATGACCTACCATGAAAATTAAACAAAAGTACACATAGATATCTCTTTTCAAATAATGGAAGGTAGAACTTTTACAAGTCAGTACAATTATGGACTCCAACCTTTTTGATTTTTTATACTTGATAAAATGAATTTCTTAAGTAAAAAACGAGGTAGATGGCCCGTATTTTACTGTGGACCAGGCTATTATTAGATTTTAAAGATTGATCATGAGCTATACATTCTTAATTTTTTCAGAGTCAACGGGTTATAAGGTAATTTTGCTGTTTAAAAAAGGAAAAAGACTAAGAAACCCCTCTACCCATGCTATTTTTTTTCCTCCTCCAAGGATACGAATGTAAACACAATTTTTGTTTTTGCTAAAGTCAATAGAGACCCTTGCTTTAATTTTCTTGCTTTCAAAGACAAATCAATTATTACATTATAGTAAAAGAAACATGTTTGGACTATCTTGTTTACGATAAATCTTACAATGATTAATGAATCCTTTAGAAAAAGCAATTATACCCTTAATTGCAAGCATAATTATTTTTGTTATAAGAATAAAAGAGTAAAAATACTACTCCAATGTCTAGAAGCACACTAAATCACTGGTGTCTTTTTAGTATTTTTTTTTTGTAATATTATCCTACCAGGTTTTGTCTCTTTTTTTTTCAAAGGAAAGGAAAAATTGAAGACTAGTCAATTTTCCATGCTTTACACTTTGCCACTCTTTCTCTTCCGCTAAATTCAAAGTCCAAGGCCTTTAATAGTCTGTCTAACTAATACTCTTAATATTATAAGCTATTTTTGATGCCATAATCACGTTGTGTTGTTTTATTTTCAGAAATACCTTACGTGCATTTTCTTTATCTAGTGTTGCACAAGTTTTTACACCACACATTCTTTTATTTAAACCTTGTTTATTTTTATATTTTAAAAGCATATTTAAAAAAAAAGAATTTTTTTATTTCAAATTAAATTTTTTTTTGTTTTGATATGCTGATGTTAAAAATAATTTTTTAAAATAAAAAAAATATTATTTTAATATATTTTTGAGTAAAAATCACTTTAAAAAAACAATCATTATAACATTTTCAAACACTCTCTTGAACAATAATGATTTACTTGATTTGCGCATTTTGAACAGCATGCATGTATATAAAACAAGATTGTACTTAATTAGGTAGCAAATTTTAATCAATTAATATCAGGAAATTAGTCAGATTACCTCTATATTTATTGAAACGAGAAATTAAATTGAAATTCATGAAACTCCTAATTTCTATTTTAAATAAGAATAATTTGCATTGATTAATCAAATATTTGTTAATTACTCATGTCGAGTTAACAATTTTGCTATTTTGAAGGAGTTGAAAAAACTTGAAAAGATTGTAGCAGATAAAGATGGAGAACTTAAGCGTAAAAATCAAGAGCTTAAGCATAAAGATGGAGAGCTTGAGCGTAAAAATCAAGAGCTTAAGCATAAAGATCGAGAGCTTGAGCAATTGAGATCTTCTTTAACAACATCAACTCCACAGCAAGGAATTAATTCATTTCCAAGAAGTTTGCCAGCACAAACTCATGGTCAAGGGATTGGTCAACCACCATCAAATAATGAGATCAGTTTAAGCATGGAATAAGAGTAATAACTTTTGTTATGTTGTGTCCATAATTATTTAAGTGAATTAACTTAAATAAGTTTCTACTGGCAACAGTACTGTTGGGATTCATTTTGCATGCATGTATTGAAAAAATTGCATTGATGGCTGTTAATTAGTGATTGTGTTTAATTCTATTTATAATTTACCTTTGCTTTAAATTGTTCAAGCTGTTGGGTGGACTGTCATCCCTTAGTCAGCCTTTGAAGCGTAATTACCGGGAGTTCAACTTACTAATTGCAGATTTGTGGAAGAGCCCTAACATCATCAAGTGTTTATGATGATCCATTCAGCTTATTAGACTAGTTCAGGTATTTATTTAAAAATTAAAAGTTCCTATGAGGTTAATATATCAATTTAAGAACATGTAAATAGTGATTCATTTGTTCTTAAGTGCTGGTTGTTGGCATGAGTCGTCAACAGAGGATTTTTTTGAGAGAGATTATATTATAGAGTTCAACTTACTAATTGCAGATTTGTGGAAAAGCCAAGTATGGTTGTCGAAACCCGCAAGTAGAACCAAATGGCATGATAACCCAATATAAGATAAAATAGAAAAAAAAATTAATTATAAAAAAAGTTCAATTTTAAAAGATAAATTCAAAAAGGATGAAAAAAGCGACATTAGAAAAACTTGGTCCACCTAGATAAACCTCCCACGTGGATCATGAAATAGAAAGGCACTACACCAAAGTTATATGCTGTTATATGCTGCCAAATCAAATTTCTAACTTGAAATTACATTAAATCAATCCCGGTATGAGCTTCAATTCTTGAGAAATAAAAGAAAATAATACATAATCTGAATAGCTTGCTAAATACCATGTATTATTCTGTAATTAGACGAGGTGTCGCAATCTTTCTTTATAGTAAGTAGAAGGGCACTACACCAAAGTGTTCTTATGATATTAATTATAGCTCAAATATTCGTTATTATTTATGATCCTCGGATTGTTAACGAGTGTAGTTAATATTGATGCCTTCGTGTCTAATAAAAAATTAGAATAAATGCTTAATATTAGACAGTTGCTTTTATTAACTGATGACTACTTGAATTTCTGACAATAAATTGAATGATGTTTCACCGCACGTCTGGAGACAAATATTTGAAAGGTATTGCAGACATGTTAGGGTCGAGTCCCGATAAGGTATGATACCGATTTTCTTTCACTATCCTTTTACTTCTACACAGCACAGCGCAACACAAGTCTTTGAATAATGCACGAATGATTTGTCATGTCTTTAAATTATGAGGCAAAAATTATAGAATTTGTTTTTTTTTAAAGTAATTAGAAATTGTTTTTTTTATTATTTGTAAGAGACCATTAATTTTGAGATTTACATTCAAAATAATTTCATTCCTTCTAATGTGCTAATGTACTAATATAGAGAATGTCTTTTTAATATATTTTTTAAATAAAACTAGGATTGTATTTGATTAATATTCTAGATTAGAAATGACACAAGAAACAAAAAAGTAAAATGACTCTAATATAATTTCAAAATGAAATTTTATACTTCTAAAAATATATATATATATATATATAATTAAAAAAAATAAGTTTCTAATCATAGATTATTATTATTATTATTACTTACCTAAAAAAAACCCACCCATTTGTTATTGCTATTAACTCGAAGAGCCATAAGAAGACCTGACCAGTGGGTGGCACGAAAGCCTAAAGATAGTACCAGTAGTACAGCACAGTCAATCTCAAGTATTGGGCTATAACTAATTTAAATGGTGTGGTTTAACTAATCAGGTTTTAGATTTATTTTTTAAAAATTATTAATTCAAGTTCTATAAACTTTAGAGTTATTAAAGGTTTATATGATCGTTAATTTCAGAGCCTGTGGGATTAGTCGAGGTACGCGCAAGCTGACTCAAACACCTACATTAAAAAAAAAAAAAAGAGTATTGTGCTAGAGCTGTTATCCTTAGTACCACGACCCATTTCTAATAAAAAGGTGATAAAACAGGACCTAACTTGTAGCCAACCGTAGGTCCACCAGATATATAATATACAGATATTCTCATATAAATTCCCAAGAGGGCCGTAATTTTTATTTATTTATTTATTTTTCAAGAAAACAGGACCCTAGCTAAATAATAAAGGTGTTAATTCATGATTCAGGAAATAATTTGAGGCTGCTTCGCTTCTGTTTTATAAACACTTTCCAATTAAAGATAGATATTGAATAGGAAGTACAAGTTAAAAAGAAAACAACTCTGATAAAATCCAGGAACCCTAGGGGAGAGAATTCTCGCAGGGGAAGGAAACAACCTTAGCCTTGGCTATCACCGCCGCAGTGCTAATGTATAAGTAGGGCTTGCGTTAAGGATATAGGGACTTCATTGTAGCAGTAAGGATTTCTGAAAGTTTGGAGGGAAGCAAGAGGGTTACATAGTCTTCGATAGACAAGGTTTTTTTTTTTTTTAACTCTATACGTATTTTATTCAAGTTTTATGGATGCTTTCTTTAGGTTTTCTATGTTTTTTTTTTTGTTTCGTTGGACCGCCTTACCTGTTAATTAAGTCGCCTCGTCGAATGATCTTATAGTTATCATTGTATCCGACTAGAGAATTCAAGTTTTCTTAAATATTGGCTGAAGTTTCGGATTGAAAAAAAAAATTATAGCATTTATGCCCATGACTAAGATTTTGATAAAGGTGCATTTGTAATATATATATCTTATAGTGCATGAAATATATAAGAACATCAAGTTTAAGGGATTATTGGGGAACGCGGTCCAACCCGCGTTCCTAAAAATTTTATTTCTTTTGCTTAAAATTAATATTTTTTAGTATTTTTGAATCATTTTGATGCATTGATATCAAAAATAATTTTTAAAAATATATTATTTTGATGCATTTCTGAGTGAAAAGCACTTTAAAAAGCAACCACAACCACATTTTCAAATTCATTGTGAATCAAAATGAGAGAGAGAGAGAGAGAGAGAAATATATATTATTTTACATCCCAAATTCATTGTGATAAATGGAATTCAATCACCAAAAAGTGAGCAGAACAAGATATTTATGGTTTTCGGGACGACATTCGATGCACTTCACCACCTCGTCACGGTGGTGACATGAGCGAAGGAGCTCCGGCAATGAGTTTTTCTCTTCCCCCTTCTTTTCCCTCTCTCCTCCCATAAAACAATGTTGGCCATTGCAATAAAAATGTTTAGTTATTTGTTTGTTAAGTTAAACTAGTTCCTCGTTTTTTTGATTGCAATGTATTTGGTCTTTAATCATTTATTGAGTTAATTTTTTTTTTAATTTTATCCCTTGGTACTTTGTTTTTATATTAGATTTGATTTTTATTTTTTTAATTGTAATGTTTTTGGTCTTGAATTCTTTATTGAATTAATTTGTCTTTGGATTTCATCCATTGACATTTTATTTTTATATCAAATATTTACCTCATTCTTTTGATTGTTATTTTTAATTGTTCTTATTCTTTTCTTACTTGAAAGCGTTTTCCAATTCCATTCCTAATTATTTGGTTTTATTTTTTTGTGTCAAATTTAGTTCCTTTTCTTTTTAAATCTATATTTTTTAAATTACTTTTTCAAATTTGTTTTTTTCAAGTTTATTCCTAATTATTTTAGTTGGTTTAGAATTTTACATTATTATTTTTCGGGTTTGTCTTTTATGTTGAAATTTGATCCCATGACTTGCATCACAAATTCTGAAGGTTGGACCGGGTTTTGGCTTCAGCCATTTTTAATTATTTTTTTAAAATTTCATTCATTATCATTAAGTTCGTTGGAAATTGGTTTTTTTTGTTTTTTTTCATTTTGGATTCTTTTGTGAATTTGATTTTTCTTTTCAATTTTCCCCTTCAGTTCATTATTTTTTGATATTTAAGGTTTGACCTTCAATGTTTTAATTTATTTTCAATTTATTTTCAATTTCATCATTAATTCCATAATCTTGATTTTTTTATTTTTTTAAAAAAAAATTCCTCATTTTCTTGATTTTATTTTTTATTTTCGATTCATTTGTTAATTTGAATTTTTTTCATACATTCACCTCATGTTCATCCTCTTATATTTTACTATTCACGTCATTGTTTATAGTTACTTTTTCTTTCCTAGGTCCTTGAATTTTACATTATTATTTTTTCGGGTGTGCCTTTTATGTTGTGATTCGATCTCATGACTTGTATAACAAATTCTAAAGGTTGAACCGGTTTTTGCTTCAATTATTTTGAATTATTTTTTAAAATTTCATTCATCGTCATTAAGTTCTTTGGAAATTAGTTTTATTTTTTTTTGTTTTGGATTCTTTTGTGAATTTGATTTTTTTTTAGATTTTCCCCTTGAGTTCAATATTTTTTGATAATTAAGGTTTGACCCTCAATGTTTTGATTTCTAATTTTGATTTTTAGCATTTTTATTAAATTTTAATTTATTTTCAATTTCATCCTTAGATCCATAATCTTGATTTTTTAAAAAAAAAAAGTTCCTCATTTTCTTGATTTTTATTTTTTATTTTCAATTCATTTGTTAATTTGATTTTTTTTCGTACATTTACCTCATGATCATCCTCTTATATTTTACTATTCACATCATTGTTTATAGTTACCTTTTCCTTCCTAGGTCCTTGATTTTGTTTCACTTAGAAACCGTTTGGGAACGCGTTGCAAACCGCGTTCCCAAAAAATTAAATTTTTTTTTTGCTAAAATTTAATATGGTTTGTATGTTTTTGATCGTTTTGATGTGCTGATGTCAAAAATAATTTTTAAAAAATAAAAAAACATTATTGGCATGCATTTCAGCAGAAAATATTATTTGAAAAGCAACCGCTATCACATACTCTTAATCATTTAACTTTGTTTCTTTTCAATTTCTTCATTCCAAATTTTGTCGATATAGTTTTATATGTTGGGATTTGTTTATATGTATGGCATATTCAATGTTTATGAAATATTCTAATATTAAATTGAAGTTTGATTTGGTGAAATTAAATTTAAGGTTGTCAAATAAAAAAAATAAAAAAAGGATTAAAATCAATAAAAAAAAATAGTTGTTTTCATCTTTCTAGGTCCATGAATTTTTACACTTTAGTCATTGAACCTTATTTCTTTTCAATGTTGTCTTTCCAAGTTAAGTTATGTTGACATGGTTTTATGTGTTTCAATTTACATGGTCTAGCATATTGATTTGTCATAAAATATGATGATATTAAATTGAAGCATGATTTGATGAAATTGAATTATGTTATTGTTAAAT
Source organism: Populus simonii (assembly GCA_007827005.2). Lineage (NCBI taxonomy): Eukaryota > Viridiplantae > Streptophyta > Magnoliopsida > Malpighiales > Salicaceae > Populus > Populus simonii. The sequence goes on along the minus strand of CM017478.2, from coordinate 11,700,765 downwards.
TAATTTTTTTAAAATAAAAAAGGATTAACATTAACCAAAATAGCTATTTTTAAAAAAACACATGAAAAATTTCAATTTGGTCTTTCAGATTTTAAATTATATATATTTGGTCCTTGTTGTTTAAGGTTTTAACATTTTAGACTAAAACTTTATTTTTTTTCATGTTTTTGTTTCTAATTGTTAAGAGGGAAAAAGAGGGAAGGAAAAGGGTGAGGAGAGAAGAGTTTGGTCGGCTATATTTAGGTTATATAAAAAAAAAAACTGAACTTGGTGTAAATGGGTTCATCTTAAATAGAGAATTTGATGAAGATAGTTTTGTTCTTTAAACATGTAGAAGAATTTTATTTTGATCTAAATTGATTTTGGGTTTTGAACTTATTATATAATGTTTTAGGTTTAAAAATAACTTTATTAAGGTTTCTACCATGTTTTCAACTTGCTTTTATGTAAAAAAATAATTGAAAATGAGTTTTTTTATCCAAGTACTCAGAACCATGATCTTTGATGACTAGAAAATGCCTCCAATAATGACATATTGTTTATCAAGTCGAAGATTTGTAGTCTATTAAAAAAACTAAACTAAACACGCCTAAGTGTTTTTTAATTTTTGACTAGGTGTACGGGCTTGACTTTACATGCCCAACAATTCCTCCCTTTTTCCCCCTTAAATCTTTATTAGTTGTTTTTTAAAATATAAATTTTAATTAATACCCTCTCTCTCATCTTTTAACTTTTTTTTAGTTTAACTTTCCTTTTAAGTTATATGTAATATTTTAATTTGTTTCTATATTTGCATAATGTATTTATAAAAAAAAATATTTGTAAGTAGAAATCTTAGTGAACCACTAGGATAAATAAATAAAAAATGTATAAATTAGAAAGGACAATTGATGTACAATATATTAACAACACTTTATTTTATTTATTAGTTTATATGCTTTTCAGATCATTTTATTAGGTGTAAACATTACTTTTTTGTTGTTCAATTTTAAAAATTTATAATATGAAAAAACACACTCATAATGTCGGCACTTTCTTCTCTAGAGTTAGAAATTAATTTGGAATCTTATTCATAGCATAATGCGTGTACACGGTCTAGTATTAAACTAAAAATTTGGGATATTTTAATTTATAAAAATGTTTTGAAAATTTAGATTATTCTGATTTTTATAAATGAGAAGAGTTATAGAAAACATGTTTACTAAAAAATATTTTTAAATTATCAAGTTTCTATAAATTTTAGTTCTAAGAGATTTCATTAATACATCATGACCCAGCTATTATTCTTATTTTTTCGTTAATTCATAATCTAACTAATTGTACCAAATATAAATGATATAATAACTTCGAATAATTAACTACAAAAACTATCTTTATATATAGATAAACAATTATAAAATATAGTTAATAGTGAAGATAGAAACTACAAGTTCTCTTTCTTAATAACCTCACCTTTGATTTTCATAGTTGATGAAAATAATTAATCATTAATGCATTGTTACAAATAACAAGAATCAAAACGTTCCATAATAATAAGATTTTAATAGTTATTAATGATCATACAAATTTTACTCTTTAACAATTATTCTAATCACTTTATTTTCCATATTCATGTGAACTTTTATTTTAATCTAAAAGCCAATTTATTTATATCCTCTGTGGATATGGACAAGGAAATTAGATATTAAGAACATGAAAATTTACGAGTAAAACATGGAATTAAAGACAAATGATGCCATGTAAAAGAAATGGCACATAATTTTTTTGGAAGAAGTAAATGGCACATAATTCACCTAACCAATTATCCATGATTCGATATTATCACCCTTAATCCTATACCACATGTTCATCAATATTTTACTTGCTAGTCACAAGTGTCATGCCTCTCAATGGTGGCCATAGCCTATCCCCTACACGTTTGTCATGAAAACTGTACACGACCTAGCTAGCACTAGGAGCTCCACGTTCAAAACTCATTTCCATAACCGTCCCGTCTTATTTCCCTCACTACTTCAATGCTATTGATTTTCATTGTCCTTTCAAGTTATCGAAGCAAAAACAGGAAAAAAAAAAAAAAAAAACCCTTTAATTCCTGCTTATAAAAGCACCCAAGAAGCTTAAGATTTTGCCAACATCTTGAACTTAGAACTTGTCAGCTTCAACGGGTACCCAGGTTCCTTTTCATTCCTTCTTTTACATGATTTTTTGGTTCTTGAAGTCGTTGTTTTGAAGTGAATTTTTACCTTTTCTTTTAGAATGTAGATTTTCGTTCTTGGATTGTGAGAATGTTGGTTCTTGCCTTACAGTGCAATTTATTATGTTTGTCTAAGCGTGTGTATATATGTTGTTTTTATTGCTGTTCTTTTGTGCCGTATTTGTTTTTGTTCTAATACACGTACATTGCAATTATTACAACCAGAATAATCGTGGTTTTGTTAAATTAAACCTACAATGGATGGGATCAGTACTTCTGCTCGATGTTCATCAAAGCTTAAGCGAAGGAGAGTAGACGCGATTCGTGAATTTCCCAAAGTGTGCGGAATATTTCCAGTTGTGATGGACTCAAGAGATAGTGAAGATTATATTGTTGATCACGTACAGCCTCCACAAAATCCTGTTACTCAAGCTGCGAGAAGAAAGTACCCTCCTCCGAGGATATTGAAAGGATCTTCTGTCGAGCGAGATTTTCCTAGTGGTTTTGGGCAGTTTCGTTCTGCTGTGAAACAGAATCTGTTTTCTGTTTCTCATGACATTTCATCCCACGGTTGCGGTAAGCAAAACAGTTTTGTTTCCCAAGAAAATGCCTCAGAAAATAGTTATGCAGGAAATCAGAATTTTTGTTCTGTTTCCAAGAAAATCTTTGCACAAAACAAGAAGAAGTCTATTGTAGCAGATTATAGGTCGATGAGGTCTGATGGTACTTTGGGGAACAAGGAAACCGGTGGACATCGTGGATCAAGTGCTAGTTGTGATAAAGTGAAAGAAGTCTTGAGATTGTTTCATCTAACACTTGCGAAGCTTTCGAAAGAAAATTTAGCAAAACCAAAAATGGAGAGAGAATTTAATGTCCCTAGAAAGGCAGCAATACTTATTAAAGATCACCAAAAATGGATTGATACAAGCAAAAGGGTGGGTCCGGTTCTTGGAATTAACATTGGTGACAAGTTTCGATTTCAGGCTGAACTAAATGTAATCGGCCTTCATTGTCACTTTTATAATGGAATAGATTATATGAAAAAGAATGGGATCTCATTGGCCACTAGCATTGTCGTGTCTGAGCGTTATCCCAATAACATGGAATCGTATGATGTCCTCATTTATTCCGGTCATGGTGGAAATCCAACAGTTCGAGGCAGGCAAGCAGTTAAAGATCAGAAGCTTCAACTGGGAAATCTTGCATTGAAGCACAGTATGGATCGTAAGACTCCTGTACGAGTCATTTACAAAGTAAAGCTTAAGAGTTCCAAAACATTTTCCTTAAAAGGTACTGGCTGGAGCAAAAATTTGAACCCGATATTCGTTTATGATGGCCTATACATAGTTGAAAAATTTTGGGAAGAAAGAGGAGAATTCGGTAAACTTGTCTTCAAATTCAAGTTGAAGAGAAACTTGGATCAACCTAAGTTGCCTCAAAGATTGGAGAAAAAACTCCTTTTATCGAGGTGATGTATTTTGATGGATCATGATATTTCTGAAGAAAAGAGAAGATGCCATTTCGTGCTGCGAACATGTGATGAGATTTCAATGTTGCGAGAAAATCCGATTTGAAATCAGAAACAGAAGCTGGCAGAATTATGATCTCTGACTTGAGGAATTCTGAGTATTGATGGAATCAATTATCTTAGATCTTATCTTAATATAAATATTTAGGTCCCCAAAGATCTGGGTAGCAGTAATTCCATTCAAGTTTGAGAGCAAAAGTTGATGCCTGGTTATTAGTTTTCTGTATATCCACTCAAAACCCATGGTTTTCTTGTGTTCTTGTATTTTCTTTTCTGGGAATTTTCTAGCCAAGATATAGTTGTTGTCGCTCTAAACTTCTGAGTGTCTCTAAATAATGTAGATGGTTGTTCTCCATTTATGTATGTGCAGTATAACATTCGTCCTATGACAGTCCTGGAAATGCCAGGCACAAAATGTGATCGTTGCTGATCCAGGAGGAAGTTTAGTGATCCTGAACTACAGGTGAGTCGAAATGAAGATGAATGGGCCAATATCAAGCTGGATTGATTTACAGTTTCTCACTATCTGTGGTGGAAGCTAGTTTTAGAAGTCAGATCACCTATGTGCTCACTCCCTTTGCCGCCGCTGTTCATCTCTTTCGATCCTGATGCTTGCTAACTTCTGCGCTATGCCTATCTTCTGGTGATGCCTCCATGTTTTGGATTCACGAATTCTAACTTCTAGTGTGATTAGAAGGCATTCTAGGAATATGGTTCCTATTCTATGCAGGTTAGACATGCTACTGTCCTTTAGTTGCTGATCAGGCATAGACAGTAGCTAATTTCTATTTAATTAAATCTTTGATTTATACAAGTTGTTTCTTATGCTGCTAGCCTTTACTGTAAAGCTTTTAGTTCCCAGATTTTCCTGATTTAATTAGTAATTTGAATTGGTTCCTCAACTTTCAAGCATAGTTGCCAGCTTTAGGGCCGGCTCGGAAAAGAGTCTAGAGCCTGATTATTGAGTCAGCCCGCGAGTAACCAGATCAATCCAAGTCAACCAAACGTTACGAAGTCAATTTTCTTTTCTGATTTAACTTGAAATCTAATCCAGTCCGTTCTAAATAGTCGATTCTAGACTGGTAGTTGATGTAGCTGGAGCCTTAGTCATGGCTTAGTCAACCCGTTGAGCGGGACAGTATTTAGCTTTCAGGAATGGCAGATAGGGATATGGACATGTACGGATGTCCAGTTCTGATAAGTCCAGACTTGGAGCAGAAAATGTCAAGCTGAACCATGACCCACTAATTAATTAGGTTGAAGAAAATCAAGGTAGATTATGGAGTCCAAAATATTTAGCTACCTGCACTCATTTATTTGCTCGATTTTGATTATTGGGACAGGTTGCGTTATGACAAATCTATTAACTCACTTAACCAATACATGTCCTTCTATGCTGGTGTCTGAGTGGTGACATTCAATCTGACATCTATATTTCTCCATGAGAACCGATTTCTAAGAGTGAGCACAGGTTGTTAGGACAGCTTTCCTTATGGTTTCAGAACTTTTTTCCGTTTCAGTCCTCCCCTGGAATAGCTTGTGAATTTCCAGGTTTTACAAGCTACCATCCATCAATTTTTGCCAAAACAAAATTTAAAAATCATGGAGGATTGCTTGTAGTTGTCCAGAAAAAGAAAAAATCCCTCGGCTTTTCTTGATATACTATCCCATGTTATACAGTGCTGGCTTGTTCTTGAAATCAATAGGAAAAGAACTGAAAGAAAAAGGAGGCCTTTCTGATCATGGCTATACATAGAAACAGGATTTGGGAAAGGATAATGAGTGGGCTCACATGTCGACAGACTCGACACAGGCAGAAACAGAATCCCAGCAGTTTGTTCATGTAGTTGTTTTTCTTTATAGCTTATTAAATCTACTCGAGTCAATGTAGCCCACAAGGTTTCCCATGCCACCTACCTAGGAGACATGAGTACTATTTATTTTGTACATAAATGTTTTGTCTTTAAGAGAAGGAGGGAGTAGTAGATGTGAGGGTATCATAAGAGAAGATGATGAAGAATATGGAAGGGAAGATTTTCTTTCTTTCTGATTGTTTTCATTACAGAGCGCCTATATATTGCTAAGGAATGTTTGTTTCACTAAGTTAATTAAATGTTTTTCTCCAAATGAAAGTTCACAGATGATCATAATTAAGATGAGACGAATTGATGAGTTAGTCTTAGTTTGTTTTTAAATAAACTAATTAAGTTTTAAAATTAACTTCTAATTAGAAAATTAAAGGACAGTGAGATAATGCGGTCCAAAATTAATAATTAACAATCTTAGGGGACAAATTGGAAGGAAAACTAAATTAATAGACAGAAAGATAGTCTAGCTAAGGGCCTCATTAAGGAAATTATGTGATTAGAGACCACATAATTAACAGAAGCTGAACATATAGTATAGTATAGGGATGAACAGGCAGTACTTCCTAGCTATTATTGTATGCCAAATCGAAGAAAAATTGAGAATAATTAAGAGAATAATAATCAACAGAAATCAAGTAAGAAAATGACTGGTTTTTCATATATATATTTGTAAGAGCAAAATAAACATAGTTATATCACTAAAAGCATATCCATATATGCAGTAAAGGATAAAATATGGTGCAAACTCACTCAAGCGATGCACCATATTAAGATAGCTTACACGCCATGCAGACACTACAAATACGCAGAGAGAAACATCACGCTTGGCCTAACAAAGACCTGACGCATGGACTCCAAGCCAACTCCATCACCCATGGTTGGTTCTTCGTCGGGAGTCAGATGGTGAGTGTGTCCCATAGCCACTAAAGCCACGGCCACTTCCTCCACCCCTGCCACCACCAGCAGAATTACCGGACCCACTTCCAGCACCATACCCGCCACCATCAGCGCCAGCACTTCCAGACCCATAACCATATCCCGAGCCCGGCCCGCTTCCAGGACCAAACCCGTACCCAAAACCTCTACCACCGCCACTTCCTCCACCTATGCCACCACCAGCAGAATTACCGGGCCCACTTCCTCCACCTATGCCACCACCAGCAGAATTACCGGACCCCCTTCCAGCACCATATCCGCCACCTTGAGCGCCACCACTTCCAGACCCATAACCATACCCTGATCCCGACCCGCTTCCAGAACCAAACCCATACCCAAAACCTCTCCCGAACCCATTATGTGACCGGCCCGAGCCAGACCCGTAACCCCATCCTTCATTTGGACTAGAACCCCACCCCCAATTAAAGTCCCAGTTAGGCCCATGTTCCGAACCAGTAGCTCCTGAATTGGAACCGGTTTCTCCATTCGGTCCTGTAGACATTTCAGGAGAGACGACCACCTTTCTGTCACCTACAGCGCTCTTGGACGTACCACCAGGATTACGAGCAAAGGAACCTCCGGCAGTATTAAAGGAAAGGAGAAACAGCGTGAAATGAAATAAAGTGGGCAGCATTGTTTTTCTAGTGGCTATGCTTCTTCAAGTTGCGTGTGAAGAGGCAACGTGAGATCAAGGTCGGGTTATGACTTGTGATCACCCATGGAAGGACATTATGATATTTATATTGGGTATTGATGGAGATATGGGGTCCCTCGTGAATGTTTTTACCTTTTGAAAATGGTGCACATGTCTTTGTGTACGTGGTAGAATTTTACACTCCCATTTAAGCACTACTTCACGATATTGCACCACCGACTTCCAACTAAAATATTTCAGATTCATGGGGCTATAGCTTGTTCTTATCATGTAATAATCTCAATCGAGTTAGTGAATGGTTAAGGATGAAGTTTGGAAGAAAATTGTTGGCTTTGAAAGTAAAGGCAACGAAACTTTTCTTGACTTTTCTAGCTAAGTTCTTAGTACTGTTCTCATTGCACCATGAATTTTATTGTTTTAGATTTTATAAGGCCTATGGGATTGATGAATGTAAATTAAATTCTAAGGAAAGACGTAGTTTTCTTCTTGACCACGTTTGGCCATGATTCTGCTGGCAAAAAGTTAAGAGAACATGGTTTTGTTTAGTGCGTAATCCATTAATTATCATCATTCTTATATAGGTTAGACTTAGGGCAAATTTCAACGCGTGTAGATTGTCATTTTTTATTTTTACCCTTTTTTTATATTAGATTGAAATAATTCTTATATATAGATTATTATACTGTTATGATTCGTGTTTTAAAACTAAATCTATGTCTTTGATTGTCTTGAAATGTACTCGGTGTAGAGTTATGGATGCATACAATTAGTGTTTTAATTGGTTTTTTTTATGGTTAACAAAATTATTAAACCCACCTTAGAAGTCTAGGTCAAGAGTTGGAATGAATTTATTTCATTTGAAATAAAAAAAATTAAAATAATATTATTTTTTAAAAAAATTGAATTGAACAATTCAAATTATGTCGGCCAGGTTTAGAGTCTATCTTACCTCTACCTAACTCGATTTAATTATTATGCAATTAATTATATTGTGGTTATTAATTATAATGGTTTATCTATTAGGTTATCAAAGAATCATTTTAATCTAAAATCTTAAATTGTTAGATAAAATTACAATGTATGATTTATATTATTTTTTTTATACACTATCTCAAGTAAAGATTTTTTAATTAGACTTAAAATTTATATGAACTCATACTACATTATATTATTAATTAGTTTTAATTAGAAAATAGAGTAGGAGTGTGAAATTCGAATATGTAACTGTTTAATTATAAAACTTTGTTACTATGTTAAAGAATTATTTTAACTTAAAAATTTAATTTATTAAATTAATGAGATATCAAGAAATGATTTATATTATTTTATAACCTAAATAAACATTTTATTGCAGTTTTTTTTGTTTCTCTGGATAAAAAAATAGCTTATATAAAGATGAAAAGTAAGAAAAAAAATGATAAATTAATAAAAACTAGTAATTTAGCCATTAACTACGCACCATGTATACACCTGCCTTTTACAGAAGCACAATAACATTACATTATAATTCATATGATAGAAAAAGATTTTATTTTTAATTTTATTTTAAAAAAACATAAACTACTAGCAATATTGTCAATTGAAAAACAAGTGTTCAAGGGGCTACACGATCTTCACCCTACAAGCATGGTTATTATATTTAGATTGTTCGACGGGTTAACTTGATAGCTAGATTAATTTAAATAAATTAAAAGATTAGAATGAGTAAAAATACTGTAAAACTTAATTGATTCGCCTAGTTGATCTATGACTTGGGTAACCTAGCAAAACTCAGTTGAGTTTTATTTTTTTTATGTGTTTTTTTCTAGCCAAATACCCTTCTTTTTTATATATATTTTTTAGTTAGTTATTAATCTCTTTCAAAGTTCACTATATAAATACTAGAAGAATGTTTTATTTTTTCAATGTGGAATTTAAAACCCTTTAGTATATATAATCTATGTTCACTAAAAAAAAATTATTTTTTCAATGTGGGATTTGAAACCATTTAATATACATACTCTTATATTCACAAAAAAAAAGTTATATTTTTTCAATGTGTGATAAATAACCTTTTTGGTTTAAATACTTAAAACTTAAAATAATAACATGCTAACATAGTATTTTTTCAATGTAGAATAAAAAACATTTTGAAATAATCTTTTAAACTTCATTATTTATAATATGTTAAGTTTATATTCACATGGATTGTTTCTTAATTTTTTTGTATAAATTATTAAAACTTCAAATATTTTTCCAATTTAATTTAGATTAATCTAAGTCAATTTATATAACTTAAAACCTAGTTCTTTAAAGCATGTTTGGGAGTGTGGTTGTTGTTGCTTTTCAAAATGATTTTCATTTAGAAATACATCAAAATAATATTTTTTTATTTTTTAAAAAATTATTTATTATATCAACATATTAAAATAATTTAAAAACATCAAAAAATATTAATTTAAAATAAAAAAAAATTAAAATTTTTAAAAATATTTTTAAAACATAAAAAAATAAATAAAATTAAAACCATAACCACCTTCAAACCTGGTCTGATAACGATGCCTACGAGCAATAGCATGATGGATGTGGATCATGTGACCGCATCCCTGAGCTAGCTCGCTTTTCCTACCCCATGATCGTGGTTGGCGGTTGGGCAGTTGCGCCAAAAGTCTCTCTTAGCTAGCTTTCTGCGCCCTAGTGGCCAAATCATAACTTTGACTTGCACGTTCTTGTATTGGATTTCACCCTATCTTTTCATGAATCGACCCGATCTTGACACGTGTGCCCTTGGCATTTAATACAAAGAGAAAAATCTTAACCCAGACTATGTACATGAATTTGTTCGTATTACTGTATCAAATTTAAATTTAAATTGTGTAAAAATAGTTCGGTTAAGATTTAATTGAGAAAAGATTTAAACTCTACAAATAAGAAATAACCCAAAAATAGTTTTGACAGTTAAGATAAATAAATGAATGAAAATAATTCATGTTGGTATCCTAGGCAGCGTATAAATAAAAACAACACCATGAAAATAATAAAAAAGAAAAAACAGAGTTGGTATATCTAATCATGGGCTCAGCCACTATCTACAATGAATGGTTTATATATGAGTGGAGTGCAGGTAAGTTGATAAAATAGGCCCAACTTAGGCCCATTTTACAACGCTCAATGATTGTCTAACAGCTTGGCCCCACAGCCCACTAAGATCAACAGCAGATTCCTTGATATTTTAGTAGCCCAGACCGTGTGGGGTCATTTTCAGAACTTCACATGCATCCATTTTGCTAGCCTCGAGCTCGTGCTGGAGATTGGAGTCGATCCCATGTCAGTACGGACCAGATTTGACAACTTCAACTGCTCACGTGAGTGTGTGAGCCCAGTCTATGTGCGATGGTTTAGTAAATTTGAGTCTATAACAGAAATACCAAGCCCAAGTCTTTAATAAGAGACAACTCACGAGTCATGGAAAAGGTCATAGGTCAGGACATGAGAAGTCATTTGCGGCTAGTAACATGCCATGAATCGAAGGGAACATGGAAGACCTATGCGAAGTGTATGTACGAGCATTCTCCATCGTAGTGAAAGGAAGCGTTATGAGTTTTTTTTTGTGTTTTAAAAATGTATTTTACTTGTAAAAATATCAATATAATAATTTTTTAGTATTTTTTATAATTTTAAAATATTAATATTAAAAGTAAAAACAATTATTTTTATACATTTTCAAATAAAAAATACTTTTAAAAACCAATATTAACCGCTACAACAATATAATTTTAGTCCGGTTTTTCTTTATCTCATCAAGGAGAGTCCGCCTTTTACTAGAGGCTGAAATGGGATAAATAATAGGCTATGATCAGTTAATCCACAGGAGTACAACCGTTAAACATCATATGTTTGTCTTTACACAAAATGGCAGACCGGATCGGAGAAGAAAGATGCTGATATGAAAATTAATTGCATGAAGGACAATTATTTTTTATTATTATGCATTTCAGATTTGAAATAATTTTACTTTATAAAGCAACATTGAATGATATTTTTCTCATTTTATATTATTCAATCAATTTAAATTGTTTCTTAAATAAATAATTTTTTTAATAAATATAGCCAGATAAAATCTTTCAAAATTAAATATTTTAATATAAAACCTCCATTAATCATTCATGTTTTATTTTTAGATATTATTAATTACTTTTTACTTAATAAAGTGTATTCATAAAACAAATTATTTGAATTTAAATTTTTTAAACTACAAAAATAGATTGAAAAAACATGCAAATATAGTATTTTTAAAGAATAAAGCATAGTGTAGTTGCGGGTCACATAACTAGGAGGTAACTAAAACAGGATGGCCAAAATCATCATCAGAATGGAAATTTTATTCTCATCCATAGCTTAGAAAGCTATGTAGGAAGGTGTCCTAAGATTTTTCCAATTTCATCACTTGATGATTCAGAAGAAACAATCGAAATCATAACTCAACAGCAACGTGTAGAGTTGTGTTGAATTCTTGAACGGCAACTTCAACCTTGAATTCATGTTGCGTCGATAGGAATGCCACAACACATTATCAAGATTAAGAAGAGTTACTCAGGAAAAGAAAGAAATCCTACAAAGAAATCAAATTGGAGGGGACACATAGCTCACTTGCAAAATCCACAAATCTGATCTTACGCAAGATTAGCAAACATTTTATGGAAGAACTGTTACTGTTATTGTTAGCAAAACAAGGTAATTAATGCCTTCAGTTTCTAACAAAAGGCACCAGGAACAAATCAATAGCAGATTCAGAAGCATACAATTTTAGGCATCACTGAACAATTAATGTCTCGGATCAAGTGTTGGATTATAATATTATTGCTTCATCATAATCAACAACAACATCTAATCACCAAATAATCAAAATCAAACAAATCAAATCCAGGGAAAACGGGGTTTACTCAGTGGTGGCGTTAATTAAATTGGTTCGATTCTGCCAGCTAGTTTCCTCAACATTACATCAGAAGAGGGAGCTGTAATTCATCACTGTAACCTCCGAAATTCCCACAACAGCAAAAGAAAACAAAAATAAAAACGATTTTTTAAAAAAAGTCAAAATAAACTTGAAAATTGAAAAAAAACGAAGAGATTACTCAGTGATGGCTGTAAATAAATTGGTTCGATTCGGCCAGCTAGTTTCCTCAACTTTAAATCAGAAGAGGGAGCTGAAAATCCTCCTTGTAATCTCACTTCAAAAAAGGAAAAACAAATCACGAAATCAAAAGAGAAAGATCACTCAGTTCAGCGGGAATATCGACACGCAAAGTTTTTCTCCATAAATACAAAGAAAACCCTGCATTCCGGTCTGTTGAGCTTGAATTTCGAGAGTCGTCATAGCAATCTTTCTCTTTTCTTCTCCTATCTCTAGAAATACCAAATTTTGTTTAAGAAACGGCAAGTGTAACTTCGGAGAAAAAAGACTAGGGTTTTTAGAGGGAGCACTAGAAATGGTGAAGGATGTAATGGCGTCTAGGCCTTTATAGGAGTTACTAGAATTAGGGTTTTTTGCGGCTGCCTCTAAATCTTTTGTGGGCTTTAGCCTTCTTTGAGGCCACGAGAGAATAATAGAGTATTTCGGAGGGCTTGGCTTAAATTAATATGAACTGATCGAGCTAGAAGTTTTAGCCCAAAACCCTTAGACAAGAAAAGGAAAATTACATGATATCAATTTTATAATACTATAAATTATATACGCCCTTCTCGGAGAATTTTATAGTGATAATGGAATACTATTAATTACTTTTTAGAATTAATTTTTAAAAAAAGAAATGAAAATTTTTATAGTACTAATAATATACTATTAGTTATTATTTATAGTTCGCTTTAAATAAAAAGACAGCACAAAAAATAGAGAAAATATAAAATTTATCATCTATAAAAAATAATAAAAATATTGTCATTTATGTTTTTTCTCTCTTAGTTATATTTTTAAAAAATTAAACCTATAGAGTAATCAATATGACGGAGCACCGCAAAGTAATATTTTCAATTATAAGTATTAGTTTTTTTAATAAAAATAAATTGTGGTGTTGACTAGATATATGAGTGGGTGGTAAATTTTCTCCTTTTATTTTTATCATAGATAAAGCAGTGACATTGTTTTGACTATATTTTTTATTCAAAAACAAATGAATTTTATCTTTATGAGCATATAGCAATAATCCGAATACATGAAAAGGTTTTTTTTTTTTTGGATTTGAAGTGAGTTTGAATTTTTCATTAATAATAAAAAATTATTATAGTACAATTACAATATTATATTTTATAATTATTGCACAATACAAAAATAAACACTAAGTCCAGATTAAAATATGGAATTTAACCATAAATCATACACACAACCATATATAAGTAATTAAAAAGTAAAGTTAACAACAAATTTGTTTAAAAATCAATTATTTTTTTAAATATATTTGATAAGAAGTAAAATTAACAACAAGTTAACAAAAAAATCCAGTCAATTGAGTTAATCTATTAAATTCAAGATTCGAATTATAAATTTGAAATAATCTTATAAAAAATAAATTAAAAAATATCATAAAACTCAATCCCTAGTAAATATAATCTTTACAAATTTATGAACTTTTATTTTATTTTGTTCATGATTATTTTATTTTCGAGATTAGTTTTGTATTTGTAATGTAGATTTGCTGTGATCTTATATGTGGATCAATATCATTATTACTATTATTGCAATAGCGCTGCTTCTCTGCAAAATGACAAGCTGATTTTGAACCTTAAAATTATTTGTCTGTTTTTGGCAAACTTCTATACTCAAATGTTTTCAGATTTAACTGTCAATTGCCATTGCCATTGCCATAACAGTTCATGCTGCTAAGAATTGTCGCTCAGCAACGCGCGGTATATGTATAAGTTTGCTAAACGTTATTATGAACGTATGGCCCTCTCCTTCATCTTTTCTTCTTTAAAGAAGACATTTGTGAGGCCATTCCCATCTTCTCTCCTCAATTATTTCTCCCGTTCTCTTCTCTGCACTTGCTTTACCAAAGACCTAATTTGCAGACATAGGCACCTAGTCCGTCAAACAACCAAATCCCTTCGGCCCTGGGTTTGGTTTCTCTTATTTATTTTTCAGGGTATTGATACATACATTAATCTTCTTTTTTTCTATCGTTTCATTTCCCTATTAACCATTGATGGATAAGCGGCTTTGTTTTTTCTGATTTTGTTTTACAGCCTTGATTCAAGGGTTGTCAATGGTGGGTTCTTTGAACTTTTGAAGAAATAAAGCAACTTTTGTGAGGCCATTCCCATCTTCTCTCAACAAAATCTTTTTCTGGGTTTTCTAGGTATGTTTCCTTCACTTGATTTTGGCGTTTTAAACCGTGCGTTCCTTGATTTTTTGATGAAACAGAATAACCAATTTATTTGTCTGCATATTCGGTATCTAGGTTTTTTCTAGTTTTTTTTGGTGATTTTCAATAATATTTTCTTTGAAATTTTGTACCGACAGAGAACCATAATAACAAAAATCAAATAACTAGCAAAAAGATCCCTGTTTTTTTAGTGTTTTGATGCGAAGGATGTGCCATGGCCATAGAGTTTCTTTCAAACATGTAAACTTGCAAGTACTCCTTGTGGCATTTCACCAAATGGACGGTGTGCAAAATTCAATCTAAAAATAGCGCGGCTATGATTAGCAGCAACTTTCCTCTTTCTCCTTGGCAGAATGGAAATACTGAGAGCTTCATACGGCGACGCATCATCTGATTCAGACTCTGATTCCTCTTCTCCACCAACAACGAAATCAGTCCCTCCTGTTTCAAACCCAAAAGCAGAGGCCATAGCTTTACCACCTCCTCCTCTCGCACTTCTCACTCCTCCTAATCCTCTCGGTAACCAACCAAATCTTTCATTATTGTTTTAGAATCAGTCCTCTTCTTATTTTGCTCACCAACTGTTTGATGTTTGTCAATGAAGGTGCATTGGATTCCATGCTAAATGGTCAGTCCAGTCGAATTAGAAGCTTCCCTCATGTTCAAGGCAACTATGCTTTGCACGTCTACATTCCAGGTTTCTTCTACATATTTCCCTTGTTAATTTTTTTAATTATATGAGTAGTAGAGAATTTTGTTCATTTAACTATGTGATTTCAGTTAATATACCACCTGCGTTGAAGAAGGAAGTGGTTCAGTTCTTGAACAGGATATCATTAGTTGTGCCTGGTCTTCATGTTGTTGATGCCGATGTTCCTCTTGATATTTTATGTAAAGATGATCACAAACTTGAACAAGTTGCATTAGGTAGAGAGTTCCATATTAGCTTAGGAAGAACTGTGCCGATTCGAGTTCACCAGATTGATTCAGTCGTTGCTATGCTTCGGCAGAAGCTTCAGTTTCAAAAAGGGTCAGTTTTGATAAGCCTAAGCATAAGTTTTTGTTATGGGGTTATGCAAATTTTTTCCTTGAAACAATGTTTTGTCGAAGCAGATATTGGATTGACTTTAATAAGTGGGAAGTTTTTGTTAATGATGACAAGACACGCACCTTTCTTTCACTAGAAGTTGTGACTGGAGGATTAGCTGAGGTATGCTGCTTGACAAATTTTGTTTGTGTATTTGTTTCTTCACCTTACAAGTTTTTATAATTTTATGTAACAATGATTGGTTCTGTTTCAAATGCTTTAGATTACCAAGCAAATTCAGTCTGTTAATGATGTGTATAAGCTCCACAATCTTCCTGAATTTTATAAGGTGAGCTTAATTATTAAGTAATTCCCATGAACATCTGTTACTAAGTGTGATTGTATATATCTTACAAGACTCTTGTACTATGTTGGATGTTGCAAATAGGATCCACGCCCTCATATATCGTTGGCTTGGGCATTGGGGGATGTCAGCGATGTCTTAAAGAGAGAAGTTGTAAACGAAATGAAGAGGTCAAGTCCTGGGGGATCAATATTGAAACGTGTATTTAGTTGTAAATTCAGTGGGATTGAGTGCCGAATTGGTAAGAAAACGTACAAAATTTCAAAATTTCTTGATGAAAAATAAGGCTTTTAAACCATGTAATATCCGTGTTTCGATTGAAGCTGTATCTTGTGTTGATCAATTAAGTGCATATCAAGAATTATCTGATCTCGTATTGTTTGTTTATGTAATGAAGGATGATGAATGGAGAAAGCATCTTATTGAAAGTAATCCCATTATGTTGCTTATGAAGTGAATTTTCGTCCAAAATCTTAATCATTGTTTTTCCCTTGTCTAAGCTCAATTACCTGAGTATAAGGAAAGATTCTTACGCCTCTTGGAATGGAGAATTTGTGAAGACTAAGAAACAGTTGTGTGAAAGAGAGAGAGAGAGAGCACAACAGTCCTTATTCAGAAACACACAAGCAGAGCTGCATATTTGTATATTATTCATGAAACTTGTCTTATACATTAGTTCTATGCTGCCTAGATACTTGGCCAACATTTTACTTGTCATATCAGAAAGACTCTTTTCCCATAAAATTTCGACGACACAGTGTAAGTTGTAAACTAAGTGATTTGGTATCTTGAATGCTCCATTCTACAGCCTGCCCCCTAGTTTGTCTGAAGCTTGTGCCATGATATTAACACGAAAGTAACTCTCCAAGCTTGGCTCTGGCTTCTTATGCATTCATTCACTTTCAAATGACTCTGGGAGCCACGTCCATGACAAACTTCCTCAACTTCTCTGTAAGTGATCGAACTGACCTCGCCAAAATGGACATTGCTGCACACAAGACTGTCGTGGTTAGCGGGACTTTAAGATGGAGATTTGCTGGTCTAATGCTTGAAAAAACAAAGCCACAGGTAAAATACAAAGTACGAATAGGCATCCCTAGCTCAAATTGCAAGGGGGATTTACTTGTGAGGATCATGTAGAGACATGAAGAACCCTACTGAGTTGTACGACAGAGGATGAAAGCAACTGTCTTTCTGGTAGCAAAAATGGCTGACCTGCGAAGCTAGTTTGCAGCAACTGTTGTTGTGGTCTCGTTTGTCTGTATCTCACCAAACATCTCCATGAGGACAGACTGGAATTACCATATCTTAGTGCATAACTAGATTAAATGGGTTTACACTCCAAGCCTTTGAAACACCATCAAGTTGCAGGTGGATGTAGTCCCATTTCCATTCGAAGTAGAAATGACAATTTAACTTCAATATAGTTGTTTTATTTGATAAATAATAAATAAAGTACGAATATTATCGAATATAATCCAAAACTTTATTTAAGAAATATTTATATTTTTTTAATTCAATATAATATATACATATTCTAAATATTCATATAATGCACACACACCATAATTGTTTTGAGCTGCTTCAACCATCCACTTAACCAGCCCAAAGAGAGAGTCCAACAATTTCTTCCCAAGTTAGCCCCTGTAAATAACCAACAGCTCTATGGCTACATCCGTACTTTCATGCCCTTACCTTACATCACTAAAACCCTAATATACCCCTTCCTCCTCTAATACCCTAGCCGAACCCTAACCCAGTCTTAAATCTTCCGCATCTGCTCTGCATCTCTGAAAGTAAAGAAGCGAAGATGCAGATCTTCGTGAAAACCTTGACGGGCAAGACAATAACCCTCGAGGTTGAGTCCTCAGACACTATTGACAATGTCAAAGCCAAGATTCAAGACAAGGAAGGTATCCCACCGGACCAACAGCGTCTCATTTTCGCTGGAAAACAGCTCGAGGACGGCCGTACACTTGCTGACTACAACATCCAGAAGGAGTCCACTCTCCACTTGGTGCTTCGCTTGAGGGGTGGAGCCAAGAAGAGAAAGAAGAAGACCTACACGAAGCCCAAGAAGATCAAGCACAAGAAGAAGAAGGTCAAGCTCGCTGTACTCCAGTTCTATAAGGTTGATGATAGCGGCAAGGTCCAGAGGTTGAGGAAGGAGTGTCCTAATGCTGAGTGTGGTGCTGGTACTTTCATGGCTAATCATTTTGATAGGCACTACTGTGGTAAGTGTGGCCTTACCTATGTTTACCAGAAGGCTGGTGGTGATTAAGCTTTTTTTTAATCCTTAAAAGAAAGTATTGAACAAGGATTTTTGCCAATTTATTATTTTCTTGCTTAGAACATGGTTGATGGTGCCCTTATAGTTATATTTTCTTGGTATTAACTGGTAATTTGGAGTTTAATTATTGGTTAATTAGTTGTTAGTGTTTTTTTTTTTTCTGTGCTTGATGTGGGTTTTGCTATAATATTCATGGGGATGAACCCTTCTTGATATACTTCCATGGGAAAACTGGCTTTAGCCCTGTAATCTGCTTCACAAGTCAGCATGCCCCATATGAGAAGCAAAGGATTGTCACTTGCCAGCAGACAACGGCGGGATATTGAGTATTAAAACTAACCGCAGCAAACAATCAATGTTCCCTGTCTTGCATCAATTGGGTGATGTATTGGCGTCTGCTAGGAAGAAATGAGATTGTTCCTGCTGCTTGTTAGACGTCTGGTTAGCATAGCATGCTCCAGGAACAAACATATTACATGCAGAATCTTAAAACCAATGTCTCAAGGTAATAGGATGGAGAATTTCTTGGTAATAGAAGAAATCGAAAGCCAATTTCAATGTCCATCTGAACAAATCTTGGTTTTTTTAGCTTTTTCTCTAGGGTTTATATTGTTTTTGTTTCAAATAGGCATTGGAAAACCAAATAGTAAGTCATAAACAACAGATCGCTCTTTGTTAACTCAACGTGGTAGACTACCGACTCTTAACTAGTAACTAGAAGGTGTTTTCAGATGCTTCCATCATGCTCCTAGTTACAATTTCACCAAAAACTGAAATTTAAGTTCAAACTAGACACATTAGTTGACCGAAGGGGTTTCTGGCGATTTTTCCAAGCTTTGGAAGTTGTTTTACCAGCTTAGCTACAGTGGATGTAATTGAAGCTGTGGTTAAAACATGAACAGGCTGCGCTTATCTGGTGGAATGTTTATTAACGCAATGTTGCAAGTGGAAAACCTGAACAAACAATTTTACTTAAGCCGAAGGAAAGATACCATGCCCCCTGGAAGGGGAACCTGTGAAGACAACAACTGGTTTGTGACAGAGAGAAAGCACAGAAATCGCTTGCTCACACATATCAAAGCATGCAAAAGAACATTTATTTAATCACCAAACAGATCCTATACATTAGTTTCATATGATGCCGATTGGAGACCTGGCCAACAACTTCTTACCTCGTGAAAATGTATCGGCAAGAGACTCGCTTGGTGATGTGAGCAAGACAATCATGTTCGAAGCCGTATTTTGCATCCATCCACTTCAAACGACTCTATGAGTGAAGTCCTTGAAAATTTTCTTGAGCATTGTTGCAAGTGGACGTGCTCCTCGTGCTAAAGCGGACGTAGTTGAAGACAATGGTGTTGTGGTTAACAGGACGGATACATAGAGGTTGGATGGCACAATGCATGGTAACGCGGTTCCACAAGTACAATACATAGCAAGCAGACATATTCGAAGCTCAAATTGCAAGGGAAATTCACTTTTGAGGACATAGATCATGTAAAGAGACATGGAAAACCCTACTGAGTTGAAAAACACAAACAGCATGAAGCCAACCGGTTCTGTGGTAGCCAAAATGGACTGACCTGCAAAGTGAGCATTGCTGCTGCTGGTACTATTCGTATGGTCAGGAATGTTTGTATCTTGCCAAACTCCTCCTGGAGGATTGACTCCAACTTGGAATGTTGCAGTTGCAACCAAAACAGCTATAACTAGTAGTGTGCTGCGCGCTTCGCTAGGTGAATCCCTCCCCCTTTTAAACTTGAAGTATTCTACCAAATTATTTCGGTTTGACAGGCATCTCTCTGGTGTTGGGGGGTTGTCAGTAGAGGTTTGATTGTTGGGAATGGTAGAGTGGATGATATCTCTTCTTGTTGCTCCAGCGCTTCGAAGGATCTCAACAATTTCTCTATCCCCTGCTTCGCTTGGGAAAATTAGAACCATGTCGAGGGCGGTGAGGCCACTATTGTTAATGGCATTCACTTCCAACGAGCCTGAACTTACAGTTCCACTTCCAAGTAGCATTTCTAACACCTGCAAGGATAACTTATCTCATTTTTGCATATTTTTTTAGATTTAAATGTTAAGACAGTAGTCAAATTACTGCAGTTGCTAAGTTGGATGACTATTTGCAGGGGCCATGCACAAGTTGGGTCAATTGGCATGTTGGCCATCCCCAACATTTGCTAGACTCAGGTTCGAATCTCGTTAGCTGAGAACCCCCGATATGATGCATAACCACTACTAACGTGGAAACAAAAGCAGCTCTTTGTTTAGATGAAGTCCTGTGACCCCTGATACCTGAGAACCAAAGACCTAAAATTGACGGGGCAAGATATAAATGGACCACTTCAGTTTTCAGAATAAACATCGATACGTGGTCCTTGGTGATCAGACTATTAGGAATGTGATGACAGCTTGCTTTCCTGGTCATGGTACTCCTCTGCATCCCATGTGTTCGCTTGGTCTGTTCAGAAAGTTTAAGCCTCAGCATTGGTTAGCAGCGTCGAAAAGACCAGGCCCGCGCTGCATCATCGGGACTGGATTCTACAGGGTACCCTTTTTTAAAAAAAATGGACTGAGCTTTACATGTATTTATAAGTTGACCTCCTTTTGTTTTTGTTGTAATATAGATGGTGCACATTTTTATGTTATGGTGGGTCGACCTCACAACCAAAACATAGGCATTCCCCTTACTGAGGGGGCTGTTGCTAATCTTTCTGCCTATAGGATGAACTCAAAAGGTTCCACTTGAAAAAAGTGTGAATACGAGCCATCTAAAATCTTGTTTAATGATTATTCTAATTATTTCACAAGGGCCTAGGTTTGAAGAAATATCTGGAAATGGACACCTATGGTTCAACTATCCAATTTTGACCTTTCTTAGTCTAAGAAAGAAGCTCTATTTTAATACAAATGTTTTGAATAAGAGCCCAATGGCCCTGTCAAAGTCAGTACCTGATTGCTCTTCTTCACCGGAAAAGCATCACATAGACAGGTCTTTGGATATCCATCCTTGATGGGTGATCGTGAAACTAAAGGTAATCAAGGCATTCTGTACTTCTGCATCACCTAGGACTTAGTAGGTTTATCTAGAAATCAAGTGTACAAGTGCAACTAGCTGGAATAGAAAACCTTATCAACCATATGAGATAGTAAGTACCAGGAAGAAAAAAGGAAACAGACAGGAGAAGAATTTATTACCTCGCGTTGTTTTTTCCAGCTTGCAAGGTGCAAAACTGTATTCCCTTGCTCATCCTTCATGTTCAACAAGTATTCCTTGTTCATGTCTTTGATCCAGTCCCCCAATATCTTTATTGCTTCAAATCTGTTATTCTTGACCGCAAGGTGAAAAGCATTCTCCTTTCGAACAGTCTCATCTACAATACAATCAGGACAATCTGAAAGCATTGCACTGATCACCTCCGCCCTCCCTTTGATAGCGGCATAGTGTAAAGGAGTCATTTTCTGTCTTCCTCCCTCTAACCGGCAGAGTTTGATGTCGACTTTCATTAGCTCCTTCACAATCTCAACATGGCCATTGGCTGCTGCTATATGCGTAGGGCTAAAGCCTTCTTGGTTTACCTCTTTGGCAAAAACTGGTTTCAACTTTATAATCTCCTTCACAAAGTCGACATGCCCCATATCAGCAGCAATATTCAAGGGATTCTCAGCAGACAGCAGTGTGATGTTGAGGATTAATGGATTTTCTGTCAGCAACCGCTGCAAATAATCGATGTTTCCTCCTTGAGCAGCCTCAAACAGCCTTGTATCCATTATATTATGTAGTGACCTTAACTAGGATGGAAGCAGATTGTCTTTGCTAAGGGTCTTTTCAGCAAGCAGACTGTAAATAAGGTTTGAAGAAGAATTCTCGTCGGCAGAAGATATCCTTGTCTTTTTTCCTTCTTTTTTTTTTGCGAGGCCTCAGATGATGACTGCATGAATCATAAGGTAGTCACTATGGTTTGTCTATAGTGAAAAATAAATGAAACTCATATCATATACCTTGAGTGTTTGAACTGGAAAACTTGGAATTAAATATGGTATTAAAAATTGGACCTGCTCCTATCAATAACCTGTAATACATACTCTCTGAATAAAAATAAATAAACACTTGTATGACATGCTTCTACTGAATATTTCGAGTAAAAATTGTTGATGATTATCAATGTTTTTATATGAGATCCTTGATTACCACCATTATGTGTCTTGTATGTGTATTTAGTGCTGGTACCATTTCCTTCTGTAGGAAAGATTTTGATCGTCATCAACCAACCTTGGTTTGATACTGTCACTTGTCAGCATTTCCTTCTGAGGGAGTTTTTTTTTTCTTTTTTTATAAGAAGAATAATATGAAAGATCATGGTATAGTAAGCCAACCAATCCTGCTACAAGGTCATTCATCAGAATTCATTAAGCCTGCTAGCAGTAAAATCCTTACCTTGAGAGGAAGCTAACCACTTGTTCTTCTGTCCCTTCGCAACATTATTTCAAATCTTAAGCATAGCTCCAGGAAAAACGGCAGAGTTAAGTGGCTTTTATTCAGAACTTTAAAAAACAAAATTAAGAGCAGCATTAGAGCACTGGAGAGAGCAGGTGTTACCTCAGAAGCACCTTAGAGCCAGTATAACAGATTTTGGAATCTAAATCAGAACCTCACACCAATTAGAACAGCTCAAAGTCATAGCACTGGTGGCCGATGGGGACTGGGTATGCTCAACAGAAGCTATAGTTGAGGTGTGAGGTAGGACTCATCATGTAGCAAACATGCATGCTGTCTTATAAATGATTGATTGTCCAATTAAAACAGTAAGTCAGGCTTGAAAAGCTTTCATATTCAACTGCGTTATTTTAAATATGTAGAAAGATAGCTTATCCTGTTCTTATCATGTCATTCCCTTGGAAAAGCTGCTTGTGAAGACAAGGGAAACAGATAAGGGGAACATAGCACAGTGCTACCATCAATTATACAAGCAAAAGATTGTACACGCCAAAACCAAGCTTACATGATGAGGAACTGCTGAACACCATAAGGATCAAACATTCATACACAAGCTTTCAGATTTTACATATTGTTTTCTACCATTCAATATTCAAATGAATCTATGAACCATGCTCGCTATGCTATCTTTAACCCTCTTTGCATTTAGTCTTATGAACCTGACTACTAATGGTGTAACTGTAGACAAGATCGAAGTGGTTAAAACGACATAGAGCTTGACATGATCCTGTAAAATGTTTAGTAATGCTGTGTTATAAGTGAAATACATTGCAACCATGCATATTTGTAGCTCAAATTGCAAGGGGAATCTGCCTGTGAGGATGTGGATCATGGAAAGAGAGACAGAAAATCCTAACGAGTTGAAAAGCACAAAGAGATAAAATGCAGTTGGATCGGACGTGGCCATGACTGACTCTCCCGCATAGTGTGATTTTTTAATGAAGGATTCGGTGCTGTTGTTTTGACCAGCTATGTAACTATCTTTTCAAGCTCCTCCTGGAGGACTAAGTCCAACTTGAAATGTTGCGGTTGCAACCAGAACTGCGATAAATTACAGTGCACCCCCGATCTTCGCTGGGAGAATCTCTACCCTTCTTGAATTTGACGTACTCCACCAAATTAGTAGCTTGAAATGCTCGACTTCTCTCTGATGCAGTAGGGATGCTTACTAAGGTTTGATTGACAGATTGAAACGAAGAATTGCGAGAACAGATAATATCTTTTGCTGTCATAGCTCCAGCATCCCGAAGAATGTCTGCAATTTCTGTGTCACCTGCCTCGCTTGGGAATTACATCACTAGCACATCGAGGGCAGTGAGGCCAGCTTCATTTTTGGCATTCACTTCCTGAAAGCCTGAGTTATTATTGCCATTGCCATTGCCATGGATCAGTTCTATAACCTGCAAGGAATCTTCATCGACTTTTCAGTTTCCCCCCAAATTTGCTGGAATGGCAAAGATAAACTTTCAAGTATAAGCTGTGTGGTGTTTCTCACCTCTTCCTACCATAAACAGGCAACTTGAGATCGTGAAAAAATATATATTAGTTTCTTCCAGTCTTTGTTTTCATGCTGATGTGAATTTTACATGTGCGTTAACATATACTCAGAGGTTTTTTGGTTGGAAATACTCTTTCTAAATGTTTAGATTATGAGTTATAGCTCTATTTTTGCTGAGTGATGTTTATAATTTATAATGAAAATGATTCTTAAATAATTAATAAAAAAAAAAAATTCAATTAGTATTTATTGCTTATCTTCTTATCTTTCAAGGAAGGAGTTTAGGAAAGTGTTTTAGGAATACATGGATCAAAAAAATAAAAAGAGTTTATTTAGCTCTTCGCATCCACTATAAATAGTTACTTTGGTTTTCTATTAGTAGCTTTAATTGTAATTTTAATTCTATTTATTAGTCTGAGCAATAGACAATTAATTTTGAAATTAATTGAATGAACAATTCAAAATTGTCTGCATTCTACTCACTAAGCTGCTCAGCCAGACAATCTTGAGTTCTTAACTAGTACATTGGTTGGTGTTATGATACGAGCGGGTCAAGTTTTTCCTAGTATAATAAAAGGATGTTCAGGTTATAATAGAGTTTTTAAAAGAGCAAAAAAAAAAATATAGGAATCGGGAATCAAAAGGGATTCAATAATTTTAGTTAATTTAACAATATAATTAAAAAAATCCAATGAAAAGAAAAACAAAAAAAAATCAATGACTAATTGAGAAAATAAACACTTGTCAGTATTATAAAAAGATATCCTCTAAATATTTTTTAAAGAATTATAACGTTCTTATTTGATAACAAAAAAAAATTGAATACTTGCAAGTGTTTATTAACAAAGCAAATATTGAAGGACAAACTAAAAAAAAATCATTTTTAAAAAAGGATAAAAAAATCTAACTCAAAATTCACGGTCCAATCGTTAGATCAGGATAACCTCGCATAGAAAAAATTGAATAAAACAATTGAGGTCAACTCTCAAGAACAGTAAATGATGAAAGGCGAACATGAAAAAATATCAATTTAAAAAAAAACATTAAAAAATCAGAGTCAACCCAAGTTAATTTGATTAACCCGTGATTCGGGATATGAAATCGGGATAAACCTACACAAAAAAAGTAAAAAAAATCACGAAACTCAAGGCCCAAAACCTAATGTTGATGATAAAATTAGAAAGAAGGAAAAAAAGACCAAAGTTAAATTGAGATAATTTTTGAAACATGTGACCTAAGTAATAAGATCAAGATTACTTCATAAAAGGTTAACATGAAAAAATCAAGAAACAAAATTCCTAATCATCCTAAATTAAGAAACAAATCAAATAATGAGGATCAAATCTTATATAAAAAAAACTAAATGAAAGAAAAATAATGAGGGATTAAATTCAAAAATAAATTGAATTAAGAAAAGAATAAAAAAAAAACAACAATCAAAGAATGAGGACCAAATTGGATGCAAAAATTAAATGAGATGAAATTGAATAAAAATCAAAATAATAAAGACCAAATTGGACACAAAAATAAAATAAAATAAAATGATGAGGGATGAAATTGAAAAAAAATCATTTTAAAAAATCATCAAAAACAAAAAAAAAAAGCAATCAAAATAATAAGAATCAAAATTGATACAAACACAGACCAACAAGACATGTTAGATTTTTAGAAGTGCAGGCGTGAAATATAAAGCGAGGAGAGAGAAAAGAGAAAGGAAGGAAAAAAAAAAGTTCACTAGAGTCTAGATGTTGCTTTGTCGTGCACACGCACCTGACGATTGGAAAAAGGATAGCAAGACGCTTTTATTGTTATTGTGAAAGGTGATATTTGACCACTAAAAGGTGTTATACGTACCACTTAAAGAGTGTTACTTGTTGGTGATACAGCCAACCATATCTATTTTTTTAATTATATTTATATTTTAAAATACTAAATTGACTTGTTATTTAAATTTAGATGGATTATAATTAAAAGGCCATTAGTTATAAAAAAAAAACCATAGACCCTATTTTAATTTTTTTAATGATGACGATTTAGTCGTTATACTGTAAAATCAAAGCGGTAAAAACTAAAAATTCCATGGATCCTAATTTTGTTTTTTTTTTTTTTGTACTTTTAATGATATTTAAATTATTTTATTATGCATCTAAAATTAAAAAAAAAAAAACTAATTTATCCTTTACAAATATGATAATGAAAAATGTATTGTATATATATATAAAAAAAAAAGAAACCATCTTGTCCTTGTAGACCGGTTTATTAATTTTTATTGTGAATTGCAAAATCATAACTTTATTGTAATTGCCTTCATAGTTTTTTCTTTTTTTTTTCTAATTCCATAACTTAGCACTCTGGTTTTGTTCAGGAGACCATTGATGGTATCTTCTTTGTTCATTTCTCTGATCCAATCCACCAGTGCTTTAACTGCTTCAAATTGGTTGTTCTTGATAGCAAGGTGCAAAGCAGTCTCTTTTTGAACAGTCAAATCTTCAATACAATCAGGGCAACTGGAAAGCATTACACTTATTACCTCTGCCCATGGATGCCTAATGAAGAGGAATAATCTTCTCTTTCCCTTCTAATCTCCCGCACAATCTCTACACGGCTGCAGGCTGCTGCCATGCGCACTGCACTGAAGCCTTCTTGATTTATTTCTCTGGCAAACGCTGGTTTTAGTCTTAATATCTCTTTTAACAAAGTCAACATGGGCGCCAATCGAAGCAATGTGTAAGGGATTTTCTTTAGAGAATATTGCAATTTTGTCGAGGATGAGTGGATTTTCTCTCGGCAACTGGTGCTAGGGCTCTGCATTTCCGGTTTGAGATGCCTCGAGCAACCTTAGATCCGTAGTGCCGCCGTCTTCTATGAGATGTTTCGGCAAGTAAGAGTTATGTAGGTGGTTGCTGCATAGAGAAAAGGGGAGGAAGTACCGTGGAAGTACAAGAAATCTTACGCCTTTTTTAATGGCTAAATTCAAAAGATATTCTGCAACAAGGAACAGAGACGAGTAGAGTTGACCAAGATCTGAGCAACCACCAAATTGAGATAAAGCAAATTGAATTACTGATAGTCATTTCAATGTTGAGATTACAGAAAATGTTTAAGCACAGAAAAGAGAGAACGAGAGGAGGGAGTGTTTTATTTACAATAGGAAACTCGTAAACAGAACTATTACAAGTTGCTCCCTAACTTCATTTTCTATTCCTCGACAAGTTCTCTGAAGGGAACGGCCTTACAAGGACAACAATGCCTGTATCTAGATGAAACCACAATCTACTCTCGATACATGCAAGTGGGTCATGACTCGAAGACAGCGAATATCATTAATCCCCTTGCAATTTATTCTAATATATTGGGCAGAAAGCGTCTGCTTTATAACAAATGCTTGAATTGAATCATAAAAGAATAATGGGCCACCGGAGAAGATTAGAGCCCTTCAATGGATTCAAGATTGTATTCCTGAGAAGTTAAAGCTTCAGCCTCTCTACTTTCCTGTAATTTTGGCTTCTTGATGGCATCAAGAGTCTGTAAATACGTGTAAGAAGCACTCCGATTCAATGGACCACCCGGATTGCTTATTCTACTAGCAAGGAAGCGTCGGATCAGGCCTCTCAAGAATGGAGCCATGGTGTCTGGTTCATGTTCCAAGTAGTACATAACTCCTCCCATGCATGCACAAAATAGGGCCACCTGCAAAATCGCCAAACCAGAGTCTCACTCAGCCATACAAGTTCAAATATTGATTCAGGAAAGCATGCAAAACACTTGTGGCATTCATTGTTCACGGGGGTCATTAAGTTTTAGTGTCTCTGTGAGTTTTGTACACATTTGAAGCAACCCTTGGGCAAATCAATTTGTTAACCCCGCGCACATAAATTGTGTGCAAAACAAAACATGCATAGCCCAAACCCCAACCATTAATTGACTCCTGTTTGTCTCCCGGCTGTGGAATAAGTTCTTTAATTACAGTTACAAATTGCAACAGGACCACTCAGTTGAATTTATTTTTTTTTTTACAAGGAGAAGAGATCCTATTTTACCAATAGCAAAATGCAAAAAGAGAGGTGCAACTCAAAAGAGATGCCAATCAGCTGATTTAGTGGAGCATATTCATGTCATTTCCCTTTTCTTGCCTTTTCCTGATAATGGATAGCATCATAAACAGAAAATCAACAGGGAGCATCAAGTAGAAGCTAGCATCATCCAGAATAAAGTAGGTAAAATAGATATCTGTATCTGGAATTGAGCTTGTTGAGCCAATGCAAGTAGGCCATATTGTACAAAAGTAATACCTCAGCGTTCTTAATATTTGGAAGCACGTGGCGGTTCACTAAAATATACCACAGTGAATCTCCAGCCCTTGGAAGAACATACAAGGCAAGTTCAGCACGTCTAGATTTTTTCTCCAGTAGTACAGAAAGGGCAGATATTCCACCTGCGATCCAATATACAAGTTTGTGGTCTCTTGTCGATATTTTTCGATGAAGGCATATCACCCCCTTGCATCATCCACAAACTACTAAGAACAATAGAACATATTCACCATTTTAACATAAGAAAACTCAAATGAGTTAACAGCTACCTGAAAAATTCCAACAAATGCAGATAAGAATGTCGTTGAGCGAACAGCATCTCTAAGAGCTAGCCAACATGTCCGAGCAGGAGCATCCATGAACTAGAAGGAAAGGATAATATTGGACAAAAGAAACATTAGTTCCAGAAATGAAAACATCGACCATCATCCTTCACAGAACAGAAATACAATCCCCGCCACAAAAAAAAAGATGTGGCCAAGACATGTATTGTTATGTGAAAAGCATGTGAGACAATCTTAAGAGGTGGAACTATTCACAACTCCATATACCGTAAATTGTAAATTAGATATTTTCTAACAGCTGTTTATATAACTTTCCATTTTTTTTAGCATGCAGTTCTGCCTCCTGTTTCCCTCCCAAGACTGTGCTTAGGCAGACCACAACTAGTTAATTGCTTCAATGGTTCTTTTCTAGTTTTGAATGCACTAGCAACCTAAATGCCTGAAGATGGCATAATAGCATTAATAACAAACACAAAAAGAATAATAAAGAAGAAAACCAAAATCACACAGAATCAGCTTGAGTCAAAGATTACCTTCTGCAGGTGCAGAACAACATAAGGTACAAAAGTCAGTGAGAAGTAAAGTGGAAATGTTTTCCTGAACGTTGCTGATGCTGCATTAGCATTCTGAGCTAAGCATGAATTTGTGCCCGGATGAACAACAGAACAAGGAATAATTGAAGGGAATTCTTCCAACTTCACAGTGCCCAGTTTCCCTCTGCGAGATAAAAAAGCTGACAATGAGGCAACATCCAGTGGGCCACCTCTACAAGTTTCTTTTACAGCCTTGTATACAGGCGCTGCAACTGGTCCAGTCTTCTGAATGAAGTCTTGATATGCTTTTGGCAAGCTCTCAGGACGCATTATAAAGGCATACATAACCTGAAAAACCATAATTAAAGACATGAAGAAATTCAGAAATTAATAAAACAATAATGGAAATGACATGATAATGTGATGTAACATATATAAGCAGATGAATGGAGAGGTGATGGAATTAATAAATAACTTTCTCAAAACATAGAGAACAAAGAAATTAAAATTTTGCAGGCAGGGATGTGCATTTCACAACCGTTACTATTACCGGTATATAAATCATTACAAGAAATTAATAAGTGGTGGGTGATCCTCAGCTTGCATGTTTTTCATGGATTTAAATCAGGCTCAATATTGAAAAAATGTTCCTCTCATAAAAGATTCATATAGACTAACTCGAGCCATTTTTCTCTCTTATAATCATTCTTGAACCTAGATCATAAACTATAAACCGATCAACCAACTTAATCAGAGAAGGTCCTTATCTATTTTCAAGGCCAGCAACATCACTACACTCTTTCCTCTACAAACTACGACTTAGGATTGTACATTGACTTTGCTAATAAACCTTCTAGTTCCTCACCTTGCCTTTGCTAAATCTTCAACCAGAACTACAATACTCCTCACTGGTGTAACAGTGTCTTTGTAGAAGCCAAAACATCAAACCAGCTCTCCTACATAACTGTTGTAATTCAATTAAATACATTTATTACCCTCTGCTTTCCCATCTTACTACTCAATCATCTCATTCATCTTCCATTATCATTCCAATCAGGCTAACTTTATTTTACTTGATTAACCAGTGTTCCATCCCCACACAAAGTGTTCCATCCCCACACAAACATGGCTGACCATTTAGCCGTGTTACTATGCTTCAGTATCAACTAGATAGTTCAGATGCAACTCCACTTCCTCCACCAATTCTTATTCCACTCACATCATTAATTCTTTGTCCCATATAAAAATAAGTGGTCCATGTCCGGTCTCTAGGCTGCAAACCTTACCAGCTTAACCAATTCTCATTTCCTGCCTTCATAAGCAGGTTTGAATAATGACTTCTGAGAAATGTTCTTACAAATACATGGTCTCATGCATCAAGGTGAACTTTGATTTACCTGGGCACAAGCAATTGCAAAGAGCAAAGCATCTCCATGTCTCCAATGACTTCCCCAAAGATGAAACTTGTTTTTAGATTTTGCAGAATTATAAGCAGACTGATGAGAGGATCTAGTGTTAGACTGGCAAAATAAAGATCAAAAGCTTACCAATAAAATATCAAACTGTACTCATATACCTGAGCTACCCTAGCCAAGAGGTAAAGAGCAAGAGTACGTCTCCGGTTTGAATCATCTAATGCTAAAACAGACAACCCTGCAACCGAACCTGCTAAAAATCTGCTCCATCACCCCCTTAAACAATGTCATAACCAAAGAATAGGTTCTATCAAAGCAGTTATAAATCATCATAACATAAACTAAAAAAATACAGTAAATTTTCAAACATTCATTCACAACTTACGCATTAATTGGCGTTTCTTTCCTTCTAAACTTCCTCAAAAAGCATCTCAGTGCATGATACGATCCAGTAAATCCACCAAAAAGTAACCCAACACGACAAGCCTCCTCTCTCACTATTAAATCCTTCTCCGAGACAAGTTGCTGCAATACAAAATCCAAATTCTCACACATTGCCATTAAAGCATTCTCTATATCCATTTCTACACCAAATTAAGCAAATTCCCAAAAAAATAATCAAAATTTCAACAAAAATAATGCAACAAAAATCCACTGGATGATTTCAATCAATAACACAATAGACCAAACCAATCGTTTAAATTACGAAACTGCCATCACCAGCAAGAAATTAATCCAAAATTCGAGCATTTTTTATGCAAATTCTCTCCTAAATTCAACCGATAACACAGTAAATCAAACAAAAAAACCCTAATTTTACATCCCCTACAAAATTATGAAACTGCCATGAAACACTTAAGCCGTATACCTTGAGGTCGAGAATAGAAGAGTAAGAATGTCCTTTAGCAAGCTTGAAAGCACGAAGCAAAATGCCGATACCGACGCGAACACCATAAGAGAGAAGGAAGCTTTGACAGAGATTACCAATTGCATGAGCGGCACAGGATTCATCAGGTCCGTGATCGCAAGGAGGGTAAGGACCATGTACTGCGTTTCTACGGTGGAGATCCTCTATTGCCTCGCGGAGGCGTTCCTCTGCCTCGCGAAGGCGTCGCTCGGCGTCGGAATTGTCGTGATGGAGGAGTGGTTGCGGAGAGGATGCCGATTTGGAGAGGGACGGCATTTTTTGCGTTTTGACAGTGGGGGAGGAGAGTGTTCCACACTCAAAATGTTTCTTTTTTCTCGCGGTGATAACGCATTAACCATAAGGTAATGTGCCCTAACTTTGGTTATAAAGTATTTCAACAGGACTAATTTAATTAATTTCCCTCTTTAGAAAAGTAACTTTTTGTTTTTAATTTACATATTAATAATATTTTTAGATAAAAGAAATTGATGACTTTTTAGATTTTGTGATGTGGAAGGCGTGGAATTTAGGTGTTTTAAGGATTTTGGTTCGGCTGGACCACTTGGTATTAATAACATTGTCTTAATGTCTTTTCACAAACAGTAGGGGTATTAAGGTATCAAGCTGATGCTCTCACCAGAACCAACATTAAGGGTTCTTTAATAAACAATTTATGGATATATTTTTTCAACATCAACCGAACAAAATTATTTACACTATTAATTTTCTATTAATGGAAATTATAATAATTATTAAAAAAAAACCGATGTACATGGTCTTTTTAACATTTTATTTTTTACAAAATAATAAAATAACTAAATTACTTTGAAAACAAAATTTATTAAATTAGCTTTCAGAAACTTTTTCATATTTTTATCGTTTTTATGTTACAATCGAGTATATTAAAAGGTAATTTAATATTCTAGTAAATATAAATATTATTAAAAAATAGTTAATAAATGCATTACACACACCAATACATGTGTAGTGCCTTCTCATTCCGGACTGTTTGAGGCATATCACCTAGTAGCCAAACATCGTCTTTCTATCAACGACCCCTTCATGTTTAGGTAGCACATGTAAGGAATAAACCTCCAATCTGGTGTTGATAGCCGTTTTTCTCTTATTTTCCTCTCTCATTCTCAATTCTCACACCAAGCCTTCTAGTCTTTCAAAGCAGCCCATCAATTTTATTTTCCTTCATATTTTTTCCCTATTCTTTTAGTTCTTATTTGTTTTATTTAAAATAATTTATAAAATTAGATTTTTTTAAAAAAATTATCATTCTTCAATTTTTTTCATCTATCATATTTAGTCCAAATTCTTTTCTATTGCTATTTCTTTACTTTTTATCCTTTTCTTGGATTATTTTATTTTCTCAATTTCTTCACTTATTATAATATTTTATTTTAAAAAAATAACCTATAAAAAAGGATTGAAGTTCAATAAATAAAAGCATTGAAAATAACACATGAGTTAATCTATGTTAACTTGACCAACCAGTGACTCAGGATAACCGTATAGAACAGAAAGAGAAAAAAATCAAAAAGCTCAAGGCTCAATAGTCTAACGTCAAAGGATGAAATTTAAAAAATAATTTCAAAGATTATAAAAAACTTGAGTCAACCCGAATTAACTTACTAACATGTGAATCGGAATAGCCCTAATAGAAAGGAAAGCGAAAAAAAATATAAAACTCAAAGCTTAATAGCCTTGTGTCCAATGATGAAATTGAAAAAAATAATATTTAAAAAAAAAACTAAAAAAAAAGACCAAGGTAAACCGGGTTAATCTTTGAAACTAGTGACCCGAGTAATGAGATCGGGATGATCCCATAGAAGGCAAAAAAAAATGAATAAAAAAATTCTCAATCATCAAAAATTAAAAAAGAAGACAAATAGTAATCAAAACAATAAAGATCAAATATGATATAAAAAACTAATGATAGAAAATATGAAGGGATTAAATTAAAGAATAAAGTAAATTAAGAAAATGATAAAAAAAAAAAAGAGAAATTAAAAGAATGAGGACCAAATCTAAATAAAAAAAATTAAATGAGATTGAATTATTAAGGACAAAACTGGAAAAAAATCAAGAAAATGATAGAAAAACAACAATAGAAAAAATTAGGACCATATTTGATATAAAAATAAAATAAAACCAGATGGTAATGGATGAAATTGAAAAATAAATACAAAAATAATCCAAAATAAATAAAGATTGATCGAAAGAATACGGACCACAATTGAAAAAAAATAAATGGAAGGACAACTCTGAATTTTGGCCAACCCGGCACTGATTTCAAAAAGAAAAGAGAGAAAAGAGGGCAAGGAAAAAAATTCCCACCACTACTGAACAATCACTACTTTCACTACATGAGTCACCCCATCAGTTTCACCACCACTGGATGCTTCGAACAAGCATTTTTTGCCACGGAATTTGTCATATGCGCCACCCGAATGACATAGACAGCATCCACTTAATGCGACTTTCTCTTTTTTATTAATATATTTATTTGTTAAAAGATTGATTTACCCCTAATTCAAATATATTATAACGAAATAGCCACAATGATATGATCAAAATATCCCTTGACTCTTTTAAGTTTTTTTTTCTTGTAAGAGCGATGAAGTAATTTTATTTCTTTTAAAAAATAAAATGATGTAAAACCCCTTACCATTTTCTTACCTTTTTATTTGCTTTAAAGGACACTTATGTCATTTAACTATGTAAAAAAAAGTTAGTGGATAATTATAATCCAAATCAATTTTATACTGACAAATAGATCATATAAAAAACATCATTTTATACCAGAAGACAAATTATTTTTTTTGTTTAAAAAAAAAGATATCATTATACTGTACTAATCCACAATGCAATGCGTTTAGCTCTACAATAAAACATTAATGGAGTTTAGATTTTTTTAATTTTAATTTTATTAATAATAATAATAATAATAATAATAATTTTCATAACCCAATTTTAGGTTTCCCCAAAATTTCTTATTTTTCATGTAAAAAATTTATTTTTTTCAATAAAAAGGAAAAAAAAAAAGATAATACTTTGGATCAATCAGGCATGCATAATTGTTCAAAACTCTAGGTGAATGGATAATTTAGGGTATTGTTGAAGAAATATTGGAAAATGAATTGAAAATTTAGTCAAGACTACACAAATTGAAGGTTTGAGGACCAATATATACAAGATTGCAAAGTTTAGCAGTCTAATTTTAACAAATAAAAGCTTAATAAGAAAGTTAAATATGGTAGCAAAATTGCAAAAACCAAAGAAACCAAGGGCTCAATTGAACTTTAGAAGGGCTTAACAGATTTAATCAGAGGTGAAATTAAAAGAATTTAAAGTTTAAAGCTTTAATTAAGAATTGAATTGAAAAAATTCAAAATCAAGAACCATGTTGTACGGCAAACGCCAATTCAAGAGTCCAATTGTAAAATTATAGGGGTTAAATGACAAATATTATCAAAGATAAAGGACAATTTTGAGCTTAATTGAAACGTTTTGAAAGTTCTGAGGAAAAATTGAAAAAATAACTTTAATTTAACCGAAATCCCTCCTATCAGACGACTCATCCTCTAATTTTAAACCAAGGCCCGGAACCATGTTGTTCGCCGTTCATTTTCTTCCTTTTGAATTAGAGAAGCTGCCCGGAAAACCACCTACACAGGTTTGGTTCAACCCGGTTTTCCCACCAAATCCTCCCCAAATCATAGCACAAATTACTTCCTTCAAGTCTCCCTGGTTTTTTCAGTTTCCTTCGTACTTAAATGGCATAACAAGAAGTTGTCCCCCACGATCCAAAAAGATGAGGATTGTTACTGAGCAGGAGAACTGTTTTGATTCTGCGTTAAAAAAGGCTTCATTCCTTCTTAAAATAGGGGGAAAAAGGGCGGACGACCCAGGGGTTTCAAGTTTTGAACTGTCAGCAACCATCAACCCTCAAAAAAGACCACCTTTGAGTTTCAAAAATCCAAGACGCAACCCGACCACTCATCCCTTCCTTCATTCACCTATCCAAAACCAGACCTACATATCGGAATCTCAGCCAAGTTACATCCTTTTGTTTTTAAATATTTACAGTCCTTCAAAGAAACTCGCCCCAAAAGTAGCTCAGCCCAGTCACAGCAGTTCCAAGAGAGGAAACCAACATTGTTTTAGCGAGAAGAAAGTGGCAACGACAGTAGTTATGACCTGAAGGAGACGAAAGCAGTACTAAAGAGCATCAACGACCTCCCTTTATATAAAGAATAGCTTTGATTAGGCACTTGAGGGTCTAGCTCAGTGGTCAACCGTGTGACTTGTTCCGCTCCCGTCCCGAGTTCGATCTTCTATGTGCACGCCTGTCACCCTCGCGGTGCCTTACCTGCTTACTGGGCTTGCAGGATGTTCAGTGGGCCGTGGGGAATAGTCATGGTGCGCGTAAGCTGGCCCGGACACCCCACGATAATAAAAAAAAAAAAATAGCTTTGATTAGAAGAAGGAAGGCGCAGAGAAATAATAGCAGCACAACGACGAGTATGTTTTTCCCTTTATTGCTTCGAACTCCTAGGCTTTCCTCTTGTGTATTTGGATTGCTATGGTACGAGAACATGATTAGAGTTTGTGTATGATTAGGTCAGATGGTATTGTTTTTGGTTTCACTGATCAAGTCCAGTTTCTCTGCTGTTAGGGAACCATTATCGTTTTGGAATGCATAGCCTTAGATATTTACTGATAGTAGATAGGATTTTGGCATCTTTTTGCATATCATGGAGAATGGTTCTCATATCAAGTTTCTTGTTTAGCCATGAGTGTATATTTGACCATCTTCTATGCTCATTGCTTGATCTCTTTTCCTTGGGAGTGCATATGTTAGTCAAAATTATGAACAGTTCTGGGAAAGCTTGTTTCATTCTTTTTCTTTCTTTTGGGCTGTGTTCTTTGAGCTTTGGGTCCCAAGATTATATCTTCCTTGTTTCTGTGGGCTGCACTGATTTATTTAAGCCATGTGTGCTTGATGGGTTGGGGCTGGTTCTTTTCACATTTTCCTTGGGCTATCAAAAAAAGGCAACAGGATTTATTTTAACATGGCCGGGTCCTTTCAAAATTCATTAAAAAATGTTTTTGTATCTATTCGGTTTTCTATTAGCCTTTTCAAAAAAACAAAATCAAAAGTAAAAAAAAAAAAAAATCAAAATAAAATTCTTATTTTCTTAATTTTTTGTACAAGTAAGAAAATAAGTTCAATATTCTTAAAATCAACCTCCAATGTAAAATTCCCTTCAACCAAAATCACATCGATGAAAAACTTTTAAGCTTTGTTTCTTCTCTTCTTAATTTTCTTTTTTATTGTTTTAACCAGGGAGAAGAACTTTTTTATACAATTATTTTTAGTTTTTAATCTGATTGGTTTTAAAATCTCACTACTTTTAGTTTTTTTTATTGAAAATGATTTTGAAACTATAATTTTGTTTTTCATGTTAAAATCTATTATTATTTATTGAATTCTTAATTAGAAATGGGAATCTCTTAGTTTAATGGACAAGTGTTAGGTGCATGCTATTGTAGAGTCATTAATTGCAGACATTTATCAAATAACATAACCATGTTTGGGCCTCAACTGTCACGACTGTGACTAGTGAGTGGCATGTCATCAATCTCTTGTCCTTCTGAGAGGTAGGGCTGGCTAGCTACTGCTGTTGGTGCAGCTTAATAAAGAGGAGAAGATGTAGAGATGGTCCTGGCTAGCTACTGCCTACTGCTGTTGGTGCAGTTAATTAAGAAGGGAGAGGTTCTCAAAAGACAAAAAGGAGGACCCTCGTCGAGTCAAGCGCTACTGTGTCCTAGCGCATGCAAGAAACAAGGAAGAAGTGATTTCCCAGTAGGAATCTTAATCAACTCATCAGGATTCCTGAAAAACTAACCGGTTCCTTTGCTGGAACTCAGAAATATATAAAAGCTGCAGCTGTTTGACATTGAAAGAGATACAAAAAAACAGTACTAATTGCAGTCTTCCCTTTTGTTTTTTGGGTAACGATGGATACATATGAACTGTCTAGCTACATTTTGTCTACTTTATTCTCAGAAGCACCAGTATTCGGTGCATTTTGATCTTTCCATGATGCCTGCCATTGCTTGTCATAAAAGGTTGCTTCATCAACCAGCTTTCTCAGGTTTTTGAAATCTTCTGTTCGCCTAAAAAGTATTATGCCAGTGACAGTCACAAAAAGTACGGTTTTGCAAATGAAGTTTCCTGTCTGGCCAACCATATCAAGCCCTGTCAATCCCTCCACAATATACGCTGCGAAGAATCCTACCATGGCCGCTCTACCTGCAGAACTGATGAAACTGTGAGACCTGTATAGTTTAAAGACTAAATTATAATAAAGTGGATTGGAAGAGAGATTTTTGACCATTGAGAAGCTCTGCCTCTGGAAGATATGACCTTTTGAGCCATGCCCACCAAGGTATAATGGAGCTCCGAAAGAGCACAGGTTCTTCATTTGTACATGTATTTGGATACAATTCAATAATTTTTCTCCTCTTTGCTTCTGCAAGACCAACAGATATTGGAAAAAAATTACAGTACAAAATCATTAGTGGGAAATGGTATTTGGCTTACAGTAAACTCTTGCCGTCCTAGTTAGTAATTTATAAGAGAAGAGGCATTAGTTAAACTAGAATAGCTGTATCAGAATCAAATATGCATAAAGAAACTCACTAAGGCAAAGGTTTGATGATTTTCACATTTCAGATGGAGTAGAGTGTATTCACCTGCTTCAATAAGACCATCCCAGTCCATCTTGCCATCCCTGACAAACATGTTTAAATCCCAGGTCCCTTTCTTCCAACGCTCATCGATAAATTTTGGAGCAGAATGTTCAGTTTCCAAACCATTCTCCAATTTATCGTTGGCCTTATTTGATCCACCAGTGGCTAAAGCAGGCTTCTTTTAGCAGGCTTCTCCTGTTGTTCAGACATGCCAACACCTCTTTGGCCTTCAACATTTAGAGTAACAGCACGGGTCGCCTGCTTTGATCCCAAAGACCTTGCAGTCCTTGCTTGAGGCCGTTGTTTTTTGGTGACACGATGAGAACCGCAGGTTCTATGCAATGAAGCAGAAATGGAAATGGATGCCATAGATGTTAAAAGAGAGAGATTTTTCTTTTCCTTTGGTGTTTCTCTTGGTAGTAATGTGCGGATAGATAGCAGGGAGGGAGCCCTTGCTCTCTAATAAAGAAGATTATCTTGCCTCGCCCTTTTTGTCAGTAAAGTCACGGGCAGAATTTTTGTTTGAGAATGGCATTTGAATGTTTATTGGAGAATAATATAAATTATATCTTGTGATTTTATTTAACAATTTAAGTTATTGAATTGAGATGATTCTTTGACATGGTATCAGAGTCTTGATGACCAAGTGATCACGAGTTTGAATCTCACCATCTCTATTTATTTAATAAAAATTAAGCACAAGATAAAATAGATCCGTGCAAGTTTCAAGGTAAGGTCAAAAGGTTTTTACTTGAGAAAATGTGTTAAAGAATAATATAAATTATATCTTAAAACCTCACCTAATAATTTAAATTATTAAATTGAGATGATTCTTTGATAGTTTTTTACTAAAAAAAAAAAGCCCAAATCAATGAAAAGGAAGATCACCGTTTATTAATGTTAACATCTCCATTAGGCAGGATAACTTTGGACGAATTGAAGCAGGTTTTACAAGTCATCTTGTTGTTTCATGAAAATTGAGCTAACGCATAGCCAAATATTTAGAGAAATGCATATTAACAGAATATTAACATGTACCATTGAATGGTTTTACAAATAAGGATGGCCACTCATGCAAAAACAAGCCAGTATGATAGCTAGCAAAATTATTTTCTTGAATATCATAAACTGTAGCACAAGGCCAGTCGAAGATTACAACATATGTTTTTCAGTCTCAAAATCAAGAGTTGTAATACTGGTAACAACTAATTTTTGTAAATGCTGATATGAGGAGCTTCAAGTTGGGAACAAAAAAAGAAAATAATTCCCTCAATGAATACACTTACAATCCAAATATAAAACTATGAAGACTTTATGAGAGCAAAACAACTTCAGCTGTAAGAAGATAAGAGGCAAAAGGAGCTGGAGACTTGAGGAGAGGACTTATGCTTCCCATCCCCTTAACAGAGTGGCCCTAGCAACTCGGTTTACACCCAGGGTAAAGGCACCCATCCGAAGATTACAATCATGTGTCTGGCACATGACCTTGATGTTATGAAAGGCTCGAGTCATGTAGTTCTGAAGTGTCTTGTTCACTTGCTCTTCATCCCACATAAAACCTTGAATATTCTGCAAAATTAGACAAATTGGAGCATGTTAAACAGATGCTCCATAAAATTAACGATTCTGTTTTAGCATCTTTTGCAATGTCTTAGTAATTTGCGTTTTCAGTTCAAGACGGATCCCAGATGATGTCCTCAATCCCCTCACAAGTAAACTTACTCGTAACAAGCACAATCCAAAATGCATACCTAAATGAACTAGAAAGGGCAAAAAACTAGCTTATTCTTCACTAACTAGATGAATAAGATCTTCACAAACTAGATGAATAAGATGAAACCATTGCAGTATTTCACTGCATTGAACAAGCACAAACGTCAGATGCTTGGGAATCAGATTTGTGGTTTCCAAGCCACTAGTGTAAAGTTTCAGGAGGATCTTGGCTTCACTTCC
The DNA here is from genome assembly GCA_007827005.2 of Populus simonii. Taxonomy (NCBI): domain Eukaryota; kingdom Viridiplantae; phylum Streptophyta; class Magnoliopsida; order Malpighiales; family Salicaceae; genus Populus; species Populus simonii. The sequence goes on along the minus strand of CM017478.2, from coordinate 11,660,373 downwards.
CTGCTGTCTAATTTCATTTGCTAGTCTGCTGAAGTTTAGATGCTTGGCAACCAGGTTAGAGGAATTCAGGTCATATGCAGACTCATACAACATAAAGTGTTTTTCATAAATTTTGCGATATCATTTATTCAGTCTCAGCAGAGTAATGCCTTTTCCTTTCGTTTTAATCCATTACCTGAACCCATTCAAAGTAGCTGACAGTGACACCTCCAGAATTTGCATATATGTCAGGAAGCACCACGACTCCTTTCTTTGCTAAAATCTGCAATATTTACATCTCATAAATCAGAATAATAATTTCAATCATAATTTTTCCTTTTGATTTTGATTTTCATGGAAGACAACAGGAGTACAAGTTCAATGCTACCTCATCTGCTTCTGGATCAGTAGGATGGTTTGCTGCTTCTATTATGAACTTGGCCTTCACATCTGCAGCATTTTCCCTTTAAAGGCCAACCATGTTCAGGAAAAGTTAGTTGTTGTTTATCAATATGGTTAAAAGAACAAAATATTAAAAATTTTCTGATACACGGATGGAAAAGGCTCAATAATTTCTAACCAGCAGTTTTCTAACTTAACATCTAATTTACATCACTTCTGATAAAATTATCTCAATGGACATGCATGAGACCAACTCAAGATTTCATGTGTTTTCTAAAGGAAATAAAAATCACAAGGGCAATGATGAAGTTTAAACATAATAAAGAAGCCTTTAGTGACCAAGGATGAAAAGAAAAAAAAAAACATGCAATACTGTACTAGAAACTGAAAAGCAAGGAACAATTTTCAGGAAGATGCTAAACCTGTTTAGAACTCCACCCAAAGCACATGGGATAAGGACATCACATTCATGTACAAGCAGTTCGTTAGCATCCATGGAGTCTCCACCCTGGAAATTTTTCAAACTACCGGTGGATTCTTTATGCCTGATCAGTTCTGGAATATCAATTCCATTTGGATTCTTAACTGCACCACTGATGTCACTCACAGCGATAACTTTCCCACCTCTCTCATGTATGATCTTAGCTGCCCAGGACCCCACATTTCCAAAACCCTAGATGATTCATTGATAAGTTTTTTTTCAACATGACAGTATCAAAAACAGCAGGTATGTAGCCAGCAATTAAAATTGAGATTTATATATTATTTCAAGTTTACCTGAACTGCAAATGTCAAACCTTTGATGGACTTCCCATGTTCAGCAAGTAAAGCTTCAGTAGCAAAAACAACTCCACGGCCAGTTGCAGCCTCCCTGCCCAGTGATCCACCAAGATCCTAGCATCACAGGCATGGATTTAATAGAAATAAGGAGAGAGAAGCCATTCTTTTTGGCTATTACATATTATTGAAAAAGAAAACAAACTTAGACGTGCCAGTATTTAGCACTTACTATGGGCTTCCCTGTCACAACAGCAGGCGAGTGACCATGGAATTTCGAGTACTCATCCAATATCCATGCCATGGTCTGTTCACATATGTTGTACCCATCATTACGATTTGTTGTTAGCAATAAAATTGGATAAATTGAATGCATCAAAAGACTTTTGAAAAATCAACTAGTGGAATGTACCTGGGCATTTGTGCCCATGTCTGGTGCCGGGACATCCGTATGGACGCCAATAAGATCATGGATCTTCTGAGTGAAGACACGAGTCAGACGTTCTAACTCACTTTTACTCAAATCCCCTGGGTTGCATCCAATCCCTCCTTTTGCTCCACCATATGGAATGTCTGCTACAGCACTCTTCCATGTCATTAGTTGAGCAAGGGCATTTACTTCATCGGGGTCAACCTTTCAAGAACAAAATAAGAAAAAGCATCAGCATCAATTTCTAAGTCAATATCCTTCAAGCAAAATCAATCCAATAATTGTTTAAGATACAACAGAGCAAAGATTATTCAGGTGACATTTGCTCTGGAAAATTTGGCGCAGAAATAAAATAAGAGGAAAGTATGAATGAATTTTTTAATTTTTTTTCCATGCTAACTTTACCCTAAGAGAAATCTGATTTAGAACATTTATGAGTAGGCAGAAATCCTTTGTCAAGAAGGATGCCAAACACTTCACAAGATATAAAAGCTGTTCTGTCCAGATAATCCTAAGTCCTAACCATATTCTGTTTATGTGGCTCAAACACAGACGTGGCTCAAACAAGACAGAACATCCCAAAAACAATTCTAGATTATATAACATTTGCAAGCACTAACAACAGCATCAACCCCATTTCTAAAACCACTTATCCATGGAACTGCATTGGTAAAAATATCTGTTTCAAATTCCTTTCAACATAAGGCCCGTAAAGGACCAAGGTAAATCTGTATATACTAAATTGATAAGCTTCTTTATTTCCAAACGTCCAGAGGAAATCAGGATTCAGATCCCAGCTAAGATTGGTATGAATCAATGGTGGCCTTTTTTCTCTTTTCAAGCCATAATCACCTATGTTTCGTCCATACCTTAACAAAGCCCCCTTTGAAAAATCCAAACTTGCCCTTAACTAGACAAATCAGACAGGGCAACTATGGCCTAATAAGACATCAAACCTTCAAGAAACACAAATTAGTACAGAAAGTAAAAAAACGCCATGATCTCACACACACCTCGGGATGATATCTAATTCCTCCCTTCATGGGCCCACGAGCATTATCATGTTGCACTCTAAACCCAATATAAGACGCCAAAGTTCCATCGTCCTTGGGAATTGTGCACTCCACCTGATGATAAAAAACCAGAACAAGATATCAAAAGACAGAACCTTTATCTCTTTCTACCCAAAAAAGTTGTTCTTTTTTTTTATTATACCTTGATCTCTCTGAAAGGGATCAAAAGACTCTTCTCAACCTTAGAATCCAAACCAAGAATGCGTGCAGCATGTCTGAAATTACGGTTTGTAGCTGCAAGAGCATTCATGGCTGCTGTCTAAATAATAATAATAATAAACCTCAAAAGAAACAAAAAGAACCCAGGTAAAGAAAACTCAAGAAAAAGACTTGTCCTTGAAAAGAAACTAAAGGGAGGTGGTGATTAGTGACTAAACAAGAACTAACAAGAATTATGTGGTGATTAGTGAGAGGGACTTGTGAATGGGAGGTGGTGTACTTATAAGGGAGTTAAAGGGGAGGCGGAGACTCGGGAGGGAAGTATTGGGCCCAAATGAAAAGTTGAGATAGGATTTGGTAGCTGGATAACCATGAAATTTTTCCTTTTTCATAGGAGAGAGGAGGACAAGGAAGAGGAGTGGTGGCCTGTTTAGAAGTATAGTTGATGTTTTTTAAAAAAAAATTTCTTCAAAATTTACTGAAAACTACTGTGCAAACTGCTAACATAACCCTAAATTAGCACTAAATGTTGATTAGGCTGTCTCAGTGAGGGCAATGATAATGAAATTACTATGATGTCCTTTCTTCTTGATGGTTGAAGCCAGTCTGTTTTGTTTTGTCATGTTGAATCTGGAGTTGGAAAAAAAGGTTTTTTTTTTCCAATTTAAAGTATTGTTATTGATAATTATGAAAAAAAAAGATATTATTGTTATTGGTGATTGTATCCTTTTTTTTATTTTATTGTGAGGAAAAAAAGTTTCCTTGTTTTTGCTTTTGAACATTAGGTGACTAAATGTCTATATTCCTACATGGAATGGAATTTTATAAAACCCTGAAAATAAAATAATTACCGTTAGTCAAAAAAATTATATAAAATTTAATTATTTTTTAGTATGAATCTTATGATAATGGATGGAAGTTGATGGTGTAATTACAGTATTATTTTTTTTTATGATAGGATATTTCTTAGTTAACTTTTTTGAAACAGGATTAAATTTTATAATTTAGATCTTGATGAGATATCAACATCTTGTTGTTTGTAAGTGTTTTATATTAAAATATATTAAAAAAATATTTAAAAAAATATATTTTGAAATCAGATCCAAAATATACAAAAAAAAAATTAAGAGCTTCCAGACCAAAACATTTTCTTCTAATTATTGGACTAACCTCTTTGGATCAGTATAGTTGTAATGTCTTTGAATATAATTGTTAAAGGTATTAAATCAAAAATGAAAAATATTACAAACAAATTATGATAATTTCCTCGTTAATATAAATTATTGGCAAGAGCTAGCTATTTCAGTTTAATTTAGGAAAATTAAATTTGAAAATTAAGGATCCGGTATAAAAAAAAATGATATCCTCTCTAGTCATCAAAAGATTTATGCCTGTTTTTTTTTTTTTTTTTCAATATATAAAGAGTGGGGACCATACATTTTAAGGATTAAAATTCAAGACGTCTGTCAAAAATAATTAAAGTCCGGGCTGATTTTTTCACGGCGTTCAAATTGGAATTGTCATGCAAATTCAACTTCAAATTCAACTTGGAATTCCCTGTTTCTCTTTGATGTTTATATTACCTTTCACGAATACAATGCAGATAACAGCCCAGGTTTCTAATTTGTAATCCAAAATACAGTCTGCTTTCAAAGTTTAATTTTTAAACCTATGGATACGAAAAGGTGAGTTAAACCGGGTTAATTTAATTTTTTACAGATAATATTAATTTTTTAAAATAATTAATAAAAAAGTTAATCGGTTGTGATTTAACCCGGGTTTTTAAATGTGTTGTACTAGATTATTTCTTTTTCTATTTTAGTTTAAACATAGGTCATGTATCAGTTAAGTTAAGGGTAAACTTCGTAGAGTTGGGTCAGATTATATTTGTTTTTATAATTTAATTTATTTTTTAAAATATTTTACAAATTATTTTTCATCTAAAAAAACCAAACACACCCTAATCCTTGAAAATATAATCCAATTGCAATATTTTATCCAAGTTCCACATGTTATCTTCACTAAATAATGTTTAGTAGCACATGATAATCTTGGAAATAATCCCAGAAGACAATCAAGACAGAAAAAAACAGCGACCAGGCTAGCAAGACAGTCCAAGTTTTGCCCTGGAACGTCCCAAAAATAATAATCAGGAAACAGATTTCCATTTCCACGCGGAGACTCCTTTTTTTTTTTTTTACGGCTTCCACGTTTTTGTGCAGAAAAATAGAGTGTTGACCAAGATTTCTGCCACGCATGGACGTTCATCCATGACCCTTTGATTAAAATACCGCCGCCCAATCATCTAGGTGATGACCCAGTGGTAAAAGCTTAGGATCAAGAGGTTTGCTCCCTCTATGATCTCAGGTTCGAGCCCTGTGGTTGCTCATATAATGGCCACTGGAGGCTTACATGGTCGTTAACTTCAGGACCCGTGGGATTAGTCGAGATACGCGAAAACTGGCCTGGACACCCACGTTAAACTAAAAAAAAAATACCACCGCCCCTTGTTCCAATGTTTCTCACGATGCATGATTTTTCTTAGTCATTGTTGTATAAAATTAGTTTATGCAGAGAAAATTATTTAGTTATCTAGTCGTATTGTAATAATTAAATACCATAGCAATGAAATTGAGTTATCACATTAGAAATTATGAAGGAAAAAAGTCTTTAAATAGAATTAATTTTCAAAAAACAAAAAAGTTTTTTTTTTTCAAGTTGTTTGAACCCTTTTGGCAGGTGACGTTAGATGGATTTGCTTTGAAGCATTATTGGGAGGTCACGATTTTGAAAATATTTTTTTTATATAAATATATTAAAATAATATTTTTTATTTTTTAAAATTTAATTCAAATATTTAATAATTTAAAATTATAAAAAAAATATTTATATTTTTCGACGAGCCGACACTGATGAGAAAGAGGCGTCTTTTATTCTCCGCGTATGTGATGACGTGGTTAGATAATGTTCAAAGAAGGAAGGAGCTTTATTTTAACACTTTTTACAGGGTGTATGGGATGGACATGAGTTGGCAGGTCTGCTACTTGCCACGTCACACAAGACAGTCTTATCTTTAAACTAAGATAAGGATTCTTAAGCTCCTTAATGCGGTAAAACCTGATTTTTAAATTTATTTTTATTGTGTTTTTTAATATTTTTATTTTAAGATGTTTTAATTAAAAATATTTTTATAAAAATAATCTGTATTGCATTACAAAACACAAATTTAATAAAAACCTCGACTAAATTTGGACACTATAGATATCATCATCATCAGATAGCTTAGATTTTTTTAAATAATAATACATAGTTAAAAAAAAAATGAAACACAAATTTATAATAACATTTTTTTTCTGGGCAAATAAATCTATTAATAATGTTTTTTTTTATCCGAATACCATCATATTCTTTAAAAAAATAAAAATAATTTTGTTCGGAGTTCTTAATTGCACCAACAACGTTGACAAAGCTCAAAGTATATTAACATTGTACTGAGAATTTGAGAGTGCCCTCATGCTAGGGTTCCCCCTTGTAATTGACTCTTTTGTTAGAATCGAGTAAAAATTCAGCAGCGGCATCACTATTCTTTCTCTCTTTCTTTTGGCCACAATCTTGGATCTAATGTTCAAATTGCTTGATTTTGTGTTTTTTTATTTGATTTATAATTTATATTGTTTTTTTTTCTCATTTTTAGGTATTTTTGTTGTTTGTTTTGTGCTTCTTATGTAAGTTTGTTATGCTATAAATGATATCTTTCAAGGTTTTTCTGATTCAACATCTAAATTTATTAGATAGTAACAAGTTGCATGAAACATATTTTTTTAAGGTAAATGATTATTAAAAATGAAACTAAATATAAACTTGAGTTAATTAAATTCCTAATTTGGGGTATGCACCCCCAATGGATTTTATAAAAAAAATTTGAAATTACTTTTTATTTAGTTAATTTAACAACAAAAATATATACTTGCAAAATTAAATACTAATCAAATATCATAATGTTTATTCTAAGAATATGTTAAACCATAAAAACCAAACTAAAACAAGTCACAAAGACCCTTTCAAAAATAACTAAATATTAAAGAATGAATTTTAAAAAAAAATCCATAAAAACCCAAACATATAGAATGATAATATTTTTTAAAAAAATAAAAAACCAAACACACGAGCCTTAATGACCCAATCTTGTGTGCCTAGGTCTTAAAAAAAGCCTAGGCAAGCACACTCGGCCACCATCTTTTTCTTCATTTAATAAGATGGCATGTCATTCATTTAATTTTATTTTTTGTAAATATATGACACGTACTCTATAACCTACAAATCAACCACCACTTAAAAAACATCTAAAAAAAATAAAAAAAAACCCGGCTTCAAATAACCTAAAAATAAATTAAAAAACAAGAATCAATTTGAATTAAAAAAAAACTCTTGAGCCAAGATCCGCTCTCTCAGACATGATAAATGCCAAAAAAAATATTAATGGAACTCTTTTTATTAAATGAAAATCATTGATGTCAATGTCAATCTTTTTTTCTTGTCATAATTGATGTCAATAATTTTATTTATTTTTTGTCAAAAATTATTGACTCTCTATCTCATCTCTTAAATTTAGGGGCTGAAAAATAAAAAAATAAAACAAAGTTTTGAACAAAAAAAATGAAGTTTCTAAAACTAAAGGAACTATATATATATATAGAGCCAAAGTTAGATTTTTGCATCGACATTGAAACCGGCATATATTTTCCAAGTGTTTAAAAAAAGACACAAGAACCAATGTATAAATAAAAATTGATTACATCATATCTTATCGAGTATTTCTTAAATATCTATGCACGCAAACCATGGGGGCAACAAGCACCCATAAATAAAGGCATTCCAAGTGTTTCTGCAACATTTTACGCCAAGTTACAACGCCATTAGCCCTTAGGTGTCTAGATCTGTCTAGTCACCTAGAGCCGCTTTGCCCTATTGCCCCATGAAAGCTACCAAGACTTGCCCTTGTCAGAGTCCATATCGCATTATTTTTTTTTATAAAAAAAAAGTCTTAATTTGGAAAAATAATTTCTAATAAAGTCTTTTTCTTTACAATGATTCATTGAATCTGAAACCATACGTTATTAGAGCCAGCCATCATCCTCCTGGAACTGTTGCCATCTCCAGAGCTATAAAATTCAAAACAGAAACCTCTCCGAGTTTGATGCGTGGAAAAGGAGAAATGTGTGGAAAAGTTAGATGCTAGCTATATTTCTTTCCATGATTTTGCTTCCTTCTTCTTGACCGTGGGTTTCTGGAAAATGACAGATTGCTGCGGCATTACTCTTTGAATTCCTCTTCTTGTTTGTATTCTGTAGATGATCTCAAGGAATTACTTCCCTGCAAGGGGGGAAGCCCTGTGATTGGAAAATGACAGGTTTAAAGCCATTAGAGTTTCTCCTGCTATCTCTCAGGCTTCAAGCGGGGAAGCACCTTAATAGCAATACCTGCTTAGATTGAGTTTTGAAAAAAAATATTATTTAGAAGTTTACTTAGAAAGTTAATCTGTATCCGATCAAAACTAGAATTTACTTCAAAAAAATACAGATTTAAAACAATATTTAATTTTAAAATATTAAAATAATAGTATTTTAATTTAATTTGGATGAACACGGAACACGGGTCGGCTTTCATTATTATGGTCCCAACTGTTTTGACTTGAGATTTTCACTATAAGGTTTCTGGTTCAAACCAAAAGAAGGGCCTCCCATCTATAGCCATAGGCCTTTTTTTATTCCGAAAAGAAAATAATGCCTCTCGCATTTCATAAACTGGAAATCTAATATAGATGCCATCAGATAGGTGGCCCGTGCTTTGCGTAGAACATGTTAATTTTTTTTATAATATAAAAATAATATTCAATCTTGTCAATGTATTTAAAAAAAAAATCAAATCATAAAATAATAATAAAAAAAAACAATTATCAATCCCAAAAATCAAAACATAAAAAGATAAAATTAAAAAAAAATCAATGAAAAAACAACAGTACCAACAAAATTAGGTGAGGCCACCAAAACTCGCGAGTAGGACCATAACTCGCGAGTAGGACCATGCGAATAAGAAAAATTCAATAGAAGAAAAAATAGAAAAAAAAATGAAGTTTAATTTGAAAAAAAATTTGAATTTTAAAGAACAAAATTGAAAAAGATTAAAAAAAATGACATGAAAAAATTCCAAAACTCCTGATCAAACCTCCTACTTAGATCATGATATATGGATAATTTGATTAAAAAAAACCAGAGAAAATAACAAGGTTTATTTTTCAAAATGAATAACTTTGAAGGTTGTGATCAGACAAAAAAATATATCAATCCATGTTAAATTTTTAAACCCATGATCCTAGCTAGTGAATAAGTTGTAAGTACCGTATCTCGAAAGCTACTATTTAAAACTTGACTCAACCTGACAGGTTCACCTATGACCGGCCGCTTAGACTGGTTGGGATTTCAAAAGAAATTGTGAAGAATTAATCCAATGCAAAACAGTTAAAAACTTGAGTTAATCATGTTTCGCTTAACCCAAGGCAAATCCAATTAAGACCGGGTCAAATCTAGTTTAATGGTACTTCATATTTAGCATGTAGTTGAAAGCAATTATGTAAATAATAAAGAGACGACCACATGTGGGAATAGAACAGTAAAGGGTTCTCCTTCACTGTTCAACATATCACATCCGATTGTAATCAAAACGAGTACAAAAAACCTGCTGGAAAAAATCAAAGAGAACAGTTATATATATATATAGCAAGAGAAACGTGTAAAGACGCAAATCGATATTCAAATAACTAAAGTCTCTAACATGCTTACAAACAGAATTCATTGTTTGGCACTACACTCTTAAGATTTCGCTTCCTGGCAAGTTAAATCATATAATACAGATTCTATCCAAAGAATACATCAGTACAATGCTCACTACCGGGAGAAAAAAAAGAAACGAAAAAGACGCTATTTTGCTTTTCATTCCGACCCATCTAAGAATTCTGGAGCTGATTAGTCCACATAGGCTTCGTCAACTTCATACAATGTACTAGTGTTTCAGCAAATCCTCGGACAATGATGTTGATTACTCTATCATCTTTCGTTTACCAGTACGGTAGCACCAGTAATTCATGAAATACTTGGCCAATAACCAAAAAGAAGCAAAATGAATAGAAAATCCCATCGAATCTTTGACACTTTTCAGTATTATAGACCCAGTGGATGATTTTGTATAGCTACCTTAGCAGATATATTGGTCCCACTACTTTTAACATAGATAGCAGTTCAAATTCAAATTAAACTTCTTTCCTGCAATAACCAAATGAAATATGCATTAGAATGCTGGAAACCATGATATCTGTGAAAGAAATGAGAGGATGCGTCTAATTAATATGTTTCCACTGCTAAATCAGAAAAAAGGTAAGTTACATACTTCCTCTTTCTTCGCTCACTTCCACTGCTCCTGATATCACTTTTTCCAAAAGCAGAACCAGTAGGCATGCCATATGGCATGGGAGAAGGGACTGCACCAGAAGCAGCCAGCATACCAAGAGTTGCCGCAGGCACAGGTGGCACAGGTTGAACAGGAAGTGGAGGTGGAGGAGCTGGAGCAGGGGGTGCAGCGGCGGGTTCAGGGAGGGGTCTAGGTAAAATATGCTTCAACCGATTGTTTCTGTAGTTCTTCCAGAAAAAGAATTGCTGCCTATGTGCTAATTCCTAAAAGTTCCAAGTATCAACAAGTGAGTTGAGAATTATCCTTGAAGAAATAACTCAATTTTATGCACATGTTGCGCTAATATATACAGATTTCTTCCGACTACAAAGATTATAAGAATTTATTGTTAAAACCAATCACTTTTTAACTGGTATTCCAGAAAAGGCATCTTGGGATACATAGAATATCTGTGCTAGTTCATCACTAACTCAAAACGCAAAAAACAGACCATTCGAAGCATCTGATATTGACCTCCATTAGAATACTTGATAAGAAACTCAGACCATGGTGAGACAAACTATCACCTTTTTGTAATATAACCCTTGAAAGGAAGGCAAGATCAACCAAGTGTCAGTCACATCAAATGCTTACAAATCCAGGAGAATAAACCTTGAGCCAGATGCTACCAACATGCATGCAAATATAAAGCAACAAGAAAGATATTTCTGTCATGAAAGACCATTTTGCATTTACAGTAAGAGTATATATAACTAGGAGAAATTCAAATCTCGGTGAGGCTGTAATCATTATAAGAGATTTAAATAAAAACAAGATACATGTGAATTGACAAGATCATGCATTCAGTTGATCTCAAATATCTATTTACCACATAGAACCAATGTCAAGATTGAAAAAAATCAGAATGGCAAGAAAGAGGGTGATCAGAAAGCCAAAATCAAACCTTGTTGCCGGGATGTGCCATTGCATTGCGGAAGTTTGCATTTTGGAGAAGTTCAAGAAAATATAGGCAATGAGGATACCTGAAACCATTCTAGTTGGTGAGTACGTTGATCAAATGGCAAGCCAAGCATGCTAGAAAGAGAAACCAAAATATTTCATTACAGTTCATCAAAAGACTTGTCATTCACTTTATCTCGAATTTGACGTTCGTTGAACTGAACAGAGCCTGGAGTAATATCAGTCATACTTTTAAGAGATTAGCTTACATTATAAATTTCATATACTCTGGTCGTTGCCAGTACAGTAGGTACTTCAAATAGCCAATAAATGCTTCATCTTCAAAATAGCGATTCTGAGCCAAATCTACATATTATGGAAAACAAAGGAAAACCCAACATCAGGGGAAAATTCACAATAAGCAAAAACACTAGCAAACACCAAAGTCTCCTTGCATTAAAAGACAAAGATGTAGGCAAGAAGGGACACCCACGCATACACAAAAACACACAAAACTACCACTCTCCTTCTCCACTAATCACTATTTTAATTAATTCGAAACATGAACAAGACAGGATCAATGCATGATCCACCAATACATTCAATCGAGGTCCAGTTTATTCCTAACCAGCATTAAAGCGAGCAAATAACACGAGGATAAGCTTGGGCACAATTGAATCCGAATCCATCTAATAGGTTCTAAACGCAACAAGAGCATAAAATTTCTATACAGAAACCCCACGAATTCCCCACTTTGGATACAAAATATGCAAACTTTCAAGAACCCAGCAAAAAATAGAACACTAACAGCAACTGGAAAAACAAAAGAGAAAAAATAAATAAATAATGAACTCACAATGGATGTAAGTGGGGTTAGCAAGACATTGAACAAACTCCAATTCCAACAAAAACCGTTGTCTCCCATCATCTGGGTCTTTATATATCTTCTTAGGCCTGGAAATTATTTCAAACCCACAAAAGATTAGAAGAAACTAAAGAAACCCGAGTTAAAAAAGAAAACAACAATAATACTTTGAGTGAATATGGAGTACTTACGAGGATGGAGTTTCGGGGTTATTTTCGGCTTCTTTAAAAGAAGCCATTGAAGTTTTTGCTAAAAAAAAAGTATTTGGACAAGTAAGCCTGGAAGACAAAGTTTAAGGTTTTAGAAATTGAAGGAGGTACGAGGAAGGCTAGAAAATTACCTGAATTCGAGATCACTTGAGAGTTTAGGCCTTGGATTTCAAGGGAGAGGGAGAGGGAGAGGGCGTCAAAGGAGCTAACAGGCAAGTGGGGTTTGATGAGCTCTAGAGGGGCTGGGCTAGAGCATGTGCATCAACCCAAGGACGTTGGGTTGAGTTTCTGGGAAGGTTAAGAGTTTGGTCCAAATCCAAATTCCATGATTCTAAGCTCGCCCGATCCAATTAAGCTGGAGAGAATGCAAAGTGTATATAGGCTTTGCCGCCGGGTTCATCCGCATAAATTATGCTAATCCATCGTAAAATAATTGTGATATCTACAATTTTGAAAGTGCAGAGTGGTATTATTTTATTTTATTTTCTGAAAATATTTTTTTGAATTAGCTTGAATATTAATCAAGATTCATTTTTTTCTTTAAACAATTGTGAGAATATATATCTTCAACATCAACCCAATATCTCCTTAACTACCATTATTTAAATGAACATGCTTCCTTGGTTCTCATCAGGTCTATGAAGTCAAGAAAGTGTAGACTGCTAATATGCCGGAATTATCCAATAATTTTTTGCAGTTTATAGACACATGAAAAATACAATTGATTTTACAATTATTTAAAACAGGCAATTAATAAAAACTAAATTGTGATGGGTTCTTATTGTGAAAAATACACTGCAATCCCTCTTACGTTTCACTGTGAATTCATTCAGTATTTTTTTTTTTCATTTTAGTCATAATTTTTCTTAATAATTTTATCTTTTTATGATCAAATTAAAAGCTAGTTGCTTCCAATTGATGAAAGGTAAGATTAAAGGTAAGACTAGAGAAACTAGGAGATTTTTTCAAAATTAGTGTTAACTTTCCATCTTTTTCTTTCTAATTGATAGATTTTTAAGTCCTTATAGTTTTCAAACATTAAATTTGATCAAGAAGTTCATTTGTTTTAGTTCATGGTTTGAAAATAAAAAAGAGATGAAAAGTTATCAGATTTCAGTGGCAGAGAAAAAATCCTGGCTAGCATTAATTCCAACCATCTAAATGGTGGATCTTGGTATCAATGAATCTTATTAAACGATAAAAGTTTCATCAATGTATTTTTTCACTTTAGATTTACATGAGAAAGTAGATTTGATATTATAAAGTTTTTGGTTTCATGTTGATTATTTGGTTTTTGTCCCAATTTTTAAGTTATTTGAAGGCATCAACTAGCTCACTTAGATCTTTAGGGTGTTTTAGGGTAAAAAAAACTGTTGACAAATGGAGGATTTGTTTGGGTATAAAACACCCATGACTTGATTTTCTGACGGCTCTCTTGATTTCTGAATATGGGTTGCAAATAACACGTCATCTACTCAGTTTACTTACAAAAAATAAAAATAAAAATAAGTCCAAGCGTGCAAGCCTAGGGTAGAAGGTCACATGACTGGGTTTTTTTTTTTTTGGTCGAGTATCAAGTGCGTTGGGCCTTGGCCGGTAAGATAACGCTCTTGGTTGTATGGATCCTAGAAGAAAAAGGAACAGTCTGACTCAGCGGAACAGGCAACCATTCCCAATGGTTTACGGATCAGCAACTCTTGCACCATAATCCCCCCCCCCCCCCCCCCCCCCCCCCCCGATCAATACCAATGCAGCATATTCAATTGATTGAAGCTCGGCAAGATCACAGACTACATTCTGGATCAGAAGCAGCATCTTGTCAGCGTATTAGAAAACAATAATCTTCACAAGCTTATAAATCACCAGACTACATGGCAATTCCCAATTCCCATGCAACAGTCTGACTCCCCACATCATTAAGTTGTACAGTTAATGTAATAAATTTCTATATGAAAAGGGCAGGGAGTAAGCGAACAAAAATTGGATGCCCAAAAAATCAGGCACAATGCATGCCTCACATGGTAAATTGCCCTGATCATTAATGTGAAAACTGGGGAAAACGTCGCATCTATAAATTGAAAAACAAACGACTTGAGTTATAAAGTATAAAAGCATAAATGTCAGTTATGAATCCTCCAGTGTTCCAACTCAACCTCACTGAGAAACTCAAACCGTAGATGGAGTCACAAGTACATGAAAATCATTTCCATAACATTTTGCGCGGTTAGCACCCTTTGTCCATCAAAGGCAAGTAAATGTAGGATTCAGTGAACATGAATCCAGAACTCTTGCAAGCTATTGATTGAGAAAAATCTGGCCAGCCTTTGCCATGCAAATGATGATACACTAGTCTTTCTGTTCCTCAAGTAACCACAATACTGATATGGTCGTCACCAACTGTCTTCACACTACTTGGCCACTACTAACAGAATACATGTTCCCTAGTATGGCCTGTACCGCATAGGTCTCCTGAACCTTGGAACTCTTCTGCACACAAGATTATTAAGGTTAGCACTTCCAACAAAACGAATGATCACATTTCCCCTATTGATGCAGCTGGTCATAATTAATAAATGAATTGCTGGAAATATGGAAAACTAATATAATGCTACAGAAGGTAATCTATAGCACAAAATGCACCATATGAAACCACAAACATGGTGGAAAGTAAACAATATTATAACAAAAGATCCTCTGTTGAAAAGCAAGCCATGGTTTGAATGGCACAGGTTTTCCTGACTTGGTCTCTTTCTTATGCAACAACAACAACCAGGCCTCAATCCCTAATTAGTCAGGGTTGGCTATATTCCACGTGATCCTTAACTTGATCTTCTATGGAGAAATTAAATTTTCTTTTGAGGCAGAGGAGGTCACTTTCAAAGGTTGCTAGACAGATGGCATCCACCACTTTTAATATTGGACATTACAACCATGTCTAGGTGGGAAACTGTAGAGTTTCTACCTAATCCAGCCATTAGTGGAAAGGACTCCTGCTAACTAGTGAACAGCTGTAGTGGCCAACCTAGCAGCTAGACTTCTCATCTCTCAATGCTTGTAAAGAGGTCACATTTGAGCAGTCAACCATCTCAAATGTATGAAGAGAAAATTGCTACAATAAAAAAAATTCGTAAAAGAGAACTATGGTATATATCACAAAGTGAACTAATAAATTTTTCTAATCTTCAATCAAAGGACACATGATTTAGCATCCGCTTAAGGTGAGCAAGGATTTGTTATACTAAACAACCTAATTGTATTAATTAACTACTTCATAGGTCCAATAACACAGTTTGTAACTTCATAACAATTAACAGTAATATCTGCTGCCTAAAAAAATCCAAAACTAATACCCCTGCAAGGAAGATGACAGAATGAAAAAGTGGACTGAGCAGCATATAACTTGTTAGAGAAGGTATGAAGAAAAGGACACTGTTTAAAACCTTCTACCCTTTTATGGATCAAATACATCTTAATTCTCATAATGCTGTACTGCTAGAAAATAATCAAATATTTAATTCTCAGAAGAAAAGGTAAAATGAAAGGTTTCAAGAAAAAAAAAGTATATCAACTAGTTCAAATATCAAAGAATTATCAGGTGGAAGAACAGTCAAGACATGAAATATGATTATAAAGACAAAAAATATTTTAGGTGCTTACCCATAACCATATGCAGGATAGAAAGGAGCAGGCATGAATGCCCTCTGGGACCTGAACCCATAAGGGCTTGGGCGCCTTCCTCGATATTGCTTCATTCCAGGAACATTAGTTCGCTTAGCGGAGACCTGAGCGAGAATCGTATCAGCAATTACAATCATATTGGAAACTTGGGAGCTAGTAATTACTGATTATAACAAGGAGTGAAACGCACTCCAAGTGAATCAGTAAAGTAGCAATCCTTTATAGTGGAGGTCTTAAAATTCAAACTCTTCTTTAGGGAGAACTTTATCAGTGTAGGTGTAAAGAAGGGTAAAAATATAATAAAGTAAAACATAAACCTTTAACTGGCGGCCATGAAGTTCAGATTCATTTAATAAGACAGCATTCTGAACAGCATCAACCTCTATAAACTCAACATAAGCAAACCCCTTTGGTTGACCAAACTTGTCAGTCAAAATTGTCACTCTGTTCACAGTTCCACAGGATTGAAAATGCTGCTGCACTTCTTCAGGGGTACAAGAATAATCCACCTGATGTTAAGAACACAAGTAAACAGCAACGACGTTCTCTGTCAGACAAGGTTCTTTAGATTGTTACTAATTGAAACATGGAATACGCAAAAGAATGCAACTTTCCACTACAAAACAATACAAACCTAATTAATGAGAAACGGACAAAAGAAATCAAACGCAATTAATAAGAATTTGAATTCACGAACCAGGATCCATGACACTAGACCAATATCTAGAAGGTGTGAAGGAGAACCAAACGTTCATCAATGAGAGAAAAGATAAAACAAAACATGAAGTACAATTCACTGATCAACTAAACTTGTATGTTGAATGGCATCAGGTACCCAAGTTTTGAATCTACATTGTATTCTCCCATCAAAACTTCTTAATACATCAAATCCTCACTTGAATGCTTTATATGAAATACAGTTAAACCCCATCTATTTATCATCACAAGAAAGTAAGGAAAAAGACTAAGTTTGACACTGCAAAATATATAAACACCAACAGAGAGAGAAACAGAGACAGGGAAAAAATTGGACAGATCATACATGTACACAGTCATGTAAAACATATAAATATGACAAAATAAAGAGAAAAGGATAGTAAACCCTCACATTACCAACATAAATGGATCGTGAATCCACCTCCTCCTTTTCAGCTTGAGTCGCAGAAGCACCTGGAGAATCTTCACACATATCCAACAGAACAAGAGAGCACATGAGTTTTTAACAATAAAACTAAATTTTGGCACCAAGCAACATAATATAAAGTATACAAAACTTTACTCTTTACTTCATTACAAATCACAGTACACACAATCATCCACACATAAAACATCCCCAAGCGACCTCAACTAGTCTCCAAAACAAACTAACAAAAGAATCCCCAACACCCGACTAAAGGGGGGGAAATCACAACCACGATGCAAAAAACACTTCAACAAATTAATAAAAAGAACAAAAATCGACCAAAACTACAAAATTTATTTTCATTCAGCAACCAATAAAAAAAATACCATAAATTTTCAGCAACCCGATTACATCAACTACATCTCAATCAAATAATTCAAACAAAAAAAATAGAGATATACCTTGAACAGCTCCCATTTCTTTCTCAACCTTAGCCTGCATTTCGCGTAGTGCACCAGCTTCTTCTTCGATCTCTTTCAACCTTCTCTTCATATCCTCTAAATCCTATCCAAACCAGAAAAAAACTTTCAAAATAGAGTAAAATGTCAGAGAGATATTATTATCAATATCGAACTGACCTTAGAGTTAGGGTCTTGGTACTCGTCTTCTTCAGCTCTAGACGACATGTCAGCATCGACATCCATCTCTCCTTCATCGGGGATTTCTCCACCGTACACCTCGTGCTCGTGCTCATCCTCTTCGTGATCGTGAAGCTGATCCATTGATATTTTTTTTAATTATTAGGGTTTTATGGAAAGAATTTATTAGGGTTTTATTAGGGTTTCAATTTGGGGGAAAAGAATTAGGGATTTGAGAGGCTGGGGTCTGCGTGTGAGGGATGGATGTAGTGACGTGCTTGATATTTTTCTCTGGTTAAGGGAGACAGGTTAATTTGTAATTCTGTGAATTTAAAATGGGTGTTTTTGGACTTTAAGAAGATCCGATAATGAGGTCCAGCTACAATTGGGACAATTAAATTGCAAGCGCCCAACGGAGATAATTTTTTAAAATAAATTTCTCATAAAAAAGAGGGAAAATGAAATTTGCTTATTTGAACATATTTTAATGGATAAGTTTCAATTAAGTGTTTCAATTATAATTTATATGATTGATTTGTAAGCTTGATATATTATTAATGAGACAAGTGGTTTTATAATTGATAAATCAATATTTTTTATATTAAAGTTACATTATTTTTACATTAAATATATTTTCATATTTTTTTTAATTTTTATATTTTTCTCACTTACAAAAACTCAACTTGATGAATGAAAGGTATATTATGATCGATTAATTTTTTTTATTTAATAACAAGTAATATTTTTAAATTAATTTATGTTCTTATGAGTGTTTCAACTTGATGAATGAAAGGTATGTTATGATCGATTAAACTTTTTTTATTTAATAACAAGTAATATTTTTAAATCAACTTATATTCTTATGAGTGTTTGTTTTAGTAGTTAAGGTTAAATTTTTTGTGTAGGACCACCAAAAAAAGTATATATATATAAAAAAATTAGCTTTTATAGTTGAGTTTATGTATAATTGGATTGGAGCCAATCTCAACCTTAACCACAAAAATCAAAACAATCACCTGTAGAGGTAAATACGTATCTCAACTTTTAAATTTAAAAAATTTTAAAAAGTGAGTAAACATTCAAATTTCTTGAATGTTAAAAAAAATGTTTTAAATAAAAAAAATAACTTGTATTTTTATCTTTAAATATTTCACAATAAAGTATTTTACAAAACTATTTTCCCATTAAATTATATTATTAAAAAACATCAAATAAATTATTTCAAGGTAATTTTTGTTAATATTGCTAAACTTAGAGGTGCTTGAGAGCGTGATTCAACCATGCTTTTAAAAAAATTTAAATTTTTTATGCTTTAGATTATTATTTTTAGATGTTTTTTATTATTTTGATGTGTTAATATCTAAAATAAATTTTAAATAAAAAAATTATTTAATATATTTTCAAGTAAAAAATATTTTAAAAAATAATTTTTATTAATATTCCAAATATCTTTATTTTTCAAAAACAAGTCATTTAATTACTCAGAACAAAAGAAACCATATCACTTCGACAACTTTCCAACATCAGTGACTAGAAAAAGCTTCATTTTTTAAATGGTCAAGGATATTCTAATATTCTTTAATTGTTTCCTTATACCAACATAGAAGAAAAATTATTCTAAAAAAACACACTAAAAATTAATTAATATCTAATTTATATAGCTATGGACTTAGAAACCACCTGACAATTTCTCCTAATGGCATAAATTTCATGGAAATAAACAATCACAAACTTCTTACGCCAGCAATGAGAATTTGATGAAATCTTGCCACAACGTAAATAATATATTGGTGTTTTTAATGATAATAAATGTTTAGGAGTGTAGTTGTGGTTATTTTTTTAAAAAAATTTATACTAAAATACATTAAAATAATATTTTTTTATTTTTAAAAAATTATTATTAAAATTAACACATCAAAACAATTCAAAACATATAATTTTTTAAAAATTTTTACAATAAAAAAAATTTACATTTTCTGAGACGCCGGTTTGCTTTTTTTTTTCTCCTGTAATTTCCCTCATAGATGCCGCTTGAGTCGTACAACATGAACAAAAATGAAATTAATTGAGTCTAAATTATTGAGTTACAATTCAATGGTAATGTAATTATTTAAAGAAAAAATTACATCTTATAGTTTAGTTGTTTTGTATTTATTCTCCATGTTTTTAAAGATTACAATTTATATAATAAATTTTGTTGTGTGGGTAAGAGTTTATATTTTAAATCATTTTTATAGTATGATTTACTTTATACTCACCAATAATATACACTGTAGTTTTCAAAAACATAAAAAATAAATGTTAAAACGATTTGCTTAAAAGATTATCATGCATGTAATTTTTCTTTACTTTAAATCCGATTGGGTGTGTTTGACATTGCGTTATGGAATTTTTTTTTGAAAAAAATTAAATTTTTTTTATTTGCTTTAAATTAATATTTTTTTGATATTTTTAGATTATTTTAAAAAATTTAAAATATTAAAGACATTTGAGGTAAGTTATTGAATATATGCTCAACGTTATCTTAAGCATGCAGTGTTTGACACTGCGGACTGAAAAATATTTTTGAAAAATTTTGAATTTTTTTTACTTTAAATTAATATATTTTTGATATTTTCATATCATTTTGATGTGTTGATATAAAAAATAATTTTTAAAAAATAAAAAAAATATTATTTTAATGTATTTTAAAATAAAAAATACTTTAAAAAACAACGGTTTAAATACTATTTCAACACCCAAAAACTAAATTATTCATTGAGCTTACAGATGAGAATCATGTTCTTACAAGTTTTTGCCTCTTCCAACGTCCATCTTCACTTTATTCAATTAAGGATAACTAAGATTTTCATCAATTTCACAAAAGGAAATTACAATAATTCTGTTTAAAGTATCATAAGATTTCAATAACCATCTAAAATCCCTTTGTTGCATAAAAAATTTCCTTAATGTCTTGAAATCTCTTTATTGTGAAAGGAGACAATTTTAAAATATTAAAGGCACTTGAGGTATGAACGGCAATTTTTGTAATATTTACTTAAACACGAAGGGGGTTTTTGTTAAATTTTTAAATTATTGGATAGTCTTTGTAATTTTATAATATCTCGTTTTTTTTTTAAATCACACATCAGCCATTTTATATGATTATTTCAAAGAGTAGTGTAATTAAGAATCAATAAGTACATTTTATATATATATATATATATATATATAATGTACTAGTGGATGTTATAGCATGTATTTTTTTTCCCGAGAAGGCCCTAAACCATGCTTTATATTAATTAATGGAAACACATAAAATCATATAATAAATTAATAACTTTTCATGACTGGTGGGAAACTGTACATCGATCAATCCGATCTGTTTTCTTCTGGTTTCTCCGCTATTCCACAGTATTCCAGTTGCTACGTGCAGACTGCACACTATCCTATCTCTTGCCTCTTTATCTGGCCTGTTGTACTTAATTAGTTCTCTATATACGTATTATTATTATTATTATTTTCATGAATATTTAAATATCCTCTATGCTCTAATTAGAAATAAACACTCTGCCACCTTAATTTGGAGGAGGGAGCAGCCATTTGGAACCTTCGATATAAGCAAGAGAAAGGAAGGGCTTCACTTGCTGGGGGGTTAGCTGCCTGCTGAATTTAACACGGCCACTTGGGTTAGATCCCGGCCCCTTGCACTTGTATTCTCCAAATGAAACAATCCTGCGCATGAAGCAAGCATAATATATAAATTATTAATTCATAAAACTGGTAAGGCCAGAGTTCTCCTCTCACCAACGTTAATTATTTGATATTCCTCGAAAAAACATTTCATTCTCAGGTTTATAATTAAATGTAAAATATTCCTAATCCATTTTAAAATGAATAATTAATGCTAATCTGGTTGAAAATGCTTCTCCAAATCACTTTCTTTAAAACTTCATCCTTATGCTTACCAAGGTTAATTTTGATTTTTTCAATTAAAAATCTACTTTGATTAGGATATGTTTGAAAATATAATAGTGATTATTTTTTAAAGTGTTTTTTACTTGGGTTAAGGCATCATTATATCCCCGTAAGAGAGAGAACACAAGTTCGATCTCCGGAAAGCGTATTTATTGGAAGGGGCAGCCACGAACCCCGGACAAGATTAGTCTCATCCTTTAAAAAGGGTGTGAGAATACCTAAATAAGCACAAAAAAATATTTTTTACTTGGAAATGCATCAAAATAATATATATATATATATATATATATATATATAATTATTTTTAACATCAGCACATCAAAATTATTTAAAAATATAAAAAAACTAATTTGAAATAAACTAATTTCAAATATTGTATGAGTTTTTTCATAAAGTGAATTGAAATATATATATATATATATATATATATATATATATATATATAAAATAAAGATTATGAAACCCAATTGATATTGCTTTTGGTGTTTTTTTTAAATTAATTTTTTTTCTCGTTTTAAATTAATTTTTTAATATTTTTATATGGTTTTAATGTGCTGATGTTAAAAATAAATTTTAAAAATAATTTTTTTTTTATTTTAATATATTTTCTAAATAAAAAATATTTTTAAAATCATTCATCACCGGAAAATCAAATCAACATATAAAAATCAAGATGGAATCAGTTTACCTGTCTCGTTCAGGGTGCTGATTATCGGACCATCCACCAGGATCGACCACACTACTCATGGCAGTGAAAGCAAACACCACCCGAGGTCTTTCTGTCCATGCACGTCCTAAAAGTGCCCCCTTGCCAATTCCATTTACTTTGCAATGAACAAAAGAAAATCCAGTATCATCTTCTTTATTTCTTGCTTGTGCAGTGATCACTGCCGATCCTTGGTCAGCTAGTACATTTATCGCCGTTCCCTACATTAGTTAATTCGCAATTAATAAATTTCAAACCAACTTTAAATGCTCAAGATTTTAAACGGGCTATTACTTATTTTTGAATTAGAGTTAATTTTTGGAGGTTACCAAGTACAGGGACTTTCCGCTTCCGAAAATGAAATCAACAGTGCCTTCAATGTAACAATCCTTGAAAAAATGGCGTCCCTTGTCATCACACAACGTGTCTTGAAACCCAATGAGTCTGCAATTATAGAAAGCAGCCTTGTCTCCACCAATTCTCAAAGCAACTGCCTGTTCTTTCAGTTTCCCACTCGGCCTCGGCGAAGAATTCTTACCCAACAATTCCATAAAATTTAATTTATGACATTACAGAAAGCATTAACCTTAGATAAAAGAAGATAAACAGAGAAATGTGAGCAACATTCTGTTGAGTAATCCTTACCTTAATAATGATATTAGAAGCTACAAAATAATCAGAATCAACTTGCAAGGTGGCGCTATAAACAGTTCCGTATACCCTAGCCGTGCCAGCAAAAGTCAAGGTTGGCATGCTACTAGCCGATCCTTTAAACGTAACGAAAGGCTTTTCTTTCTCAATTTGGATCTTTTCATTGTAGACTCCGGAACCGATATCGACGATTACTCGTTGAGTATTCCCCGACGAAATACTTCTAACAGCGCCGGTCAGGGTTTTGAAATCACCACTTCCATCTTTTCTGACCCTAATGGTTTTCGGTTTAGCCTCGGCAGTTTCAAGGGCAGGGTCTAGGGTGCCGTTACGTTGTGTGTAGGGCTTGACATTGGCATGGAACCAGGAGTTCAGGCTGGATGGTTCGCCTGGTATTGGACCTGTGTCCTTAGAACCAGCAGTGGTGGACACAAGGAGAAGGATGACGAAGGCCGCAATGCCTGTAACTTTGCCTGTGCTCATTTTTGCGACTAGATCTTATCTTGGCTATATTTTATGGAAGATTTCAAATAATTATAGGCAACATAAGAAGAGAAAAGCCTTAAATAAACGGGGAACTCGGGGCTCCTTACACTCGTTTTTGTTTGGTAAGAGTTGTTTAGAAGTTAGGCAAGCACTTAAGCCCTTGCAATACCTATAAACAGTATTTATTACCAAACTAAGAAACTGTCCTAAGAGAGGCATTTTGCTTCCTAATTTGAGTCAAAGACGTTTTGGTTTGGAAAATAAGTAAAATCGTCTAATTCAGTGGATATACTGCAAATTAAAGGTGATAAGAAGCACATACTGGACATGTCTCATGATGAGGCTGTGGTGATCTTGGCCATATACTATTAACGAAACACTAAACATGGTAGGGAAATCACTGTGCCAAAACAATATTGTTCACTTTATCATATTTCACTGTAGACTTATTATTCATTTTTTAAACTTTGATCCTCAAGTTTTTTTTTTATGATTGTTTTCTTTTTAGGTCAAGTTAAAAAACAAATGATTTAAATTTATTAATCAAGAACAAAATTAAAAGAAAATGAACCACTGTGAAAGCAAAAAAAAATGATGGGTACGAAGTTCACACTAAAAATTCAATTTAGTCCTTTATTTTTCAAATTATATCTTATTAGGTCCCTTTTTTTTGCAATTCAATTTTAGTTTAAAATTTTATTTTTATTATTTTAGTCATAGAGAGGAGAAAAATTGCAAGATTCCGGTGGTAGAGAAAATATCGACTTTAACACTAATTTTAATTACTAAAATAATCGATTTTGATTTCAATTATTTTATTTAGTGTAAAGAATTTTATTAAGGTTTTTTTTTTTTTATTTTGAAATCATTTGGGGTTTTTTAATTAAATGTTTTCTACACAAGGAGCCCATAACAAAATTGTGGGCTACACAGCCCAGGCAATAGAATGTTGGATTTCGTAGCTGGTGGGAACAATTCTTTTGGGTGCCAACGGGCAGCCAAGAGATTAGTACTAGGATTTACTTTTGAAGGATTAGAAAAATATATAATCGTTATCCCAAAATTTTTGGGGGCCTTCCCACCTGCAAATTAGCATCATGATTTTATGAATTTGGTTACCCTTGTGCAAAGTCTAAAATTTATTTAACCAGTCATTGATTAAGAAAATTGATACCCTAAAAATCAATAAATAAGCAGTATAATCAATATATACTCATGCATTAATTCCAATATTCTCTCCAACAATTGGATAATTCTTATATATATATATATAATAACCTTAGACGAAATAATTCATCCAAAACTATATCATTTTCCCCATGAACGTGCACAAGCCGCATGCCTCAAATCTCCAAATGTGAACGTTTCATTAGCCGCAGAGCGCTTGAAGCTCTTCCAAGTATCAATAACAGCGGAAAGGTCAGCAACCTTGGCACTTATAGTTCGACAACAGTTTGCATGAACAGTCGTGACAGCTCTAATGTCCTTGCTGTCTTGGCAAAATCCACTAAAGTAGAGGGTGTTCAAGAATCTTACTCTCATGTCTAGATTTTTCAACACCTCTCCATGCAGCATTCCATCTAGAACGTCTTGCTCTTTTTGTCCAATAGACTCTTCTTTCCTTGAATACCACAAGTCAAATAATTTAATAGTCTTCTTGTTTGACCTGACCATGTAAAAGCCGGTGTTTATTGGGTTGCGCTGTGACCACTGATCACCATTGAAACTATCTGTACTGATTTGTAGATCAATGTTTTCGTTGAAGCTCAGCCTCTGAAATGGGTTCCTTAGCCACAATACATCAGTATCCTGTAAAGGAAAGAATTGATCGTCAGCTTAATCGGGTCACAAAAAATTCACACCCGCATGTAAATTGAGCCATAAGTACGTAGAATGCAATTTGCCAGAAACAAGCTGCTCTTTTGTCCTGGAAGAAAAGTGCATATAAAAAGTAAAGGTAGATATGATAACTGATACGTTTATAAACTACAATTCAATTTACATTAATATCCCGTTTTAAGAAATTCTCAATTTAATTTTTTTGTGTTAAAAAAAGAGGCTCCAATTGAGACCATGGCCTTTTTGCCAATTAAAACAAAGAGGTACTGGAGAACATACCGTAAAAATGAAGTTATAGCCACGCACAAGTACTTCTCCAAGAAAGAAGGTTCTCCTCCACATCATCTTGATAAATTCATTGGACATGTAAACTTCCTCGCGATCAAATTCCACACCATCTGTTTCAAGTTTGTAACAATGAAGCCGAAGAAACTTACACCGTTCGTAGGACGCTTGATCCACGTTAACAAGCAAGAGATGGTTAACCAAATCTCTCGTATTTTCACCGAACCAGAAACCATTCAAGAAAAGGTCTAGCATCGACTTATCATCACCCTCTACATAGGCTTTGTTTACCATAGCAATTATCACTGTTCTGTTCTCCGTCGATGCCTCGGCCAAAGCCAGTTCAAGCTCATCTTGTTGGCTGGTACTGTTCACATTCCTCTGCAATACGAAACAAATGATCAATACCAAATGTTAAGAATCAAGTCTCAACATAAAGCTCAATATTCTGTCAGATTTAGGATCAGTCCCTCTTCATACTGATAAAAAAACAACATTTAGCAAAACATCAGAAACAGTATCGAAGTCTACATCATATATATGTGACCATTGTCGATGAACAGAAAGAGTATTAAAGAATAATAATACTAGCAAAGAAAAGAAGGCATGCTTACTGTGTAAGGAAAGACAGGGTGGAACGTGGCCGGATTATAGAGGATTAATCCACATAGTAAAGTGAGGAAGAAAAGGGAAAAGGCAATGATGTGGGTGCAATAGTTTTTGAGACCATTCATGTTCTTGAAAATCTTCAGTTTTTAGATCAAGAATATCTCGTCTCTGGATGTTTGGTTCACTCGGTGGATGGTTCAAGAAGTTGAATAGATGAAGAGTTTTATGCTTGATGAAATTGAAATTTATTCTCATAATGACTTGTGCAATGTTAGGTTATAGCGATCTAGAAAGTCCTGGTTTATGGCGTTTAGGACTCTTATGAAGACCAAGACAATTGCTCCATTTCAACCTTAATCAATAAATATAAAAAAACTGCCTTCGAAATTTAATTACACAAACAAATTAAGCACTTACTAGTAACACTCTCTGGTCTCTCTACTATACAATCAATTTTTGTAGCCGATTTTATGTGTTCCTTACGGAGCTCATAATTGTGTGGATATTGGGTTAGATTTGAGATGTTTTGAGCTACTAAACTTAAACATGGGCCCAAGTCCACACTCCACACCAGGTTGCTGTGGACCTTTTGGTGTGAAAGAAAAAATATAATTATTTTTTATTGTGGTAGTAGTTAATTTGTAAAATATTTTTTATATTAACACATCAAAATAATTTAAAAATATAAAAGAATATTAATTTAAAAAAAAACAAAAAAAATTAAATTTTTTTAAAAATATTTTTTAAACGTAAAAACAACCAAATCCTTAATATATGCTAGATGACTTATTCGTTAAAGTTGAGTATTATTAAATAAAAAAAAATAAATAATCCAATTACTTAAATTGATTGAGATAATAAATTTTAAAAAATAGATAATATAAAAAAATTTTGAATTACAAAAATATGTATATTTTACTCTTTGTCGATTGAATTTGTTTGTTGAGGTTGTCTTGGAGGACGATCACTAAATTATTTTGCAAAAAAGAATTTTTAAGGAAAAAAATCATTAAAATATTTTTATATCTATATGAAATCCAAGAACAAAGTTTTTATACTAAAAAAATCTAAATATCTAACTTCACTTTAATAGAGTTAATTCATTTAGGGTTTCTTCTGAGAAAAATTAAAAATATTATTATGATTTTTGGATATAAATTCATCTCCCTCACTAGCCCCGTCCTATTTTTCATTCATCCGCATGAAATGCCCTTTCAGCTCACAAAAACTGACGTCATCTCCATTTTACTGAAACGGCAGGTAGTTTAAATTGACACCCACGTCATCAGGATGACGTGGCACTTCATCCCTGCCCCTAGTAACTGGACGATCCTTGAAATAGGTCTTGTCCAAGACTTTGCTAACCACCAGATAACACAGCAAGACAAGACAAACCTCCTTGAACTTAGCTTCCGCAATCACCACCAAAAGTCTAGCAAACCACCATGGCCACCACAGCTACAACCACCACTCACATACCCTTCTCTCTCCCACTCTCCAAGCTCTCTTCTCCACACAACCACTATCACCACTTCAAAGTCTCCATCTTGACTCCCACCAGAATCCCCACCTTGAGAATTCAAGCTATGGGGGATCAGTTAGGTGAATTTGGTGCTAGAGACCCTTTTCCTGCTGAAATAGAGAGTGCTTTTGCTGAGAAAGTGTTAGGCAATGTTGATACTGAACACAAGATTCTCATTCCTACTGTTTCTGCACTTTCTCTTTCCCAGCAAGAGTGTACTCCTATATCTCCTCTGCAAGACCCCATGTCTAAGGATGATGCTCAAAAGCTTTTAAAGAAGGTGAATCTTGAGTTCCCATATGGATTTTTTGCCCCTCTTTTCAGCTTTAAGGATGTGGTTTGCTATATGCAACATGTTGTTTAAGTTCTAGACTTCTAGTTAGTTCAAATTAATTTACCCTGTGTGAGTTTATGCTTGTTGAGAAATTTCAAAATTTACTTATAAATGTTAGTAGTTGTGTGGTGGTGGAATTGATATACTAGCTTAAATTGCTCACTTTGTAACATTAGTAGATATTGAAGAGCATCTTTCCAAAAAAAGAAATTGAAGAGCACTCATTTGGTTTTGTTCTTATAAAGCTGGAATCATCAATTTCTTGTAAGATTAAAGTTTGAAGCTTTAGAAATGGCAAATCCCGTACAATTTGTACTTTTGACAAATTTACAGACTGTAGGTGTTTGTTTGATTCTTTGATGCTGTGAATCACCAATTCTTTCCGATCAATCTGTCCCTACATTTTGGGTTGCGGGCTTTTTTATTCTCTTTCTTAGGACTTGTTTCTGAAATGAAGTGCTTATTCTGCATACCAACACAAGTCTTGTGGTTCCTTTGTTGGTCTTCTTTAGTCGTGTTCTTAATAGAATTCTCAGGGATTTTGAAGTAGGGTTTTAGTAGATAAGATGTCCTTTTTCTAGAGCTTCTATGTAACATTTTCATTTCCTCAACCCCAAGAAACTGATTAGCGGTGTGTTTCCAAGAGAAAAATCTTTATCAAGAAGCAACTCATCTCTGGCATTAGATCGTGTTGAAATGCATTAATAAGTGAAGTTCCTTGCATTTTTGAATTGCTTATTCTTAATTTAATTCCTTTTATTATCTCATTCCAGGATTAGGAACCAGATAAAAGAAGTAAACTTTTAATCCTATATTTCTCTCTCTTCAAGGTGTTTTAGTGTTTCAGTGCATTTGCTTCTGTTTCATTTCGAATGCTGACAGACACAAGCAAAGGTAGCATATCCAGCATTGATTTTTCCTTTGCACAGGCATATCAAGTAAAGCCTGCAAGTTCCATGTTTAACTTCCACCTATGAAAGCATCAATATGTTTTGCCTTACGGAAAAATTTGTCTGAAGGTTCTTGGCTGGAGACTCCTCGATGAAGAAGTTGGACTTAAACTGCAATGCTTGTGGAAGTTGAGAGATGTTAAATGTGGTGTTGAGCTTGTCAATAGAATTTACAAAGTTACAGAATCATGTGGCCATTTTCCAGATGTGCACTTGGAACAGAATCAAGTTAGAGCCGAACTTTGGACTGAATCCCTTGGTAAGCTTCAAAATCACTCACAATATTCTCTTTCCTGAATTTCCTTGCTGCCTGAATTAAATGATCTCTTTGAAAGCACTTGAAATTTAACAATTTTCCATTGCAGGAGGCTTGAGCATGACCGATTTCATTGTCGCAGCCAAGATTGATGAGATTAAGACATCAGACCTTGTCCCTAGAAAAAGAGTATGGGCATAATTGGATATTTCCTTGATAGCTTTACTGAAGGAATTTGAGAGACCATGAAGTACAGTCTACAGAGATCTCATTTTATCTCAATTCATAAGAGAACTCACAGTTTTTCCCTCAATCCTTGTGTTTATTAGCATTGATTCATCTTACTGCAATTCAACAAGAATATATGATCTTTCTACATTAACTTCCTTCCTTTCCCCCTTTTGAGGGATTCTCTGATGTACAATCAATTAGGTACCTATCTGCAAATTACCTTCTGCTGGTAATCTAAACAAATATAATGTAATGCTTGCTAGAAAATCTTGACAGCTTCTTCTGACATCTCCACAGGCAGAAAACCAAATGGAGGATGTAAAAAAATAAAAATAAAAATAAAAATTCAAAACCAACCTGAGGAGGTTTATCGTTGCGATCCTTTTTTGAGTCTTAATCACATCATCTTTTTTGTTTTTTTTTTTGGGTGAAACCTAATCACATTATTTAAATCCATCTATCCTACCCAAATTTGTACTATACTGTTGGGGCCTGAGCACTGCCAGGTACTATCCTTAGTACTGCCAGGAAGTACTTTGAGCTCTACACAAGTCCAATCTTACCTGGCAAAATCAAGGGCACAGATCTAACATCCAAATTGGTGCTGTGGCAAAATCAAGGGTCCATATCCAAACTTCTCTAGTATTTTTGAAGTACATTCTCGCGTTTCTAGTATCAAAGCTTAAAGTTCAAAATTGTGAGGAAAGAGAAACTGACAGAGAGTAAAAAAAAAATGGTTGCAGCAGCAGCAACAGCTACTGCAGCTAATCCACTAACATGCTCACTATTTCCAAGCCAAGGTCCCAAATTGATGCAAACCCATCTTTTATTTTCCTTCACCCACTCTCCCTTTTCTTGCTTTCTCTAACTCACGGTGTTTTCTGGCATTTCAGGTCTTAGAGGAACAACTAGTGGGCTGCAATGGACAAAGGTAGTTCAGTTTCCCTATCTAATAACCTGTATATATGTTTTATTCCTCTGCTTTAAGGCATGCATACTGACAATGTGTGCATTGTCGAGGTAGCCACTATTACACGGACAGCCAGTCAGAACATTTAATGCTACTGTAATTAGCCTCGCAGTTTGTGCGCTTATGGTGTTCGACGAAATGCTTATTAAGTTGGCAAATTAAAGGGACTGAACTTTGCACTTATTTTCTTTGTTGCAGAGGCAATGTACCAGAAAGGCAAGTGCTTTGACAGTTACAGCTAAATTTGAGCTGAAACCTCCTCCATATCCCATGGTAAGATTTGAAACAAAGCAATTTCTTTTTCAAGAAATTAAGTTACTTGACAGTGAGTGAGATAAAGGGCTTGGATTTTTATTATTTGACAGAATGCATTGGAGCCGCATATGAGCAAAGACACATTTGAGTATCACTGGGGAAAGCATCACAGGGCTTATGTGAATAACTTGAACAAGCAAATTGAAGGAACAGAGCTAGATGACATGTCGTTAGATGATGTTGTGCTTATTACATACAACAAGGGTGATCCACTTCCTGCTTTCAACAACGCTGCACAGGTATAATAAAGCATCCCATGCATACAAGTTCACTTTTTTGTTGTGAACTTTGATTTTTGGGTTTTCTAAGCATTTTTTTATTTTTGTTTTTAATCTGGATTCAGGCCTGGAACCACGAATTCTTTTGGGAATCCATGAAACCGGGAGGGGGAGGAAAGCCATCAGGGGAACTTCTTCAATTAATGGAAAGAGATTTTGGTTCTTTTGATAAATTTGTTGAAGAGTTCAAGTCGGCTGCAGCTACTCAGTTTGGTTCTGGATGGGCTTGGCTCGTATGTAAGTGATCTTTCCCTATGCCAGCAATTATATTTCCTACTATTACTCTTTTGAGTAAATATAACTGGCTTGTTTATACCACCGAAAGTAAGAGTAATATATCTTGTATGTTAATCTCTCTAGACAAAGCAAATAGACTTGATGTTGGAAATGCTGTAAATCCTTGTCCATCAGAGGAGGATAAAAAGCTTGTAGTGGTCAAGAGTCCCAATGCCGTGAATCCCCTTGTTTGGGATTATTATGTAAGTATTGATGCCTTAGTTTCTTGATTTGTTTCATTTGCAGAAATATAAGATGATATTGATCATGTAAAAGGAAACATTACCAATCACTTATGATGTTTGTGTTTGGTTCATTCATCTGATGCTGTTGGTTATTTCTTGCAGCCACTCCTTACAATTGATGTTTGGGAGGTATTCGATAACTCTGTTGTTTATTCAATAATTCCCATGTTGATTTTCTTTTATAGAATAATTTTGATTTGTACTGACCACTGATTTGGCATTGCAATTTTTCTTTCTTTCAACAGCATGCATACTACCTGGACTTTCAGGTGAGGTTCATTGTAATAAATCATCCGTTTAAGTTTGCTTTCCATCTTAGTCCATCGTTAAATCATTTGATTAGTGATCATGTGTTGTTTCTTCATGTAGAATCAACGACCTGATTATACATCAAATTTTATGGAAAGGCTGGTGTCATGGGATGCAGTTAGTGCGAGACTTGAAGTTGCAAGGGCTCGAGCTGCTGAGAGAGAAATAGAAGAAGCAAGAAAGAGAAAAGAGGAAGAGGAGGGGAACTTTACAGACAAAGAACCTGCAGAGATTTTCATAGATGGGGTTGCTGACGATTCTGAGACTGATTGACTTCATACTGTTTTGCAGTTATTATATGCGGGAAATTGTTGAGGCTTGTCACGTCCTTCGTTGTCTTTGAAGGTGATAAAGAGGTCAGTTTGAGCAGGATAGACTACAAACATGTATCCATATCAACATGGGAAACAAGGAAATGTATATTTCAAGTACTGTTATTTTCAAGGTAAAACTATCTGTTAGGCAGTTCCTATGCATTCAAGACCACCTACACAGAATTTTTGGGTTAGTAGTCTGTACTCACTATGTATGGCAACTCCGAGAGTCGCAAATATAATAGATCCTTTCCAACTATATGTCGTGCTATATGAACCCATGGTAAAATGGTGTTAACCTGCTTGGACATTAATGTCTTTTAACCATAACCATGCAATTTTAGTTTTGTTCCGTATACAGCATTCTTTATCCAAACTGTTGCTGGTAAAAATATGTAAAGAATCAACGGCATGTAGATTATGATATGATCAATCACAAAATGGTTCATCTTTTGCATGGAAAATATCATCAATTCACTCTTGTTATCAGAACATGGGGGGTTGCTTGTATTTTTCTTGTATATAACATCTGTAGCAGTACAATGAATCTGACTACCCAGATGAAAGGAAATGGATATCTGTGCACTCAAAAATCTGTACACTAACATATTAACTTGAAAGCAGAGGAGGAAGCAAGCTTGCACCAAACAACGAAACAAGTGTTCCACCTGCAATCATCTTACGAAGGATGTTTTGAAAGACAAGCTTTTCAAAATTTGATGCAGAGTTTTCAACACGAGGTGGTCCAAAAATCTCCCAGAAGCGAAGAGTCTCATCTTCCAGCTGATGCTACTGTTAATCCATCAGGACTCTGCAACAAACCAATTGACAAGGTCAAGGAAGTTCTCAGCTATAAAAATAAATTTTCCAGTAACTTCAACTTAACGGTTAAGGTCTTAGGTAATCAAACCTGAGAAAGGCTGATGACTTCGCGTTCACGACGATTTATTTCTCCCACTTTAGTAATGGAAGGGTACTTCCACAAGCATAGATGGTTTTGAACTCTGTAATCGCCATGGCCGTGGCCACCTAGGATCTCCTGTTGTATGTTCCATTCTAGTCCACATATCTGAACAATTCAACATCAAATCATCAATGCCAAATTAAAATCATCTTCATGATTCAAATACTAGTGCATGAATTAATCTTTCGGCTTGATGGCCAACAATTGAAAATCTGACGCAGTATCAAAATCTCCGACAAAGCATAACATGCCTGTGCTTTGGTTTCAATGCTATGATGTCTTAATACATCCATCACCTGTGCTTCCTCCCGAGGCCAGTACATTGAATTGATTGTATTTATTTGTTTAAATATTTTATAGTGATGAAAATTTTGTAGATATGATGACGAATGTTTTGTTTTTAAATTTTATTATTTATTACTTATATAATTAGGATATTTGTAATATGTTTTTTAGAATTTTAATAGCATCATCTTAATTTAAATGTATTTGCATATAAAATTTTTGAACTAAAATAAAAGTATCCAGTTATTTCTCAAAAGAAGGGAAAAATGTGTAAAAATCTGAAAAAAAATTTAAGAAACATAATACCATTCACCCTTTTTTCATAGGGAATTTTAGAAGCATTTTATGTATTATTTATTTGAAAAATAAATGTAAAACATAAAACCTTTACCATCAAACACCTTTCATTTAGTTAGTTAATTAAAGATATTTTTCTTTTTGGATAGGAATTAGAGATCTAATTGTAGAAAGTTCACACTAATTTGTTTCAACGTTACAACCTTATTGTTCCAACTTGCTTGTTTATACTAGTGAAAGTAATAGTAATATATATTTTCTTTTATTCTCTGAAGACAAAGCAAATAGACTTATGTTGGAAATGCTGTAGATCCTTGTCCATCAGAGGAGGATAAAAAGCCTGAAGTGGTCAAGAGTCCCTATGCAGTGAATCCCCTGGTTTGGGATTATTATGTAAGCATTGATGCCTTGGTTTCTTGATCTGTTTCATTTGCAGAAATATAAGATGATATTGATCATGTAAAAATGGTGTTATCAATGCATGTAGATGAACGCCAATGCACGCATAGCTGCTTGAACATCAATGCCTTTTCACCACAAGCATACAATTTTAGTTTTGGTCCGTATACAGCAGTCTATATCCAAACTGTTGCTGATAAAAATGAGTAAAGAATCAACGGCGTGTAGATTATGATATAATCAATCACAAAAAAATGCATGAAAAATAGCATCAGTTCACTTCTGTTATCAAAACGTTGGGGGTTACTTGTATTTTCCTTGTATACAACATTTGTAGCTACAACTGTGCATTATAAATCTGTACGCTAAAAGAATAAATTAAAAGCACAGGAGGAAGCAAGCTTGTACCAAACAATGAAACAACTGTTCCACTTGCAATCATCTTATGAGGGATGTTTTGAAAGACAAAAGGTTTTCAAAATCTGAGGCAGAGTTTTCAACACGAGGTGGTCCAAAAATCTCCCAGAAGCGAAGAGTCTCATCCCCTCCAGCTGATACCACAGTTAATCCATCAGGACTCTGCAACAAACCAATTGTTAAGGTCCAGGAGGTGTTCAGCTACAAGAATAAATTTTTCAGCAATTTCAACTTAAACGGATAAGGTCTTAGGTAATTCAAACCTGAGAAAGGTTGATGACCCTGCGTCCATGACGATTTATTTCTCCCACTTTAGTCATGGAAGGGTACTTCCACAAGCATAGATGGTTTTGAACTCCGGAATTGCCATAGCCGTGGCCACTTAGTATCTCCTTGTGATGTCTGTTCCATTCCAGTCCACATATCTGAACAATTCAACATCAAATCATCAATGCTAACTTAAAATCATCTTCATGATTCAAATACAAGTGCATGAATTAATCTTTTCTGCTTGATAGCCAACAGTTGAAAATCTGATGCATAATCAAAAGCTCCCGGAAAGCATAACTTGCCTGTGCTTTGGTTTCAATGCTATGAGTACAAGTCCCTCCTGTTATATTCCATATCTTAATACATCCATCTCCTGTACCTCCTCCCGAGGCCAGTACATTGAATTGATAGGGACACCAAGCAAGTGCTTTGACTGCAGCTTGATTATGGGCATTGAATCGATGCAAGAAGTTCGAAGAGCTCATTTTCGAAGCTTCCCATATGTATATTAAGCTTTCATTTCCTCCACTTGCCAGTACGTTACCTTCACTGGACCATTTCAAACCACATACTTCTTCGGTGTGTGCTTGTATGCGTGAAGTTGGACTGTTTCTCACTCTTACTGTCAACGAATTTGCAGATACAAGGAAACTGGAAAGTTAAAACCACCTCACTGTGTCGAGAAGTAATGGTAAGTTAAAAAAGAAAGAAAGCGAATTAGAGTAGCCTAACAACCATCATGATTAATAATGGATCTGTCGCGGCTTCCTGTTGTTAGAGTATGACCATTCCAGGCAATGGCTGCTATCCTGCTCTGATGACCTCCCAAGCTTCTAATCTGTGAGTTGTAAAAATAATGATGTTACCATAAGAAATTCAAGTTCCAGAAAGATTTTCAAATCTAAAGGAAACACAGAAAACTTACACATTTGGAAGTCTCGGGATCCCAGATTTGAAGTTTGGATTTCATGCATCCAATTGCCAAACTTGTGGCTTTCTCTGACCAGGCTACACTTGTTGGGTAGTCATTGTCACCTTGAACTTCCAAAAGCTTCTTTACCTCTTGGTTCTCTGCGTTCCATAAGTATAGTGCCGAGCCCAATGCGACAGCGAGAACATTGTTCTTTCCCCAATCCATGAGGTTCACATAGTAGTCATCTTTTATTTTTGGTGCATCCAGAACCTTAACTTCTTTCTGCATATGCCCTCAAACAACGTAAATGACTGTATAACATATTTTCCAAGTATATATCATGACATGATTTTTCAACTCTACTACTAGTTACTGTCATCTATGCAATGTTCTAATTGATCAAATTCAAAGAAAACAAAGCCAGTACTTACCGTAGGCAAGCGGCGAGATTCATGTTGCTTGATTCCATTACTCAATACCTCTGCATCAATATCTCTTCTCATCTCATCAATAACATGATTCCACTTTCTCCGAGATTTTGGACTTCCTCTAAAAACCAACATCCTAAATGGTCTCCCTTCTGAGTCCAAAGTTAGACTTTCCCTCAACATTTCTCTGTATCCTTTCTGCCTCAAAGACAAACACATTTGGAGATTTCAGTTTACAATCAAGAAAACCCAGAATCCATATGTTCACACGAAAATTTCTAATTCTTACAAACCCTTCATGCCACAGATCAAAACAAAATATTAACCATAAACACCCAAAAAGTGATTAGCAAGCCCAAAAAACAGAAAAAAAATCTGAAGGCAATTAACCCCAGAACCCTGATAATCTTAACCCAGTAATGAATTTAATCAAAACACAAAAAACCCATTTCCCAATTGGCATAAAAGGAGGAGACTTACACCGAAATTGGGATTGTGTACTTCTTTGATTTTGTTTGTCAACAAACAGTGGGCTTGATCAAGATTCATCAAACTCCTGTTTGGTATAAACCTATCGCCCTATGCACACATACAAAAACAAGAAACAAGAAAACAGTAAAATCAGAATAATCAAGAAATTCTTTGTAAAATAAAAGGGCATTCAAGACTCAAAAGTTCATGATAAAAGAAGTGTGAGGGAGAGAGTTTTATACTGGAAATTCGTATTGAGTGGGGCTGTCATGTAATCTTCTTGGAGAGAACCAATCAGGTTGAAGTTGAACTACTCTCTTCTTGCTTTGATCCATTTTTTGAGAGAGAAATCACGGTACAGAAGACCAATTTCTTGAATTCCCGGAGAATTCTTGTTCAGTATAATTAAAAGAAAAGGAAAGTGAAGAGAGTTAATATAGACGTTGAAGAGAAGGATGGTGGTCTCTTCCCTCCAAAAAGCCAAACCGCTGTGACCGTTGAAGGTTGGTGTCAGTTATTCTGTTGGTTAAAGGCGCCAATTGTATGAGTCGGTCCGGGCCGGGCCGGGTCAAGGCTGTTCACTAAAGGGGCTATAAGGATTGGACCGATATTGACCCATTCATCTTACCTTAGGGCTTCATTATATTTTTTAATTTGTTTTTAAAATATGTTTTACCTCAAAAAATATTAAATTTTTTTTATATATTATTTAATAATTTTAATGTGTTAATATTAAAAAATATTATTTTAATATATTTTTAATTAAAAAATACTTTAGATCGCATGTTTAGCTAAACATGCAAATAATTAAATTCTTAAATTGTCTAAAAAAAATGAGACTTGTTTGTTTATTTTGAGGGGAAAAAATGATCGCCACTTTGAATTGACGAAGCTATCTTGGTAGGTGCCGATTAATGAATTTTTTTTATAACAGCAAATAATGAATGTAATTGAAAAAAAAATTTGATAATTTGATCATGAAACTGGCTTTTCTTAAATTACTGACAGTCTCTTAAACTGAAAGACTATAAAAGAGCTGCTGAAGGAGATTTTTTTACTCGAGGAAACTGATAAAAACCGATAATCATCTTGAAAGTTGAAACAACATAAAATCTGAACTCGTGTTTAAACAATCATAAGGAAGTAAACATGACTCCCCACTTTCTGTAATGCCAATGCTAAACTTGCGTAAATTTCTACTACCTATTAGTGGCCCTACAAGATCTCCTAATTTCTCCTTGTGTGCCAGTCAGAACCCCTATAGCTCCCAACTTAACCATGGCAGCACCAAACCTGGCAGGGAAATCAAACGCATTAGCCAGGTTTTTCACTACAGGCATTGTCAAGGGGTCAGTTCCTAAATCTTGGTCGATTTGGAGAATGCCTCTATGCAGCATCACAGTCTGATAGTATGTATTGCTTATTGTAAATGGGCTAAATGAGTTTTGATCAAGGTTCACTGTGTTGTCTACTGTGGCAAATGGAGGGCACCTTGATCTCAGAATGTTTTCTAGGAAAGGATCCATGGATGGATCGGGTCTGCCAGTGTTTTCGAAGTTGAAAAGACGGTCTTTGATGAATGAGCAATGTGCAATCCCAACAGAATGAGCACCCAGTAGGAGCACCATTTCTGTAACAGTGAGACCTTTATCAGAAAATGCTGCAATGGCCTCGGGCACTGATATTGCAGGACCTGGC
This sequence comes from Populus simonii, assembly GCA_007827005.2. NCBI lineage: Eukaryota > Viridiplantae > Streptophyta > Magnoliopsida > Malpighiales > Salicaceae > Populus > Populus simonii. Next base: position 11,621,962 of record CM017478.2, on the reverse strand, counting down.
AGGCTCACATTTTTAGCTGCAGAGACTAAACCATCCCTTCTTCCTGTTTGAACATCGTATCTCCCTCCACCACTCTGGACAGGAATCACTAGTTAACTCAATTTGGATTTTCTGAATAATCACAAACTGTAACAAAGAGAGAGATTCAATTACCAAGAAAACAACATCTCTTGTAGCTATTGCAATGAGATCAGCACAGGAGACCACACCAGGGCAAGCATTTTCCACAGCAGCCTTTGCCTGGTCTATAATTTCATATCCCCTCACACTCAAATTCGGTATTGCTGTTTTCTCACTGTTGCTTCCATCTACTAGTATTGATGCATCACACCCCTTTTTCATCATCATTATTTCCAAAAATAAATAGTTAATCAGTTCAATAATTACATCTCTCTCGATCGACAATGCAAACACTACGCATCATTGAACAGATACCAAAATTCTTAGCAAGCTAACGTTTGGGCAAAATTCTGAAAACTTCCGTAAAATTAACTCAGAATATTAGAACATTACTATTATTTTTGTTTATTGTTAATATTAGAGCAAAATATGAGTCATGCATAAAATAGCAGAAACTAGCATGTGCTTAAACTGAAGAGAAGTGCACACAAAACTTGCTTGCCAACCAAACCAATGCATCATCCATGCTTCTACATGTGGATCGTGGAGGGATTATAGCAGGTTGGTTAAGCTTAAAATTATTAGATGCAAACAGAATTAAGAGTTCCTAATTCCTGGGCGAAAATATGCAGAAATGTAAGCTTACATTGACAAAGCAGTCATGGAACTGCAAGCGTAAGAGGGCAGCCACAGTTGAAGGATCCCTGAAGAACTGAGCAGTAATAACTCCAGCCACTATAGCTTCAACATCTGCAAAACCACATTTTCCTCTGTAAAATCCCACTTGCAGTGCACCAAAGCAGAAGCCAGCAAAGTTCACTGAAATTAACCCAAGGGCTAATGTCAGAAATGCTGCCTCAGCCTTCATTCTCTTTAGGATGCTAAAAAAAGAATCAGAAATGCTGCCTCAACCTTTATTCTCTTTAGGATGCTAAAAAAGGAAGAAAATATACATCTTTTTATCCTAGCAGTGTTATCTTCTAAATCATACTCTTGGTGCCACTTATATTTGGTTGTATCATGCCTTGCCTGTCTTTTTGTCAAGCATGGCAAATTTCTCCCTCGATCCAAAAGGCCTTAAGCTGAAGGAGAATCTGTCTATATTTTTGGGACACAAACATTTAGCAATGCATAAAATTCATGCCAGTTCATGAGGTGCTGTTGGATCAACCCTTTTTCCCATTACATAAATTTTTTTAAAATGAAGAATCAGAATTGTTAAAAATCTATCTAGACACAAATTTAATAACATTATTTTTATGTTTTATAAAGCCAGATATTTTTATAAATAAGCAATAATAAAGATGGGACATAAATTAGCTTTCCAATATTAGCTATGTACAGTTCAATTGTCATGGAGTGCTTCATCATTCTCCCTATAAATTCCCCTCCTTTCCTTTAATTTGAGTCTGAATTTGATTCTCTTTCTTTCCTTCGAGAGTGAAATCTGGATTTTCTTTTCTATTTCTTTCCTCCTTTCTCTTCAGTTTGAGCCTGAATTTTATTCTCTTGGTTTGAAAATAGCTGCTCAAAACCTTCCATCAAACCATCTAAATTGCTGCCATCATTATGTTGCTGCTGATGGTTTTTGGCTTCCTTTTCTTTTGACAAATTTTTTTTTTGAAGTTTCCAATGATGCCAACAATCCAGATTGTTGGGTTCTCGATCTCAAACTTCAATGTTTCGCAACCAATTGGAAAGCCGATGTGAGCATTCACAATCATAATGTGTTGCTGAAAGTCTACTTTGATCAAACATAGACATCCATTTATGAAGAAGATAAATGGCGTAGTCCATTACACTATGTCTCAAGTAATTAGCTGTGAGAGACATCAGTTGATTAATGCAAACATATGATTTTAATAAGAAAGCCAATGATGCGCAAGTTAAGAATTGTAGCACTCGCAGAATGAACTGCTGCGTTGAGAAAGAAGTGCGTAGTCTACATGAAGACAGACTCATTATTTACATCCATTTTTATTGCGAAGGTTTGTGTTCGCTTTACAGTCAAAACCCAAGGCAATGATAGAGAAATCTAACATCCTGAGCTCCCTTGTAGCAACTTAGATATCATGTTTCCACCGAATTTTGCAGTAAAGAAAGTTAGATGTCATGTATAACTTAAAAGGACGAAAAGATCTGAACTTATTTAACGCATGTAAGATGAATGGTGGGATCCCAAGCCACGAGGCAATGGACCAGTATGCCGAGTACTGCCATATGCAACTGCACCAGGGAACCTGTAGAGATTGGAGGCTGCAGTCTGACTAGCGGTGACAGTAGGAGCATCAGCAAACCCATAAAGATCTGAGGCTGCACCCTGCTTAGCAGCGAGAGAGGGAGCATCAGCAAACCCATACAGGTCTGGGGCTGAGCTTCCATTAGCAGCAACAGCAGGTGGGGAATTCAGCAAACCTCCAAAGCCTTCTATTGATGATGATTGTCCAAACAAACCAGATGCAGGATGCCAATGTCCCACTGACCCATCATTTAGGGCAGTATCCCCAGCCCTATGCCATGCATATTGTGGAACATTGCCACCTTTTATCTGCCTTGTCCCATCAACTAGCATATCCCTGTGAACTCCAGCAGATCCACCATATGCAGCTGACAGACCAATTCCACTTGCTGATGTGCCCAGAACATTTTCAGGAAAAGGCCCTATACTAGATCCATACATAGCAGATGTGCCAGCAGGATAGTTGTTGACATGACCAGGGAATCCACCATTCAGTCGCATCACACTGTTATATGAGCTCTGTCCATTCATGTAGCTAGCAGCTATTTGATCAGGCAACCTCACACCTGGAGAGATCAGGGGTGAACCTTTCTCTGCAAGTCGTCGACGTTTTATTTCTTGACTCTTCCAGTAATTTGTCACCTCATTCACATTTTCCGGTCTCTTTGACAAAGGCAGCTTGCCTATTTTTTTATTCAGATCAGCAATATCTTTCTCCAGCTCTGTTGTCTTTTCTTCAAGTTGCCAACCAGGAAGAAGCTTTGTGGGGTCAAGCTGGTGTTCTTCAAGAAACTTCACCACAGATTTCAGAGCAATCAATTGCTTTTCCTTTGCCTCTTTCTGTAAAAAAAAATTAAAAATTAACGATATGCCTCGCACTATTAGAAAAGCAAAGAGGATGGTGATTTTAAACTTAAAACGCAAAATCACCTCTAACTTTATTGCAGGTGAATTATTTGCTTTTCTTTTTCTACCCTTCAATGGTTCTCTAGACTCTTGCAAAATTAAAGTCAATAGATTCTGAGCAGGAAACTTGTCCTCGATTCCAAATATACAAGCCACATCAACGGCTTCAATTTTCATTCCTTTCTTCATCATTCCCTCTATAATATCTGCAGTAGTCAAACATAGTATGGCATAAGTTCATGCATGGTGTTGGAAAAAAATCTAAAAAATAAAAGAAAGAGACCATGCATGATACTAGACAATGCTTACAGATGGACAAATAAGATCAAATTTAACTTCTTGGAATTCAGAACGAAATGGCAATCACATACAAACAAATGGATACCCTAGACTAGTATCAAACAGTAAGACTACATTCCCCAATTCTCAGAAACATGAATTCATCCTCCAGTCCCTCATGATCAACACTGGTGATGCTAACCAGGCAGCACTCTTACTCTCCAGATACATGCCTATTAGAAGAAAGTAATGCTGCAGATTTGCAGAACCCAGCACATAGAAAATGAAATCTACCTTCTCAGGTACATAACAAGAAGATTGAAACATATCTTGCAAGTCACTTTACATCGAGCCATTGAATCCTTTCATTATGTTCCACCCCTAAGCCAAAAGGCCATTTCAAACAGCATTTATATATTGAGAGTGGAAAGTGAAGTTTTAGAGTTAGTTGTTAATATTACTTACCTGCTTCATTTGCTTCCAAATATTTCAAGACAAGAAAATGAAGCTGGGAAAATTGCAACTAAGGTTCAGAACATTTTTCTTATCACCATAACAGGGTGAAAAAAAAGCAATGCCCTGATCTAAGAAACACTTCCACGTGGCTCGATTATAAGCAAATATTAACTTGCAGGTATGATGATTAATAAGCATGCTCTTGAAACTAATTTCATAGGAGCATTTGTTAATAAACTTTAATTCAGTTCTCTCACATTCCAGTACCATGGAAAAGTAGCAGAAATTAGATAGAGCTGCAACCTACAGATAATGATGCAAAAAGAATCTAATGAAGATTGTCTCTGCGATCTGTCATGGTATGAGATTCTATCAAAAGAGACAGACCTGCTACTCTAAGCAGTTTGAATTAAAGTATTGACTATCATGATTTCCAATGGTAACTGTAAGGCAGCAACGGTAAACATTCATAAACTAAGTTCATCATGGAATCACACCTTAATCTAGCCCTTTCAGTGATTGTTTTAAAGAATTATTTTCTGCTGCGTTTAGAATCAATATAAGCAACTACCAACCAATAGTCTACATAAAATGTCTAAAATCCCTCCGCATAGATCTCATAGTGTTTAGTAAAAAAACAAAAAAAATATTCATCACTTTAGGAGCTTATAAACTATAAACACAACAAACTTTAGAGGAACCACCTACTGTGCTCCATACTAAATTTAGAGTCCAGTTCATCATACATATGCTTCATTGATCATAAAATAAAAGAACAACAAATGACGGTCCATCTTCAACAACGGAAATTTTGAAAGGAAAAAGTTTGATCAAAGCATGTAGCATTTAAAATGTAGCATAATAGTTTTCAAGTTCCTTTCTTTCCCTTTTCCTCTTCCATAATATAAAGAATTTCCTACCCACCTATCCCATCCATAATTTCTTCTAAATTGCCGTCTAAAAATGAATTCTCCTTTTTTATGATTAAGAAATTGGGTATATTTTCCTTTCCATCACATTCCTACACATATTTGCACCCCTTTCTACAATTAACTTAGCAAAAAACAATCTTCAACTAATTGAAAATTAAAGCATCTACTACTACTAGCACCAAGAACAAATACCAGTAACCCTAGTAACAAGAGACCGCGATCTTCGAACCAAATCAGCGAACTGCCTCGAATTACTCAACTTAACCAAATCAAAAACATCCTCATCACTAAACAACTTCGGTATCCCAAACCCTCCAATTAACAACAGCAAACCCTTGGCATCAATCTCGCCGCTATTCCTCACACCACCTTCACTAATCAATCTCTTTCTCCACGCTACAGCCACCTGCTCCGCCTCTTTCTTCACCGCAGCCTCCATTGCATTCTCATGATCACTAATCAACAAAAAAAATTCCAAGACCAAAATCGACGCTTCTCTCCCTGTAATCATCGGAGACTCTTTCTCATAAGCTTTACTACCTTGTAAATAAAACCTCCCTATACAATCTAACACTAATTTAGCCGGCTTCGGTGCACATTTTAATGCTGCCGGAACTTCTTCTCGAAGCTTCTCCACACAGGCTAGATTCGAAACTATATATTTCCGCAACCCTCTTCCACACATCATTTGACACAAGCTCCTTATTTCCGGTTTTTCCGTTGCTGGTGCTGCCGCAGCAGCGGTTTCAGTTTCCGTTACTTTTGTCATTTCAGCTACAATTTCCGGCGACGGCGTTTTTGCTTTTTCTGTTTGAGTTCGTTGCAGTCGTTGCGTCTTTTGTTCGAGTTCGTTGGAGCGGGCGGTGATTGCGTTGTCGATGAAATTGAGGTGACTCTGCAACTCATCGTACCGTCGTTTAAAAGTATCAATTGCGGCTGATAAATTGGTTAGGTCGTTAATTGATTTCAAGAATTGAGGTTCTTTGGGCGTTGAAGGTGATTGTTGTGCTATTTCGATTAGGAGATCCGGTGGGTCAGTTTTGACAACTGGTGGTTGTTGTGGAGGCGGAGGTGATGAGTGTTGGTGTTCCTGCTTAATAGGGGTAGTATTGGAATTGAGAGTAATGGCCATGGAAGGCGTTGCCATGGCTGAGAGAGATTATGTGCTGGTAAATCACTGATATGATTTTATTTAATATGGAAAGGGAAGAGGCCCTAATAAAGTTATAAAATTGATTCAGAAATATTTCATTTTGGTACCTATAGATTCCAAAATGTTGCAATATGGTGCTTTTCTGTTGGTAAATAAATATCCTAATGACACGAACTCTTTTTGTTTTTGAAATTATTTTTTCGTTCGGTATGTTTGGATTTTTAACAGTTTTTGGGGAATATTATTACACGTAAACCAGATCAATTGTAAAATTAAATTTCTTGAGATCTGGCTGATCTAAACCCAGATCAATTGTAAGAAAAAATAATAATTTGACATGATTCAATTAAAAACTTGAATTGATTAGAGATTTAATTAATTTGATAAAACTCAATTAAAAACCAATTAATTTTTTTATTAAAAAATTAATCAAAATAATATTATTATTTTAATTTTTTTTATTAATTTGAGATAACTTTTTTAACTCATAACTCTGGTTTAATTATGTAGAAGTAAGAAAATGATCAAGTAGCTCGTGCTTCAGTAAAGTAAGTTATCTTTAATTTCTAGTTAAAATAACTCTTTGGCTGGAAATACATCTTAGTGAAAACTGGACAAGAGATATGGGAAGAAACTAAACAGTAAGCAGCAAGAAAGAAAGAGTGCCAGCTCTTTATTTCCCTCCAATTTTTCTCGTACAACATTTACACTTTGGACTCTAAGCTTCAAGTTCAATCCCTCCTCGCTCGCTTTGCGTGCTACTACTCCTGAGCTTCATCATTCTCTTTCAGAGAACCAGCCAAGATTGGCAATTTGGCATGCTCGTAAACAGTTACAGAGTGCAGCCAAAGCTAACCCCATAAGATAAACGATGCTTATCTTACTGAAAATACTTTCTGAAGAATGATAAGTGGTAAATGATTTTCTGAAACTAATGACATTTAAAGAATATTTATCATAATCTAATTATTTACAGTTGAATCGAATACTCACCTGTAGTAACCATACAAAATTTGAACATATAAACAAAGATTAGAAGGTTGATGTTGTCTCAGACAAGTGCATTCTCATAGCTGACCAATGCGAGACAACTGGATTGCCTGAAGCATCCAGATCAAAGAAAGCTGTGTCACCAGGCTTAAAGTCTCCGGCAAGGAATGCTTCACTCAAGGGGTTTTCGATTATTTGAGTAACTGCTCTCCTGAGAGGCCGGGCACCATAAAACTGGTCGTAACCTTGCTGGCATACAATATCTTTTATTGATTCTGACACCTCCAACCCAATTCCAAGAGATATCAGCCTTTCTTTTACGTCTTGCAGCATAATATTCAAAATCTGGAGCGTCTGAAATAAAAAGAGTACGTAAAACAAGTATTTTTGAAGTCTAATCATGTTAATGTTTGCTCAAAGCCACAGTCCCAGGTGATTCAGATTCACTGAAAAGTGAGAATTTTAAGTGCAAACTTGTAAAAGGTGACGTATAGTAAGGCTGCAGCCTTCCAACAACAAATGTCATTGGAGTCCATGGAAAAACAAATTACAGAAAAAGAATGGTGACAAACCTGAGCCTTCTCAAGGGGATGGAATACCACAACTTCGTCTATCCTGTTGAGCAACTCTGGACGAAAATATCCCTTGAGTTCTTCCATTACCAATGATTTTATTGCAGCATAAGAAGAATTCTCATCATCTGCAATCATGAAACCGATGGAGATGCGCCCACCCTTTGCAATGGCAGTAGAACCAACATTTGAGGTCATTACTACCAATGCATTCTTAAATGATACCCTCCTTCCCTGTAAAACCCAATCTTTCTATGATAACAGACTAAATGGAGGTATCAATTAAGAAAAGAATGAACAGGAAACTTGGCTAGTGTGAAATTTATAGTTGATGGAACTATATTTGTCTTGTCTCACTCAAGATAATTTGCATGCCAATATTTTTTTGTGAAACAAATTTATTACAGTTACTACCAACCTGAGAATCTGTAAGGTGGCCATCTTCAAATAATTGGAGGAGAATGTTGAATATATCTGGATGTGCCTTTTCTATTTCATCAAGCAAAACCACTGTGAAAGGCTGTTTTCTAATAGCTTCTGTCAAAATACCCCCCTCACCATAACCAACATAGCCTGGAGGTGCTCCTATTAACTTGCTCACTGTGTGTCGTTCCATATACTCACTCATGTCCAATCTAAGCATGGCTGACTCCTGCAACCATAATGTCAGGAAAGAAGAGGAGGTGAATAAGAATTTTGAAAACAGAGAAATGAGGGTTCTAAACTACTCTTTAAAAGACAGTAATCATGTCAGAGTATTCAAGTTACTGCCACGGTAATGTACAATTCCCAAAATATTCAGATTTGCATTTGTCAGTGCATTTGTTATCGACTCAAGTCACGATGTTATAAAGCAACATAGTTTGATTTCTTATATTCAATGCTTAATATCTAAGAGACTTTTAATTTAGACAAGATGGTATTTTCTTTCAGCTGAAAACCTGCATTGGCGTCATATCAAAATAGCCAAAACGTATAAAGAAGAAAAACTATCTTTGAAGTTGGATTTTAACCAAAAACGTTTGTGTAGTATAGTTTGAGGCCTTACTGATCCAAAATAACTTCGAGCCAAAGCTTTTGTTAGTTCAGTCTTGCCAACCCCAGTTGGTCCACAAAACAGCATTGCTGCTATGGGCCTATCAGGATCCTTCAGGCCAACACGGGATCTCTTAACAGCTCGAGATATTGCAGCAATAGCCTCATCTTGACCAATAACTCGTTTTCTAAGCTCCTCTTCAAGGTCCACCAGAAACATTCTTTCCTCGGCAGTCAGCTGCTGAACTGGTATTCCTGACCAGAGTGAAGCAACTGCTGCTATATCGTCACGCCCCACCACAGGAGGTCTGAAAAGAATCACAGCTAGATAATTATTAAACTAGAAGTGAGTGCTTGATAAATGCAGGCCTGCTGCTTTTATCCCTCCAGGCTCCAACAGAACTTCAAGGAAAAACAACATACTCATCATTATTTAATGCAGGCGGCAAACGAGACTCTAAAGTAATTTCTCCAGTGCCATCCATGCTGGAAGCACTGTCATCATTTGTCAACCGACTTGCCAGAACCTGCTTGTTGTTAGACATAAGACAACTAACAAAGTAATTAACAGATCATGAAATTATGTAATTGTACCATGGTAACCATAGAAACAAATATTATTACCACTTCATGCATGGCCTGGACAGTTCTAATTTCTTGCCAATAATCATCGGGCGACTTTGAAAGTATAAAGCTTTTTTGTTCTTTCTTCCTTCTATAGGCCTCAATACGAGCTCTACTTCCTGCCTCATCAATGAGATCAATAGCTTTATCTGGAAGATATCTATCAGCAATATATCTTGCTGACAGGTTCACGGCAGCATTTATGGCTTCAAGAGTGAATCTGCAGTTGTGATGGACCTCATATTTTTGTTGCAGACCCAACAAGATCCTAACTGCATCCTCCTAAACATTTTTACACAACGTTCAAATAAGACTTGAGAAACAAATAGCACCATACACAAAAATAAATGACAGTGTATATTTGAAATCAACCTGGCTTGGCTCATTAATCAACACAGGCTGAAATCTCCTTGCTAATGCTTTATCATTTTCAAAATGAGTTCTGTATTCGTCAACTGTTGTGGATGCGATACACTGCAAAAAATGCACGTATGGTGGTGCATACATGAAGGATACAATTAAATTTCCTATGAGAACAAAAAATTGGGGAGATCACAGTTTAGACATACAAAGAACTTCCTATCTGCTGTCTGCTCTCTCAGCCTGATCAATTAACTCAAACAACAATATTCCTACAGTGAAGATATTATGGACCCAAAACTACAAAAAAAATTGAAGGGAAGGACAAACTGAAATGTCTAAAAACTGAACTAAAAGACGTCGGTATCAAAATCATGCACAAAGGTACTGGATTTGGTTAGGTGCCATCCTCATAACAATTTTGAAATTAAAAATAAAATAAAATAAAGTGATGCTTGCCTAATAACTACAGTGTCTGCCAGGAAAAGCTAGGGAAGCAACATCCCATTTTTAAGAGACAAGGAACTCAGGAGTGTTCAAGCAGTCTTCGAACTTATCTTGTAATAAGAATCAATGACAATAATTATTTGCCTGCTGGAGTTCATTTTACTAAACTCAAAAGAACCGCATTGCGTGTCGACTTTTCAGGTAAATAAATAAACTTTTGTTGTTCAGTGCTCAACATTTTCCCTCGGCAATTATGTAAATTTTCAACCGACAGCCTCTTTCCGTTTTAGCATTTTCTGCTTGTATCAAACCTTTGAAACTTCCATCGGTGGCATTTGGCATCTAGGAAAAAAATTGCATGATATGCTTACGTAGTAGGTAAGCATTCACATTATCATATAAGAGAAAAGCATAATTAATAAGAGAAATTACCTGAAATTCACCCCTCCCAAGAGATGGCTTCAATAAATTAGCAATGTCGAGGCCAGATCCCTTGTTCCCTTTTCCGACAGTGCCAGACCCAACTAGTGTGTGCACTTCATCAATAAAAAGAATGACGTTGCCTGCAAGTACACATGTCATGACTGAGCAACAATGAAATCACTCTCTTTCTAAATGTAATTCAAAATGGAGCCACCTTCTTTCAGTATCTCTCTTATTAATGTAGTAACTCGTGCCTCCAGTTCTCCCCTTTCCTTTGCACCAGCAATTAACAGTCCAACATCCAAGGACATTACACGCTTCTCCTGTGTATAGAACAAGAAGCTAAGCAGATTTGCAAAACAGAGCTTTCTTAAGGTAAGCATAAACAAAAACATCTGGATGATAGTACTCCATTAAAAGAACCACAGGAACAATAGTTTGTTCAGAAGAAAGATACCAGGAGAAACACAGGAACGTCAGCCTGTGCGATACTAGTTGCTAATCCTTCGGCAATGGCTGTTTTTCCAACTCCACTTTCACCAAGAAGAATGGGGTTATTTTTCGCTCTACGGCAAAGTATCTGAACAATTCTTTCAATTTCAGAGTGTCTTCCAATTACTGGATCAATGAGTCCTTCACTTGCTTGGGCAGTAAGATCCACACAGAATTGGGCCAATGCACTCTTATCTGAAAACACAAAGAAATTACTCAATGAGTCAGTTCTAGCAATTAAAAAGATACCAAAAAACCAGAATTCTTACCTCTTGCTGCTTTCTTAGAAAAAGATTTCTCTCGTTTTCCTTTTGATTCCACAGATGGTTCTCTTCCATCTTTCACAAGCTCCCCTTGAAGTTTGGTGACTGCTATAGCAGCCAAGTGATCGCCATCAACGCCAAATCTGAAATCACATCCATTTAGGCCCACCAAGAAAACCATCCATCAATGCAAGTAGTTTACATCATTCAAACATAACTAAGCCAATATGTTCATAAACTACAGATAAGTATATTTGTTTTTGCATTTCAGAAGTTATTTTTAAAAAAAAATTAAAAAAATTTATTTTATTTTTTAATATTTTTTAATTATTTTGATATATTAATAACAAAAATAAATTTTAAAAAATATTATTTTAATATATTTATAAATAAAAAATATTTCTAAAATATCGTAAATTAGCTTCTTCTCTTGCTTCTTAAGTTAAAGAAAACATGTTAGCCCATCACTGCATTCAATTATGACCACACTCTATCACCAAGGAATCCATATTAGAAGGAAAAGGAAACCTAACCCTCCAATAAAGGTACAAAAATGAAAAGGCGTTCGCAATTACAACAAGAGGGTATTTGGCACTGTATTGAAAAGCAATTTTAAAAAAATTTAAATTTTTATTTTATTTTATATACTAATTTTAAAAAATAAAAAAATATTATTAATATACTTTTCTGAATAAAATACACTTTGATACCTCTTAAGAACCCTGTCTGCATTTCCATCTTCAACGGTGAACAAACCGATGGCTATATGTTCTGGTGCAATAAAATTATGACCCATTGCCCTTGAATACTCAACAGCAACCTCAAAAACCCTCTTAGTATTAATAGAAAAGGGCACATTACTAGGGGAAACACCACTCTCTTCTTTAGAAACTGACTCGCTAGCATCAACACTATCACTCTCACTATCCCAAGTGCTTTTAACAACTTCACGAGCTTCATCAATCTTGATTCCAGACCCAAGAAACCCTTTTGGATCACAATCTTCACCAATTAAACCCAACAAAAGATGCTGTGTAAAAACCGTATCTTTGCCTAAAGCTATTGCTTCTCTCTGAGAAAAAATCACAGCTTTTATTGCTCTCTCTGTAAATCTCTCAAAAACAGCAGAAACTTGAAGAATTCTACGTTTTTTGCTGGAATTAAAACGTTTTAACAAAAGGGTCTTCTTGCTTTGTAGCCTTTGTGAGATTGAGATGCCAAAACAAGAAGAAAATGAAGAAGATATTGCGTTGCTGTTGCTAGAGTGAAAGGCAATGGTAGGATCTTTTGGTTTTTTAAGTGCATAGAAAGCCAATCTTGAATGAACTGATAAAGGAGATGATGAAGACAGTAACACTTCCATATTTTTTTCAGGTTCCTTGATTGTTGATGAACAGTTTCTGTATAACAAAGTTTTGATTGAACCCAGGAAAAAAGAAAAAGAAAAAAAAGAACTTATTTTCCAACTTCGGGTATCTGTTCAATCTTGATTGAATAGACAGAGAAGAGAATGGAACAGAGACAGAAGAAATAGAGGGGGGAAATGAAGGAAGGGTTGGTCGACACGTCAAGCCACCATAGCCCAGTTTTTCACGTTTTTCTTTTTTCCTTTTGTTGAACATAGTACTGTTTTCATATGTCAAAAAGTCTACTTTGCTTGCTGATTGTAATGAAAGCCCTGGTTGCCCACGGAAGCCATGATATTTGAGAGAGCCATCAGCCATTGTGTCTGAGAGAGAAAGTCCAGTTCATCTGCCTGCTTAGGAAAGTGACTTTGGTGATTACTGCAGTGTCGTTGCATTGATTTCATAAAATAAATAAAAAATACACTACCAAATTATATAAACCAATTTAAAGTATTCAAATTAAAATAGGTAACCTCTGCTAAACTTGTTCAAGACTTGAAAAAAAAATCCTGTCATATAACTTGAAATTTGCAATAAAAACATTAAAAAAAAAAGAGAAAAAAAAAGATAGAGTAGCCAAATCCATTATCAAACGGAAGCTCTCAATGTAAAAAAAAAAATTACACCAAAATTAAATCATTTCATCTTCGGAATTAAGAGTAACAAGGATTTAAGATTTAAGATTTTTTTTAGTGGTATCCTTATATTTTTTTAAAAAAATAAGATTAGTCTCGTTTAAAGTTTGTAATTATTTTTTTTAATAAATATTTTTTTTTAAGGATAAAACTTGTGTTCTCACTGTTAAGATTTAAGATTTACAAACTTTCAAATAATTTTTGTGTTTATTAATTATTTAAAAATAGTTTTTAAGGTTATATTTGAGTTCAGAAGAATTAAGTGTTTTAAAGCATTTTTTGATGTAAGAACAAAACAAAAAAAATAACGCACTAGCGTGTTGCTGAACCTGGCTGGAATATGGTACTAGATGGAATCAGACTGGCCCAACAAAGAAGACCACTTGAACGACACGTCATCTGCAAGGATGACTCCAAGCCATTTTGTTTTCCTTTTTTTTTTTTTAAATATTTCTCAACTTTTAATTTATAAATTTTATTTCTATTACTCTTATACATATAATAAAATATGATATGGTATTTTTTTGGTTTCTATCAAGGTATTTTTATGTGATTTTATGCGTATAAAGTCATTATATGGAATTTTTTACTTCAAAACTATTGTAATTGTTTTAGAAAAGCAAATATTAAGAAATATAATTATGCATGATATAATGATAAGTCTCGTTCCCTTCTTCTTGTATCTCTACCAAATTTTATCAAAATAATAATTTAATAAATTATAATTATAATTATAAAATTTGTTCGGTAATTAATAACTTAAAAAGAATAACTAATTAAATATTTGTTTTCCTTGATTTGCTATCCAATTATTTGTTTATTGGTTTCAAAATTTTACTAAATATAATTTATTACTTTTATTGACATGATTTGTTTTTTTTATATATATAAATTATATGATTTGTCATTTAATTATAAACACACGTGTTTTAGAATATGATATAATCTTTTAAATTTTAGTGTATGTTTTACTCTATTAAAATATTTATATAATCTTTTTTTTTGTCATGCACTTCATTTCTTTGCAACACATAATCAACACAAATAATTGATTGCTATTTTATTGGATTTATGTGATGATATTTTGTAATTTTTTTTACTTATAACAAGAGTAGGAGGTAGTTATTAGATGCAAATAACATTTATTTATTAAATAAAAAAAAATTGATGATCACTAATACAACAACAACTAGCTCAATCACCACACACACACACACACACACACACACACATATATATAATCATCATCAACATTACCACCACCACCACTACATTACTTCCATCATTAATGTTACAATCACTATCACCCACATTATCACTCCTCCCATCTCATTACTTTCACTCCACAACTATCAATAGAAAATAAAAATTTATTCTTGTAGCAAAATATTTTTCTTAATAAATAAAAAATGACTCATTTTTCAAGAAAAGTATCTAATTAATATTAAAAAAAATAATTTTAATGAATTTAAGTTAATATGATTCATTTTTTAATTAATTTTAATCAATGTTCGTATTTTTTTTACTAACTTGTCTTTATTTGTTTTATCTTAGTGTATTTGCAAATTTTTTCCTAATTTTTTTTCACCTTTATATATGTAACCAACACTTTATAAACATTTAACTAAATATTTGTAGAATTAATCAATGCTTTTTCTTTCTTGATGGAGATATCACTCTGGACTCAAACCGAAAGATGGAGAAAACTCAATTGATTTGGAAAAGGAGAAGGAAAAGGAAAGAAGAGTATCATTATCAATGTGAAGTCTTGAATAATTGGAACGAAAATTCAGAGGCAGGTGCAACAATTTGCTAGCGGCTAACGCTAATCACGTCATGCGAGAAAACCCAGCTAGGGACAAGAAAGGACTGCTGTTTTCCAATCTTTTGGGAAATTAATGGCTTGACGGCTCTGGTCGCAAGCTGGCAAAGAACAATGGAACTAGGGCTTCACTTCCAGCGGAGATCTTTGATGTTCAGACATGTATATACGTTGAATGATTACAAACCAGGAGTCGGTGGCGGCCCAGATGGGCAAATCTTGAATCAATGTTTTCTTCGAATGAGATTCTTTCTACCTTCTTAGAAAAAAACCAAAAAATATATACTGGAATGCCTATAAAATAATTAAAGATTGGTTGAGAGATCAAATATACAAGTATATTTTCAACTGATGAAGATCCTATAAAATGAAAAAGATGTGTGTGAAGGTAGGAATTGAAATTGATCAAATTAAATGTTAAATTAAAGAAATGAGAAGTTTGTTAATCAATACATTCAGAATTAAGAATAATAATAAAAAAAAGATAACCAATTTCAGAGTTGACAATTAAATTTGATAAGGATGAGATTAAATTGATTTTTAAAATTAAAATTTTAATTAAAATCTGATTGAATAAATCAAAATATTAAAGATTAATTTAAAGACGGAACCTCTGAGGTTATTTAAACTTTAAAACAACTTCGTCCTTCCCGTGTCCATGCATGCCACACCCCGAAATCATGGGATTTTCTTCCAAGATGGAGAGAACCCAGATAAGCACCAAAGCTGAAACCATGATCAATGCCGTAACAGGATTAGGCTCACAGTCAGAATCACGCATCTCATAAAAAAAAATAGCAGAGCTTCACTGGCTTGTCCATTCTGAGTATAGCCAGAAAGCATAGAATTCCATGAGGTAACTTCTCTTTCCACCATCATATCAAAAACCAAACGTGCCTTTTGCACATTCCACATTTTGCATTCATGGCTAAAATTGAGTTACCAACACAACTCCTCAATCAATGATTGACGAACAGCATCACCGTGCTCTGACTTAGCCTTCTTTTAACATCTCCTGACTGAGCAATTGCAGAGGCAACGGCCACTGCAGCAACCAAAACTGCTAGAAGACCCTCTTCTTACTGCATCTCTTTGAACAAAATGAGAGCCTCCTCAGGCTTCTCAGCCTGCTCATAAGCAGTTACCATGAAGTAAATTCATAAGAAACTCACTTTTTAAGGCAAATCCAAATTGATTTTTGCATCCAAACCTATTGCTGAGAGTAGCACAAGTCTGTCTAACAATATTTACCATGAGGTAAATTGAGATTTTACTTTTTATTACAAATCCCCTATTGAAAAATTAACCACTACAAGGAATTACTTGCAATGAACCCACCTGTAACAAAATTCTTGACAACATCCCCTATTAACAAATTAACCTATACACTCACCATCCTCTGTTGCATATCTGAATTGGCCAGGCTAATTCCATTAGCCTCTCACTACATGTGTCTAATTTCTATACAACAGCAAATTTTGAAAACAAATCTCTATCGTCTTTCTAATATTAGCAGTTTTCTGTAACTTACTGGGAACCTTAATGAATATCTCAGGTTACCAACATTTCACTTCAATTTACAAGGTTCTGCTCTTATTGGTGAAAAATCTTTATGCATCTGGATTGGAGATCAACAGCTCTGAGATGAATCAACCTGGTTCCATAGCATCCGAGCATAAGCTTTCTCCTCTACAACTTAATAAGTCGCCTCGACTGCTTCCTCCTCTTCATCTGGAATCTCTTCTATCATTTCGTCTGATATGAGTCTGTTTCTCTCTAGCTCAGTTAGTACAGCTAAAGCCTCTCTCATAGTTCTTGCTGTTGCTGGTCGATCTGCTGGTCCATACTTCGGAGCTGACACAACAAATGGCAAAATAATGCCGTCCAGGTTTGCACAATCTTTGTTGACGATGCCCCTTGTCTCTGTTGGAGGGAAGGTGAAAATGATCCCAAGTTCATAGAAGCCATGAACTCAAAGAAGTGTTGGTTTTCCCAGGTTCTTTCGATTTCAAACTGAAAGGATTGGAGATTAGTCGTCCCCAGGCAGCAGCACTAAAATTATGTGACCCACAATACACCCAACCAAAAGAAGATGCATCCGTCCTAGACAGGAAGCATCTCCAAGCCACCTTTTTACAATTTTCTCTTCCAGGTTCTTAATATACAACACTTTCAATGAGTATTATAATAGGGACAATAATGGCCAATAACATGGTATGCAAAAACAAAATTTGGAGAACTGGAATTTGACAAGTGTATGATCAATGAAAATTATAAGGTGCCACCAAGACTAAGGGATGATCGAGAACAAATAGATTATGCATCATGGGTTACGTATATTGGCTGGCCTACTCTATCATAGGGATGAGGAACTGCTTCATGAAGTATTTCTACATATCTCAACCGTTGCCATGTTTTCTTTTGTTGCAGAAAAAACGGGGAAGGGAGGGTAAATATAGAAAAGGTACAACTTTGTCGGATGAACTACTTGAAAATATAGAATAAGTGCAACTTTCTCCGATGAACTACTTGCAAATGGGAAGAAAGTGTAGCATGTACACAGTATCCCCATGAGACATAACATATTCAGAAGCCGGCCGTTGTACCTCCGAGAAGAAAAAAATATGCCTGGACAGCAAGATCCTATTGCATGCGGTCTTCACTCTCTAAAAAATAATCCTAATTAATGGGTTTCTCAACTCTTGGCTAGCATTCCAGCAGCCCCACTGCTGAGGAATCAATTCTTCAACGTAGACCAAAGTTTTTCCAAGAGTTCATCTGTGTAAAGCTGTTGGCACCAGGTGCATTCTCCTAATTAGCCACAGTATTCAATGAGGAAGTCTTACCAGCATTGTCAATACAACTCTCAGAATGGGCTGTAGCAATGTCTTTTTGACGTAAAGGGTTCAACACACACTGTCTCTCTCATTCTTCGCTCTATCAGTTCGGATATCCTTATCAATTTGCAAGTTCTAATGCTGAAGAGCTCCATGCCCGACCACTGGCACCCCACCATGCACCTCTTTTTCCTCTTGAACAAGGAATCTGCTTTTATCACTTATGGCAACACCAACAGAGTATTTCAATACAAACACAGGGCACATCCATTCCATTATCTGATAAATTGCATTGCACAATTTAATGTAACATAATGGGTTGTTTGCTTTGAGCTCGTAGTTGAGCTGAACTGGTCTTCATTCTAGGAGCAGGGCCGTGTAACGTAGAATTGATACATTCGGGCTCCTGCTCGAGCATTTTGGGCTAGCTCCCACGTACCATGATTCATATGGTACACTCGGATTTTCTTTGCCATTTCTTGTTGGATTATGCGGGTAGAGCTCACCAATCGAATGGAAGTATAATTAATTTGGGGATCTAATTGGAAATGTGAGAGATATAAATTTCGGGAGGGTGTCGTTGGGAGTTTAAGGTGGTGTCGTTTTTATGGGTATGGGTGATGGGTTTGTGGGAGGCTGTGTAGGGTTTCAGGCTTGAGGGTTGGTAAATCCGTGCTTAGGCCCGTTTGTACACTTCAAATAAATTCTTGTATCATGTAGTTGGTATCGCTAGAATTCATTATTAAAGGCATCAGTCATTAGACTGTACGTAGGTGATATCTAATGATAGTTAGAAACGAAATTTTGGTGATTATATCACACTATCCCTTCAGCAAAATAGCTAGCCAAGATGAGAAGGGGGTTGCTTTTGGGCTTGTAATTCTAGCTATATATGTTTCTTAATTTGAGATTCATTCCAGTGGTGCTTTATAATTTATACTTATTGTGTTGACATGATGTTGATCCTAATCAGTTTTAGTGATGCTTTATAATTTATACTTGTGGTGGTGTTGAGGTTTAATTCTAATTAATTTAAAAATATTTATATTTGATTCTTGTTAAATTTTTAGTTAAATTAAACAAGATATTGACCCTGTAAAACTTGCTCAATCCATTTAGGTTTTAATTAATAACTAGATTAACCTAATCAAACCCAATTGAATCAACATTTATATGTATTAAAAACAAAATTAATAAAATATTATTTTAATAAAAACAATTAACCTAATAACCTACGAGTTCACATGGGTATCCTATATTTCTTTTAGTCAACCTCAAATTTTAATTGACAACTACAATCCAAATAAAATTGAAGAGCTTAATTTACTGGGACTAACAACTACTATTCGAAAGGGAGAGTTCTTTGTTTTTCTTTCCCACGTACCTCCTTAATAATAGAATCTTTTTTCCCAATAAAAATTATAAAACATCTTTTGGTGTGATCGAATGCTATATTCTCATTCAATCATCAGTATAGAATAGGAAAATTAAAGGAAAACACTAATAATTCCTTACGACTATTGACTAAGTCGTGTCATTATAGTATCGTGGAGTCATATGACGGGACATGAAATGAGGATTATTGGAGTAATTATATATAAAAAGTCAATTCTTTTTTATTATTAAACTAATTAAGTAGTTGTAGAAGATATATAGTTATACAAATATAGGATATTAAAATACTGTTAATTGAAGTGAAAAAACATATCTGTAAATCCTCGAAGTAAATGAATGGGAAGGAAAATTGTATTGTGTAATTGGAGTAAATTAAAACATGCAAGAGAGTCTTGGAAACAAACGGAAGGGAAGAAAAATTGCATGAACTTGAACAAAACACTTGTAGAAGATATATAGTTATAGAAATATCGGATATTGTAATGCTTTTATATATATATATATATATAAAGTGTGTGAAGCTTACAAACAAAAGATTAGGAAGCAAGATATATATGAGTTTTGAAGAGTTAAAATCTTAGGAATCAATAAAGAAAGGAATATATATATGAAGTCAAAGAAATTAGGATTAGGTAAAGGAATAAGAATATCCAAAAAATAATTATGGAAGTAATTTTTTTTATGATATGAACACTTTTCTGAATGTAATCCATGAATATATGGTTTTTTTCAAGAGTCAAACTATAAAAAAAAATCAGTTAATTAGAGGTTTCTAATTGATCAGACACTCAGCCATACCAAGATTCTGATTCGACTACTTGAAACGTCTTATACTAATAGGAAATCCACAATGACATTGAAGAATTGTAAGAAACTTGACTAGTTTCTTGTAGTGGGATTACGTCTCTCTTATGTAGTATTTATGAAATATCTCTTTTTATAATTATCGAGGGGTATATATGTTCTCATTCAACTCGAAATCACATCACTCTCTCCTGCATACAGTTGTTAAAAGCATGTCATTCATATATCGAAAACTATCGAATTCGCAAGAAACTACTGCTCTTCTACATTCAATTTGAGTATGGCTTTAAGATCCCACCACCCTTTAGCTTCCTTGACCAAAGAAACTGATACAGCTGCTATACATACATAGTATTTGCCCTCTTCTCCTGCACTCATGAGTCATGACCTAGAAAGTAAAAAATAGCTTGAGACTCAAGTTACGCCCAAGTCCAACCAAATCCACCCACCAAGTTTTAGTGGGTTGCCCTTACACGTTGAGCAAGTCCATTGCGCATCGAGTACTTTCTATCGCATTATAATTTGTAGACATGGACATCTCTGTATCGAAATTAGCGATGCTAATTTTAAACCTGCCTGTCTCCATAACATCCCCACATTTCCACCTCCAGAAAGCAAAATCTGGAACCATAATCTCATCTTCCTGGACAGCAAAAACCCTCTTGTTTCTACCCCCACTGGACAGTACTGATCCTCGCAATTGTCCTGCAGACTCAAAAAAATCAATCTCTCTTCAACCAAACTTCATTCGGCCTCGTAACAACTCCTCCTTAAAAGCAACCCAATTCGACCCCCTAAACTACAACGCCCCTCATTACCACAAATATCAAGATAGTAATGATATATATTCCGCATCGATATTGTAATATTATGAATCCGCATCATGTAACATATTTATTTTAATATAAAAAATATCAAAATAGTTATAATACCGAGAGGAGTTCTTTAATAAGATTAACAATCACCTACATTTGATTGGTGAGTCTTAAGTAGAATGCACTATCAAAGGCATCAATTAGATTGCAGGTGAGAAATATAGTGGTGTTAGTTAGAATTGAAAATTTGGTGATTATAGCACCAGCCCTTGAAAATACTAGCCAAGAGGAGAGGTATAATCGAATTTCAACAAAGTATCCTCGTATTTGTTTTGCATCAAATCTTCAATGTTTATCTCGGGAGGATAATTCTGAATCTTTCATGGCAGGTTCTCCCCCCTCCTGTACGGGAATTTGAGAGCAGTGAAGTTCTAACCAGGGGTCGTGTTTGCTCTTGAGCTCGTAGTTGAGCTGAACTGGTCTTCGTTCTAGTAGAGTGTAACGTAGAATTGATACATTCGGGCTCCTGCTCGAGCATTTTGGGCTAGCTCCCACGTACCATGATTCATATGGTACACTCGGATTTTCATTGCCATTTGGGCTTGTAATTCTAGCTATATATGTTTTGCTGATTTGAGATTCATTAATTCTAGTGGTGCTTTATAATTTATACTTTCTGTATTGAGATATTAATCTAATCAGTTAATTTCAAAAACTTAAATCTGATTTGGATTAAGTTTTTAATTAAATTAAATTAAATACTAAACCCATAAAATTTGTTTGATTTATTTAAGTTTTTAGTAATCTAGTTGACTTGAGATCAACCTAACTAAATCAATATTTATATATCTTTAAAAAATATAATATTATTTTAATAAAAATAATCGATATAATCTACGAGTTCACACAATTACCCATATTTTTTATTTGGAGTCAATCCTCAGATTTGGGTTGGCAACTACAATTCAAGTGAGTTTATATTCATCAAAGATATTCAGTGTAATTTTTTAAAAGTTATTAGGTAAGTATAATAATTCAATCAACTATAAGATGTTAGGTATAATTTTTTTTCTTAAACTATACTGAATACAGAGTGAGAATTCTGTTAATGTAGTTGGGTTGTATATAATATTAATTGGTGGTTATGATATTCCATTAATGTGCGTAGAAAATGAAGGTCCGGTAACCTTTTTTTTTTTTTTTCTTTCCCACGTACCATCCTTAATAATGGAATGTTTTTTCCAATAAAAATTATAGAACATCTTCTGGTGTGATCATCGAACGTTATATTCTCATTCAAACATAAATATAGAACAGGGAAATTATAGGAAAACACTAATAATTCCTTATGTACGAACGTCGACTATTGACATAGTTTGTTTGTTTTTTTTTTTAATTTAACATGGGTGTCCGGGTCAGCTTGCGCGTACCTCGACTAATCCCACGGGTCCTGAAGTTAATGACCATGTAAGCCTCTAGTAGCCATCATATAAGCAACTATAGGGTTCAAACCTGAGACCACAGAGAAAGCAAACCTCTTAATCCCAAATTCTTACCACTTGACCACCACCTACATTGTTAATAAGTCGTGTCATTATAGTATCGTGAAGCCATATGAAGGGACATGAAATGAGGATTATATATTGAAGTAATTATATATATAATTCAATTCTTTTTTTTTATTAAACTAATTAAGTAGTTATGGAAGATATATAGTTATACAAATATAGGAACTGTTAATTGAAGTGGAAAAGAATATCTGTAAATCCTAGAAGTAAATGAATAGGAAGGAAAATTGTATATATTGTGTAATTGGAGTAAATTAAAACATGCATGCGAGCCTCGAAAACAAAGGAAAGGGAAGAAAAATTACATGAACTTGAGTAAAACACTTGTAGAAGATAGTTCTAGAAATATCGGATATTGTGATGCTTACAAACAAAAGAATAGGAAGCAAGATACGAGTTTTGAAGAGTTAAAATCTTAGGAATCAATAAAGAAAAGAATATATATGAAGTCAAATAGGATTTGGAGTTTAAACTTGAAGGTAAATTAGGAATAAGAACATCAAAAAAAAAATATACTATGGGAGTAATTTTTTATGATATGGACACTTTTTTAAACGTGATATACGAGTGAATGGTTTCTTTCAAGAATCAAATCATGAAAAAGAGCCCGTCAATTCAATATTTCCTATCGATCATATACTATACTTGCAAGTAGGTTGGGGACATAAGAGATAAGATTCAAGTTAGGAACATCTTTGTATCCTAGATTGACTTCTTACCGCTTAGCTAACATAACAGGTGCAAGGAGCACTGATCTTATGGAAGTACTATTACACATTAACTAGTTTATGAAGAAAATGAGTGATTTTTGTGTCATTTTATTGTAAAAACAACTTTGATACTTAAAAGAAAAGATGGGACTCCTTCATATTACTTAAAGAACCTCCTAATTAATGTTTGCAAATCACTGTGCTTGTAAAGTATGTTGGTTGTAGTGAAACTCAAATATTATCCTATTACTTGACATTGATGTTAGATTCTTGGGAATAAATGACAAGAACACTCAGCCATATCAAGATTCTGATTCGACTTGAAACGTCTTATACTAATAGGAAATCCACAATGACATTGAAGAATTGTAAGAAACTTGACTAGTTTCTTGTAGTGGGATTACGTCCCTCTTATGTAATATTTATGAAATATCTCTTTTTATAATTATCGAGTGGGTATGCTCTCATTCAACTCGAAATCACATCACTCTCTCCTGCATATATACAATTGTTAAAATCATGTCAATATTCATATATCGCAAACTATCGAATTCGCAAGAAACCACTGCTCTTCTACGTACGTACATTCAATTTGAGCAGGCTTCAAGATCCCACCAGCCTTTTGCTTCCTTGACCATGGAAACTGATACAGCTGCTATACATCGTATTTGCCCTCTTCTCCTGGACTCATGAGTCATCACCTAGAAAGTAAAAAATAGCTTGAGACCCAAGTTACGCCCAAGTCCAACAAAATCCACCCGCCAAGTTTTAGTGGGTTGCCCTTACACGTTGAGCAAGTCCATTGCGCATTGAGTACTTTCTATCGCATTATAATTTGCAGACATGGACACCTCTGTATCGAAACTAGTGATGTTAATTGTAAAAAATATAACTTAACTAGATTTTATATTTATTTAATAAGAATTAGTGTTTCAAGTTTTATAAATTTTAGAATGACTAAAAATTTATAAAATTATTAACTTCAAAACCTATAAAATTAATCCACATACACGTAAAACATTCATATTAATTTAAAAAAAAACAATACTTCAAAAATAACATGCCCCATGCCAGCTGCAAAGCGGCATAGCATAGGCAAGGAGGAAGGGTCAACTGATCCTATTATTATAGAACATACGTGTGTGTGTCTATATGTGTGTGTGTGTGTATATATATATATCAAAGTCAAGTTGGACAAATTATAATCATAAAGAAGCTAAAACTAAATATGATTTTATTATAGCTGAGCTTGACATCGATCGTTTAATGGGTTTTCTTTTTTACTTAATGATACCCATTTGATAAATGATTTGAAAAAAAATGTGCATTTTTTTTAGCATTTGAGTCCTTGAAATCAAAAGTTTGTATGAAAAGGTTTCCCAACTTAATTTGTGCGGCAACAAAGTCCCTGAATATTGAATATGGAGGAAGGGTAGAAAAGTCTTTTAATGACAAAATGGTGGCGAGCAGAGACAATTGAGATGCAGAGGCGCCACTAACAATGGTCGGAGGATTACGCGTCCTTCCTAGCATGCGATGTGTCATCCGTCGAGCCATGGCACGATCAGCCAAAGAACTTAGGTCTAGTTGCTACGAGGCCTATGAGGCCTATAAGCGTAGGCCTCGCCGCCCCTATCCTCGTACTGTTCTTTTTTTTTTTTTTTAGTTTTCCATTTTCTTTATTTTTTCCCTATATTTATTATTTTGTTATTTTATCAATATCATTTTTAAGAGAATAATTAATTATATTTTTTTAATTTTTCATACAAACCCACAAAAACAATAACGATTTTCTTTCTTTTATGATTTTGACTTTTTTTCTTATATTTTCAAAATTAATAAAAAATAATTACCGTTGTTAACCTCATAAAAAATAATGATTGATTATTATTATTTTTAAATAATAATAATAATAATAATAGAAGTTTTATAATAGATAATTAATCAATTTAAGATATTAAATACTACAGAGTAGTTATTCAATTAAAGAACTCCCACGTCATCAACTTGAAATTTTTAGAATAAATAAACAGAATTTATAGACCTATCCAGGACATCTCACATGCTAGAGATGTATCTTAAACAAATTGAGCATAACATTTTCCAAGCTCACCAAATCAAACCCGCGTTTCTGGATAATGTCAAACTCGTTTTTTGTGTGTGTTGATGTTAAGCACTTTCTCAGTTCCTTGTTGGATTGTGAAATGGACAGTTGAGGATCTTCACCTACCATCCCGAAGTCGTTAGTTTCGATTTAGCATTGAAAATGACTTTATTATTAATTAACCAAATATTAACAACTGTGCCTAAATCACCGCATGTAGTCACATGCATGAAATATTATTTATTTAGTTTTTTTAAGTTTCACTCCTCACCGATTCTTGTTTTTTCAGTTTTTTTTTTATTTTTTTTCTTTAATATTAAATTATTTTCAAGATTTTATTTTATAATTTTTATAATTTTCTTTTTATTAGATTATATATAGGTATCGTGAATTTAATTTTATTTTTATTTGAACCTTCAACCTTAGATCCGATGAGATTTCGTATTTCTTTCTATTGCTTTCTATGAATTTATAATGATCTCATGATTAAGGTTATGAGTTTAACAGGTTGACTCAAGTTATTTTTTTGAGCTACTTTTTCTAATTTATTTTTTAATATTGGATTGGTTAGAAATTGAGTTTTGTATTATTTTATTTTATTTTTTTGTTCCATTTTTAGTTAAATATTTTTTTCAATGTCATCATTTAATATTAGGTTATTTGAAAATTAGACTTTGCTTTGTAATCTTTTTTTCAACTTGTTGCATGTGGAGTTATCCTAGTCTCGTGGATTTATTTTTTTTGTTCCAACATTCAAAATTGGATCTATTGAAAATTAAGCTTTGTAATTTTTTTCTATTTATTTTTATAAGGTTATTATTGTCTGATGATCCATATTACATGTTAAATAGGGTAGCCTAAGTTGACTTGGGTTGTTTATTTTTTATTTTTTTTAATTTATTATTTAATACTGAGTTGATTGTAAATTAAGTTTTATAATTTTAACTTTTTTTATTTTTTATGAAGTTATATTAATTTTATAATTTGAGTTATTAATTTAGCATGTTAAACAAGTAGTATTTTTTACATTAAAAAAATTCATCTACTCTTTAACATAACTCGTAACAATAGAATAGTTGGAAACTAATTCATGCTCCGTATGTAGCTCGGCCATACATTTCTCTATGCATTCAGAAGCTTTTCTTCTTCTTCTTCTTCTTCTTCTTTAATTTGACGATCAGAGAGTATTCACGTGTCAGTTCTGTTCATCGAACGCAAGTCACTATCCAGCTGGGATTTAAATATTCATGGGAAAAATCACATTCTATAGGTTTGGTGTTAGAGTTGAGTCCTCATGGAAATTACTTGTATCCATATGCCTAGTAGACGTACTCTCAAGATTGTAAGATTGTAATGTATCGCATCAATAATAAGGTTATTAAAAGTTTATATAATTATTAATTTTAAAATTTATAAAATTAATTAAAATATATATAAATTCATCCGATCACTATTATTAATAAAAAAAAACAAATTATAATATATCGTAACACTAAAATTAGATTTGTTTTTTTAAAAGAAATGAATCCCCAGACAATCCAAAATAGTTTCTGTTTAATTTATAAAAAAACAAGTTAAAAAACATGGTTTTGAGTTTTTTTAAAAAGAAATAAAAGTAGATTTTAACGGGATTAATAATATTAAACTAGGTTAATTTTATTTATACTCGAAATAGTGCCACCTGACTAGGCTGGTTTAATAACTTTGGAAGCAAATGATAACAAGAAAAGGAGCAATTTGTTTCACTTATTACTATATATCTCTTGTGGAATCCTAATCTTTATATTGGTGAAAACAAAAAAGATTTATCAAGAAATGGAAAATGATAAATCCCATTTCCAATCCCAAATGAACAAAACATGGCCTTTTAAATCATTTTGCACTTACACACGAGGGAAGTTCTAAATAATCTGCTGCAATGGGCAAATAAAGAGAAGAACGGTCCTCATATGGTGGAACCACATTGAGGGCACAATGTTTGACCATTTGTAATATATACTCACACACGATTAGGAAGTGGTGGCGCACCATCACATTTGTGCTTTGTGAATCAAGTGGGAATGTTTTCCTCAATCAAAACCCAGTTCTTATTCAATGTTACAAGGAAAAAGATAATGATAAACAAGTTTATAGCTGACTTAATTAGTGGGTACTTGATAATGAAAAAAAATTACTAGTTTTTTTGTATAAAGTCCTGTTTTTTTCTTGTTATAAGGTTCTGGTGGTCTACATTCATAAAATCTTGTTTCATGATTTTCTTTTATATATTTTATCTCATGTAATTTCTTTTTTACCATGTTTTAACAGTCATTAAACCTAACTAGGTGTAAGGCCCAATGAATCTAGCGAGTTGATCCAGGATAATAGAAGAAACAAAAACTATGTTATTTTGAAAATAAATAGGAAAAAAAAAATCAACGGATTTTGATTTGTTAATTTGTTTGGTTTATTAGATAAACTTTTAAATTGACTTTTTATAAATTTGAATCAAGTCAGTAGTGTCCCAAGTCAATTTACCATGTCGGCAGGCGTTTAATAACAGTGATCATAAGCTTTTTGTTGGGTACTCCTCTTGCTTTACAAGAGGGCTGTTTACTTGTCTGTTAATCTATCTTTAACGTGGTAATTTTTCCTTGCAATAGAGAGAGTCTGCAAAATGGATTCTGCAAGGTCAGATGGTTGTGTATGTGCTAGACTACTAGTAGACTACAAGATTGTTACTGCATGACAACCACAACATGTTTCATCACGTTAAAGCAAGAAATTGCGATTAGTCATATCAAGAAAGCAAAGATTGACAGATCGATTACCTAATGTTGTTTCTCATAAAAAGGCGGTAAAAAGAAGACCGGAAAAACGTTGTCAAGCTTCTGATGAATGACAAAAGCTTATAGTCATCTAAGTAAATAATATAGAAACAGCAGAATACAGAGATTTTGTCAAAAGCTAACGTGGAGTGTTCAAGCTGTATGGACAACTAGAAACTAGAGTTCATGCGCATGTGAGAAAACAGGAAGCTTCTAATCAGCTTTCCTAATCGGCAACATGAAATTAAATGGTGTTAATAGTCAAATGTAAAGATAACATAATTAGTTTTAACTGTTCAGTTCATTTCATCTCAATGTGATTATTATGAAGTATGTTCCAAAAGAGCAGTAATTATGTTATCTAAACGTCATTACTAGCCTGACATAATTAATATTTTTTTTCATGTTCAGACCAGTCTTTCTGTCTAAAATGCCACAGAGTCTCTGCAAGTATATTTATATAACAGGTTACGGCTCACTTTGGGACAGAAGTTAACAGATCCAATACTCAGAGAGAGGAAGAACAAGACAAGAATTCCCTCTCTGTGTCTTTGCATTCTTTCTTTACAGCAATCTGCTAGAATTCAGCTTTAAACAACATTTGGGGTTTCCCCTTCTTTTCTTGCTTCTTTTAAACTGTCACGCATAAACAGAGCTTGAAACATTTTATCATTTTAAAATATCCGAGATGCAAGATACGGGTAGAGAAGATCATCACTCTGACACAGAGCTATCGGGGAGCGAAAGGGTAGCTTACAGTGGTCCATTGAGCGGACCTCTGAATAAAAGACCTGGAAAAAAGAGTGCGAGGTTTAATGTACCAGAAACAACCACATCCAAGGATGAACAATACGTGGAGATCACTCTTGATGTCCGAAATGATTTTGTGGCTGTACACAGCGTTAAACCTTCTCATGGCGTCAAAGAAGATCCTGAGATGACATTACTTGCTAAAGGTCCAGATAAAAGATCTGCTTCCAGTGTTGTGAGAACTGCTTCAGCAAGAATTAGACAGGTTTCTCATGAAATAAAACGGTTGGCTTCGTTCTCAAAGAGGCCTCCTCCTGGTCGCCTTGACAGGTCTAAATCTGCAGCTGCTCATGCTTTAAAAGGACTAAAGTTTATCAGCAAGACTGATGGTGGTGCAGGATGGGCTGCTGTGGAAAAGCGTTTCGATGAAATTACTGCTTCTACTGAGGGCTTGCTTCCTCGTGCGCGATTCTGTGAATGTATAGGTAATTCAATGCAAATTTCCTTCCTTCTAACTTGTAGATATGTGAATGTGTTTGGTTTGGACTGAATGTTATTTGCTTTATTTAGTTTTGAGTTTTGAAGAGCCTGTGTAAATTCGTGTAATGGCAGGAATGAAGGAGTCAAAGGAGTTTGCAGGAGAGCTGTTCAGTTCACTTGCAAGGAAGCGGAATATGCAATGTGATTCGATCAATAAAGCTGAGCTGAGGGAATTCTGGGAACAGATTTCCAACCAAAGTTTCGACTCCAGGCTCCAAACTTTCTTTGACATGTAAATGAATCTCTCTCTCTCACTCAAAGATTATGTCTTTCATTTTAATGAAAAACTCCCCCACCGTATATTGATTTCAAGCTGAAACTTATACCAAGTGATGTTAAATGCAGGGTGGATAAAGATGCTGATGGCAGAATCACAGAAGAGGAAGTCAGAGAGGTGCTACCGTCTTTTGAATGCCTTACTGAACATTTCTTTTTAGTTTTACCCTTTTTGTCTTGAATGAAACACTTGACTTGAATCAAAGCGCGCATGTGCCTGGTGTCAGAAAAGGATTTGGCCTCAGATAATTTGACAATTTTTATATGCAGATCATTACCCTTAGCGCTTCTGCAAATAAACTGTCAAATATCCAGAAACAAGCTGAGGAATATGCAGCATTAATCATGGAAGAGTTAGATCCAGAAAATCATGGATACATCATGGTAATAAACCACAAGTTTAAATCATTATTAACGTCTTGATGGTCTACTTGTTTGGATATTTTTTTTATGCAGATTGCTGATACTCTTATTAATGATGCATGGTTATTTTTTTAAAAAAAAAAAAACAGATAGAGAACCTGGAAATGCTTCTATTGCAAGGACCAAGCCAGTCGGCAGGAGGAGAAAGCCGAAACCTGAGCCGTATGCTAAGCCAGAAGCTTAAGCCTACATTGGATAGCAACCCATTAAACAGATGGGGCAGAGGCACCAGGTATTTCTTATTAGACAACTGGCAGAGAGTTTGGGTAATGGCTCTATGGATTGCTGTTATGGCTGGCCTATTTGCATACAAGTATGTGCAGTATCGACACAGAGCGGCGTATGTGGTGATGGGCCATTGTGTATGCATGGCCAAGGGTGCAGCTGAGACACTCAAACTGAATATGGCTCTAATTCTACTACCTGTCTGCCGAAACACTCTCACCTGGCTCAGGAACAAAACCAAATTAGGTGTCGCGGTTCCTTTTGACGACAACCTCAATTTCCACAAGGTTCTATCTAGCATCTACGTACCCTCTAGTATCTACGCTTAATGTCTTCTAAACTGGAAGCACAGAAACTAATGGTGGTGTCCTTGTTCAGGTTATAGCAGTTGGAGTTGCAATTGGAGTTGGTATCCATGGGATTTCTCATCTAGCGTGTGATTTCCCTCGCCTTCTTCGTGCAAGTGAAGAAAAGTGGGAGCTCATGCAGCAATTTTTCGGGGATCAACCTTCAAGTTACTGGCATTTTGTCAAGTCCAAGGAAGGAGTAACTGGGATCCTCATGGTAGTGTTGATGGCTATAGCCTTCACACTAGCCACCCCTTGGTTCAGACGTAATAAGCTCAATTTGCCGACATGGCTCAAGAAGCTCACCGGTTTCAATGCATTTTGGTATTCTCACCATCTCTTCGTCATCGTCTACACCCTGCTCATCGTGCACGGTTATTACCTTTACCTGACTCATGAATGGTACAAGAAGACGGTAAGTGCCTCTCAGTTATCATATATTCTTTTATTTCACTGCATTGATTGAAATCTCAGTCCATCCTTAAACCTCCATTGGCAGACCTGGATGTACTTGACAGTTCCCGTTATGCTTTACGGGAGTGAAAGATTCATTAGGGCACTGAGATCAAGCATCAAGGCTGTTACCATACAAAAAGTAACTATTCTTGACCATTTTTACACCAACTTACTTTTCAGAAATGATTTTAGTAGTTTTGCTAATTTCTTCTGGTTGTTTTGAAGGTGGCAATTTATCCTGGAAATGTCTTGGCACTTCACATGTCAAAGCCTCAAGGATTTAGATACAAGAGTGGGCAATACATGTTTGTCAATTGTTCTGCTGTCTCTCCATTCGAATGGTAGTTAAACTTCAAAATATTCCTACCCCTTGTGCTATCCGTTTGTAAATACTGATGCTAAATCACATGTCAACAGGCACCCATTCTCTATTACTTCAGCCCCTGGAGATGACTACCTTAGTGTTCATATTAGAACTCTTGGTGATTGGACACTGCAGCTTCGAACAGTGTTCTCAGAGGTGTGTTTTCTTACAAGTGCATTTGTTATTCTTCTAGAAGAAAAAAAGAAGTCTTACTATATTATGTCCTGTTCATTTCCAAGATTGTATATGTGCAACAAAGTAAGTGTTTTTTTTTTCTCAGGCATGCCAACCACCTCCTAATGGGAAGAGTGGACTTCTTAGAGCTGACTGCTTCCAAGGACACAGCCCAAAGTGAGCATTAATTTTTATGATATTTTCTATTCACGTATAATTACTAGCTAAAAAAAAATAAAAATCCCTTCTGATGAATGATAATATCATAACCATTTCAAAAAGAAAGGAAAGCATAAAGAGGGTTTGTGGATCATGGTATGCATAACGTGACAAGCATTACATGAGGTCAAACATCTCAGTCCAGAGCGAATCTCAAGTGGTTGGATACCACAACCTTATTGCCGATGTAACTACCCAAGGCGAGCAAGTGCTTTCTTCACTTTGTGTGTGTCTTAGCTATTTGCTGTTAAGGTCTTTCCTCTCATACAAGTAATCTATCAAGGGCTACTAGATAAGATCTACCTTATTTTCATAAACATAAGAGCTATGGAGTACAGCCATGTGTATTAGTCCACTGTTATGAACAAATGAGAAGCACCAAACCAATCAGTGTTTGTTTCACTAGGAATATGAATTATAGAATGCTGTCTTTTTCAGAGTGGTATCTTTGCATCATTTGTCGTTACCGCACTACAATAAAGGAAAGCGGGATTAGCAATATCATTGATAGGAAGAGAAAAAGTTTGCTAGGTTACTTGACAAACTTCAAGTTTAGAAAACATTTGTGCATGCGCTTAATTAGTCTAGTTAAATAATGCCAACTGTGTTTTAAAATATTTTGCACATCCAATAATCCAAGTTTTAGACATTATTAGACACGGAAAGGATAGAGATTAATTTGTCATCATGGACAGCCTGCCCCATCGTTGAAAACGACATGTAACAAACATGTAAACAATGCCCCCCACGAGATGTAGATGCGCATCAATGAGCTGCAAGTAGTCCTTTTTCACATGGATATTCCCTAGCAAAGAAAGATGTCTGCCTAGAAAAAAAGTGTTTCCTGTTTAGGTTGTGCATAATGATGTGATGATTTTTTATCCTATGAGCAGTTTCCCAAGAGTCTTGATTGACGGTCCATATGGAGCACCAGCACAAGACTACAAGAAATATGAGGTGTTATTGCTCGTTGGCCTAGGAATTGGAGCAACCCCAATGATCAGCATTGTCAAGGACATAGCGAGTAACATCAGGGCCATGGAGGAAGAAGAGAAAGCATTAGAAAATGGTACTGATGGGGCAGGCAATAGCCCGTT
This sequence comes from Populus simonii, assembly GCA_007827005.2. Classification (NCBI taxonomy): domain Eukaryota; kingdom Viridiplantae; phylum Streptophyta; class Magnoliopsida; order Malpighiales; family Salicaceae; genus Populus; species Populus simonii. The sequence continues at coordinate 11,588,897 of CM017478.2, read as the reverse complement.
AACTAGAACTCCAAGCCCTAATGCACACAAAAGAAAAGAAAGCTTCAAGACAAGGAGAGCATACTTCTATTGGGTGACAAGAGAACAAGGTTCCTTTGACTGGTTTAAAGGGGTTATGAATGAAGTGGCTGAATTAGACCATAACCATGTCATAGAGCTTCACAACTACTGTACTAGTGTTTATGAAGAGGGTGATGCAAGGTCTGCTCTAATTGCCATGCTTCAATCCATTAATCATGCCAAGAATGGTGTGGACATTGTCTCTGGCACACGAGTCAAGTCTCACTTCGCCAAGCCTGATTGGCGTAATGTCTACAAGCGCACTGCGCTTAACCACCCTGATTCTCGGGTTGGTAAGTGAACTTCCCCTATCCTATAGTTTATTACTTGTTATATACACTAGAATCTGATACTGCAAGCTTCCATATTCTTTTGAACTGGTTCATTCCTTTTGCATAATTAAGCCCTTTGCTCTTAAAAGAAACTCTTCTTGATGCTTAAAAAGATGTCTTTGTTTGCTATGTTTGTCACTTTCTCAAAAGAAAATATATTGAAGTGAGTGCTAGTGCTTTTGCAAAGGATGAAGATAATTACATTGCTAGTGCTTTTGCAAAGGATGATGATAGTTACATTAAGTGTTTATCTCCTATTAAATCAACATTAGCATGATCCATTATCTCTTGGGGAAATTTTCATGTTCGCATTGGGAAGTTCGTCATGACCCTGCCTCTCTAGCAGAGTAAAAAGATATTTTACTGGGTCCATGTAAGAAAGTTGAAAGATACTGATACCAGAAAGGAAGGATTGGGTATATTACTATATTTTCTGAGCATAACAAATCAAATCTTTCGTACAGTGTTTATGCCATGCATTATTTATCACTTTTAGAAATGAAAGTTGAGATACCTGTAACTATTCACAATTGCAGGAGTGTTTTATTGTGGGGCACCAGCATTGACAAAAGAGCTGCGCCAGCTAGCCTTGGATTTCTCTCACAAGACCAGCACTAAGTTTGAATTTCACAAAGAGAACTTCTAAGTTTCAAAGGATAAAAAAGAGAAGAAACACACCAGACGAGTTCTTAAGCTCCACTCTTATCCCACTATCCATCACGTCCGAAGATTTGGCCCCCTGCAATTGGACCACGATGTTTGTCATAATGTGTTATTTATTAAGTTTGCTCTAGAATTACCTATGGAATATTGATATGCTATAATGCAAGCAAAAGATAGTGCGTTGGTTGATTGAGGGCCACCCACCATATTAGTTTGTGTTTATATAAGAAAAACGTGAGCATGACCGAATGTATGCCATGCTCATTGCTAACCTATGTCTATATACGAGGGAAATAAATGTAAAGCTTTTTTTTTTAATTTTGGATAGAAGAGTGCACTTACTATAATAAGATCAATCAGTAATGTATATTGATACCAGTATTGAGCTTGGGAATACAAGCCCTTTCTGATTTAATAATTTCATTGAATGATTAGTTGGAATCATTCCTGCTATTCAACCATAATGTTTTCTTGTTTTACCATCCATAATTGAACTTTCCCATCAATTTCCTACATATTTAAATCATAATCAAATGCACATGTTCAATATCATACCTGTTACTATATACATCAGCAAAGATTTGTTAGTGACGCTCCTGGTCACCTCGCAAAACAGTCAAGGAATAATAATTAGTTCAAACATAATAGTTAGTAGAAACAAACGTGAAGTGATGAAACTGATCTATACCAGCACCCAACAGAATACGTCCATGAACCTGACAGATTGGATCGTGGAATAAAAGAGTACAACAAGCAATAAAAAACAGGCAGTGTGTTGTAAGATATTGCGAAATGGAGCCTGGGGGTATTTTAGAACATTGAGTTGGTCCTTGTTTTGAGCCTTCATAACAACAGAATATCATGTGTGCGCTGTCTCATGCGTGGTCAACTATAGTAAGTTCATACTTTATAGATGAAGGGTGTCAGAATACCAACCTCATGAACCTCTTCCACAAGAATTACCATGCTCCCCCACAGTAGAAACAGCCTTGTTTTCATTTATGTTTCCTTTTGAGCCTCTGGAAGTTGGGCTTCAGTAACTGGCTTGAAGTCGGGCTTTGGTTCATTGCATTGGTGGGCTGGAATGGGATCAGAGGCTTTTTTGTTGGCACAGGTGTTTGACTGCTTATGATAGTGGGAGAAACTGTCTTAGATTTTAACTGTCTCGGCAACTCCAGCCTCTCTAGTATCCTAGAAGTTTTTGCATCCAGCTGCCTGTTGCTGTCTGGTGAGGACAGAACGGACTGGTCCATCTTAGGTTTGGAAACACAAGTGGAAGAAAATGTCTTGGGGACTTCCTTGACAACCAGCTGCTCCCATTCCTCTGCAATAGAAACAGTGGTTTTGTCATCTCTATTTGTCAGATCCAGCAGTGGCGTTTCATCCTCCAAGTCAATAGCATCTAGGACAATGACTTCTGAAGAATCTGGTTCGTTTGAGTTTAGTTCGGATGTTGTCTCATCCAGTTTAGGAGGAGTTGGCCTGGAATATCCATGTGATTGAGGCAAATATCAGGATCAACAAAGTTCAGACATTGATATGCTTACCATGACAATTGCTGAAAATCAATCCAAGTGCAATCCCAAATGAGGTCATACCCGAGTATCCCAATTTCAAACTGAAACATTTCCTAAGATCCTCTATAATAGCAGCAATGTAGCTCAATTTGGACATTATGGTAAGAAAGATGAAGCTAAAGCAACTGCTATGTGAGAAGCAACGAAATGAATGCTTAATGGATGACGATCAATAATCTCTAAACAAATCTTTCCAATTTTAGAGATCCAAATTTCCAAATTTGTTCATGACCGAGATGTAAAATTTTAATATGCCATGGCTGAGTGGTCAAATGGCTTAGAGGACCATGATTAGAACTCCAAGTAATTTGGTCACAACCCACTTATCCTGTGAAAGAAAACTAACACGAAAGTCCTGTCTAAACTTAGTAGTCGGAGAAGTTCACTAGAAATCAGATTTTTATTTTAGGAATAACCACCTCTTTGAAGAGCTGACAAATCCTTCTAAGTTCTGCACTTGGAGAACATCCGGGGGGGAAAAGCGAATTGTATTTCAGGAAACGCAGTGCAAACAGATAGCCAGCCCATTGGCAGCGGTTTAATCATTTTCTATCAACTATAAAATAAATTAAAATGGAAAAACTAGTGAAATATGTGCCATTGTGATTATATAGAAGCAGGAGCAATCAGCGTCAATGGATATGATAATTACCCAAATTGTAGGCTGTCTTTCACAAGCGAGTTGAGCTTTTGATGGAATCCTCTCTGGTGTATTACTGGATTGTAGTCTCTTAGTTCCATCTGTGGGTAATTTGGAAAATATAAGGAAACAAGAAGAAAGGATAAAGGATAAAGGAAAGAGTATTAAAATCATAATAAAAGGCTAAAAATTGATTTCAACCACTAGATCGTGGTCAAGAGGCCTCTCTCTTTTAATAATAGATATGCTATGTTTATCAAAGTCAAGCCGTAGCCAACCAGCATCCATTCCGAGGTGAACTCACCACATAAATCAATATTCTGGATCTATTTAATCTTAGTACATGCTTTCATAACAGAACAGAAACCTCAAGTAAGTAGATGGCTTCACATTTCCAAAACATAATAAAAGAAGTAAAGTGGGATGATAAGGAAAATATTCAACCTTCAGTAGAGAGGCTTGAATGGAATTCTGAATCTCCTTATTTACAGGAATCAAGGAATCGATTGGCATCAGGCACAGGCAAAACTTCCTCTGATCCTGCAAGCCGCTGCAAGGGGTACAGTTTACCAAAATCAAAATGAAGAGCATAAGCAAAGGAAAATAAACTAAGAGGAAGACATCGAATCAAATATAAGAATATCATTTTTTTTGCTTGAGAAGAAAAGGATGGCCATTCTAAAGAGGGTCAGTGTTCACCCTGAGAAGCATTGGCCCATTGTCTGAAGGCTGAAGAAGATAGTAGCAGTGGAAGGCTGCTTCTCTCATGGTTTCTACATTACAACACGAAGAGCATAACAGGCCCTGATCCATTGAATGCAGAACACTGCAAATCCCTTGAAAAACTGACAGATCATATCCCAATTCAGAATGATGGTAGCAACATATCAAATACTCTAAGACAAGATAAACTTAGAAAAGAAACGAGTTTGAACTTTGATGAACCTATGTTCCATTTTTATATAAACATTTGAAAAATGAAATTCAAAGGGAGGCCTTCATCGCACTTTGAGCATTCAACTCTGGTCGGTCCATTTCATCTGAAGTTTCTATCTCATAACAAGCTGATGGAGTTACAAAATATGAAGATCCAATTATAAGACCTGTGATAAAAAAAAATTCAGACAGGGAGGTTAAGCATAAAGAGTTTTCTAATTATGGTACCTATTATAATGACTAGATTATCATGCAGAAGGTGTGGGGAGTGATTCAAAGAATTTGTGCAGGGAAAAGGTTTGAACAGTGATTTTCAATCATCTCTCGGGCCATCTCTCAACTTTTTCATCTGCATAAGAAAATATACTGGCAACCTAAATTTCAGGAAAACCTAAGAACACCGACAAAGTGATAATGGGAAAGGACCTGTTCATTAAAAGTAAATAGAAAAGGATAGAAGAAGAAATTCATAGTTGTATTGCACACTCTAAACAGAACGCAGCATTCTTAATCTAAGATTGTAGCTCGCATGGATTTCACTGATTTTTACTTATATCCCAACTGGTGGTACTTCAGGAAGAGGGAAAAGATTCCATACCATCAGAATGCTGGTTTTAAAATGATAAGCAGAAATGCAGAATCTCCTCGCATCCCACTAAGAACTCCCCAAATTCCAATATGGCAACACCATTAAATAAATAAGCTGCTTACAGGCTACAAAATGAAAATGGGCAAGATGTATCTATAAAACTGTAGTTAGAGTTTTTTGCATGACTACCTTCACTTAAGGAGCTCAGGTTAGCCCTCTCAATAATGTTGAAGTCTATGGGTGAAGAAACTTGCTTCAGCTTCATAAAGCTCTGAAAAGAGGGCATGAACAGAACTGTTTTGTCTCCAACTTGCACAGAATTTTCAATTACATCGGAAATTTCTAGATCACGCCCTGTGATTGGACAAGAAGCTCCGATATTTTTGTCTTTTATTCTGTTATCTAACACAGAGCCATGACACCTGCATGTCTATAAGCAGCACACCCAGCAATAATTTCTTTTACATGAGAAACATAATTCGAATAACAAAAGAAACATTTTATCATACAACAAGAGCATGAAAGGTGAGATTCATAATTAAACACCTCGCAAGCACTGAATCCATCAATAATTTGACAAACAGATGTTGACAAGCTGCAGAATATCTGATTCAAAGAGCCTATGAGGTTGCTTTTAAAGATAAAACGAGCTTGCAATGGTTCTTCCATGTCATCCTTTAACTCCTGTAGCCATCGTTTTACCAAGCGATGAAATACTCTGCTATCTGCAAAATTATCTGAAGTTAATGCTAAATGCAAGTACATATATGAAAATTTACACTTCAGCTCACTCCTATTTCTCAGCTAATATTGAGAATTTTTATTATTCCGTGTCATCCTTTAACTCCAGTAGCCATCGTCTTACCAGGCTATGAAATACTGTACTATCTGCAAAATTATCTGAAGTTAATGCTAAATACAAATACAAATATGAAGATTACCTTCAGCTCACTCTTATTTCTTAGCACATATACTGAGAACTTGTACACAAAATGAAATCAGGTTAATTGCAAGAAGTATACATTTAGCCTTGGCATGCTTAGTACTCTAGGGCTACAGATCCAAATTCCTATCTGAATTCAATGACTACCTGTGGATGGATCCTCTTTTATATCATATATTTTTTATCCACTGTAGCCATGGTCTTGCAAATATACAAAAGCAGTTCAATCACACTCTTTCCATCTCCCTCCAAATGATTCTACATAATGCACAAAATACATTCCCACATAGTCGATAACAATCCAACCATAGTCCTCCTGAATTTAGATATTAATCAATTGCAAGAAAGGCTTTCATTTTATGCCATTGCTCATTGATTGGAAATATAAACTTCTCAGAAGTATACTAAAAACATAATCAAAACATCATGAACTAATAATCGTTGAAGCACATAACCTGCGAGATAAGTTCCGAATGAGAAATTATCAAGATCTGATATACTTCTCATGAAAGAATTAATGTTCTCCTGAAAATTTCCAAGATGACTCGAACTTTGCTCAAACAACACAAACTCCACCGAAACACACTTATCCGCTGCATCCTATTAAAAACCAAGAAAAAAAAGTTATATATAATTTATCATAAAAAAATATTCTGAGGCATGATCTGTTGACTAACCATGAGAGTCAATTTCAACTCAGTGTCGATATTATCAGGCACGCACGAGCTCAAAACAATCACTTTCCTCATAATATCTTTACCTCCCCATGAGTACAGTACTTGATCGCTCAAAATACTCGAAAGGTTTACATCTAGTTCCACAAAAAACATTACTTATTTACTTAAATACCAAACATGCTTGCTAAAAATCAGTTAATCAGTTACTAACCGAATGAACGGAGACTTCCAGAATCGTTAATTTCAGGAAAAAAGGAATCGGTAGGCACATTATTAACGGCGTGATGGAAGTCACGGAGATTGAAATTTCCTCTAGGACTATAACCGATCTTTAGCTGTTAAAAAAAATATCAAATTAGTTTTTTGACAAACACGTTCGGTATTTAACAAAATCTTCGGATTTTCCTCAATTACCTCGTGAGAGAGAGAAGTGCGGTGTTTTAAGAGATAACACAAGCCGATTTTGTCGATGAGAGAGTGCGATTGGCGGCGTGAAGGAGACGATACGGCGTAGAAATTTGCGAGGTGTAGCAAGGACTGAACAGAATCAACGAGTTGCAGCAATCGAGTAATCAATTGATAAAAAAGATAAAGCATGAGAGAAAGAGTATTACTTGTTTTAGGTTTTCGAGCAATGGAGGCGAGAGGTTGCAGAGATCTAGCACGAAGCAAACCAGTACCATTTTCAATTTCTTCTTCGAGTCTGTGGATTTGTTTTAATTTTTGTGTTTGGCGCGGAAGGAGAAGTATTTATATTCAAGAAAGAGAAGTTTTGGATTTGCCTCCTACTTTTTGGGATTAATAAAGTTGCCCCTGTAATTTCTTAGATTTCGAAAAAGGACCCGTTTTTTTTTTAATTTTACTTTTAGAGTAAATAAGTTTTCATGTAGCTATATTTAATTCCAGTAATGCAATAAAGAAAAATTGCAAATTCAGGTTATATATTCAACGCGAACTGATTGTAGTTTTTTCTGCTATAATATTGTATAAAGGAGGGATACATCGCATTAATCTATATAGAATAAAGTTTATGTACTCTTTAAAATATGTGAGTTAACTCCTAATTATTTTTCCTACTTCTAATATATATGATAGTTTTAACTCATTAAGATTAAATCAAACTATTAATTAAGTCTGGAAGTGGTTTGTTTAGAATGATTTTTTTTTTGATATATGGATTAGACCATAAAAAACAATAAAACTATAAAGTCTTGTGGAAAAAGAATTGTGGGTTTCTTTTATGTTCTTTTTTCTTCTAATTTTCTCAATTTAATTTCCAAACAAGATTTATTAGTATAATTGAGGAAAGCCTCTCCATAATTTGATTTTGAAGTTCCTGGTTTTGTCACGAGAAGTTACATGTAAAAATAGAATTGGTCCAACTTTCTCTCCAGTTCCTCTGCTCATTATGGAAATGCAAGAATCTATGACAAGACGGAGAGACAATGGCATAACTCGAGGAAAGTCTTGATGAAACTGTGATTAAATGACACAAACATTGTGAATTTAGTTAGATAATTACTAGCACTCAGGTTGAAAAACACACAGACTGTTGCTAATATTCTTCTTTTACACACATTCATACCAGCACCGGAAGCCATTTGAGCAAATATATAGAACGTGTTTAACTATTGAGAAAACACACAGAAATAGATGTACACTTGGCTCGTATGTCAGAACTTATAATGTTCTGATTACTGACTGTAAAGATGCTAAAACCTAGTCAGGGTCGCATTTTGAATGCCATGTGCATTGACCTCCAAGGCAGCAACAGATTTTATTTTCCTTACTAGCTTATTTAACGTATCCTCATCAGACTCGAACATTGCATCAACAATATTTACCATCCCTGGGTTTTGGCTATTGAGTACTGAGAAAACAACAGCGGAGTTAAAGCCATTATTGACACAGAAGTGGAGCAGACCTTGAGGAAACACAAAAACTTCTCCTGGCTGGAGAGTTTTTTGGAACAGTTTGTTTTGGGTGTCAATAAAACCAGCGATCACCACACCTGTGCTAACGAAGAACATCTCGGATGCTCTTGGGTGGGAATGAGGCATCATCAAACCATCAAATTCAAGGTCAGTCCTAGCAATTGAGAGGCCGAGAGTATTTAGACCTGGGAAATCCGCAGCAGTGTTGAAGGTCACCGAGGAATGGAGGTAGTTGTCTGTGTCACCTGGACGACTCAGTTTTGATGACTTGAAATCTGAAGCAACGATGCTGTTTGGGTTCTTGCAAGGGAAGCCATTGATGAAGACAGTTTGCTTGCCTGTAGTAGCCGTTGGACAAGTATCCTGAAGATTATCGGTATCAGCCAGGCAGATATTGATGCAAGTGGACAAGAAAATGCAGAAGAAAAGGGCGGAATTCATCTTGGTTTTATTCTTGTGGAGCTAATGAATGCTTTTCTTTGTTTTATATGCAATCTTTAGAGGTTGCAAAAGATACAAGTTATTCTGAGGCTTGGAGTTTACTACTGGATTTCAAATGGATTATCTTGTAAGAACTGCATTGCTTAAAATTAAAGATTTTCTAAACTCAGCTGGATGCCCTGAATTCTTAATATACAAACCAAGATGATTCCTCTGTAAAAAAGAAATTCCCCTATCACCCGAGGAAACTCACTTAATCCTCATCTCTTGATCTCACTGAAACCAAGCCAATGGAGATTGGCGGGAAAGATGCTGGAAATAGACTTCGCCGAATCCCTTTTCATTACATCCAACCGTCTGCTGCTACTGCTACTGCTACCGCAGCCCTTGCGACTTGATTGGTCCCCTTCCACTTCCCCCATTGTCAACTCGCTTGCCCCGGCGTGAAGAACTCGATAATGCTTTTTAATGTCTCTGTCACTGACAATAAAAACTCCTTTATTTACCTATTTATTTGATTTTCCTGAATTGCAACCTTTCTTGCCATAACAGGAAAGCAAGCGGCTCTACGGAATGTAACATTTAACCTTAGGATTTTGAAAGTAGCTTGAAGGAGCATATGATAGAGCAAATTGAGCTTAGATGGGCAATTTTCATTAGTTTTATTCCAAAAAGATGCGCTGTCAATTACCAGGTGCTACTTCATAGGGGTCGATCTTTTGGGTCGGAAAATTAAGCAGTATAACACGTAAAAAGATTTAGCATGAGCCTTAGCTATCACCCCTCCGTTCCTTTCCTATCTTATCTTCACAACATGGCCATGGAGCTCTCCCTCTCAAACTCACCAAACCACTAGCCGCCAGGGGTCATCTCCTTGTATGCACACTCTCTTTCCAAGCAAAGAATCTTTCCCGTCACCTAAAACACCATTAAACATTTACAGCAATAATAGATTGGATTTACTACCCTACACATGGAGCCAGAACTATAAGAAAATCTTTGGCCGACCAGAAGAATCAAACTAGCAAAATAATAATGTAAGAATATAGGATAGTGAGTGCATAAAAATTCGATGGGGATTACAGGCAATGATTTTCTTTCCCAGCCAAGAGTATAATAGTGGCAGGAAAGAAAATTCTTCAATAGGTTGTACAAATTCATTGAGACGGTTTCATAGAACTCAAAAGTAAAACAATTTAAGCCGAAACCCTAAAACATTGGAAATACACTACATTCCTTCAATGGTACCGTTTTCAGAATAATTGGTGTTCTTGTCAGAGTCTTGCAAACAAACTTTGGTTGTGCACTCATCGGGACTGGTAAGAATCTCCTTGTCCTTCTCAGAGTCCCGCAAACAAGCTTTGGTTGTGCACTCATCGGACTGGTAAGAATCTCCGAGATGAACTTTATCAAGGAGCAAAGCCCACCCAAGAATTATGATCAATAATGTCTTTGCCTTCTGTAACATGAGCAAAGTCAATAAGTTTAACTTCAGCATCTGACCTCTCTCCTTTTAACACTTTCTCCTTCTCATACACCAAGAGAACTGAACAAGAATTCAAATGGTACATGGTTTGATCCTCAAACCATGCCTTTAGCTCCAATAATTGAGCCAAAATCCCAGTAGAACCGCCATAAACACTTGCCGCAAAAGAACAATCAGGGTCTGAATTTGGATCAACCGGCAAATTGGAAGAAACAAACTTCTTCAGAACCACTCTAACATCAGCTGCACTGAGATTCTGAACAAGTTTCCTCTCAGGCTTCCAAAATCCAGATTCTTCAATTCCATAAATCTGCAGCCCAGAAATCCTAAAACCCAAAGACAAACTACTAGTTTCCCTATCTTTCTTAAAGCACCGCTGGATATAATCCTCAGAAGCTTCAGGATACCAAGTCCTAGAACCAATCTTGATATCCATAACCGATGGATGCGAACGACTTGAAACAACATCCTCCAATACAAGGTGCGGCCGCAGGCCAGACCCGTCAGACGCCTCTAAGAGCTGAGTCCCATGAAAAACAGGAAAGAGTCTTCGGATATGATCTGGGACCCTCGTATTCGACGAGAAGGAGGAGTAAAAAGCCACCTCTTTCGAGCCCCGGTCATCATCCTGGAGAGGCTTGTAGAAACGCCCCGAATCATCAATGAGGGGGCCAAGCTGCCCATTACGAGCTTGGTGGCCCGCAACCTGATGATCAGGGACCTTAAGCATTATATGGATACTTAATTCTGCAAAAAATCAAACAAATGCAAGGCTGTGAATCTCTCGTGTATTATCAAACATCTTATTGACAACAAATTTAAGTACAAGAAATCACGAAAAAACAAAAACAAAAACAAAAAACCTTAAAATTTAAGCAAGCACGAATTCTATAAAAACCTAAAAAATTTAAAGCTCTTGAAATAATTGAAAATTGAGAGAAGAATTGTTACCTTTAAGATTATCGTAGACGACTGATGAGTGGCTGAAATGCTCAGGCTGTTGAGCGGAGAATCACGCTGTCTAGTGTCTAGTGGTGGGTGGGTCCACAGGAGAGCCACAAAGAACCTTTAACTGTAGCTGGATCCCGTTTGATTTTAATCATGCATCGGGATTTGGGCAATTTGTGTTGCGAAAATCTGGTACGTGCATGTGTATGTGGAATGTAATTTAAAGGGCATGGGTTAAATATTTGTCTAGTCAAAGTCAACGAATTGAAGGGTGAATGGTGGAAAATACCATTCATTTTTAAATGGGTTAAATTTTTCATTTAAAATTAATTTTATTATTATTTTGATATACTAATATAAAAATAATTTTTAAAAAATAAAAAATATTTTAATATATTTCCAAGTAAAAATTATATTAAAAAATAATTACTACCATATTTTAAAAAGCTTCTAGAAAATTAATTTTTTTTAAGACGGATAAAATTTGAAAACTTTACAATTATATAAAAATTAAACCATTTAAATATTATTTATTTAATTTTTATATTTGAAAAATGTTAAGCAATATAAATAAATTTTATAATCAATTAAAATTAGAGGTTTTTTATAAATTTCAAAATCTACCCAAAGATATGTTATTTACTTAAAAATAGACTGTTAAAATTTAATCTTAAAAGCATAATTATCTCTCTTCCTCTCCCTCGTGTACGTTTTAAAAGGAAGTTTTTTAAGATGAAAATAAGTAGATAAATAATGTATGGCCATTCACATATATGAAAATGAATTTATAATTTTAAAAACACTATTCAAGCACAAGAATTCAACAAGTAGATTCAATAAATTCAATACACTTGAATAGTTAAAAATAACTTTAATATAAAATTGTTTGCAAGCAAATTGCTAGATATGCCAAGCGCATCGGCATTAATGCATATAAGAAAACTTTCTTTTTGGATTTGCTTGGCTAATGACTAGCTTCGTGGATTTTGTAGTTTAGTATAAGTTGATTTTATTTTAAAAAAAATTATTTTTTTAATTTTGTTATTTAATATTTAATTTATATAAAATTAGTTTTTATATTTTTTTTCATTTTTTTTCCTATAAATTATTCTAATTTTAGAATAAAATCGCAGGGTTAGCCGGTTAACTTAAGTTAACTCAATTTTTTTTATATAATTATTTTTTTTCAAGTCTTGTCCTTCAATATTGGGTTATTTAATAATTAAATTTCATAGCTTTATTCAATTTATTTTTAAATGAGCTACCCTGATATCATAACTAAGTTACAAATTTGACATGCTAACTCGAGTGGATTCAAGTTTTTTTCATAATTTTTAGTTTTTTTTTTTTAGTTTTGTCATTTAACATTCTATTTGTTAAAAATTAAGATTTGATTTGTTTATTTATTTATTTTACTTCTTATAGGGTTATCATATTCTCATTTATTTATTTTTTCATTATCATGTAAGATTATGGAGATCTTTTAAAAATATATGAAGATGTCCTTTTGTAGTGCTGGCGGGTGTTATTGTTTTAATTTATATTTTTAAAAAATCTATCGTTATATTTTTTATCGTTATATATTTTTATTTATATTATTAAATTAATCAAGCTTATTAAACCTAGTTAAATTAATAATATAAGACTTAGGATTTTTATTTTTATGGATGCTTACATTGCCTGACATTGTTTTTACATTAAAATAAATTTAGATGGTTAGCAGTATAAAACATAACACAATCATATTAGTTACATGTACCTCGATGGTTATATAAGTTACAAAGTATACATTGATATTATAAATAATCATCGAACATGAATATCCATTAACCTAAAAACTTGCAAGTCACAGTCGCTAATTTATGGAGTTATTACAAGCACTAGTGATCCAAGAATGATCTTCGTATTATATTATCTCTTAGTCACGTATCTCATCTTGATCAAACTATTTTTTTAACATCAATATCATCAAATTGATGTCATCTCAATTCACTTGTATTTTTAATAATATTTTCAAGCTTGTACTAAAAAATGTAAAATAAAGAAATTTCTCATGCATTTATATATTAAATTAAATATAATAATCTGACAATTTAGACCGTCAAGCTGATTTCAATAGTAAAAATTAATGAGAGTATTTGGTCCACGCATCACTCTTCCACTCTACCATTCCTCAAATTTTCTAAAGGAAAAAGATTAAAAAAATAAAATTTATTAGTATAAAATTTTTCTGGCGGCCGATAAAAGCAACCATGTTACTTGGCCAAGTAAAAAATTAAATATAGTTATTAAATTCGGTTTTTTATAAGTTAATTTAAAATTTATCTTGAATCTTTAAATTGTTTTTTAATTAACCTTTAGATGATTCAGTGAAATAATTTTATTAAACTTTATTCAAATTGAGTCAAATCAAATTAAAAAAATTTAAACCATATTATTTTTAAAAAAATTGAATTGACCAGCTAGGTAGTGATCTACTGACCAGTTGATTTCAATAGTAAAAATTGATGAGAAGTGTTGGTCGCATTACGCTTCCACTGCCAAGTCGTTCCTCGAATCTTCTGAAGGAAAAGGATTTAAAAAAGAAAAACAAAATTTATCAGCACAATTTTTATTTTTGCCGGCCAAGAAAAGCAACCGTGGATGCAATTATATATGCTCTGTTAACTTGGATGCTGGCGTTAAGAATCTCATGCTCTTTATTATGCAGAACCAGAACTCGAAAAGAGTGAGCTGAGATACTAACTTTGAACGACAAACGTGGCAGCTAATGGAACTCGACGGTCGTCCTTCCCCTTCCACTGGGTTGCAACGTTCCTGCTTCTGTTTTGCACTCTTCTGTTTTCTTTTTGAAGCTCGATCTGCGTGCTTGTCTCAGTCCCATGAAGATCCCACCTTCAATTCGCCATTTCTAACACTACACAACCGTTTTCTCGCAGAAAGTAACGACATGGTCATGGTAAAGATCCCACCTTCTCTCACTGCATACACAAGTTCAAGAAATTAACATAATTATATGTTCATGTCATCAATACTGGTCAACGATTAGAAATTTTGGTGATTTCTTCTGGTTCCAATTATCCTTTTTTTCTTAGAAAAGATATTTGCTTTTTACCATAGCAATTGTAAAAACAGGTGAGACCATTTAAAAAAATGCGGGAAGTTTTAGTGACAAAGTTTTGGTCCAGCCCTGTAATTGTTCAGTTCAGGTAATTAAGACCCATTAATCAACATTAGCATGACAGTCTATGAATGTGGTCGATTTTGTATATACATGTACGGTTCTATGTGTAATGGATTCTAGATATGTTGTTTCATCAGGACAGTAAGAACAACAGATGTTCAGAGAAGATTAATAAAGGTTCACAACTTAGAGAGGCATTTAAAATGCTTGATGCCAACTTCTTCGATGATACTAAGGTGATTGTGAGAATAGACCTTTTAATTAGAGTGTGTGTTTTGTTTTGTTACTGAAAATAACCCTTGTGTTGACCATTAAATTTTGGATGAAATTACTCTACTCATTCAGGTGTTGGACATTGCGAGGGAAGCAAAAGAGTTTAATTTACCAATTTTTGCAGCTAACAGGGAATTAGTGGCTTCTGAGAATGGAGGGTTGCATAACCCATCTTGTTTAATTTTTAACCCTGAGTGGACAGATGAGCAAGTGGAAAATGCAAGCAACAGGTTCAGTTATCCAACCCTCTCTGGCATTCAGAGGCCGAAAACTGAAGAAGATATTGCCTTTATGAATGTAAATGAAAGCTGCTACATAATGAATTTGCCTTATTTATGGGCTGTGGTTTTATTTTATTTTTTCGTAGTTCATTTGTAAATTTGGTTGGTCTTTGTCAGATACTTGAATTAGGGGAACTGATTAGGACGAAGCAGATTACATCTCTGGAGCTTGTACAAATTTTTCTACGGAGATTAAAGAGGTAAAACAAGAGAAAGATTACTAGTGTGGTTCTTGTACCATTCTATTTTTCAGGGTCTTTTTCTCATTTTTTTGTGTAGTAATAGCAGATTGCTTGCACAATACCAGGTACAATCCTGTTCTGGAATCAGTGATCACTTATACTGATGAATTGGCTTATAAACAAGCAAAAGAAGCTGATGGATTGCTTGCCAAAGGAGTGTATTTGGGTACCTACTTTATATTCACTGTTATTATAATCTGAGTATAGTCATTCTCCCTCCAGAGCAGGTGTACTGATATTTTCCATGTTATGGATCCACTAGTAAGCTAATGCCATTGACATAGAAATGAAAAGTCCAGGTTTTTGGGCACAATATTCACATATCATAGTTTAATATGCATAGATGTTGCTTAGTTAGCCCTCTTTGATTCGTAATGATAGATGAGCCTGTCCACTTTTTTCTTATTTTCTCATGTATCTCTAGTCTTTTGACTACATTCTTTGTTCTTGTCAATCAGTTTTTTTTATTTCCATGGTTAAAATTTCCGTTTCATCTTATAGGACCTCTCCATGGGATTCCTTATGGGTTAAAAGATATTATTGCCGTGCCTGGATACAAGACAACATGGGGTTCTGGAAGTTTCAAAGATCAAGTTCATAATATTGAAGCTTGGGTTTACAAGAGGTAGTAAACAAATATGAAAACATCTCTTTTGCAATTCGAATGTAAATGATGTTTCATTTAGTTAATTCGATTTGTGCTATGCTTGATACAGGTTGAAGTCTGCAGGGGCAGTTCTAGTTGCTAAGCTTGTCTCTGGATCACTTGCGTATGATGATATCTGGTTTGGGGGTAGGACAAGAAACCCTTGGAACATCGAGGAATTTTCAACTGGCTCATCAGCTGGGCCCGCTGCCAGCACCTCAGCTGGTATTCTTCTGATCTCACTGTTTTCGATGTCCACCCATGTGCTATCCTTTTCATATGGTGATTGTTAAACTTAGAGTTTGTCTGGCATGACTTTTGAATTACGACTTTTGATTTTGAGTAA